>CM069861.1:217789850-218462350 GCA_036172795.1 Pelodytes ibericus | reverse complement strand
TGTATACTGGTGTCAGTGTGTATATATGTGTGTATATTAGTGTCAGTGTGTATATATAGGTGTATACTGCTGTCAGTGTGTATATATGTGTGTATATTAGTGTCAGTGTGTATATATAGGTGTATACTGCTGTCAGTGTGTATTATGTGTGTATATTAGTGTCAGTGTGTATATATGTATGTATATTAGTGTCAGTGTGTATATATGTATGTATACTGGTGTCAGTGTGTATATATGTGTGTATACTGCTGTCAGTGTGTATATATGTGTGTATATTAGTGTCAGTGTGTATATATATATATGTGTATACTGGTGTCAGTGTGTATATATGTGTGTATATTAGTGTCAGTGTGTATATATGTATGTATACTGGTGTCAGGGTGTATATATGTGTGTATATTAGTGTCAGTGTGTATATATGTATGTATACTGGTGTCAGTGTGTATATATGTGTGTATATTAGTGTCAGTGTGTATATATATATATATGTGTGTATACTGGTGTCAGTGTGTATATATGTGTGTATATTGGTGTCAGTGTGTATATATGTGTGTATACTGCTGTCAGTGTGTATATATGTGTGTATATTAGTGTCAGTGTGTATATATGTATGTATATTAGTGTCAGTGTGTATATATGTATGTATACTGGTGTCAGTGTGTATATATGTGTGTATATTAGTGTCAGTGTGTATATATGTATGTATACTGGTGTCAGTGTGTATATATGTGTGTATATTAGTGTCAATGTGTATATATGTATGTATACTGGTGTCAGTGTGTATATATGTGTGTATATTAGTGTCAGTGTGTATATATATATATGTGTATACTGGTGTCAGTGTGTATATATGTGTGTATATTGGTGTCAGTGTGTATATATGTGTGCATATTAGTGTCAGTGTGTATATATGTGTGTATATTAGTGTCAGTGTGTATATATGTGTGTATATTAGTGTCAGTGTGTATATATGTGTGTGTATATTAGTGTCAGTGTGTATATATGTATGTATATTAGTGTCAGTGTGTATATATGTATGTATACTGGTGTCAGTGTGTATATATGTGTGTATACTGCTGTCAGTGTGTATATATGTGTGTATATTAGTGTCAGTGTGTATATATATATATGTGTATACTGGTGTCAGTGTGTATATATGTGTGTATATTAGTGTCAGTGTGTATATATAGGTGTATACTGCTGTCAGTGTGTATATATGTGTGTATATTAGTGTCAGTGTGTATATATAGGTGTATACTGCTGTCAGTGTGTATATATGTGTGTATATTAGTGTCAGTGTGTATATATGTATGTATATTAGTGTCAGTGTGTATATATGTATGTATACTGGTGTCAGTGTGTATATATGTGTGTATACTGCTGTCAGTGTGTATATATGTGTGTATATTAGTGTCAGTGTGTATATATATATGTGTATACTGGTGTCAGTGTGTATATATGTGTGTATATTAGTGTCAGTGTGTATATATGTATGTATACTGGTGTCAGGGTGTATATATGTGTGTATATTAGTGTCAGTGTGTATATATGTATGTATACTGGTGTCAGTGTGTATATATGTGTGTATATTAGTGTCAGTGTGTATATATATATATATGTGTGTATACTGGTGTCAGTGTGTATATATGTGTGTATATTGGTGTCAGTGTGTATATATGTGTGTATACTGCTGTCAGTGTGTATATATGTGTGTATATTAGTGTCAGTGTGTATATATGTATGTATACTGGTGTCAGTGTGTATATATGTGTGTATATTAGTGTCAGTGTGTATATATGTATGTATACTGGTGTCAGTGTGTATATATGTGTGTATATTAGTGTCAGTGTGTATATATATATATGTGTATACTGGTGTCAGTGTGTATATATGTGTGTATATTGGTGTCAGTGTGTATATATGTGTGCATATTAGTGTCAGTGTGTATATATGTGTGTATATTAGTGTCAGTGTGTATATATGTGTGTATATTAGTGTCAGTGTGTATATATGTGTGTATATTAGTGTCAGTGTGTATATATGTATGTATATTAGTGTCAGTGTGTATATATGTGTGTATATTAGTGTCAGTGTGTATATATATATATGTGTATACTGGTGTCAGTGTGTATATATGTGTGTATATTAGTGTCAGTGTGTATATATAGGTGTATACTGCTGTCAGTGTGTATATATGTGTGTATATTAGTGTCAGTGTGTATATATAGGTGTATACTGCTGTCAGTGTGTATATATGTGTGTATATTAGTGTCAGTGTGTATATATGTATGTATATTAGTGTCAGTGTGTATATATGTATGTATACTGGTGTCAGTGTGTATATATGTGTGTATACTGCTGTCAGTGTGTATATATGTGTGTATATTAGTGTCAGTGTGTATATATATGTGTATACTGGTGTCAGTGTGTATATATGTGTGTATACTGGTGTCAGTGTGTATATATGTGTGTATATTGGTGTCAGTGTGTATATACGTGTGTATACTGCTGTCAGTGTGTATATATGTGTGTATATTAGTGTCAGTGTGTATATATATGTGTATACTGGTGTCAGTGTGTATATATGTGTGTATATTGGTGTCAGTGTGTATATTAGTGTCAGTGTGTATATATATATGTGTATACTGGTGTCAGTGTGTATATATACTGTATTTGCTCGAATATAAGACAAGGTTTTTTTCAGAGCAAATGCTCTGAAAAATCCTCCTCGTCTTACATTCGAGGTCGTCTTATAATCAAATTGAGGTCAGATTATAAGACATGGATCCAGGTCCCCAGCAGAGCTGCAGGGGACCTGGATCCCCCTCTCTAACAGCAGGGGATGTCTGCGCAATGAGCGCAGACTCCACTGCTTCCGCCAGGCACGACCGCCGGGGCTTCTGTGAAGAAGCCGGATACTTCCGCTTTCGTCACAGAAGTCCCGGGGAGCGTGCCGGGCGGCAGCAGGGGAGTCTGCGCTCGTCGCGCAGACATGCTCTGCTGCCCCACTAGCCACTAGGGAGAATCGGGCAGCTGGGGGATGTCTGCAAGATACGTGCAGATATCCTCCATGCTGCCCGACACGGAAGACTATTATGACGGACCAGCTGTCAGTCATAATAGACTGCCGTGTCGGGCAGCATGGAGGATGTCTGCACGGAGGACACAGACAGACAAGGGGAGGGGGGGATTGAGAGAGCGAGAGGGAGGGGGATGGGGGGAGGACACAGACAGACATGGGGGGGGGGAGACAGAGACAAGGGGAGGGAGGGGGACAGAGAGAGACAAAGGGAGGGGGAGGGGGAGGGGGAGGACACAGACAGACAAGGGGGAGGGGGGAGACACAGACAAGGGGAGGGAGGGGGACAGAGAGAGACAAAGGGAGGGGGAGGGGGAGGACACAGACAGACAAGGGGGGAGGGGGGAGACAGAGAGAAAAGGAGAGGGGGGGATAGATAGAGACAAGAGAGAAGTTTTGGGGGGGAGAGAGAGACAACGCTGGAGGGGAAAGAGACAGCTGGGGGAGCGGGAGAGAGGCTGCATTGGCACATAAAAGCAAATAAAAACAAGAAATGCATTTGTATCATATAAACTTTTTATTAAATATTAAAAAGCAATTTACATATATACAAGTTAAACTTTTTTCCTATAGGGTAGTCTTATAATCAGGCTTTTAGTTTTTTTCTTATAATCGAGCAAATACGGTATGTGTATAAATGTCACTTATTTATGGGAGGAGACTTGAACTGTATCCATGATGTGAGATTAGACAAATGATTCCTAATCTGATAACAGTTCTGAATCCCGAGTGTTTAGCCTGTAACAGGCTGTATGACATCTGGAGAACCAAAAAACCTGACAGGAAGGATTATACTTTTTATTCGCAAGTCCATCACTCATATTCTAGAAACAACATCTTCTTAACAAATAGAGGAACCATACGAGAGTGTAAGTCATCATCTATAGGGAATCTGACCTGGTCGGACAACGCACCAATCTTTGTCATTATGAAGAAAAACAGAAATGATTAATCTAGATGGAGATTGAATGAAACTCTGCTGTCTTCACACATTTTCTATGAAGAATTTATAAATGTAGCTAAAGATTTTATAAAAGACAATGATAATGAGTCAGTTGAGGACTGATACATGCGCACATGTACGATGCAGGGTTATCTCAGAAAACAAGACACAAAAATGAAAAAAAACTAAAAGGACTTGAATTGGCAGATCTCCATATATAGCTGGCCTGCTTCCTTTTTTCAGTTCCTGGACATGGTTATCTCTCCCATATCATTGAGAGTATTTAGAAGTGTATCATTAGGCAATGTTTTTCAAAAAGAGATTTTACAAGTAATAATAACACCAATCGCTAAAACGGGGAAGGACCCAAGTAGTGTGACAAATTATAGACCTCTCTCCCTAATAAATCTAGGCATAAAAATATTTTTGAAAATCTTAGCCAAGAGACTGAAGAAAGTTATAGCAGGATTATTCCATCCGGACCAGACAGGTTGTATTGCCGGTAGAAGAGGGGAAGACAAAACCAGAAGGATTCTTCATCTTATACACAAGGTCCACTCTAGAACCCTATCGCCTGTCTTCTTGGCATTAGATACCGAGAAGGCTTTCGAAAGGGTCAGCTGGACATTTCTGGAGGAGACACTGTCAGTATTTGGTCTGTCGGGTACATTTCTTGTTATATAAAAAACCCCAAGCTAAGATATCTGGACCAGATTTGGATTCTGATCTCTTCTGTTTTAACAATGGCACTAGATAGAGGTGCCCTTTGTCCCCCCTGCTATATGCATTAGCGGTAGAGACAAGTACTGTGTATGTTAGTGTGCAAGACTACGCTGCTGTTGTGTTTGTATTTTCATCATTGTCAAGTTGGGATTGCAAGTGTGATCACCAGTGTACTCATATCCCATACTCACTCTGCATACTGACCTCCTCTTCAGTTATACCTCACAAAGACAATGGCACGCGAGACGGATATTACAAATAGCAGATATTTTTTCTGCATCTTCTATACAGACATTTGAAGAATTACAGAACAAATATAACATACCAGACACTGGAAGATTTACAGATATATGTGTCAATTTTTTTTTAGACGGAAACCCGATGAGACCATATTCAGACTTGGATAGTTTGTTTGATACTCATCATAAAAAAACACCATTTGTGGTCGGCTAATTAGTGACTGTTAAATACCGTGTGATAGGTTAAAAGTCGGTGAGGTGTGCCGGAACCGATGTAGGGGGTAGGACTGTAAAAAAAAAAAGAGGGCAAAAAGATTGTAGATAAACACACTTTATTCTTAACAAAATCATGACACAAGGTTCTTAAATGCTTGTCTTAACTCTTTCTCTGGGTGTGGTATGTACCCATAGGCGTGCGCACGGGGTGTGCCGGGTGTGCCTGGGCACACCCTAATCAAGCCTCAAAATTGAGGCTCTCTCACCTCCGTGCTGCACTGCCGTCAGAGGCGGCTCTCTAATTAGGCGAGTTAGGCAGCCGCCTAAGGCCTCGCACTCACGGGGGCCTCGCACTCACGGGGGCCTCGCGGCTGCCTAACTCACCTTATTACCTTTGATGTAACGCTGCCGTTAAGCTCCCTGTTACACTAACCTGGGACGTTTCCTCCGTGCATCTTCTCTCCTGCACGGAGGATGGAAGTTCCGATCGCGTTTTTTTTTTTTTTTTAAACTTTATTGAACCCGCGCAATAAAGTTTAAAAAAAAAAAAAAAAACGCGATCGGAACTTCCATCCTCCGTGCAGGAGAGAAGATGCACGGAGGAAACAACGGAGAGCAGCATGGAGGTAAGTACTAGGGAAGGGGGGAGGAGGGTGGTACAAACGAGCAAAGACTGGCATAATGAGGGGCTAAATATTGGCACAGTGTGGGGCAAAATCCTGGCATAATGAGGTGAGGGGCAAAATCCTGGCATAGTAAGAGGCTAAATCCTGGCATTGTGAGGGGCAATATCCTGGCATATTGAGAGGCAAAATTCTGGCATAGTGAGAGGCAAAATTCTGGCATTGTGAGGGGCAAAATCCTGGCATAGTGAGAGGCTAAATCCTGGCATTGTGAGGGGCAATATCCTGGCACAGAGTGGCAAAATCCTGGCATATTGAGAGGCAAAATTCTGGCATTGTGAGGGGCAAAATTCTGGCATAATGAGGGGCAAAATCCTGGCATAGTGAGAGGCTAAATCCTGGCATTGTGAGGGGCAATATCCTGGCATATTGAGAGGCAAAATTCTGGCATTGTGAGGGGCAATATCCTGGCATATTGAGAGGCAAATTTCTGGCATTGTGAGGGTCAAAATTCTGGCATAGTGAGAGGCAAAATTCTGGCATTGTGAGGGGCAAAATTCGGGAATTGTGAGGGGCAAAATTCTGGCATAATGAGGGGCAAAATCCTGGCACAGAGTGGCAAAATCCTGGCATAGTGAGGGGCAATATCCTGGCATACAGTGGCAAAATCCTGGCATATTGAGAGGCAAATTTCTGGCATTGTGAGGGTCAAAATTCTGGCATAGTGAGAGGCAAAATTCTGGCATTGTGAGGGGCAAAATTCTGGCATTGTGAGGGGCAAAATTCTGGCATAATGAGGAGCAAAATCCTGGCACAGAGTGGCAAAATCCTGGCATAGTGAGAGGCTAAATCCTGGCATTGTGAGGGGCAATATCCTGGCATACAGTGGCAAAATCCTGGCATATTGAGAGGCAAAATTCTAGGATTTGTGAGGGGCAAAATTGTGGCATAATGAGGGGCAAAATCCTGTCACAGAGTGGCAAAATCCTGGCATATTAAGGGGCAAAATCCTGGCATATTGAGGGGCAAAATCCTGGCATATTGAATGGCTAAATCACAGTGCATCCGGTGCTGTGAGGAAGAACAAAGTGCCAATCTTCTAGCACAACGTGGTCTGTGAGACCACTTTCAACATTGAGCACCTTTCCTTCTGGCTGAGTGTTTCTGTTAGTGTGTGATTGTGTGCTTTCTGAGTGTGTCTGTGAGTCAGTGTGTGCTGGCTGAGTGTATCTGTGAGTGTGTGCTGGCTAAGTGTGATTATGTGCTGTCAGTGTGTGTCTGTGAGTCAGTGTGTGCTGGCTGAGTGTATCTGTGAGTGTGTGCTGGCTAAGTGTGATTATGTGCTGTCAGTGTGTGCACACTGAGTGTGTCTATGAATGACTGTGTGATATGTGTTAGTGTTCACATTTAGGACACAGCAATAACAATGTGAGTTAGTCAGCTGCACACAATTTTATCTATACCAAATGTTTATAGATGTTTGTAGAATAATTATGAGACAAATAAAATTCTAGGAGCTGTTCATTTCTAGAAGCTAGGATTTGAGTCTGATCTTGAAATATGCTATTTCTACAGTTCATTTTTATTATCACTTGCATATATTTTATTTAATAATGTGTGTCCGTGAGGGCCTCATGTTCGACTTTCGCCTAAGGCCTCACAAAGTCTAGAGCCGCCACTGACTGCCGTCTGCCGCCCGAGTTTGTCTCCTAATCCGATCCTTCACTATGCGAGCGGAAGCGCCGCATAGTGAAGGACGGACTTTCTCCTCCCTCAGACCTCCCCTGTAATGTACGCGTTCGCGTACACGCGTTCCGTGACGTCACGCAGAGGCGGAGTCACGGCAACGCAAGGGTGAGGCCCAGCCGCAGTGCCAGAGGAGAGGGTGCAGAGCGGAGCACAGGCACATCGTCTGTATGTAAGTATGCAGAGTGCATTTGTGTATGTGTGTGTGTGTGTATAGATATATAGATAGATATATATCTATCTATATATCTATACACACACACGTGTGCGGTGTGTGTGTTTGTGCTTTAGGGTGCACACCCTAATGCAATAGGCTGCGCACGCCTATGTATGTACCTGTGGTATATTGCAGATTCCCAACACCCTAATTTCTTAATTATGTGTACTGGCGTACTAGTACTGGACGCGGCTGATGCGGCTCCTATCCTGAATGAATGTCCTGTATAAGACGCGGGGTCCCAGCCTAATTTGATGCACAGTGTATGAATGTAAAAGACGAACTTGGTAGTAGTTAGGGGATTACCTAGCAGTGTAAAAAGCGTAGAGTGGCTGGGATTATCTTTGATCTGTGCTAAGTAGGTGTCTAGGACTTCAACCAGGCACCAGTTATTTCCGGTAGGGTAAAAGGGGATTTCAACCGGATGGCCTGTTTGTCTGGTCTTTGAATGTTGGAGTAACAGGACGTAATGGTGGCTTACCTTTCTTAAATCCTCTTTGATGAGACATAACCGATTGTCTGATTGTGTTGCAATCGTGAATTCTCCAGGCCTAAGGAACCCATAAAAAGCTAAATACATAGAGGTTTTTATAACTAGGTTTGTTTGAGGTTCAAATGGCAGTGTGTCCAGTATGTCGGATAATGCCCAGAACCTCTCCCCATCTATGGGTAGACGTTTGTTCGTCATGTGATGATTACGTTTATTTATGCCTTTTAGTAAATTTTTTACCGGGTAAGAACCCTGGGAAATTATGCAAATTAATTGTACAGGACATGTATGGGCGAGGGGGAGGCAAGAGATGACTGACGGGGGCTGGGGGGAGGGGCTTCAGGGGGGAGTTGATAAAAGCCCTGGAGCCTCTCTCCCCAGCAGCCATTTTAATCTGTAAACGCACCTGGTAGCAATTTTCCCACCCTCCCTCCCTCCCTATGTTTATGTGTTTTCTATGTATTAACTTTCTTTTGTCGCAGCAGGCGGGGGTTGGCTGTCCTTGCCAGTAGGGGATATGTTTTGGAAAATGGAGTTGGAGTTATTACAAGGAGAATGGTGCTCGGGTCCTCCCCTAACCTTAAAAGCAACATGGAAGTTGTTTGTATTGGACGTGCCCACTGAGCTAAGTGAGTCGGCTAGTGGTAAGCATTGTGGGAGAGATGGGCCAGGTGGAGTTATGGCATCTCAAGGGACGAGGAGGGGAGGCGAGCTTCTGGATTCTGGATTTGGTTGGAAAAAAGTTGCCATATGTAAATATATGGGTGGAAGTTTAAAATGGTTTTACTGGCAAGGGCTTAGTCAATTTGTCAGGCTGTATTCTGTTTTATACATATAAGTATTAAAGGATGGTGGTGGTTTATACAGCCTGATATGTGTTTAATAAAGAAGTGCTGTGGCCTTGTTGTACCATCACAAGTCTCGTGTCCATTTATTGGGGGGAACATGGGCTGGTATGGTTATGGGTGACTGTGGGGTTATGGTATGTCTCAGGAATCGGGCATCTATCCCCTCTGCATACATACAAGTACTGAGGAAAGGAGTATGGTTTGGAAAGGCGGTCAAGACGTGGTGTTGTACGCCAGACAAGTAAAGTTTTATCGTATTGTATGAAAGTTTGAGTTGAAGGTGGCAAAAGGCAGAAAATGCAACCATGGTTTGAACTGAATAGTCGTGTAAGTCGAATTCTACTTTGGAAGACGGTCATGGCTCTGTCGTATGTTCTCCTGGTATTTGCGGATAAGGCTACCCGAGCCAATTCGTAACTGTGTGCCAAAAACTGGGCTAATCCAGGATTAGCTTGCCGAAATCCGGGGTTTGTGTTGGGTATCTGTCGGCAGTCGGGTGGAGGCTGAAGAATTCCTGTAATTTTCAACGGGACAAAGCATCAGCAGCGGAGTTAGAGAAGCCAGGGATGTGTTCACAATATAGAAAGTATTGAAAGGTGGCTGTCAACCATGTCAGTCTGCGAACTAATTTCATAATGACCAATGAAGATGAACGGCCCTTATTGATTATGTCGCAGGCAGCCATGTTGTCCGTGTAACACAACGGCCAAACCTGACCAGGTGTCTGTCCAAGTAAAGGCAGCCGCCACTATGGGGTAAATCTCGAATAAGGCCGTCGTTGCACTAAAGGAGGGTAAACCGAGAGTCTCGTCCAGCCAGCAATCTCTTAACCAAAAGTTTTTGTATATTGCTGCAAAACCGGTATTGGCTCCTGCGTCTGTCCAAAAGACTAGTCCCCCGGGAAACAAGCAAGGCTAGGTGGGAGGGGGCCCTGTATGAGGGAGGGGAGTGACTGGAATGGTCACGTGGTGAGGGAGGGGAGGGGCTGTGACCAGGGTATAAAGGCAGCCCTCCCCCCTCTCTGTGTTGGCCATTTTAGAAAACGGACACAGCAGGATTATTTTCTGCTCGTGTCTGAGTCTCCCAAAACGGCCTGGGGCAATGGATGTTGAAAACATCCTGGCTGCCCTCAGAGCAGAAGCGCTGCTGGATGGTGGGGCTCACCTCCAGCAGCAGATGGCGCGACTGATGGCGGCTCCGGCCGGAGCCCCCACTCCAGCGGTGGATCGCGGGTCGGTCAGGCGTGCCTCGCGCCCCCCCCCCCCGCCCGCCTGAGCCCTGAAGACATGCGGAGGACCTGCGGTCTTGCCATGCGGAGCACTGTCTGCTCCGGTTCCCCTGCTGCCACGTGGTGGGCCGTCGCTGGCTGCGAGGCCTACACGTGGTCCGTTAGGCCGCATGGCGCCTCCCTCTCGTGATAGGCCGTCGCGGGCCGCGAGGCCTACACGGAGGGCACAGGGTGGCCTGCTGACGCTGTCCCCAGCTCCACTCACCTCCACTCCGGCCAGGGCACTGAGATCTGGCGCCATTAGTGCCTCCAGGGATGCTGCGCGGCTGGCAGCATCCCCCCTTACTCCCCCCCTTTCTGGGTCTGGTCTAGTGGCATCTGGTGTGGTTAGTGGGTCCCGGGCGCCCAGGCTGGCGTGTGGCAGGCGGGTTGCAAATCGGAGGGCTGTACGCTTGCCTCCAGTCCCTGTCGGCCTTGAGCCCCTCTCTGAGGGCTCCATATCGGGCCTTTCTGATGAGGGTGAGGCGCTGGATCGCCTTTCCCCAGACCCCCGCTCCACGGTTGCTGTTTCTGCCCCTGTCTGTCCTGGTGCTGAGCCTGCTGGTTCCCGGCGGGGAGGGAGGACTACTAATGACGCTGTCTCTTCCCTGCAGGCTGTTCCTCCCTGCAATGGCCCAGGTGTTGCGCAGCAGTTGCTGTTTGCAGGCTCACAAGGCAGTGCTGCTTTTTCCTCGTCTGCCCCGACTGCAGGGTCTTTGCCGGTGGACTCCTCGGCATCTGGGTTGCCGCATCAGCATGGTGAGTGCGGGGACACGGGGGGTCTGGGTGGAGGGTCTGTTGTAGTGGGTAATAACTTGGCGCCAGCGTTGGAGGGGTTAATGCGGGGTTTACAGGGGGTCCTGCTTCAGTTGGGGTCCCCGGGGGGTTCAATGCCTTCGGTGGCACAGCAGATGGATACCCATTTGCGGGGGGTATGGGAAGCAGCGGGCCTGCCAAGCGGGGGCTTGGGCGGCTCGCCAGTTGCGGGGTGTTCGTCCACCCCTCAAGTGCCAGCTCCGGCTCCAATTACCCCGGCTCCGCCCGGGGGATTGGTTTCAGAAGGGCTGGACTCAGCTGAGCTTACAGTAGAGGCCCCTGCGAGGACGGTTGCGCCCATGGCTCATGGGGCGTCTTACATGTGCTGGTCGGGTCCTCTGGGGTTGCACCTTACCCGGGAGGTTCGGGAAAAAATCTGGAAGGGGGAGTATTTGGAGATCCTCTCCCTTATTCCCCTGGAAGATGTCCCACCTCCTGAGAAGGATTTGAAGGACTCTGAGAAGGAGAAAGAGAAGTATCGGTTCCGGAAGATCCCTAAGACCTTCGGGAATTGGATACGGGCGTTCTCGGTCTTTGCAAGTGTGATGGGGGAAAAATTCCCGGAGCGGTGTTCGGCTTTGTTCTGCTATCAGGACCAAATCTGGACCGCGTGCCGGGTATACGGGGGGCTCAGCTGGTGGCGTTACGACGAACAGTTTCGCCAGCGGTTGGCAGTCCGCCCTTCACTGACATGGGACCAGATGGATATTGGTTTGTGGTTGTCAATCATGACCCGACCTGCATCTGCCCAAGGGGGGATGTCTTCCTTTCTTGGGGGGGCTGGCGGGATGGGAACTGCTTCCCCCCCGTCAGCCTCCTCGTCTACACCGAAACGCCCCGGTTCGTGCTGGCAGTTTAACGACGGCCAGTGCAAATGGAGGGCTACCTGCCGCTTCAAGCACGAGTGTTCGGGGTGTGGTGGAAATCACCCCTCCACCCGTTGCTTTAAGCGTGGCAAATCAGGGGACAAGGCAGACGTGGGCGCAAAGGGGGAGGACGCCGGTGGACGTCGCCGCGATGCGCCCGTGGCTAAGCCGTTATAGAAACCGTCGGGCGGCGGATATTCTGGAGTCGGGTTTTGAAGAGGGTTTTTGGATTCCCTTTCGGGAACGGCCCGCGGTTCTATCCTTGCGGAACTTGCGGTCGGTGGCAGGTAATCCAGGGGTTGTGAGGGAGAAGTTGGGGAAGGAGATCGCATTAGGGAGGATGGCGGGCCCATTTCGGGAACCTCCCCTCGCGAATCTGCGGGTTTCTCCCCTGGGAGTGGTTCCTAAAAAGGAACCCGGGAAGTTCCGTCTCATTCATCATCTGTCTTACCCCTCTGGGGGTTCGGTGAATGATGACATTGACGCGGAATTATGCCGCGTGCTATACGTGTCGTTTGACGCGGGGTCCGTATGGTTAGGGACGCAGGGGTAGGGGCCCTTATGGCTAAAACGGATATTGAAGCTGCATTTCGGTTGTTGCCGGTTCATCCGGAGTGTCATCACCTGTTGGGGTGTTTCTTTGAAGGGGAATACTACGTGGATCTGAGCCTCCCTATGGGTTGCTCGATTTCATGCTTCTATTTCGAATGCTTCAGTTCTTTCCTGGAATGGGTGGTGAGAACGGAATCAGGTTATGATTCCGTACTGCATTACCTGGATGATTTTCTTTGTGTTGGTCCTCGTCAGTCGGACGTTTGTGCGCACGTGTTGCGATCAGTGCAGAGTGTGGCCGCCTCTTTCGGGGTGCCGTTAGCACCTGGGAAGACGGAGGGCCCGGCGACGTGCCTGAGCTTCCTCGGCATTGAGATAGACTCTGTCGCCGGGGAGTGCCGGCTGCCCATGGATAAGGTTGTGGGGCTCAGGGATGCCGTGGCGGGGGCCATCAGGGCACGTAAATTGCAGCTCCGCCCCTTGCAGTCTTTGTTGGGGAAGCTTAATTTTGCATGCCGCATTATTCCCATGGGAAGGGTTTTTAACAGACGGCTTGCGGCAGCCACTGCGGGGGTGACAAGGGCGCATCATTTTATTCGGCTCACACGGCCGCTGCGGGATGACCTGGTGGTCTGGGATTGTTTTTTGGCTAACTTTAATGGTAGGGCGTTGTGGCAGTCCCCGGAAGTTTCCAATCAGGATCTCCACCTGTACACAGACGCGGCAGGGTCAGTGGGTTTCGGGGCCATCTTGGGTTCTCAATGGAGTTCGGGTGTGTGGCCATCCGATTGGCGGGTCGCGGGGTTGACCAAAAATCTGGCATTTTTGGAACTGTTTCCCATTCTAGTGTCTCTGGAGCTGTGGGGCCCGGCTCTGAGGGACCGCAGAGTGGTCTTTCATTGCGACAATTTGGGGGTCGTGCAGGCCATTAACAATCTGACTGCGTCTTCCCCTCCCGTCATCCGGCTGTTGCGGCGTTTGGTTTTGCGCTGCCTCTGCTTGAATATTACTTGTAGAGCCGTGCATATCCCTGGGGTTCTAAATGTTACCGCTGATGCCCTTTCTCGTTCGCAGTGGCCCGGAGTTCAGGGCGGCTGCGCCATGGGCGGACGAGGAAGGGTACCCCTGCCCTCAGGACCTCTGGGACCTTGGGCGGGTCGAGTAACTCAGTGGGTTCAGGGGTCGGTTTGTCAGGCGACGTGGGATAGATACGGTAAGGCCTGGGCTGAGTGGGAGGAGTTGGAGCAGGCTCGTGGGGGTTTCCATGGGGTCGAGGATCGATTACAGGGTTTGCTCTGGCTATTGTGGCACTGGGAAGCTTCGGGTCTGTCCCCAGGTGTGGTGTCCGGTAAGCTGTCTGGCCTGGCTTTTGGTTTCAAGCTACTCAGGATCCCGGACATCACTAAGGAATTTGTGGTTCGCCAGGCGATGAAAGGCTGGCGCAGGACTCGGGCGTCTAGGGATTCGCGTAGGCCGGTTTCAGGGGCTCTCCTCCTGGGGCTGTTCCACACTCTTCCGTCGGTTTGTTCGTCGGCAGGGGAGGTGTTGTTGTTTCAGGCGGCGTTTGCGCTCGCATTTTTTGGGGCGTTGAGAGTGGGTGAGCTGGTTAGCCCCTCGAAGGTGAGACAAGGGGGGCTCCAGTCGCAGGACGTGTTGCGGGAGCCTGGGTCCGTTCGCTTTAAGATCAGGCGGTCTAAGACCGATATGGAGGGTAGGGGGGCTTGAGTCACTTTACGGGAGGTTGTGGCGTCTAGTGTTTGTCCCGTGGCCTGTCTGGATCGTTATTTGGACGTCCGCCCTTCTGCTCCGGGGTCACTGCTGTTACACTCGGATGGCACCCCCCTTTCCCGTTTCCAATTTATCCGGGTGTTTAAGCGGGCCTTGGAGGTTATGGGGATTCCGGGGGGTGAATTTGGGGGTCATTCCTTCCGGATCGGGGCGGCTACTGAGGCATCCCGGGTTGGTTTTTCTGACCGAGAGGTTCGGCGGATCGGGCGGTGGGAATCGCGCCGGTTTCAGTCTTACGTGCGCCCAGGCGGGCTAATCTCATCTGTTCCTTTTGTATCCTCATAGGTCGTCCTACATGTAGGATTTGGCTGATCGGCCATTCTTACATTTATTGGGCTCGGCAGCGTGCGGCAGTTCGCCCGGGTGGGGAGCGTATGGGTCTTTCCCCTCTGCAGGCCGAGGTGCGGTGGTTTGGGACGAGGGGCATGAGATGGGTTCGGTTCCTCCCGGAGGTAGTGCAGCTCTCGCGGCTCCTGGGTCCCCCGGATATCTTGGTCATACATCTGGGGGGTAATGATTTGGGCACGTTCCCAGTGTTGGGCCTGGGTGACGCTATCAAGCAGGATTTGGCGAGGCTGCGGGTTCTTTTTCCTGAGGTGGTCATTATATGGTCTGAGGTTATTCCCAGGAATTTTTGGCGCTGTGCTCAAAATCAGAGGGCACTTGAGAGGTCTCGGATTAAATTAAACAAACGGGTTTCTAAATTTGTTTTGGGTATTGGGGGTTTTACAATTCGGCACCGGGTTTTTGAGAGAAATGCGGCGAATTTCTTTCGGAGTGACGGGGTCCATTTGAACGAGGTGGGTCTGGACCTGTTTAATTTAGCACTACAGGAGACAATTGAGCAGGCCATGGCTGGGGGTGGTGGGGATCACCGTTGATTTAAGGTGGTTAAACAACGGTGCTTATGGCGGGGTGTCCTTGCCAATTTAATAGTTAAGGACGGAAGGGATGAAGTCCTAAGGATGGTAAAGTGTCCCCTCCCCTAACCTCGGATAAAATGTAGGTGATACTAACGGCCGTGCCCACCGAGCTAATAGTCGGCTGGTGGTTAGCATTAGGTTGGCAAAGAAGAAATGAGGTGATGTGGACGAGGGGGGAGGGGGGCTACCTTTGTGTAGGGACCTTAGTTTTAAAAGGTCGGGATTGTTATGTGTTAGGGACTATTTGGCAAGGACTAGTTATAACTGTATGATGTCTTTAATATTTAATGTTATATATTTGTGATCTATTTATATATTTCAGAAGGTTATAAGTGAAATAATAAATGGAGGATAGTTGGTGGCTCATGCAGTTATTTGTTATGTTAATAAAGCTGTGGCCTAATTTAAATCCATTTAAGTCTGGCGTCTTTTATTTGGGGGGGGTTTGTGGGTAAAGGTTGGGTTTTATACATGTAAGGAACATCTTCCCCTGTACTACATACAAGTCCCCCGGGAAACAAGCAAGGCTAGGTGGGAGGGGGCCCTGTATGAGGGAGGGGAGTGACTGGAATGGTCACGTGGTGAGGGAGGGGAGGGGCTGTGACCAGGGTATAAAGGCAGCCCTCCCCCCCTCTCTGTGTCGGCCATTTTAGAAAACGGACACAGCAGGATTATTTTCCCGCCCACCCGTCCCCTTTTTTATTGGTGTTCAATTGGTTGTTATACGTGTGTTTAATGTTTTTCTCCTTTGTCGCAGCAGGCGGGGTGTCCTTGCCAATTTAATAGTTAAGGACGGAAGGGATGAAGTCCTAAGGATGGTAAAGTGTCCCCTCCCCTAACCTCGGATAAAATGTAGGTGATACTAACGGCCGTGCCCACCGAGCTAATAGTCGGCTGGTGGTTAGCATTAGGTTGGCAAAGAAGAAATGAGGTGATGTGGACGAGGGGGGAGGGGGGCTACCTTTGTGTAGGGACCTTAGTTTTAAAAGGTCGGGATTGTTATGTGTTAGGGACTATTTGGCAAGGACTTGTTATAACTGTATGATGTCTTTAATATTTAATGTTATATATGTGTGATCTATTTATATATTTCAGAAGGTTATAAGTGAAATAATAAATGGAGGATAGTTGGTGGCTCATGCAGTTATTTGTTATGTTAATAAAGCTGTGGCCTAATTTAAATCCATTTAAGTCTGGCGTCTTTTATTTGGGGGGGGTTTGTGGGTAAAGGTTGGGTTTTATACATGTAAGGAACATCTTCCCCTGTACTACATACAGGAGATTGGTCAGATATCGGAGGGATGAACATGAAGCACCCATTCCAATGGTCTAAGAACTCCTTCCACATGGCTAGGTCTGCCATTGCCGGGGGATATAAATGACCAATCTGATCTTCAGGCAGACCAGGTAACAAACATAACAACCTGGAAATAAACGATCTACCCTGGGGAATTATGCGCATTGCGAAGTTCAAAGGACCTAACAAAGATTGTAGGTCTTTACGAGTGTAAGTACCTAGATGAAGGAATCTGACTATATCTTCGCGTATGCGCCTGAGCTTGTCCTCGGGGAGACTGGACTGCATTGTGTCGGAATCCAGAGTGATTCCAAGGAAGTCGAGTCTGGTGGTGGGTTCAGTAGTTTTGTCCAGTGATAGTCTAAAGAGCACTATAGCACTGTTTACTACATTAGGCATCCCTCTGAGCGGAGTGCAGGTGCCACATTCTACCAACAAGAAGTCGTCTAAATAATGTATCACCGTGGGGCACCTAGCGATATTGAGGAGGAGCCAACAGAGAGTCTCGGCAAACATGTCAAATATTTTTGGGCTACTTTTGGCCTCGAAAGTAAGCCTAGTCGCAAAATAAAATTTCTCTCTCCACTTTACCCCGTGAACATGCAATAATGAAGGATGAATGGGTAACAACTTAAAGGCATTGGAGATCTCAATCTTACTGAGCCATGCGGCTTTACCTGCCCTCAAGATTGCTTGTATGGCATTATCCACGGTGGTGTAGTGAAGAGAGAACTCTGTAGACGGGATGAGGGAGTTTAGGCTCTGGTTCGTGGACGAATGAGGAGCAGAGAGATCGATGATTAGGCGTTTTTTATTGGAATATTTACTGGTGGCTATCCCAATCGGATTTGTGCGCCAGGAGGTGAAGGGGGGGAGGAAAATGGGCCTATCATGAAGCCTTTTTGAATTTCTTTATCGATCAGTTCATCTACTGTTTGTGGATCGTTCCTAGCTGAAAGAAGGTTGGGACATTCTAACGTGCCTACGGGGAGTGACACCAACCCGGTGTGAAAACCTTCTGAGAAGCCAAGCAATAAGAACGACACCAAGTGAGGAGACAGCTGCGGCTTCAAGTAGAATGCTAGACTACTTGTATTTACCTTGGTTAGTAATTTTTTGGGATACAATTTAGATGGGCACATGGTTTTGGCATGAGCCCTAAAGCACACGGAACAGATGTGCAGCAATCTGCAGGAGCTAACGCTACATGCCCCTGCATTAAAATTATTACATATCTGGCCTTTGCCTAAATAGATGATGGGAACGGCCGAGCTTATCTCTCTGACTGCGCTAGTCCATCTTGGCGGCTCCCCCTGAGGTACCAGAACAGGAGGGTTCGGCCTCCGAGGGGCACAGGTTGGTGGTATGAGAGGTGGAAGAGCAGACTGCACAAGACGGAGGTACTAAGCCCGCAAAATGCCTGCAAAAGAGTTCCGTGTCCAAGAGACTCCAGTCAGTGCGGACGTTAAATTGGGCCAAGGTAGCGGCTGCTTTTGCCAACAAGAACTTGTGGAAATCATAAAACGTGAAACCCCCGTCCTTGTGGCCTAAGTCTACCACCTTATGTAGATATAAGTCTAATTCTTCCCGGCGCTGTGGATAAACCGAGCATACCACATCCCTGTAGATACCGAAGGCTAGGACAAACTCTGGTATGGTAAGTTTTTCATAGAGCCTTGGATCTCTAGCCTTCATAACAACGGCCAAATCTCTGTAATTGTACACTCTGTTTTAGTTAAACTGTTTTATGCACAGCAGACTTCAGTGTTATGTTGGGCAAAATGGCATAAATCATTTAAACCATGAGGGCACTGTAAGAGCATCTGCACAACAGATTCAGAAACGTAAATACACATTTATAAGAAAATCAGAAAAAAGTATAAATTACTGCTCCTCAATGTGGCGGAGTGTGCAGCACCAAGCCACGGACAGTGTCTCACATCCAGCCCGGCAGGTAAATAGAAAAAACAGAAATAGTGACCGGTGCGCTACAACCAACACAGATACACACTGTATAGTTACCCTTTTCAGTAAGTGAAATCTTCCAGTATTATATAAAGGGAAACAAAACAACAACAAAAAAACATAAAAAATCATATGGTGCAGTATATCAAAATCAAGTGAATCGTGCCAAATGACCACTCACATCAGCCTGAGCATCAACCTGCTCAGGGATATCAGCACAAGGGAGCCCGGGAGATGGGTATATGATGACCAGTCACCTCCTATATGACGACTCCAGAGATGTTTCAACACATGAGGAGAGAAGGCATGGGTGTCAGAAAAACACTGTTTAATACAAGGCTAAAAAACATAAAAATCTTACATTAAAAAACGGAAGAATCTTCACAGTTCATAAAATCAAAGAAGCTCTTGAAAAGTGTCCAGTGCCTTAAGGTCCCGTGTCTCCTGCAGCACAACGCGTTTCGCCTCCTCTTGAGGCTTTTTCAAGTGTCCTCATGTGTTTGTTTGGATCCTTTTAAGTCTTGTCGCGTTCAATCTCCGTCCTCCTCCTTACTTGCGTCATAAGCTCCGCCCCTTCGTTTCCATGGCGACGCGTCACTCTTGCTCCGCCCTTCCGTCTCCTGATAGGTTCCCTATTACACACCCCCTACTCACATCTCTCCGTCCCCTCAGACCAGTAGTCTGAAGAAGATGGAATTCGTCCAGTGCAGGGGGTGTGATTTCTCGAGCGGGGGAGATAGAAAATAACGGAGGGACACCTCTGTCAACTGTTTGTCAAGATGCACACGTTGCAGTAACAGCAGAGTAAACGCATATTATCAACATTTTAAAATATAAGCATGTGCCATCCTGTGTAATTGTTAGCGTTTGCAGCATATACATGGCAGGAATGAAGCCCCCATATGGCTAAATTGTAATAGTATCCCCATGTGTTACCACAACCCTACACAAATTAAATTAAAAGGTACCTGCACGCTAGTAATCACCGTAGGTAAATGGCAGCAGACATAAACTTAACACACAATTGCAAAAGATTATAAAAAATTACACAAATCAAACTCCGCATTGAGCCCTTTGGGTGTCAGTGACTTTAACTCATAAACCCACTTCATTTCGAGCTTTCCTAGTTCTTTCCAGGAATTGCCTCCCCTCCAAAATTTCTTGTGTTTGGCTATTGCAATGAAGCTCAATTCTTTTGGACTGTTTTTGTGCTCGAAAAAATGTTTAGGGACACTATGAGTTAAAAGTTTCTTACGGATATTGTTACAGTGTTCCCCCACTCGTATTTTGATTTTTCTTGTGGTGCGACCCACATACTGGAGACCACACGGACACTCCAGCAGGTAGATTACACCACTCAAGTCACAATTTAAAAAGTCCTTAATGTCATAGGTTTTTCCTGTCTGATTTGAGGTAAATTGTTGAATTTTTTCCGGTAATTTCTTGGTTTGTTTACATGCATTACAACTTCTTTTTCTTATCCCTAGTGTAGCTTGAGGTTATGCACCTTTTTATAGATGGGGCCCCCCTAAATACTATCCTGGGTTTCTCACGGATGATTTCTTTTAGTATATCGTCTTTCTTTAAGATGGACCAGTGTTTATTCAGGATTCTCCTCAACTGTTTGTTTTTATTATTGTAGTCTAAAATTATTGGGAGGGAAATGTCCTTTTCTTGTCCATCAGATTTATCCCTATACTATAGGAGGAAGTCCCTTTCAAGTGTTCTTACTCCATCGAAGGCTTTATCCACATCCTGTTCTGGGTAGTTCCTATCTATGAAGCATTTTTTGAGTAAGCCTAATTGTTACTTTCTTTTGGTGCAGTTGCGTTTAAGTCTAATGGCCTGATTTCTAGGGATATTTTCTAGCCAAGGGGAGTGGTACCCACTATCTCTCCCTATAAAACTGTTTACGTCAACTTTTTAAAAAAAGGTTTTTGTTTTGATACCCATGTTCTCAACATATATTTCCAAGTCGAGAAAATGTACCTTATGGCTATCAAATTCTGTATTGAGTTTGATGCCCCAGTGGTTATTGTTTAGGTGGGTCAGGAATTTCGTCAATTCTGCTTCCTCGCCTTTCCACACGAAAAAAAGATCATCTATGTACCTACGATAGGAAACCAAGTTCGACCCCCAGTCGTGCCCAGAACACACAAATTGTCTTTCCTACTCTGCCATAAACAGATTGGCGAAACTGGGAGCGAATTTGGTCCCCATCGCGGTCCCACGTTTCTGTAAGAAGAAACCCTCCCCGAACCAGAAAAAATTATAGTGGAGTATCAAATCAATCCCAGCTACTATATATTTCACAAAATCTTCCTCCAGGAGTTGGCTCTCTGTAAGGACTTTCTCAATGGCTTTGCATCCTTCTGTATGATCAATAATAGTATATAAGGATGTTACGTCGCTTGTGACTAGCCACATCCCTTCTTCCCATGTAATGGTAATCAGAATATTAAGAATACTCAAGGTATCTTGTAAGTACGAAGGGATCTTTTTCACAACGGCTGCAGGATTATATCTATGTATTCCGAAAGGTTACAGTATAGAGATCCCACACCAGAGACAATCGGTCTTCCTGGTGTGGTCTGCACATTCTTGTGTATTTTAGGGAGGAAATAAAAAACTGGAATAATTGGATGGACATTATTAATATAGTCAAATTCCTCTTTCCCCAGGAAGCCTCTTCTTTTCCCTTCATCTAGGTAACCTGTTAATTTTTTCTTTTGTACCATAGTTGGGTCGCTCTTAAGGCGCACATACACATCTGTATCGTTCAGTTGTCTGAGAGCTTCCTCCTGATAAAATTCCTTCGACATGATAACAATCCCCCCTCCCCCTTTATCAGCTGGCTTTATAACTAGGCGTTCATCTTTTTTCAGGGCTGTCAGGGCCTCCCTCTCAGCTACAGTGAAATTGTTTTTGATCAAATTTGTGATTTTTTACCTTCTCTACATCCTTCATGACCGATTTTTCAAAGACCTCTAGTGGGCCTGATTTGCATGTGGTTGGGTAGAAGGTAGACCGGTTCTTAAGGGAAGTTCTATTCTCTTTTTTCGAGACAGCATTCGTATCCCCACTGGGGCCTAGATTCCTCTATTGTCTCCCTATAAAGAACCTTTTTAGCATCGATTTTCTCACGAATCTATTTATATCAATGAATGTGTCAAATTTATTAAGGGTGCGTGTAGGGGCAAACTTCAAAGCCTGGCTTAAAACCTTATTTTGCATGTCAAACATATGTCTTAGACATAAGATAAGGCCAGGGACTAATGAAAGTATAACTTTACTGAGAGGGTAGTGGATATATGGAATAGTCTTCCAGTAGAAGTGGTAGAGGTTAATACAGTGAAGGAGTTTAAGCATGCATGGGATAGGTATAAGGCTATCCTAGATATAAGATAAGGTCAGGGACTAATGAAAGTATTCATGTACTGAGAGGGTAGTGGATGTATGGAATAGTCTTCCAGCAGAAGTGGTAGAGGTTAATACAGTGAAGGAGTTTAAGCATGCATGGGATAGGTATAAGGCTATCCTAGATATAAGATAAGGTCAGGGACTAATGAAAGTATTCATGTACTGAGAGGGTAGTGGATGTATGGAATAGTCTTCCAGCAGAAGTGGTAGAGGTTAATACAGTGAAGGAGTTTAAGCATGCATGGGATGGGTATAAGGCTATCCTAGATATAAGATAAGGCCAGGGACTAATGATAGTATTACTGTACTGAGAGGGTAGTGGATGTATGGAATAGTCTTCCAGCAGAAGTGGTAGAGGTTAATACAGTGAAGGAGTTTAAGCATGCATGGGATAGGTATAAGGCTATCCTAGATATAAGATAAGGCCAGGGACTAATGAAAGTATTACATTACTGAGAGGGTAGTGGATGTATGGAATAGTCTTCCAGTAGAAGTGGTAGAGGTTAATACAGCGAAGGAGTTTAAGCATGCATGGGATAGGTATAAGGCTATCCTAGATATAAGATAAGGCCAGGGACTAATGAAAGTATTGCTTTACTGAGAGGGTAGTGGATGTATGGAATAGTCTTCCAGTAGAAGTGGTAGAGGTTAATACAGTGAAGGAGTTTAAGCATGAATGGGATAGGTATAAGGCTATCCTAGATATAAGATAAGGCCAGGGACTAATGAAAGTATTACATTACTGAGAGGGTAGTGGATGCATGGAATAGTCTTCCAGTAGAAGTGGTAGAGGTCAATACAGTGAAGGAGTTTAAGCATGCATGGGATAGGTATAAGGCTATCCTAGATATAAGATATGGCCAGGGACTAATGAAAGTATTACTTTACTGAGAGGGTAGTGGATGTATGGAATAGTCTTCCAGTAGAAGTGGTAGAGGTTAATACAGCGAAGGAGTTTAAGCATGCATGGGATGGGTATAAGGCTATCCTAGATATAAGATAAGGCCAGGGACTAATGAAAGTATTACATTACTGAGAGGGTAGTGGATACATGGAATAGTCTTCCAGTAGAAGTGGTAGAGGTTAATACAGTGAAGGAGTTTAAGCATGCATGGGATAGGTATAAGGCTATCCTAGATATAAGATAAGGTCAGGGACTAATGAAAGTATTACTTTACTGAGAGGGTAGTGGATGCATGGAATAGTCTTCCAGTAGAAGTGGTAGAGGTTCATACAGTGAAGGAGTTTAAGCATGCATGGGATAGGTATAAGGCTATCCTAGATATAAGATAAGGCCAGGGACTAATGAAAGTATTACATTACTGAGAGGGTAGTGGATACATGGAATAGTCTTCCAGTAGAAGTGGTAGAGGTTAATACAGTGAAGGAGTTTAAGCATGCATGGGATAGGTATAAGGCTATCCTAGATATAAGATAAGGCCAGGGACTAATGAAAGTATTACCTTACTGAGAGGGTAGTGGATGTATGGAATAGTCTTCCAGTAGAAGTGGTAGAGGTTCATACAGTGAAGGAGTTTAAGCATGCATGGGATAGGTATAAGGCTATCCTAGATATAAGATAAGGCCAGGGACTAATGAAAGTATTACCTTAATGAGAGGGTAGTGGATGCATGGAATAGTCTTCCAGTAGAAGTGGTAGAGGTTAATACAGTGAAGGAGTTTAAGCATGCATGGGATAGGTATAAGGCTATCCTTGATATAAGATAAGGCCAGGGACTAATGAAAGTATTACATTACTGAGAGGGTAGTGGATGTATGGAATAGTCTTCTAGTAGAAGTGGTAGAGGTTAATACAGTGAAGGAGTTTAAGCATGCGTGGGATAGGTATAAGGCTATCCTAGATATAAGATAAGGCCAGGGACTAATGAAAGTATTCATGTACTGAGAGGGTAGTGGATGTATGGAATAGTCTTCCAGTAGAAGTGGTAGAGGTTAATACAGTGAAGGAGTTTAAGCATGCATGGGATAGGTATAAGGCTATCCTAGATATAAGATATGGCATGGACTAATGAAAGTATTACATTACTGAGAGGGTAGTGGATGTATGGAATAGTCTTCCAGTAGAAGTGGTAGAGGTTAATACAGTGAAGGAGTTTAAGCATGCATGGGATAGGTATAAGGCTATCCTAGATATAAGATATGGCCAGGGACTAATGAAAGTATTACATTACTGAGAGGGTAGTGGATGTATGGAATAGTCTTCCAGTAGAAGTGGTAGAGGTTAATACAGTGAAGGAGTTTAAGCATGCATGGGATAGGTATAAGGCCATCCTAGATATAAGATAAGGCCAGGGACTAATGAAAGTATTTAGAAAATTGGGCAGACTAGATGGAGTGAGTGGTTCTTATCTGCTGACACTATGTTTCTGTGCACAGGAGGAGGAGGATAAAGGCAGTAGTGGAGAGGGGAGGTGGCAGCACAGGAAGAGGAGGATAAAGGGAGTAGTGGAGAGGGGAGGTGGCAGCACAGGAGGAGGAGGATAAAGGCAGTAGTGGAGAGGGGAGGTGGCAGCACAGGAGGAGGAGGATAAAGGGAGTAGTGGAGAGGGGAGGTGGCAGCACAGGAGGAGAAGGATAAAGGCAGTAGTGGAGAGGGGAGGTGGCAGCACAGGAGGAGGAGGATAAAGACATTAGTGGAGAGGGGAGGTGGCAGCACAGGAGGAGGAGGATAAAGGCAGTAGTGGAGAGGGGAGGTGGCAGCACAGGAGGAGGAGGATAAAGACATTAGTGGAGAGGGGAGGTGGCAGCACAGGAGGAGCAGGAGGGGTAGTGTGGTTGCTGAGCTGATTTGTTTACAGTTACCAAGAAACATTCAGTACGGTGATAATCCCAGTATAACCAGTGCAGGACCTGGAAACTGGAGACACTACAGACTGACTGGTAAGATTTTCAGTGTTTAGAAACCAGAGAAATTAGAAGAAAATAAATATAGTTTAAAAGCTGTGCCACAAACTGGAAATCCACATACATAGGAGCAGCACACCAAAGCTGACATATCAGGTCATGATGAGGGGGTCTCACAGCTGGGGTCCGCTGGGTATGTACCTTTGGATCTGCATTCATTCATTCCCAGTAACATCTTCACTTGACTTTAATTGTTTGGCTGCTTCTATGTATCCAGATTCACAATAATAATTATAATATCCTCACAGAGAACAAATCCTGCCCAGTGAGTGAACGCTAATCATTAGCTAGCCAGGGTCTATCAGGGGGTGACAAGCTCAGATCCCCCTTAAAAAAAAGGATCTCCAATGAGAGGACTACATGCTGCCTGTCACTAGACAGCCAGGACTTACCCCAGCACATGCCCCATCACACTGCACAACCAGGACATGCCCCACCACCACATTGCGTGTGAATTGTGGACAATGGGGTAAGTCCTGGGTGTTCAATGCGGGTGATGGGGCATGTGCAGGGGTGCTGGGGTAAGTCCTGGGTGTGCATTGTGGGGGATGGGGCATGTGTTGGGCTGCTGGAATAAATCCCATGTGTACAATGTGAGTGATAGGGCATGTCCTTGGGTGCTAGGGTAAGTACTGGGTGTGCAGTGTGGTGATGGGGCATGTCCTGGGGTAAGTTCTGGGTGTGCACTGTGGGTACTAGGGCATGTCCTGATGCAAAATGGGTGGGAGCTCTGGGCATGTTCTGAGTCTGGTGCTATGGCAGGGGATGTAGGAGCAAATATGAAATAAGCGGGGGGCTGGGCTGTAAGGGGCCCCACAATTTCTGATGATGTCCCTGTAACTAGCTCTGTATCAGTGTGTGAATTAACCCAATCATTATCTCTCTGTGTCAGTGTGTGAATTAACCCAATCATTATCTCTCTGTGTCAGTGTGAGAATTAACCCAATCATCATCTCTCTGTCAGTGTGAGAATTAACCCAATCATTATCTCTCTGTGTCAGTGTGAGAATTAACCCAATCATTATCTCTCTGTCAGTGTGAGAATTAACCCAATCATTATCTCTCTGTGTCAGTGCGTGAATTAACCCAATCATTAGCTCTCTGTGTCAGTGCATGAATTAACCCAATCATTATCTCTGTGTCTGTGTGAGCATTAACCCAATCATTATCTCTCTGTGTCAGTGTGAGCATTAACCCAATCATTATCTCTGTGTCAGTGTGTGAATTAACCCAATCATTATCTCTCTGTGTCAGTGTGTGAATTAACCCAATCATTATCTCTCTGTGTCAGTGTGTGAATTAACCCAATCATTATCTCTCTGTGTCAGTGTGTGAATTAACCCAATCATTATCTCTCTGTGTCAGTGTGTGAATTAACCCAATCATTATCTCTCTGTGTCAGTGTGAGAATTAACCCAATCATTATCTCTCTGTGTCAGTGTGTGAATTAACCCAATCATTATCTCTCTGTGTCAGTGTGTGAATTAACCCAATCATTAGCTCCCTGTGTCAGTGCATGAATTAACCCAATCATTATCTCTGTGTCTGTGTGAGCATTAACCCAATCATTATCTTTCTGTGTCAGTGTGAGCATTAGCATAATCATTATCTCTCTGTCAGTGTGTGAGTTAACCGAAACATTAGCTCTTATTGTCAGTGTGTGAATTAATCTTATCATGTGATCTCTGTGTCAGTGCATGAATTTACCCAATCATTATCTCTCTGTGTCAGTGTGTGAATTAACCGAAACATTAGCTCTTTGTGTCAGTGTGAGAATTAACCCAATCATTATCTCTCTGTGTCAGTGTGTGAATTAACCGAAACATTAGCTCTTTGTGTCAGTGTGTGAATTAACCCTATCATTATATGTCCGTGTCAGTGTGTGAATTAACCGAAACATTAGCTCTTTGTGTCAGTGTGTGAATTAACCCAATCATAATATCTCTGTGTCAGTGTGAGAATTAACCCAATCATTACCTCTTTGTGTCAGTGTAAGCATTAACCCAATCATTATCTCTCTGTGTCAGTGTGTGAATTAACCCAAACATTAGCTATCTGTGTCAGTGTGTGAATTAACCCAATCATTACCTCTCTGTGTCAGTGTGTGAATTAACCAAATCATTACCTCTCTGTGTCAGTGTGTGAATTAACCAAATCATTACCTCTCTGTGTCAGTGTGAGCATTAGCATAATCATTATCTCTCTGTGTCAGTGTGAGAATTAACCCAATCATTATCTCTCTGTGTCAGTGTGTGAATTAACCCAATCATAATCTCTCTGTGTCAGTGTGTGAATTTACCCAATCATGATCTCTCTGTGTCAGTGCGTAAATTAACCCAATCATTAGCTCTCTGTGTCAGTGTGTGAATTACCCCAATCATTATCTCTCCGTGTCAGTGTGTGAATTAACCCAATCATTATCTCTCCGTGTCAGTGTGTGAATTAACCCAATCATTATCTCTCCGTGTCAGTGTGTGAATTAACCCAATCATTATCTCTGTGTCAGTGTGAGAATTAACCAAATCATTACCTCTCTGTGTCAGTGTGAGAATTAACCAAATCATTACCTCTCTGTGTCAGTGTGAGCATTAGCATAATCATTATCTCTCTGTGTCAGTGTGAGAATTAACCCAATCATTATCTCTCTGTGTCAGTGTGTGAATTAACCCAATCATGATCTCTCTGTGTCAGTGTGTAAATTAACCCAATCATTAGCTCTCTGTGTCAGTGTGTGAATTACCCCAATCATTATCTCTCCGTGTCAGTGTGTGAATTAACCAAATCATTATCTCTCCGTGTCAGTGTGTGAATTAACCCAATCATTATCTCTCCGTGTCAGTGTGTGAATTAACCCAATCATTATCTCTCTGTGTCAGTGTGAGAATTAACCAAATCATTACCTCTGTGTCAGTGTGATAATTAACCCAATCATTATCTCTCTGTGTCAGTGTGTGAATTTACCCAATCATTATCTCTCTGTGTCAGTGTGTGAATTTACCCAATCATTATCTCTCTGTGTCAGTGTGTGAATTAACCCAATCATTATCTCTGCGTCAGTGCGAGAATTTACCCAATCATATGGTGTTAGCTAGGTATTTTGTGTAATTAATTATTTCTGCCTGATTACTAATCCTTAGGGATGCCACCCAAACCTCCCCAGAAAGCTGCCCGGGATTCCAGTATGGATGTGCCTGCTGCAGTTGTCGGTGAGGATGAAGTGATGGTGAGTGCCCGTGAGGCCATTCTGCAACAGGAACACAACAAGCTGTTGGCAGATCAGGGAGGGCTGAAGATCCGCTTGGAGCAGCTTCGCAAGGAGAATGAATTTCTCCAGGAGGAGGCTGAGAGGGTGCGGGAGGAGAGCCAGGAATACATGTCTTACATGACCAAGAGAAGCCAGCGGCGGCAGGATGCCATCGTCAGCCTGAGTGATCTGAATCAAAGGGAGCTGGAGGAGATCAGTGAAGAAAAGAAGAAACTCGAGTCCCAATTTCAGGAAGAAGAAGACAAACTGAGGGAGCAATTACTCCAAAGAGAAAAAGAACTTGCAAATCTGAACCGCGAGATCGAGGAGTTGGGTCCAATGAAGGAACTGAAGAGGGAGCAGCTCTCACACATAAAGAAGCTGGAAGAAGAGGTGATGGCCACTAGGGGGAGACATGCAGAAGGCTTGTTAAGGGTGAAGAGTGCCTTCCTCAGGGAGAAGGCTCGGTGTCACCAGGACTCTGAGCATCAGCTTGACCACTTATCCCAGGCTGCCCAGGCAGAGGCCAAAAAGGCTTTACAGGAGGTGAGCACAAGGATGAAAGACGAGAACCAAGATCTGAGACAGGAGCTTCTCCACCTCATCCATCAAGCACGTATGCTGCAGGCACAGAAACAGAAAGTAGAGGAGCAAAACCACCAGCTGAGGACGGAGGAGAACTGCCGCCAGGAGCTGCGAAACCTCAAACTCCAGCTGAAAATTCCGTAAAGACCTTCTCCTTATCCATGCACTGGGTGTACACACAAGTCACAGTGGGGCAAAGGTGATGGGAAAACCCTTCCACTTATAACTCAGGGGGTAACACAGGCTTTATTATTATTATTAAACACACCAGACAAGCAAGAAGACTGGCCTTTCCCACAGAAATCCTAAACTTGCCTCTTGTACCTCACCAAGCCTCCAACAGAACCTCACAATCAGCCTGATGCTGACGAGTCCCAGTAAGGATGGAACCCTTAAACCTGTATCCACACATTGCACTGTACCTGAGTGACTCACATCCCAACCACATAAATAGAAATGTTACAGTGGGAATTGCTATATATAGGCCATAATTTTGATATTAATGAACGCTGTCAATTCCTCATCAATCAGCCTATTCTTCCCATATTAAAAGACATGAATCCCTTACGCCAATCAGTAACCTCAGTAAAAGTGAGTTCATTCCCAGGTTTAAGTTCTTATTTACAGTAACACATTATTTTACACATCGACATAACAGCTCTTGTGGAATAGCAATTCCGGTGATGTCAAGTTGGGATATTTGTACCCCTCCTGCCATTTCCAAAGGGAAGGTCACAAGATACAAACCTTCATAGTGTGGGCGCTTGTAAACGGATACAAAGATACAAGGTAAATAAACAGACTAGAGGGGTAACCCAATTACCACAGTGCAAATTAAAGTGTCTGGAGTGTTAACAAAATTGGGAAAAATATATAAATAAATTGTGAAAAAGTGGTGCAATCAAATTATACTCTAAAAAAAAAAAAGAGAGCTGAAAATAGCAGTAAAGAAACTAGTGCAGAGCAAATAATATGCTCATTTTAAGTGTTTTCAATAACCAAATGATGGACCAGAGCAACCCAGGTATGAAATAGAAAATGTGATGCTTTAAATGCCAATCAAAGAAAACTTAAAACAGTGTCGGCGTACTGAGTCAGGTGGGGAATAACCGCAAGGTAAACTCACAATGTACGCATACGGACTGTATCCATACAGTAAAGTGCACAAGGACGTCCAGCAATAGCCCAGCCAGTGGCCAAAAGGGTCCTCAGATACAAGATCTTGAAATGTAGCCGGCTCCTTCTCCCCTGGTGCCAAAATAACAGGAGAAATCACTAGCGTTTCGTCCTCGACGTTAGGGCTTCATCGTGGTACAGAGGATGAAACGTCTCTTTTTGCATTCATGGCATATCCTTTAATCTGTACCATGATCCTATCCTCTTATCCCGACCACATTATACTGATCCCAGGGCTTTTACAAACACTTACCTCTTACAGCTAATCCTGGCTCATCCACCAGCACTGACCCTCCTACCGGTGGAATATAAGGATAATATCCTGCTATCACCACATCTTAATGCCATCCTAAGGGGATCTCTCAGCACCAGGGCTTTTCATGCTAATTTGATAATATACAATATTTAACACAAGATGTTGCTAAGTACAAAGTAAGGCCAGGCGTGGAGCCCACTTCTAAATAAAATAACTGAAGATTTAAGGGGACACTGCAGCTCATTAAAACAAACCCCTCATTGGTCCTTATTCTTCACGTCTCTTTCCAGTCATTCTACCTTTACTCTATACATCATATGTTTATTTTATTTTTGTAAATTAATTTATTTTTGTTTCTAGTTGTCAGTTTTTATTGGTCTGCACAATTGTGTCTCCTTTTATCTTCCAGCATTAAATTATTCAAAAGCACATTTATTTGATTATTTATTTATGTGGTTACTTATTGTATTCTTGCATTCCTGTAGCATCCCCTGTTCTCTATTTTGTGTATCTTTTGGCACCACGTAGAGCTCCCAGTTTTGTGAGGGTGCGTTGAGGGTATTTTCTATATGTTTACAGTGTGTTTGCAAACACTATGTATTTCTTGTGATGAATGAGGTCAGTAGCACGAATTGTGCAGTCCCTGGTCTCCTCTCCCGGCACTATACCTGCCTGATCGGGAAGTATAGCTTAATATGGTTTGTCAGGATCTTAGAAAATAGTTTGAGGTCAGAGGTCAGAAAGTGTGTGTCTCTGAGAATCAGGATATCTGAATGTTTTTTTATAGTATTGGAGGGGGAGACCGTCATGTTCCAGGTATGTTTTGATTTTAGAGACCTTAATGGTGAATGAGAGTTCAGCGGTAGTGATCGCGTCTTCTAGTGATACGTCAGTTTCCATTGTTTTTTCTAGATAAGAGATTATTGTGGTCTTAACACGGGTGACCTGGGAGGTGTCCATCCCATTAGGGTTAAACAGTTTCATGTGATAGTCAATGAATGTGGAAGCTATCTCTCTCGGAAGTTGTCTGGTGGTGTCCCTGTTCTCCCGTATCCTGGGAATGTAAGTTAATTTCCCTGGTTTATTGCCATGTTCCTAGTAAAGTGCTTGAAATCTGGAAAAGGTCCTGTGCGCCTGTTGGTTCAGTATAGTGGCCAATTCCTTCCTCAGACCTATACGTTTCTCTAGTGTGTACTAAATTTAACAGAATTGGCTTTCTTTCGTTCTTTGCAAACTTAAATAAAGTGACCTCTCACAACCAATTTGTGGGCCTCCTAGACTGTGAGGTCCAAGTTCACAAAGTCCATGAACATTGTGGACTGTGGTCATAAACACACAATGGGAGTGGCACCAAATTCTAGCGGGGTTGCCCTGATTTTACTCTCGACCCATCCGTAGCTGCAGACCAGCCGTTTACTATTGACCACGCTGTTAAGTGTCCAATTCTGTTGAGTACAGACTCGCAGGGGAGGAGCCATCCTTTCAATGTCGGTGAGAGGGGCGTGGTTACAGACTCTCAGGGGAGGAGTCATCCTTTCAATATCGGAGAGAGGGGCGTAGTTACAGACTCCCAGGGGAGGAGCCATCCTTTCAATATCGGTGAGAAGGGCAGAGTTACAGACTCCCAGGGGAGAAGCCATCTTTTCAATATCGGAGAGAGGGGCAGATTTACAGACTCCCAGGGGAGGAGCCATCCTTTCAATATCGGAGAGGGGCGTAGTTACAGACTCCCAGGGGAGGAGCCATACTTTCAATATCGGTGAGAAGGGCAGAGTTACAGACTCCCAAGGGAGGAGCCATCCTTTGACTATCGGTGAGAGGGGCAGAGTTAAAGACTCCCAGGGGAGGAGCCATCCTTTCAGTATCGGAGAGGGGCAGAGTTACAGACTCCCAGGGGAGGAGCCATCCTTTCAATATAGGAGAGAGGGGCGTAGTTACAGACTCCCAGGGGAGGAGCCATCCTTTCAATATCTGTGAGAGGAGCAGAGTTACAGACTCCCAGGGGAGGAGCCATCCTTTCAATATCGGTGAGAGGGGCAGAGTTAGACTCCCAGGGGAGGAGCCATCCTTTCAATATCGCTGAGAGGAGCAGAGTTACAAACTCCCAGGGGAGGAGCCATCCTTTCAATATCGGTGAGAGGGGCAGAGTTACAAACTCCCAGGGGAGGAGCCATCCTTTCAATATCGGTGAGAGGGGCAGAGTTACAGACTCCCAGAGGAGGAGCCATCCTTTCAATATCACTGAGAGGAGCAGAGTTACAGACTCCCAGGGGAGGAGCCATCCTTTCAATATCGGAGAGAGGGGCAGAGTTACAGACTCCCAGGGGAGGAGCCATCCTTTCAGTATCGGAGAGGGGCAGAGTTACAGACTCTCAGGGGAGGAGCCATCCTTTCAATATCGAAGAGAGGGGCAGAGTTACAGACTCCCAGGGGAGGAGCCATCCTTTCAATATCGGTGAGAGGAGCAGAGTTACAGACTCCCAGGGGAGGAGCCATCCTTTCAATATCGGTGAGAGGGGCGTAGTTACAGACTCCCAGGGGAGGAGCCATCCTTTCAATATGGGAGAGGGGCGTAGTTACAGACTCCCAGGGGAGGAGCCATCCTTTCAATATCGGTGAGAGGGGCAGAGTTACAAACTCCCAGGGGAGGAGCCATCCTTTCAATATCGGTGAGAGGGGCAGAGTTACAAACTCCCAGGGGAGGAGCCATCCTTTCAATATCGGTGAGAGGAGCAGAGTTACAGACTCCCAGGGGAGGAGCCATCCTTTCAATATCGGTGAGAGGAGCAGAGTTACAGGCTCCCATTGGAGTCTTTGTTATGTGAGTTTATTTTATGAAATATTTTACTAAACAACTGTGACTGGGCGCTGCCATTTTGTGAAATATAGTGCTTTTGGGTGCCACACCCAGTGACTTTACTAGACTTTAATCTAGTTACATCTAATGCTATTGTAATGCTATTGGCTTTCTATAAACCGAAATAGAGTCCCCATTCATAAGAATAGGGACTCTTTTTCGGTTTATAGAAAGCCCATAGCATTACATACAATGTAATCGCCGAACCTTGAACTCCAACCCGAACATACAGTGAAATGTCCGTGTTCGGGGTCCAAAAACCGTAATGTTCGGTGCGAACACTATACAAGAGCACCTCTATATGAAAAATTATATGGTGCGAGTATTGGCTGGCCATGATTATAATGTGTACCCTAAATGTTTGAGCATTTACACTTAATGTACATGTACAATTTAATAGCTTGGCTGCTCTTCTAAGAGCTGCTTTTCAAAGAGTATATTTAAGAGATATTCTGGAGAAAGACTTGATTTTTTAACTTGCTGAGATCTTCTTTTCTACTGATACAAGTAAGATTCATTTAGTCAAGTTATTGTGTGGTGGTTTGTACTGATTTCCTGCTTGAAATTGCTAAGGAATTTGAATTGAATACTTAGGTGTTTGTCATTGTTTGGTTCTAATTAGCATAGGCTCACTCAGGTGTTAAAACCTTCCTTGGTGCTTGTAGGTGTGTGCTGTGGGTGTATATAAGGCATAGTAGAAATTAGCTTGGCTAATTTAATAGCTTGGCTGCAGAGTGCAGTGGTGTTGTGGAGGCAGGCTCAGACGCAGAGTTTGAGGAACCACTCTTCTATGTGGCTAAGGTGTGCAAGGAGAAGGTGAGGCCTGATAGAAAGCAGTTGTTGTTGGGCGATTCTATCATAAGAGGTGCAGAGTTGGACAGTATTGGCTTAGTGAGATGTCTTCCTGGAGCTACTGCTCGCAGCGACTGGAGGCGTATTTCTAATATTGTTAAGCAAGCAAATCAGGAAGGAGAATTGGATGTACTGGTTCATCTAGGGACAAATGATTTGGCTTGCAATGAGGTTTCAGAGGTGAAGGAAGCTTTTCGTGTTCTTGCCAATGATATACGGCAGGTTGTGTCCACACTGTCCTTTTCTGAAGTTCTGCCTGTGCATAACATTCACAATGATAGACGGATGCGTATTAGGGACTTCAACTTGTGGCTTGGGGAATGGTGTCGGGAGCAAGGATTTGGCTTTGTTTCTCATGGAAGTTCACTATGGGATAGAAAGGAACTGTACAAAAAAGATGGTTTGCATCTTTCTCAAAAGGGAACGAATGTTCTCAGTGAGCAGTTCAGAGGTTTTGCTAGGAGGTTTTTAAACTAAAAGAGGGGGGCAAAATGGCGATAAAACATCAATCCAATTGCCCCCCAAAAAAGGTACAGAAGTTACCTGTAGTCAGTGTGCTGAAAAATTATAAGCTTAGGGTCATGTCTACAAATGCTCGCAGTTTAGGGAATAAGATCAATGAACTTGTGGCAATATTGGCAACTGAGAATGTAGATTTAGTTACTGAGACATGGTATAATGAAAAACATGACTGGGACATATCAATACCAGGGTACTCTTTATATAGAAAAGACAGAGAAGGTAAAAAAGGGGGAGGGGTGGTGGCCCTCTATGTGAGGGATAGCTTAAAATGTAACGTAATACAAGTTAGTGAGGCGAACATAGAGTCAGTGTCAGGGTTGGGACCTGGGAGCGTAGCGCAGGGGTGTTGGCACTAGGTGGTGCGCACACTAGAGAAGTCCGGAGTGGCAGTAGTACCAAGGGGTAAGGCAGAACAGTGTTCGAGGTAGGTAATGGGTAATCCGGGGTCAGGAGTGGAGAGGTAAACGTAGTTGATAAACAGTCCAAGGGTTCGGTAGCCGGGAGATCAATAAACACAGGGAAACGAGGAACAAAGGTATGGGTAGGAATCACAGTAGTTGGAGTATCCACACTACAAGCTTGGAAAACGAGCAAGCACTGAATGAACAGTGCTTGCTGTTTAAATAGGGTGCCAGGACCTTTGTTCCGCCCACCATCCTGCAGGTCGCCGCCCCCCTCTGGCTTTAGCCAGATAGTGAAGGCAGGAGTAGGACCTGCCCCCTCTCCACACCTCCCGTGCATCCTCCAATGGGAGCACACCACCGGGCCGCAGGCCACGCCCCCCTGCCATCAGAATGACACCTGTGCTTGTGTTACACGAGGCAGGTTGTACTACAGGCCGGGGATGCGGCCTACACCGCGATCGCGTGACCCCCCGGCGGGGTGCACGGTGCCTGGAGTCTGCTGGACCAGGTAGGGGATCCCTGCAGGAGGCGTGGGATGGAACTGGGGTCTGACAGTCAGTTTGGGTTACATTAGAATTTGGTAATCATATGGTAACTCGGGTAGGTGTGATTTATAGGCCCCCTGGACAAATAGAGGAGTTAGATAATCTACTAGTTGAGGAAATAGCTAAAATGACAATGAAGGGAGAAGTGATCATCATGGGTGACTTTAATCTTCCTGATGTGAACTGGAAATACAAAACAGCTACTTGTGCCAGGAGTACGCATATCCTAAACTCCCTACTGGGATTATCTCTAAAACAAGTAGTGGAGGAGCCAACTGGAAAGCAGGCCATACTAGACTTAGTGTTCACAAATGGAGATTTGTTATCAGATATTACTGTAGGTGAAAGTTTAGGATCTAGTGATCACCAGACAGTGTGGTTTAATATAAGAACAGTGACCCAGTCACACCACACAAAAACAAAAGGTTTAGATTTTAGAAAAACAGACTTTTCTAAAATTAGATTAGGTGTAAAGGAGTCATTATCAGACTGGAGCAATTTAAATGGAGTCCAGGAGAAATGGGATTATCTAAAAGTTGCACTACTGAAGGCAACAGAAAATTGCATAAGGCTTGTCAGTAAGAGCAAAAAATTAAAGAAACCACTGTGGTACTCTGCAGAGGTGGCTAAAATAGTAAAAAATAAAAAGCTAGCATTTAGTAATTATAAAAATACTCAGAGTGAGGAAGATAGAAAGAGCTATAAGAGTAGGCAGAAAGAGGCAAAGCAAGCTATAAGAGCTTCCAAAGCACACACAGAAGAGACTATAGCCCAGTCAGTGAAAAAGGGCGATAAAACATTTTTTAGATACATAAATGAGAAAAGGAAAGTAAAACAAGGATTAGTTAGATTAAAAACAAAAGAAGGATGCTATGTAGAAGAGGATAAAGGCTTAGCAGACTGCCTTAATGAATATTTTTGTTCAGTTTTTACAAATGAAAATGACGGTAAGGGACCTCATTTAGGGAAAAAGACTAATGAGTCTTTTGATGCATGTAAGTTTACAGAGGAAGAGGTTTTACTTCAGCTGTCTAAAGTAAAGACAAATAAGTCGATGGGACCTGATGGGATACATCCAAAGTTATTAAAAGAACTTAGTGGTGTACTAGCAAAACCGTTAACAGATTTATTTAACCAATCATTGTTAACGGGAGTAGTTCCAGAAGATTGGAAATTAGATAATGTTGTGCCCATTCACAAGAAAGGTAGTAGGGAGGAGGCGGGCAACTATAGACCAGTAAGTCTTACTTCAGTAGTGGGGAAAATAATGGAAACCTTGTTAAAGAATAGGATTGTTGAACATCTAAAGTCGCTTGGATTTCAAGATCAGAGACAGCATGGGTTTACTTCAGGGAGATCATGCCAAACTAATCTTATTGATTTTTTTGATTGGGTAACTAAAATAATAGATCAGGGTGGTGCAGTAGACATTGCTTACCTAGATTTCAGTAAGGCTTTTGACACTGTCGCACATAGAAGGCTTATCAATAAACTGAAATCTTTGAGTTTGGATTTCAATATTGTTGAATGGATTAGACAATGGCTGAGTGACAGGCAACAGAGGGTTGTAGTCAATGGGGTATATTCAATGCAAGGTCTTGTTACTAGTGGGGTACCTCAGGGAGCTGTACTTGGACCCATTCTCTTTAATATTTTTATTAGCGATATTGCAGAAGGTCTTGTTGGCAAAGTATGTCTTTTTGCTGATGATACAAAGATTTGCAGCAGGGTTGATATTCATGGAGGGATAAGCCAAATGGCAAATGATTTAGCTAAACTAGAAAAATGGTCAGAGCAGTGGCAACTGACATTTAATGTGGACAAGTGCAAGATTATGCACCTTGGGCGTAAAAACCCAAAAGCAGAATATAGACTATTTGGTACAGTCCTAACCTCAACATCTGAGGAACGGGATTTAGGAGTAATAATTTCAGAGGACTTGAAGGTAGGTAGGCAATGCAATAGAGCAGCAGGAAATGCTAGCAGAATGCTTGGTTGTATAGGGAGAGGTATTAGCAGTAGGAAGAGGGAAGTGCTCATGCCATTGTACAGAGCACTGGTGAGACCTCACTTGGAGTATTGTACAGAGCAATGGTGAGACCTCACTTGGAGTATTGTACAGAGCACTGGTGAGACCTCACTTGGAGTATTGTACAGAGCACTGGTGAGACCTCACTTGGAGTATTGTACAGAGCGCTGGTGAGACCTCACTTGGAGTATTGTACAGAGCGCTGGTGAGACCTCACTTGGAGTATCGTACGCAGTACTGGAGACCGTATCTCCAGAAGGATATTGATACTTTGGAGAGAGTTCAGAGAAGGGCTACTAAACTGGTTCATGGGTTGAAGGATAAAACTTACCAGGAAAGGTTAAAGCATCTTAACATGTATAGCTTGGAGGAAAGACGTAACAGGGGGGATATGATAGAAACATTTAAATACATAAAGGGAATCAACGCAGTAAAGGAAGAGAGTATATTTAAAAGAAGAAAAACTACCACAACTAGAGGACATAGTCTTAAATTAGAGGGGCAACGATTTAAAAGTAATATCAGGAAGTATTACTTTACTGAGAGGGTAGTGGATGTATGGAATAGCCTGCCAGCAGAAGTGGTAGAGGTAAACACAGTCAAGGATTTTAAGCATGCGTGGGATAGACACAAGGCTATCCTAGCTATAAGACCGGGAACGGGGGACTAATAAAAGTACTCAAAAAAAAAAAAAATTGGGCAGACTAGATGGACCGTATGGTTTTTATCTGCCGACACATTCCATGTTTCTATGTTATAGGTCAGTGGTCACATATTATGTTTTGGTGAATTGCACAGCCTATTTTCATAATAATATTTGTTTTATCATTTTTTTCTTTTCAACTCGTGGGTGAGCTCTTTCATAAGGTGAAAAGTAAGTAATGGTAAACATTATTATGATAATACCCTGTGCAATTCCCTAATACATAATGTGACCAGTGACCTATAACAAAATCCACATAGATATAGGCAGCGTCAGATGAGTTAACCCCTGGAAGGCTAGACAGATATAGGCAGTGTCAGATGAGTTAACCCATGGATGGCTAGACAGATATAGGCAGTGTCAGATGAGTTAACCCCTGGATGGCTAGACAGATATAGGCAGTGTCAGATGAGTTAACCCATGGATGGCTAGACAGATATAGGCAGTGTCAGATGAGTTAACCCCTGGATGGCTAGACAGATATAGGCAGTGTCAGGGGAGTTAACTCCTTGGTGGCTAGACAGATCTATGCAGTATCAGAGGAGTTAACCCCTTGGGTGGCTAGACAGATAGAGGCAGTGTCAGAGGAGTTAACTCCTTGATCCACACACTCACTCACACTGACACACATACTCATTCATACTAACACGCACACAATCTAACTGTTTAACTTACATGCTGCAGGCATCTCTGTGCTTTGAGCTCCTCATGTGAAGGAGGAACTGAGTCCATCATGGGAGGCTTCTGAACTCTCAGCCAATCAGAAGAGCTGAGACCTCCTTCTATCAAGATCAGACACTGGAAAAGAAAAGAAAAAGACCGCTGCACGGAGCAGCAAAGAGCCGCATCTGCCAGGGTACCGAGACACTTCAGCCACATAGGCTGTGCCCCCCCCCCCCGAAAACATCCGTGCACTGTGACAGCCGACCACAGCAGTTGGATGTTAATACCTGCTACAGAGACAGCTACAGTCTCTCCCTGCTCCACAGCGATTGTGGGACAGGGAGAAACTACATATAGTGCTCGAAGTATCCTCCTGGTCCCCCCAAGCATCTTCAGCCTCCCCAGGTTTTTTTAATTCAAAAAATATATTTTTATTTTATTTATTTATTTATTGTTCTAACCTTAACCCTTGGGTTACGGTTAGAGATCATCAAAACCCTAATCCTAGAGTTAGAATTAGGGTTTGTACTAACCCTAGGGATAAAGTTAGAGTTAAATAAAAAATGTAAAAAAAGTTAATAAAATTAAATAAATAAATTAAAAATTTGAAAAAATACTACTAAATAGAGTTCAGCGGACACCTGGATGTTCGGGTTCGAGAGGTTCGACCGAACTTCGGAAAAAAGTCTGGGTCCGTGCTCGAACTTGACCTCGAACCCCATTGAAGTCAATGGGGACACAAACTTTTGGCCACTAAAATAGTCATGGAAAGGGCTAGAGGGCTGAAAAAGGAATTAAAATGTGGGTAAGAGTAGGACATAGAAACATAGAATGTGTCGGCAGATAAGAACCATTTCGGTCCATCTAGTCTGCCCAATTTTTTTTTTTTTTGAGTACTTTTATTAGTCCCCCGTTCCCGGTCTTATAGCTAGGATAGCCTTGTGTCTATCCCACGCATGCTTAAAATCCTTGACTGTGTTTACCTCTACCACTTCTGCTGGCAGGCTATTCCATATGTCCACTACCCTCTCAGTAAAGTAATACTTCCTGATATTACTTTTAAATCGTTGCCCCTCTAATTTAAGACTATGTCCTCTAGTTGTGGTAGTTTTTCTTCTTTTAAATATACTCTCTTCCTTTACTGTGTTGATTCCCTTTATGTATTTAAATGTTTCTATCATATCCCTCCTGTTACGTCTTTCCTCCAAGCTATACATGTTAAGATGCTTTAACCTTTCCTGGTAAGTTTTATCCTTCAACCCATGAACCAGTTTAGTAGCCCTTCTCTGAACTCTCTCCAAAGTATCAATATCCTTCTGGAGATACGGTCTCCAGTACTGCGTACAATACTCCAAGTGAGGTCTCACCAGTGCTCTGTACAATGGCATGAGCACTTCCCTCTTCCTACTGCTAATACCTCTCCCTATGCAACCAAGCATTCTGCTAGCATTTCCTGCTGCTCTATTGCATTGCCTACCAACCTTCAAGTCCTCTGAAATTATTACTCCTAAATCCCTTTCCTCAGATGTTGAGGTTAGGACTGTACCAAATAGTGTATATTCTGCTTTTGGGTTTTTACGCCCAAGGTGCATAATCTTGCACTTGTCCACATTAAATGCCAGTTGCCACTGCTCTGACCATTTTTCTAGTTTATCTAAATCATTTGCCATTTGGCTTATCCCTCCATGAATATCAACCCTGATGCAAATCTTTGTATCATCAGACAAGTGCCCTGCAAACAAATATGGATAGGGAAATAACTTAAAATAACATAAAATACATACAAATTAAAAATACTGTACTATTTACCACCCAAAACTATTAGAATTGTTCAAAGTGCGCTGTAAGCACAGTATTTGACGGTTCTATTTGACTCTCAGATGTAATACATGTAATGCTATTGCTATTCTATAAACCGAAATAGAGTCCCCATTCATAAGCATAGGTCAATGGAATACGTATGAATGGGGACTCTATTTCGGTTCATAGAAAGCCAATAGCATTTCATGTATTCCATAAACCGAAAGTCTATAAACTGAAAGACATTTCGTTTATAGACTTTCGTTTTATAGAATACATGTAATTCTATTGGCTTTCTATGAACCGAAATAGAGTCCCCATTAATACGAATTCCATTGACCTTTTCTTATGAATGGGGACTCTATTTCGGTTTATAGAATAGCATTACATGTATTCTATAAACCCAAAGTTTATAAACCGAATGACTTTCGGTTTATAGCCGAACCTCGAACTCCAACACGGACATACAGTGAAATGTTCGGGTTCGCTCAACACTACTACTAAACTAAATAAAAAATTAGACGTTAATCCGTAGAGGACCAGTGACATGTTAGGTCTGTCGGTGGTCCTCTAGGGATATTTTATTTAAAAAAAAGACCACTAGTGGGTCCAGTGCTTTGCACTGCCACCCAGCAGTAGATAGGGGCCCCCAGCAGTAGATAGGGCCCCCCGGCAGTAGATAGGGGCCCCCAGCAGCTGGAGGATAGCAATGACCTGTGCTTCCTACTATAGACTACATTCCCTATGATGCTACGGTCACTTTTGGCTCGCTGAGCATGATAGGAAATGAAGTCACAAGTCATAATAAATACATGTTTTAAAGCTGCACTGACTGTATCCTAAATTTGGCCCTGTACCTGCCACATAACCCTAGCAAACCTATACATGTGGGGGACAGCTATACTCGGGGGAAGAACAACCCCTTTAAATTCTTACCGAAATACAAAGTGTGTGGGGAAAAAAACACAAAAAATGACTACGCCAAAACTTGTCAGAGATTGGTGGGAAAATGACTGCATGAAAAGTGTCCAAATACCCCAAGTTGTATGAAGCAATGGGACAGAGAATTGGGTAAAGTACTCAGCTTGTCGAAATGGTCCATAGCCTTCTCTCGTTTGAACGGTTTAACACGATGTACTACGCCCCTGGTATTTAGTTCCTTCTCGTTTGGCAATTATATACCCAGGTACCACAGCCCTATGCTGGAGATGCTACTCACGTTTGGGCACTATGTTACATATGTGGTGGACCTGTCTGATACTCCGCCCGCTGGGGGATATTGTTTTTAAACACATTAACAATTGTTTAGACTTAAACCATCACCAGAAATGGCCTTACTAAATAGGTTCTCAAGTAGTATTCAAAATACCAAAGAAAATGAATAGCTCATTTTTTTACAGCAAGTAAATAATGTATTGCCCGTTGCTGGAAGACAATATTGCCCCCAACAGAAGATGATATTATCCAGCAGTTACATGTGAAAGAGCAGCCTTGTTATGGACAATCAGAAGTTACGTTATGATAACACATTGACGCCGTGGTCTGTTCATTCTGCATTGATCCCCCAAAGCCAGATTCTGGTTAACTGATGCATAGAGCTCTGAACTGAAGTGTATTGAATTGATTTGAACTAAATGGCAAGTTTTATTTTATTCTTTTATTTATTTATTTTATTTCTCTCAATGATAATTTTGAATATTTTCTTACTGTTCATTTTTTTTTTTTATATATTTCTTTTCCTTGATGTGATATTGGTTATATGTGTTTTTTTTTTCTCTCTTCTTGTGAAAACAATGTGTAAATGCGTGGGTGATCCAGCGATTCATGACTGACATCGGTGTTACAAAGCCAAATTTGGAAAAAAGGATTTTGAAACAGCTATGTGCTACTTGTATTTATTACACTATAACATTAAAAAGGCAAAAAAACATATAAACATTGGGTATTTCTAAACTCAGAACCAATATTACAATCTATTTAGCAGGTTTTTTTATTTGCTTTTGTAGCTTAGTAAAAGATTTTACAAATAAAAGTCAGGAAAAACGTTGTTTTGATACATTTTTCACCATATTTTTTTTTTTTTTTTTTTTTTATAATAATATAAATGATATGAACAAAATAATGGCATGAAAAGAAAGCCCTTCTTGTCCTGAAAAAAAAAAAACCAATATATAATATGTGTTGGTACAGCAAATATTAAATTAAATAATATGTCACTGATAATGTGCCCATTAATATGGCACTGATAATGTGTCCATTAATATGTCACTGATAATTTGCTCATTAATATGGCACTGATAATGTGTACATTAATATGTCACTGATAATTTGCTCATTAATATGCCACTGATAATGTCTCCATTAATATGCCACTGATAATGTGTCCATTAATATGCCACTGACAATTTGTCCATTAATATGCTGCTGATAAATTGTCCATTAATATGCCACTGATAATATGCTCATTAATATGCCACTGATAATGTGTCCATTAATATGCCAATGATGATTTGTCCAATATGCCACTGATAATTTGACCATTAATAAATAAATGGAAATGTAATTAATAGCCACTGATAAGTTGTCCATTAATAGCCCACTGATAATTTGACCATTAATATGCCAATGATGATTTGTCCAATATGCCACTGATAATTTGACCATTAATATGCCACTGATAATTTGATCATAAACTTGCCACTGATAATTTGTTGATTTATATGCCACTGATAATTTGACCATTAATAAATAAATGGTAATGTAATTAATAGCCACTGATAAGTTGTCCATTAATAGCCCACTGATAATTTGACCATTAATAAATAAATAAATGGTAATGTAATTAATAGCCACTGATAATTTGACCATTAATAGCCACGGATAAGTTGCTCATTAATATGCCACTGATAATTTGTCCATTATATATGCCACTGCTAATTTGCTAATTAATACGCCACTGATAATGTGTGCATTAATATGCCACTAACAATTTACTCATTAATATGCCACTGATAATTTGTCCATTAATATGCCACTGATAATTTGCTCATTAATAGCCACTGATAATATGTACATTATTAGCCACTCATAATTTGACCATTAATAGCCCACTGATATGTCCATTAATAGCCCACTGATAATTTGACCATTAATAGCCACTGATAATTTGACCATTAATATGCCACTGATAATTTGACCATTAATATGCCACTGATAATTTGACCATTAATATGCCACTGATAATTTGCTCATTAATATGCCACAGTCAGTTTGCCTAAATGTGTTACTGTCTCCATGTGAAATAGTCATGTGGCCAGCAGGGGCACATGGGGCAACTGCTTTGGGACCCTAGGAATGAATGGGCCCTGGGCAGCTTCCCCGTTTACCGTTTTTTTTTTACCCCCTGATGGCGACCGTGCCTATCAACCTCTGCATCAAGGGGAATAATAGGGATTATAAGGGGTCCCACACATCAAGTATTTTCTCTAGGGACCCTGCCTATCAACCTCTGCATCAAGGGGAATAATAGGGATTATTAGGGGTCCCACACATTGAGTATTTTCTCTAGGGACATCTATTAGATATTGTATATTATTTTTTCAGGTTCACACATATTTTAGTCTGTTCTTTTTTTAGGTACATTGAATATTCACCTACTTCTGCCAAGTATCATTATTTCTATATATTTTTGCCCAACACATTACATCTATTACAAATATATAAATATGATACTAGCACCATGCTCAACAGACATCACATTTCTGTTCATTAGAAAAGCTGCGCAGCGGCTGCTCAATGTGCTCCATAGTATTCTGCTATATAAAATGTGATACAAATAATGTTTTCACATTAAATCCAATGGTTCTTAAATAAAATAAACAAATAAACATAGGAAATAACCCTGACTCTGCAGTGATCTCACACAGAGATAGAAGGCAGGGCCGCCACCAGGAATTTCCAGCCCCCCCCCCCCCCCCCGACAATATCTTCACTCACCCCACCTACCCTCACAAGCATGTTATCCCGGTCTAATGTAATATGGAGGGTGGTTGGGAGCAGTTGGTCAATATGCCAGTAATATTTTTCCACTCAATAAGTCAGTATTTTCCCCTCAATATGCCATTCTTTTGCCATTTAATATGCCAGGATTTTGCCATTCAATATGTCAGTATTTTGCCCCTCAATATGCCAGTATTTTGCCATCTAATATGCCAGTATTTTGCCATCTAATATGCCAGGATTTTTCCCCTCAATATGCCAGGATGTTTCCCCTCAATATGCCATTTAATATGCCAGGATGTTTCCCCTCAATATGCCATTTAATATGCCAGGATTTTGCCAATTAATATGCCAGGATTTTGCCCCTCAATATGCCAGGATTTTGCCAATTAATATGCCAGGATTTTGCCCCTCAATATGCCATTTAATATGCCAGGATTTTCCCCCTCAATATGCCAATTAATATGCCAGGATTTTGCCCCTAAATATGCCAGGTTTTTGCTCCTCAATATTCCAGGAATTTGCCAAATAATATGCCAGGATTTAGCCCCTCAATATGCCAGGATTTTGCCCCTCAGTATGCTCCCCTCTTCCCCAGTACTTACCTCCTTTCTGATGTTGCCCGGTACTCTGCAGGTCATTTCTGTTAATGAACAATACTTCCCAGTCTACATGTTCAATCGATGACCTTAGCCCTTCTAAAATTACCAATTCGCTTTTTTGCATTAATCTCAAATGAAACCATGTTACAGTCACTATTCCCCAAGTGTTCGCTTACTTGGATGATTGAGATAAGCTCTTCATTGTTTGTTATTTGTACAATAAATGTTCTTCTGTTTTAAAACCTCAATACTGGACTTGCCTGGTACTTAGGGTCTATATTTGTGGATTGTAATGTGGGGGTCCCTACTGACGGAGGTACCCAGTCGGGGTACCAAGGAGTCCGTCACACCACATGTCTGTGATTCCGATTAAATCATACTGTTCAGCACTTACCAGTATCTCCAGCTCACCCATTTTGTTTGTCGAGCTTCTTGCATTTGCCAAAAGACATTTAAGATGACTACCCATTTTCTGTTTAGCTGACAAATACTTAATGCCCCCAGGTTTAATTGTATGTACCTCCCTATGATCTATGTTAACCCCACCACTGCTTTCCTCCTCATTTCCCATAGTGAGATCCCGCTGTCTCCCTGACGTGGCGCGTGGAACTGGTAATATTTCAGAGAATATTACCTTGGAGGTCCTTTCCTTCAGCTTATTTCCTAGTTCCCTAATATTTATTTTTAAGGACCCCCCACCTACCATTAACTTTGTCATTAGGACCAATGTGTACCATGACCCCTGGATCATGCCCAGACTCTCCCAACAATCTGCCTACCCGGTCCGAGACATGCCGAACCCGAGCACCTGGGAGACAACATACAGTTTAGCATTCGGGATCGCGGCGACAGAATCCCCTTTCTACCTTCCTAATAATAGAATGCCCTACCACCAATCCCTGTCTAGCCCTCCTGGCTCCCAACTGTGCTGGGGAGGCTACTCACCTGGCTGCTAGGAGAGTCAGCTTGCCCCAGATCATTTGATATAATTTCATTCACAGCATTATTAATAATTAGGTGGACAGAGTCACTTTAAGGTGCAAACTATGATGTCATAATGCAACTGACTTGAGACATACAGTTCAATTCAAAACCATCAATGAACACAGAGATCACAGACAGGTGACAGCTTTTGGAAGCTGGTGAAGGATGGTGGACTTGCGATGGTATGGTTCATCAGAGTTCGATGTTGGGCTAGCGATGGTATGGTCCATGTGAATTGGATGGAGGGCTGGCGATGGTTTGGTTCAGCTGAATTGGATTTATGGGCTAGCGATGGTTTGGTTCAGTTGAATTGGAGGGTGAACTAGCGATGGTATGGTTCAGCTGAATTGGACGGTGGGCTAGCGATGGTTTGGTTCAGCTGAATTGGAGGGTGGGCTAGCGATGGTTTGGTTCAGCTGAATTGGAGGGTGGGCTAGCGATGGTTCAGCTGAATTGGATGGTGGGCTAGCGATGGTTTGGTTCAGCTGATTTGGATGGTGGGCTAGCGATGGTTTGGTTCAGCTGAATTGGATGGTGGGCTAGCGATGGTTTGGTTCAGGTGAATTGGATGGTGGGCTAGCGATGGTTTGGTTCAGCTGAATTGGATGGTGGGCTAGCGATGGTTTGGTTCAGCTGAATTGGATGGTGGGCTAGCGATGGTTTGGTTCAGCTGAATTGGATGGTGGGCTAGCGATGGTTTGGTTCAGCTGAATTGGATGGTGGGCTAGCGATGGTTTGGTTCAGCTGAAATGGATGGTGGGCTAGCGATGGTTTGGTTCAGCGGAATTGGATGATGGGCTGGCGATGGTTTGGTTCAGCTGAAATGGATGGTGGGCTAGCGATGGTTTGGTTCAGCTGAATTCCATGGTGGGCTAGTGATGGTTTGGTTCAGCTGAATAGGATGTTCTGCTCTTTTTATGAACCATTAAACAAATGTCTTGCTGTTTTACATCATTTAGTTTCCGTAGCTCTCCAAGAGCCACAGATAGTTCACTGAAGAGCCTTGTATAATTATTGGTGAGATAAAGGTGGAATAGCTATAAAACAAGTTGGTCTGTTTTGCAAGAAGCGCACGTAGCACCAAATGGCATAGTATACGGATAGACTCAAGCAGGCTCATGCTGTGACTCACAGATTGGGGGACTCAGAGGGTCTTGGGACAAATACAGGTTCAGTTGCCATGTATTACTTTAAATATTTTATAAAATATATTGTTTTTCTTACAGAATTTGCAGATACTTCTGTTGCATGTCTCTAAAGACAAGGAGGATATTCTGTAATGTGCAGGAAGGTGTCTTAAAGAAATAGATGTTCCAGTCATCCAGCAGCTCTGAGAGCCACCATGATGTGGAGGAGGACTTCACAAGCTCCATCACACACCATAAGATCGTTCCACCAGTCAACATAGCCACAGACGCTTCCCAATACCAGTTGTTGGCTGGATCACCTGGTAGTGATGGAAGCAACTTGTCCACATTTAGCCCAAAGACCGACAAATGTCTTGCTCAGGACTTCAGGAGAATAAAAAAATGCATTAATTCCTATCGCCGACGAGGGGAAATTCATTCCAGAAAGAAATTTGTAATAGTGGAGCCAAGAGAGCTTAGAGAGAATCTGAACAAATTAAGAAATTATGCAGCCTCTGTAAACAGGGAGCCTCCACATAAGGCGTGTGATATGTCACCTAACCATCAGACTCAGGCGACATGTTCTCCTTACCATCAGACTCAGGCGACATGTTCTCCTTACCATCAGACTCAGGCGACATGTTCTCCTTACCATCAGACTCAGGCGACATGTTCTCCTTACCATCAGACTCAGGCGACATGTTCTCCTTACCATCAGACTCAGGCGACATGTTCTCCTTACCATCAGACTCAGGCGACATGTTCTCCTTACCATCAGACTCAGGAGACATGTTCTCCTTACCATCAGACTCAAGAGACATGTTCTCCTTACCATCAGACTCAGGCGACATGTTCTCCTTACCATCAGACTCAGGAGACATGTTCTCCTTACCATCAGACTCAGGAGACATGTTCTCCTTACCATCAGACTCAGGAGACATGTTCTCCTTACCATCAGACTCAGGAGACATGTTCTCCTTACCATCAGACTCAGGAGACATGTTCTCCTTACCATCAGACTCAGGAGACATGTTCTCCTTACCATCAGACTCAGGAGACATGTTCTCCTTACCATCAAAGATCACAGGAAGAGATTGCCTTCACCTGCCACACTGACATCAGCATGTTTCCCCAAGAGTGCCCCTCATCTACTGAAATAAAAAGCAGTTTGAGCACAGTTTGTACAATAGCAGAAGTGACACCTCACAGATCCCCTTCAAGCTGTGAACTATCATCTTGCAAATGTGTCAGAATCATCAGAACCATAATACATCGGTGTACGAGCGACTCCCAGACTCCCACACAGTTATCTACAGACCGCGACATGCCGGAAACAGGCAAAACTTGCACCTGCCAAACTGAATTATTTGGGAACACTGAAGTAGGCGTTCTTCAGCTAAATCCTAAATTGGTCTATGAACTCGAGCTCCACCTTGGAAAAAAATGTTTGGAAAATCAAATGGACATGCTACCATCCGTGGTCAGTGCATCCTGGAATTCCGCCTATAAAACCAATGTGCGACGTTCAACTCACAAACATCTGGAGCCAGGCGCGAGATGTAGAAAGAACTTTCTGCCGTTTCTGGAGAAGCATATCATCTCAACTCTAGAGAGAAACATAATCCACAAACGCCTTACTTTCCTGTGGGAGCTCCCCTCGGTCTACACTGAATCACTGTTTAAGTTGCACCATCAGAAGGAAGCAATTCTTTCTCCACCATGTTCTGGTCAGACGGTAGGGATTACTTTCAGTGAGACTGAGACATCTTTCCTGGCGGATAATGTCAGGAAGAGTCTAGAATGGCACATGCTGTGCAAATGTCTGCATCACCAGTGGAATCTGCCCAGGGTAATACAGAAATCCCTTACCCTTTTCACCCCCTGTGCACCACCACAACCTACGCCCCACAGGACAAGTGTGGAGGTCATTTGCAATTTACAAGAGATGCCTATATTAAACAAAGCTATCCGGGATAAACTAGAGCTGCACATAAGAAAGAAAATAACTCAGCAAGTATTTGGTCGCCCAAAAAGGATTCTGAGATGTCTGAAGAACTTCACCCCAAGTCCACCGAATAATGTACACATGGCAACTCCCCGAAAAGAAGAGGAGAGTTCCCAAAAGCGAACATTGACTACGAAAATAACAGGTAGAGAATCAGACAGTAAGGATTTTTCAAGCATGCTGAGTTCAGACCAGCTGAAGGTACTGCACACCCACATAGTGATAAAATGTCTAGAGATAGAACACGAAGCCTTTCCATGGTGTGTCAAGAGTTCTAGAATTGCTGTTTTTCCAGAGAAAACACAGAGTCCCCAGAGTCTTATAGCCACTCATATAACTTCCATGAATGAACTCCGTACAAGATCATCGAGTTGTAATCACACCACAGAACTGTACACGCTGAAACCCAACCCAAATCTAAACAGAAAGAGAAGCATGTTTCTCCCATTCCTGGAACCAGATGTGATCTACAGCATCGATGCAAATATCAAGCACAAATATCTTCTCTACCTATGGAAATTACCAACTCCCTGCACAAAATCTGTGAATTTTATGAGACCAGAACCAAAGACCATCATTTCGCAAGTTCGTACAAAGTTGGTTTCTGTGGTTTTCACTTCAGCAAAAACATCCTATCTGGAAGTCGATGAAAGAGAAAATCTAGAAAGGCATGTAAGAAATAAGAGAATTCATCATCAGTGGGGTTTGCCCTTAGTGGTCCAGACGTCTCGGAGGCAATTCATACTGCCTGGTCCCATAAAGTGTCCTCTTGAGTCAAAGCCAAGGGAGAGTCAAGAAATCAACATAATCATCAATAAACCAACATTTCTACAGCATGATGCCCTCAAACTACTGGAAATCCACCTGCAAAGATTTATACTCCAACGCCAATGGAGGCTCCCCAAGAGGCTTCAGCACAGTTTGAAGAGATTTATGCCCCATGCACCAGAAAACAAGGAACATATAGATCTGGTCTCCGGGGCAAACTTAGGTAGCTACCCAAAACTAAAACAGCTTTGTTTTAAAAGTCCTGGCTTTGTGTTTCCAACTGAAAAAATAACCTCACCACTTACTGAAAGCATCCAGAACTCATTCTCCATGGAAAAGTCAGGTGATGCTATGACAAGCGCCATCAAAAGACCAAACAGGACTGTCACCATGAATTCAGTAGCACTGAATATAAATAAGAAAAACAAAAAAAGGAACCAATTTCCTGCCGGAAAGTCCCCCACTTTGGCCAAAAAGACTCATTCCAAAGTAAATAATGCAGGCAAAACTCCAATGAAAAATGGCTTAAGAACCAAGCCCAGTCCACTTTCTACTAAGGGATTGAGACAATATTCACAAGTTCACACTGAAAGTGGCCTAGCTAAAACAAAAAATGCAATCCTCACATCCTCATTCAATCTAGAGAGACAGGAAACAGCTCTATCTCAAACAGAGCAATGCCATGAAAGCACCCAGACTCGAATTCATGTTTCTGCTCCAGTTATCAGTCAGTGTAAAACCACCCAGCATTTCTTGCATTCAAGCTGTGGACTTGATTTGAAAATGAGATGTAGCACTGAAGAAATGGCGCCAAACACCCATCATCATGGCAGGACAAGAAATGTGATCCAACAATGCCAGAGTAAAAAACACCATCTGATCTCCTGCTATACCAGAGACAAGCACATTAAAGAGGCCATGCTCGAATTCTTCAACTGGAGCAGGAACCAGATCATTCACATGTTGGAGTGTAAGTTCACAAAGCTTGAATTTGATAAAAGTATAAAATCAGAATCAAGAAATAAGTGCACACTCAGACTCTCTGCCACTGATGGAGGCACGCTAGCTAATGAACAGGACAGTGATAGATGTGACGACGACCTCAGAACTCGTCTACATTCAGATCATTCTTTTCCGAGTTGTGAAGCTGATGAATCGACTTCTATGAAAAGACCACTTTTGGGGTCTTTAATCCATGTTACTGAGCAGTCACGATGCCATAAACATAAACTCCTGCTGCATCTGAAGCAGAAAGTGATTATGAATACTCTGCTTTTGCCCCCATGTGTCACTGAATCGTACAGGATATTTCAAAGCAGGCACGTCCAGCACAAGCGAGAGGAAAGGAAGCAGTATTCTTGGAGACTGAAGGAAGGTAACTATCAAATGTCAGGGACAGGAACCAACCTCAACCTCAGTAAGAAAACCTTCTCTACAGATCCTGACAAATCAATTATAACCACATCTTCTACACTGAAGAACGAAACTCCCCGGGGGGCGCACGTTCTGTAGGCCAAGATCGTGGCCAACTACTAGGTGAAAACTGGCCTTGTCAGTAGATAACGATTTATTTTCTGCAGAATGGAGACATTTAATAAATATATTGTGTGATTAATATTGTCCGGATCATAGTGAATATGTGATCTCTCATTACAGTATTACCATTCAATACATTACAACACAAAACATTGAAAGGGCCCAATGGAGGGACAGAATTCACTACCAAGATATTACAGATACTTAAACTGCCACAACATTTATTTTACCTTGATTGGCCCTAGTATTGACAGCTACGTATACGTCAGTTTATCCTCTGACCAGCATCCATGATGCTGTATGTGCCAGCATCCGAAGAGCTCTGTCACAGTATAAGCAGTGTTTAGGTGATACAGTCACAGTATGAGCAGTGTTTAGGTGATACAGTCACAGTATGAGCAGTGTTTAGGTGATACAGTCACAGTATGAGCAGTGTTTGGGTGATCCAGTATAAGCAGTGTTTGGGTGATACAGTCACAGTATAAGCAGTGTTTGGGTGATCCAGTCACAGTATATGCAGTGTTTGGGTGATCCAGTCACAGTATAAGCAGTGTTTGGGTGATCCAGTCACAGTATAAGCAGTGTTTGGGTGATCCAGTGACAGTATAAGCAGTGTTTGGGTGATAAAGTCACAGTATAAGCGGTGTTTGGGTGATCCAGTCACAGTATGAGCGGTGTTGGGGTGATACAGTCACAGTATGAGCGGTGTTTGGGTGATACAGTCACAGTATAAGCGGTGTTTGGGTGACACAGTCACAGTATAAGCGGTGTTTGGGTGACACAGTCACAGTATAAGCGGTGTTTGGGTGACACAGTCACAGTATAAGCGGTGTTTGGGTGATACAGTCACAGTATAAGCGGTGTTTGGGTGATACAGTCACAGTATAAGCGGTGTTTGGGTGATACAGTCACAGTATAAGCAGTGTTTGGGTGATACAGTCACAGTATAATCCGTGTTTGGGTGATACAGTCACAGTATAAGCGGTGTTTGGGTGATACAGTCACAGTATAAGCGGTGTTTGGGTGATACAGTCACAGTATAAGCGGTGTTTGGGTGATACAGTCACAGTATAAGCGGTGTTTGGGTGATAAAGTCACAGTATAAGCGGTGTTTGGGTGATAAAGTCACAGTATAAGCGGTGTTTGGGTGATACAGTCACAGTATAAGCGGTGTTTGGGTGACACAGTCACAGTATAAGCGGTGTTTGGGTGATACACTCACAGTATAAGCGGTGTTTAGGTGATACAGTCACAGTATAAGCAGTGTTTAGGTGATACAGTCACAGTATAAGCAGTGTTTAGGTGATACAGTCACAGTATAAGCAGTGTTTGGGTGATACAGTCACAGTATAAGCAGTGTTTGGGTGATACAGTCACAGTATAAGCAGTGTTTGGGTGATACAGTCACAGTATAAGCAGTGTTTGGGTGATGCAGTCACAGTATAAGCAGTGTTTGGGTGATACAGTCACAGTATAAGCAGTGTTTGGGTGATACAGTCACAGTATAAGCAGTGTTTGGGTGATACAGTCACAGTATAAGCAGTGTTTGGGTGATACAGTCACAGTATAAGCAGTGTTTGGGTGATACAGTCACAGTATAAGCAGTGTTTGGGTGACACAGTCACAGTATAAGCAGTGTTTGGGTGACACAGTCCCAGTACAAGCAGTGTTTGTGTGACACAGTCACAGTACAAGCAGTGTTTGGGTGACCCAGTCACAGTATAAGCAGTGTTTGGGTGATCCAGTCACAGTATGAGCAGTGTTTGGGTGATCCAGTCACAGTATGAGCAGTGTTTGGGTGATCCAGTCACAGTATAAGCAGTGTTTAGGTGATACAGTCCCAGTATAAGCAGTGTTTAGGTGATACAGTCCCAGTATAAGCAGTGTTTGGGTGATACAGTCCCAGTATAAGCAGTGTTTGGGTGATACAGTCCCAGTATAAGCAGTGTTTGGGTGATACAGTCCCAGTATAAGCAGTGTTTGGGTGATACAGTCCCAGTATAAGCAGTGTTTGGGTGATACAGTCCCAGTATAAGCAGTGTTTGGGTGATACAGTCACAGTATAAGCAGTGTTTGGGTGATACAGTCACAGTATAAGCAGTGTTTGGGTGATACAGTCACAGTATAAGCAGTGTTTGGGTGATACAGTCACAGTATAAGCAGTGTTTGGGTGATACAGTCACAGTATAAGCAGTGTTTGGGTGATACAGTCACAGTATAAGCAGTGTTTAGGTGATACAGTCACAGTATAAGCAGTGTTTGGGTGATACAGTCACAGTATAAGCAGTGTTTAGGTGATACAGTCCCAGTATAAGCAGTGTTTGGGTGATACAGTCCCAGTATAAGCAGTGTTTGGGTGATACAGTCCCAGTATAAGCAGTGTTTGGGTGATACAGTCCCAGTATAAGCAGTGTTTGGGTGATACAGTCACAGTATAAGCAGTGTTTGGGTGATACAGTCACAGTATAAGCAGTGTTTGGGTGATACAGTCACAGTATAAGCAGTGTTTAGGTGATACAGTCACCACACACATCCCCCCGCTATCACCACACACATCCCCCCCCGCTATCACCACACACATCCCCCCCCGCTATCACCACACACATCCCCCCCCCGCTATCACCACACACATCCCCCCGCTATCACCGCACACATCCCCCCGCTATCACCGCACACATCCCCCCCGCTATCACCACACACATCCCCCCCTCTATCACCACACACATCCCCCCGCTATCACCACACACATCCCCCCCTCTATCACCGCACACATCCCCCCGCTATCACCGCACACATCCCCCCCGCTATCACCGCACACATCCCCCCGCTATCACCGCACACATCCCCCCTCTATCACCGCACACATCCCCCCTCTATCACCACACACATCCCCCCTCTATCGCCACACACATCCCCCCCGCTATCGCCACACACATCCCCCCCCTCTATCGCCACACACATCCCCCCCCTCTATCACCACACACATCCCCCCCTCTATCACCACACACATCCCCCCCGCTATCACCACACACATCCCCCCCGCTATCACCACACACATCCCCCCCCGCTATCACCACACACATCCCCCCCCTCTATCACCACACACATCCCCCCTCTATCACCACACACATCCCCCCCGCTATCACCACACACATCCCCCCCGCTATCACCACACACATCCCCCCCCCTATCACCACACACATCCCCCCCCTATCACCACACACATCCCCCCCCTCTATCACCACACACATCCCCCCCCTCTATCACCACACACATCCCCCCCCTCTATCACCACACACATCCCCCCCCCCCGCTATCACCACACACATCCCCCCCGCTATCACCACACACATCCCCCCGCTATCACCACACACATCCCCCCGCTATCACCACACACATCCCCCCCCTATCACCACACACATCCCCCCCGCTATCACCACACACATCCCCCCCTATCACCACACACATCCCCCCCCTATCACCACACACATCCCCCCGCTATCACCACACACATCCCCCCGCTATCACCACACACATCCCCCCGCTATCACCGCACACATCCCCCCCCTATCACCACACACATCCCCCCCCTCTATCACCACACACATCCCCCCCCCCGCTCGCTATCACCACACACATCCCCCCCCCCCGCTCGCTATCACCACACACATTCCCCCCTCTATCACCACACACATCCCCCCCCCGCTATCACCACACACATCCCCCCCCCTCTATCACCACACACATCCCCCCGCTATCACCACACACATCCCCCCGCTATCACCACACACATCCCCCCCCCTCTATCACCACACACATCCCCCGCTATCACCACACACATCCCCCCGCTATCACCACACACATCCCCCCGCTATCACCACACACATCCCCCCCCCTCTATCACCTCACACATCCCCCCCCTCTATCACCTCACACATCCCCCCCGCTATCACCACACACATCCCCCCGCTGTCACCACACACATCCCCCCTCTATCACCACACACATCCCCCCCGCTATCACCACACACATCCCCCCCCGCTATCACCACACACATCCCCCCCGCTATCACCACACACATCCCCCCCCGCTATCACCACACACATCCCCCCCGCTATCACCACACACATCCCCCCCGCTATCACCACACACATCCCCCCCCCTCTATCACCTCACACATCCCCCCCCTCTATCACCTCACACATCCCCCCCCGCTATCACCACACACATCCCCCCCGCTATCACCACACACATCCCCCCCCCGCTATCACCACACACATCCCCCCCCCTCTATCACCACACACATCCCCCCGCTATCACCACACACATCCCCCCCCCCCCGCTCGCTATCACCACACACATTCCCCCCTCTATCACCACACACATCCCCCCCCGCTATCACCACACACATCCCCCCCCCTCTATCACCACACACATCCCCCCGCTATCACCACACACATCCCCCCGCTATCACCACACACATCCCCCCCCTCTATCACCACACACATCCCCCGCTATCACCACACACATCCCCCCGCTATCACCACACACATCCCCCCGCTATCACCACACACATCCCCCCCCCTCTATCACCTCACACATCCCCCCCCTCTATCACCTCACACATCCCCCCCGCTATCACCACACACATCCCCCCGCTATCACCACACACATCCCCCCTCTATCACCACACACATCCCCCCCGCTATCACCACACACATCCCCCCCCGCTATCACCACACACATCCCCCCCGCTATCACCACACACATCCCCCCCCCGCTATCACCACACACATCCCCCCCCGCTATCACCACACACATCCCCCCCGCTATCACCACACACATCCCCCCCGCTATCACCACACACATCCCCCCCCCTCTATCACCTCACACATCCCCCCCCTCTATCACCTCACACATCCCCCCCCGCTATCACCACACACATCCCCCCCGCTATCACCACACACATCCCCCCCCGCTATCACCGCACACATCCCCCCCCGCTATCACCGCACACATCCCCCCGCTATCACCACACACATCCCCCCCGCTATCACCGCACACATCCCCCCCTCTATCACCACACACATCCCCCCGCTATCACCGCACACATCCCCCCCGCTATCACCACACACATCCCCCCCCGCTATCACCGCACACATCCCCCCGCTATCACCGCACACATCCCCCCTCTATCACCGCACACATCCCCCCTCTATCACCACACACATCCCCCCGCTATCGCCACACACATCCCCCCCGCTATCACCACACACATCCCCCCTCTATCACCACACACATCCCCCCCGCTATCACCACACACATCCCCCCCGCTATCACCACACACATCCCCCCCCGCTATCACCGCACACATCCCCCCGCTATCACCGCACACATCCCCCCCGCTATCACCGCACACATCCCCCCGCTATCACCGCACACATCCCCCCGCTATCACCGCACACATCCCCCCTCTATCACCGCACACATCCCCCCTCTATCACCACACACATCCCCCCGCTATCGCCACACACATCCCCCCCGCTATCACCACACACATCCCCCCTCTATCACCACACACATCCCCCCCGCTATCACCACACACATCCCCCCGCTATCACCACACACATCCCCCCGCTATCACCACACACATCCCGTAACCGACTGGAAAGGAGCAGAGCGCGGGAAACTACGGAAGGATGCGGTGACGTCACGGGGCGTGTCCTCCCAGGTGCAGAGCTATCGGGGGGCGTGTCCTCCCAAGTGCAGGGATAACAGGGGGCGTGTCCTCCCAGGTGAGGGGGCGTGTCCTTCTAGGTGCAGTGATATTAGGGGGCGTGTCCTCCCAGGTGTGTCGGGCGGGTCAGCGGAAACATGGCCGGCGGCAGGAGCTCGGAGCAGAGACCCTGCGGCTTCCGTGAGTAACTGAGAGACCCCCAAAGTGACCCGGGGACCCCTGATAGCGGGAGATACCCCTCCTCCCCCCCAAACTGACCTATGGACCCCCGATAGCGGGAGATACCCCTCCCCCCCCAAACTGACCCAGGTACCCCCGGATAATGGTAGACAAAAAAACCTCCTTCCCCCAAAACTGACCCGGGGACCCCCTGATAACGGGAGATACCCCTCCCTCCCCCCAAACTGACCTATTGACCCCCTGATAACGGGAGATACCCCTCCCTCCCCCCCAAAACTGACCCGTGGACCCCCTGATAACGGGAGATACCCCTCCCTCCCCCCCAAAACTGACCCGGGGACCCCCTGATAACGGGAGATACCCCTCCCTCCCCCCCAAAACTGACCCGGGGACCCCCTGATAACGGGAGATACCCCTCCCTCCCCCCCAAAACTGACCCGGGGACCCCCTGATAACGGGAGATACCCCTCCCTCCCCCCCAAAACTGACCCGGGGACCCCCTGATAACGGGAGATACCCCTCCCTCCCCCCCAAAACTGACCCGGGGACCCCCTGATAACGGGAGATACCCCTCCCTCCCCCCCAAAACTGACCCGTGGACCCCCTGATAACGGGAGATACCCCTCCCCCCCCCCAACTGACCCGGGGACCCCCTGATAACGGGAGATACCCCTCCCTCCCCCCCAAACTGACCCGGGGACCCCCTGATAACGGGAGATACCCCTCCCTCCCCCCCAAACTGACCCGGGGACCCCCTGATAACGGGAGATACCCCTCCCTCCCCCCCAAACTGACCTATGGACCCCCTGATAGCGAGAGACACCCCTCCCTCCTCCCCAAACTGACCCGGGGACCCCCTGATAGCGAGAGACACCCCTCCCTCCTCCCCAAACTGACCCGGGGACCCCCTGATAACGGGAGATACCCCTCCCTCCCCCCCAAAACTGACCCGGGGACCCCCTGATAACGGGAGATACCCCTCCCTCCCCCCCAAAACTGACCCGGGGACCCCCTGATAACGGGAGATACCCCTCCCCCCCCCCCAACTGACCCGGGGACCCCCTGATAACGGGAGATACCCCTCCCTCCCCCCCAAACTGACCCGGGGACCCCCTGATAACGGGAGATACCCCTCCCTCCCCCCCAAACTGACCCGGGGACCCCCTGATAACGGGAGATACCCCTCCCTCCCCCCCAAACTGACCCGGGGACCCCCTGATAACGGGAGATACCCCTCCCTCCCCCCCAAACTGACCTATGGACCCCCTGATAGCGAGAGACACCCCTCCCTCCCCCCCAAACTGACCTATGGACCCCCTGATAGCGAGAGACACCCCTCCCTCCTCCCCAAACTGACCCGGGGACCCCCTGATAACGGGAGATACCCCTCCCTCCCCCCCAAAACTGACCCGGGGACCCCCTGATAACGGGAGACACCCCTCCCTCCCCCCAATCAGACCGTACAGACGCAAAAGTAAAAACCCGACAGAAGGAATCAGGATAGCGACGCTATTTATACGTAACCCCCATTCTGACAGCTTTATACAGACCGTACAGACGCAAGAGTAAAAACCCCACTGAAGGAATCAGGATAGCGCCGCTATTTATACATAACCCCCATTCTGACAGCTTCATACAGACCGTACAGACGCAAGAGTAAAAACCCCACTGAAGGAATCAGGATAGAGCCGCTATTTATACATAACCCCCATTCTGACAGCTTTATACAGACCGTACAGACGCAAGAGTAAAAACCTGACTGAAGGAATCAGGATAGCGACGCTATTTATACATAACCCCATTCTGACAGCTTTATACAGACCGTACAGACGCAAGAGTAAAAACCTGACTGAAGGAATCAGGATAGCGACGCTATTTATACATAACCCCATTCTGACAGCTTTATACAGACCGTACAGACGCAAGAGTAAAAACCTGACTGAAGGAATCAGGATAGCGACGCTATTTATACATAACCCCCATTCTGACAGCTTTATACAGACCGTACAGACGCAAGAGTAAAAACCTGACGGAAGGAATCAGGATAGCGCCGCTATTTATACATAACCCCCATTCTGACAGCTTTATACAGACCGTACAGACGCAAGAGTAAAAACCTGACTGAAGGAATCAGGATAGCGCCGCTATTTATACATAACCCCCATTCTGACAGCTTTATACAGACCGTACAGACGCAAGAGTAAAAACCCGACTGAAGGAATCAGGATAGCGACGCTATTTATACATAACCCCCATTCTGACAGCTTTATACAGACCGTACAGACGCAAGAGTAAAAACCCGACTGAAGGAATCAGGATAGCGCCGCTATTTATACATAACCCCCATTCTGACAGCTTTATACAGACCGTACAGACGCAAGAGTAACAACCCGACTGAAGGAATCAGGATAGCGCCGCTATTTATACATAACCCCCATTCTGACAGCTTTATACAGACCGTACAGACGCAAGAGTAAAAACCCCACTGAAGGAATCAGGATAGCACCGCTATTTATACATAACCCCCATTCTGATTATACAGACCGTACAGACGCAAGAGTAAAAACCCCACTGAAGGAATCAGGATAGCGCCGCTATTTATACATAACCCCCATTCTGACAGCTTTATACAGACCGTACAGACGCAAGAGTAAAAACCTGACTGAAGGAATCAGGATAGCGCAGCCATTCATACATAACCCCCATTCTGACGGCTAGAAGTAAAGGTAGAGTAAAGAGTAAAGGTAAAAACTTCAGATTCCAAGGTTGTATATCTCATAGTGAGCAGAGTGAATTACCTGACTTGTTTCATGCCTTTCGGGCACAATGGGGCTATTCATTATAATGTGAACTTAACCCACTTGGATGTGTGTGTATCTCTCTCCTGCAAAGCATGGTCCTTGAAGGTGTGTGTGTGTGTGTGTACGCCTGATTTCTTTTGTCTTTCCTTAGACCTGGAGAAGGGCCCCCGTCAGTTGATGAGATCTGGCATTGCCCTGATCTTCGTGGGTCATGTGAATTTTATCCTTGGTGCCATCGTTCATGGCACGGTGTTACGGCATGTGGCCAATCCAGAGAAGCGAGTGAGCCCTGAATACTGTGCAGCAAACATTATCTCTGTGGTGTCTGGACTGCTGGTGAGTGCGTTACAGAGATGCAGTAAGTACGGTTATTGTACCTGCTCTTCTCCAAGAGTCACAACATCTAACGTCACTTTCCCTCCATGCAGAGCATCACAACTGGGATCTGCGCAATCCTGGCATCGAGAAACCTGGGCAGAGCCAGCATTGTAAGAAACCGGACGTTGGTCTCATGTTCTCTATCTGCTTTCTCTACTGCATGGATACAATTACTATCCTGTCCGGTGACCACTCTCCATTCACATTGATGGGTTTTTATCAGTTTCCCTGTGTGGCACCCAAGCGCTGCTCGTGCTGTGGCTGTGTGGCACCCAAGCGCTGCTCGTGCTGTGGCTGTGTGGCACCCAAGCGCTGCTCGTGCTGTGGCTGTGTGGCACCCAAGCGCTGCTCGTGCTGTGGCTGTGTGGCACCCAAGCGCTGCTCGTGCTGTGGCTGTGTGGCACCCAAGCGCTGCTCGTGCTGTGGCTGTGTGGCACCCAAGCGCTGCTCGTGCTGTGGCTGTGTGGCACCCAAGCGCTGCTCGTGCTGTGGCTGTGTGGCACCCAAGCGCTGCTCGTGCTGTGGCTGTGTGGCACCCAAGCGCTGCTCGTGCAGTGGCTGTGTGGCACCCAAGCGCTGCTCGTGCAGTGGCTGTGTGGCACCCAAACGCTGCCAAGAAAGTTGCGTTAGCTGTGTGTGCGCCTATGTATTAAGCTGACTCTGACAAGCTGCGCCACCTCTGTTTTCGGTTGTCTGTGCAGCGTCTCCTGTTTATTACATCACCTTGTGGCTTGATAGGCAAATTTCCAATGGGAAATGTTTCAATTGCATAACGAGCCACATAGTGATGTCATAAACGGGAGACGTGACAGAACCCTCTTATTTAAAGCATTCTGCTGACACAATGTATCCAGTGTCCCCGTGGGGGCTTCTCTGCATTCTCATGTGTCACCTATGGTTTTCCTCTTTATCTAACACTGTGTTATACCGGTGGGCTCCTCCGGTCCTTCCCTCCCTCTTGTTTTGTTCTCCGTAGCACTGGGGGCTTCTGATCCTCTCCCTGGTGAACACTCTGCTGTCTGCGGCATGCTGCCTGGGTTTAATCCTCTCTATTTCTCTGACCATTGCTAATGGTGGAAAGAACTTGATTTCTGGCTGCAATGCCACAGTCCTGCCGGCGGACACTCAATCTGTCGTCATGAATAACGAATGCCCTTTCGATACGACTCGAATATACGTAAGTTCCCTGGATTGTGATGCTAGTGGGTGAGGGAGAGTGTAATGTGACGGCTGATTACCCTCTGGCAGTCATGGAGGTCACTCTGGTTTTAGCTGTATTGAATGGAAGCCGCACCTCTGGGGGGATTAGGGGGGGGATGATTACCCTCTGGAAGCCGCACCTCCGGGGGGGTGGGGATGATAGAAACATTTAAATACATAAAGGGAATCAACACAGTAAAGGAAGATAGTATATTTAAAAGAAGAAAAACGACCACAACTAGAGGACATAGTCTTAAATTAGAGGGGCAACGATTTAAAAGTAATATCAGGAAGTATTACTTTACTGAGAGGGTAGTGGATGCATGGAATAGTCTTCCAGTAGATGTGGTAGAGGTTTATACAGTGAAGGAGTTTAAGCATGCATGGGATAGGTATAAGACTATCCTAGATATAAGATAAGGCCAGGGACTAATGAAAGTATTACTTTACTAAGAGGGTAGTGGATGTATGGAATAGTCTTCCAGCAGAAGTGGTAGAGGTAAACACAGTCAAGGATTTTAAGCATGCGTGGGATAGACACAAGGCTATCCTAGCTATAAGACCGGGAACGGGGGACTAATAAAAGTACTCAAAAAAAAAATAAAAAATTGGGCAGACTAGGTGGGCTGAATGGTTCTTATCTGCCGACAGATTCTATGCTTCTATGATTAGAGGGGATGGTTGTTACGGTTACTCTCAGGCTAGCTGGAAGCTGGACCGCTAGAAAGTCTGGATCCCAGTTTAGAGAGAGAGAGAAGCCACTTTGTTTCGATATCCAGATGGATCTTGTCAGTGTAGATCAATCCCACTAGCTATTTTACAGCTAGGATACTCTTTCCCCACAAAACGAGTCAAGGCTGCGATTTGAAGGTCAAACAAGAACTGACCAGAACTGTTTAATGATTTAGAAACACAGAATATATACAGTTGAACATCTTGACAAACCAGATTAGACAAAGGAACTATAACAGGATTAAAGAGTTTAACCTAAGGACATACAAAGGGAAATCCTGCCTCACACCTTTCAGGATACAAAGGTGCCCAGCTCAGATACACACAGGAAACTAAATGACTTACATAAGACAATGGGAGAGGTGACAATAACAGGGATTAAAGATAGGATCCAAACTTAACTTGGGAAAGCACAGTGAATAGGACAAAGACTTGGATCCTAGTAATTACAGTACATTCCTCTGCTTGGGAGATAATTGAGTTAACCTTTGTATCAGCTCAATTATCTCCAAGCTAAAATATACAGGTTCTATACAATATTAATAACTTTCAAAATATGCATCACATTCACATAAAACATACATTTTCAGAATCAGCATACTTTAAATATAAACATAACTAAAAATCAAACAATTCCAGGGTAAATAACAGTTTTGTAACAGTGCTCCCTTTTTGTGGAACACTCTGGCAGACACTGTCTGACCCCTCTTCGGGGCAGACTAAGGCTGTCCAGACTGCTGGTTATGCTGGGCTGAGGTCTGTTTGTCTGGACAACCCGTCGGCGTTGCCATTCTGTTTCCCAGGTCTGTAGGTAATGGTGAAGTTAAAGGGTTGCAACGATAAACTCCACCGTAAAAGTCTGCCATTATCCCCAGAGACCCGGTTTAGCCACACCAACGGGTTGTGGTCTGTAACCAGAGTGAACTCTTGTCCATACAAATAAGGAGTCAATTTCTTTAGGGCCCACACCAAAGCCAAACACTCTTTTTCTACCGCTGCATAGCTGACTTCGCGTGGCAGGAGCTTACGGCTGATGTAGGCAACTGGGTGCTCCCTTCCATCTTCACCTACTTGGCTGAGGACAGCTCCCAGCCCGAACATGGAAGCGTCGGTATGGACAATAAAACGTTTGTTAAGGGCTGGGGCCGCCAAGACAGGAGCGTTAACAAGAGCATTTTTGAGAGCCTGAAACGCCGTTTCACAGTGAGGAGACCACAGGACCTGTCGTGGTAAATTTTTCTTGGTCAGGTCAGTCAAGGGTTTGGCAAGTGTGCTGTAGTCCGGTACGAACCGTCTGTAGTACCCTGCAGTGCCCAGGAATGCTAGGACCTGAGTCTTAGTGGTGGGGGTGGGCCAATTGGCGACGGCTTCTACCTTAGCCGGCTCTGGTCGCTGTTTCCCACACCCCACCCGGTGACCCAGGTACTGTACCTCGGCCATCCCAAAGTGGCATTTTTCTGGCTTCAGAGTCAGGCCAGCAGCCCGGATCTGATCCAGAACCATCCCTACGTGAGCCAAATGGTCCTCCCAGGACTCACTGTGGATCGCTATGTCGTCCAGATATGCGCAGGCAAAACTCTGGAAGCCATCCAGGAGCCTATCTACCAAGCGCTGGAATGTAGCTGGGGCATTCTTCATCCCGAACGGCATCACCTTAAAATGGTATAAGCCGAACGGGGTGACGAATGCCGACTTGGGGATAGCCTCCTGGGCCAGGGGAATCTGCCAGTAACCTTTGCAGAGGTCGATGGTGGTCAGGTAAGTTCCCCTGGCTAGACGATCAAGGAGCTCGTCTACCCTGGGCATAGGGTAAGCGTCAGTCACTGTCTTTTCATTGAGCCTCCGATAGTCTACGCAAAACCGGGTTGTCCCATCTTTCTTGGGCACCAGGACCACTGGGGAAGCCCAGGGACTATCGGAGGGCTCAATTACCCTGAGTTGGAGCATCTCATCGATCTCCTTCTTCATCCCTGTCCTAACTGCCTCTGGGATTCGGTAAGGCGTCTGGCGTAAGGGAGCTTGTCCCGGGGTATCTACCTGGTGGGTGGTTAAGGTAGTGTACCCTGGCTTTTGGGAAAAAGTGGGGCTTTTGGACTGTAGGAGTTGACTAAGCTGCTCCCTTTCAGTGGGGCTAAGTCGGTCCCCTATCTTGACCTGGGCTACTATGTCTGCGGGGGAACTCTTTTCTAACAGGTCTGGGATGGGTAGACTGTCGGGGTCTTCCTGAGGGGGACAGCATACGGCTGTCACGTTCTCTGGTCGCTCAAGATATTCCTTAAGCATGTTTACATGAAACGTCTTTCTAAGATTGCTGTCATGGCAGCTAGCTATTACGTAAGTGGTGTCCCCCCTTTTCTCCACTATCTGGTAAGGGCCCTGCCAGGACGCTTGCAATTTGTCTGTCCTAACTGGCTTAAGCACTAACACCTTTTGCCCTATGGTGAAGATTCTTTTCCGCGCCCCCCTATCGTACCATACCTTCTGTCTTCTCTGGGCCGACTGGAGGTTAGCCTGCACTGATTTGGCTAATTGCTCCATTCGGTCCCTGAGTTCCAGCACGTACGGCACAATGGGGACACCTTCAGTCTCCACCTCTCCTTCCCAGTGCTCTCGGATCAGGTTTAGGGGTCCCCGCACCTTTCTTCCGTAGAGCAATTCGAAGGGAGAGAACCCCGTTGTTTCCTGGGGCACCTCCCGATAAGCAAATAGGAGGTGCGGCAGAAAGTGTTCCCAGTCTCTGTACTCTTGAGTAAACGTTTTGAGCATTTGTTTGAGGGTCCCATTGAACCTCTCACAGAGCCCGTTCGTCTGGGGGTGGTATGGAGAGCTCAAGAGAGACTTAATCTTGCAAACCTGCCAGAGCTGCTGAGTCAATTCGGCAGTAAATTGGGTGCCTCGGTCGGACAGGATTTCTTTCGGAAATCCTACCCGAGAGAACACTTGAACCAGCGCGTTCGCTACTGTATCCGCTTGGATGTTGGATAGGGCGACGGCTTCCGGGTACCTGGTAGCGTAGTCCACTACGGTAAGAATGTAGCGCTTACCGGAGGGACTAGGTGTAGCCAGGGGTCCCACTAGGTCAATGGCAACCCTGCTGAACAGTTCCTCTACAATGGGCATATTTACTAGATGGGCTTTAGGGTGATCGCCCCTCCGCCCTACTTGCTGACACACATCGCACGTATTACAATAAGTTCTGACATCAGCGTGTACCCCTGGCCAAAAGAACGTGTGAGTAATGCGGTGTAGTGTGCGGGTTACTGCTAGGTGACCGGCCAATGGGATGTCATGTCCTATCTTGAGTATTTCTCGACGATATTTGTGGGGTACTACCAGCTGTCGTCTAGGCTGCCCCCTTTTCTCTGTCAAGCGATATAGCTTTCCTTTTTCCCATAAAAAGGTTTCGTTATCTGACCCGCCCATTCCGTTCTCTGCTCATTCACGGTACTTTCGTAAGGTCGGGTCAGTCTTAGACTCTGTCTCGAAAGCATCGGGGGTGTCCCAGGGTATTGGACCTAAAGGGTCAGTCAAGGTCGGGATAGGTCTTACCGGTGTCTCCCGCACTGGTGAGAGTTCTCGCCCCGTTCGGGCTTGGGCTCGAGTGGTCACTGGATTCGCCTCATTGTTGTATACTGGAGCATAGGCGGAAGTCATGGGGCCCAAATCGTTGCCCAGTAGTACTTCGGCAGGTAAATTATCCATTATGCCCACGTTCACGGTCCCTCTTCCTGCTCCCCAGTCAAGATATACTTTAGCGGTCGGAATTTTGTACACATCCCCCCCCGCCACTCTAACTTCCACAGTCTGTCCTGATCGCTTGTGCTCCGGCGTAATTATAATTCCGGGTGGTCTGTTGTGCATTAAGAGGGCAGCTTGCCATGAGGTGTCCTGGTTGCTTGCATCGGTAGCAGGTCGGTCTGGGACGTTCAGAGTTGTTATTCGGTGGCCCTGAGTACCGTACGGGTCCCGTGGGCACTGGGGCTCGGAATTCAGCACGTGACGACGTACGGTAAATATCCTTGTGTTCGACCCGTGCCGGAGTTCGGTAGTTCGTGGGTTCGTGTAGACGGGAGTCGTAATGTTCATCGGCTAATTTGGCTGCTTCTTCCAAGGTAGTGGGTCGTCTGTCTCGCAGCCATTCCTTCTCCGATTGCTCCATGCCGTTATAAAAATGTTCTAATAGAAATAACTGTAAAATTTCCTCAACGGTCACAGCTTTACTTCCGCTCATCCAGTGATTTGCCGCTCTCCGCATTCGGTGCGCCCATTCCATGTGCGTGTCGTTCGGCTTCTTTTTCGTGCTACGAAATTGTCGGCGATACGTGTCAGGAGTTACAGCGTACCGCCGCAACAGTGTCTCTTTGACCAGCTCATACTGGGTTACTTCCTCAGCGCCCAGAGTCTGAAATGGTTCCAGGGCTCGTCCGGATAGTTTCCCAGACAATATCGTGGGCCACTCTCGGTTGGGAATCTGGTGTAGACTTGGATCCTAGTAATTACAGTACATTCCTCTGCTTGGGAGATAATTGAGTTAACCTTTGTATCAGCTCAATTATCTCCAAGCTAAAATATACAGGTTCTATACAATATTAATAACTTTCAAAATATGCATCACATTCACATAAAACATACATTTTCAGAATCAGCATACTTTAAATATAAACATAACTGAAAATCAAACAATTCCAGGGTAAATAACAGTTTTGTAACAATGGTTTTATTTATCACCTTGAAGTCTTTCTTTCATGTCATGGGGAATTATACAGAGTAATGTTCTAGAAGTGAGATCCCCTTTATACAGAGTCCCGTGACCCCCACTGAAGTGTCACTTGTATAATCTGTTTAAATGCTGCTTTATCTCCGGAGTAAGGTTATAAAGGATCTGCTCGTTATGGCCTGTGTGGCGCATGGTCAGACTCTGTGATGGCCGACTGTAGGGTAGAAGATGAGTGATAACTCTTTAAATTGATCTCTTCCAACTCCAGCAGCACTGGGGATTAATTACAATCCTTCAGAGATTAGATTGAGGCTATGGAGTGCTGAAAAGATCATTAATCCCTCTGGTTATTAATGTCCAGTTTTAGTGAATGGCCCCCACTACGTCAGACTTTGCCTTTCTGTGGATGTAGTGAGGTGATCTGGATTGTATTTCTTTTAACAGGACACAACGCTGGCTTTGTGGGTTCCATCTCTGATCCTGTCCGGGGTGGAGGCAGCCATTTCTGTGCGCTGCTGCGTGATGGCTTTTATCCTGCGTGGGATTGGACCCTGTGGAGAGACTTACCTCAGAGACCGGGTGTGCATTTACATCTCATGTAACAATAATATAACCTGGGAGCGGGAAGTCGCCATTCTGCTGACCTGTTCGGGGGAGGGAGGGTAGAGATGCCATCGGTTTGATATGTAATTTCGGGGATGTGAGAGGTTGCCGGCTGAGCTTGTGGGAGTTGGAGCTCTCCAGTCCACCAGCCATGTTCAGGGTTGGTGAGCAGACTCTGCCAGCTGTATGTTTGGTGTGGAGGGCACATTACCTCACTGGGGGTTAGCGGGAACACCTGTACCATGTTGTTTTATTTTGTCAGTTGCAGGAAGAGGAGGCAGAGAAAGAGAAACTGGATGATAGTCTGAGGCCAGAAACACACCAGCTGATCCAGGCCACGGCTTAAACGTACGTCCTGCTTTCCAAGTGAACCAATCGGACGCTTCCTGGAGAGATACCTTGGAATGACTGGGATGATCTGTCCAGTGTCTCGGTAGAGATGAGGAGGGATGTCTTGGATTGACTGGGATGATCTGTCCGGTGTCTCGGTAGAGATGGGGAGGGATGTCTTGGAATGACTGGGATGATCTGTCCGGTGTCTCGGTAGAGATGAGGAGGGATGTCTTGGAATGACTGGGATGATCTGTCCGGTGTCTCGGTAGAGATGGGGAGGGATGTCTTGCAATGACTGGGATGATCTGTCCGGTGTCTCGGTAGAGATGAGGAGGGATGTCTTGGAATGACTGGGATGATCTGTCCGGTGTCTCGGTAGAGATGAGGAGGGATGTCTTGGAATGACTGGGATGATCTGTCCAGTGTCTCGGTAGAGATGGGGAGGGATGATCTGTCCAGTCTCTCGGTAGAGATGAGGAGGGATGTCTTGGGATGATCTGTCCAGTGTCTCGGTAGAGATGAGGAGGGATGTCTTGGATTGACTGGGATGATCTGTCCAGTCTCTCGGTATAGATGAGGAGGGATGTCTTGGAATGACTGGGATGATCTGTCCAGTGTCTCGGTAGAGATGGGGAGGGATGATCTGTCCAGTCTCTCGGTAGAGATGAGGAGGGATGTCTTGGAATGACTGGGATGATCTGTCCGGTGTCTCGGTAGAGATGGGGAGGGATGTCTTGGAATGACTGGGATGATCTGTCCGGTGTCTCGGTAGAGATGGGGAGGGATGTCTTGGAATGACTGGGATGATCTGTCCAGTCTCTCGGTAGAGATGGGGAGGGATGTCTTGGAATGACTGGGATGATCTGTCCAGTCTCTCGGTAGAGATGAGGAGGGAGGATGACTGGGATGATCTGTCCAGTCTCTCGGTAGAGATGGGGAGGGATGTCTTGGAATGACTGGGATGATCTGTCCGGTGTCTCGGTAGAGATGGGGAGGGATGTCTTGGAATGACTGGGATGATCTGTCCAGTCTCTCGGTAGAGATGAGGAGGGATGTCTTGCAATGACTGGGATGATCTGTCCGGTGTCTCGGTAGAGATGAGGAGGGATGTCTTGGAATGACTGGGATGATCTGTCCGGTGTCTCGGTAGAGATGAGGAGGGATGTCTTGGAATGACTGGGATGATCTGTCCAGTGTCTCGGTAGAGATGAGGAGGGATGTCTTGGAATGACTGGGATGATCTGTCCAGTCTCTCGGTATAGATGAGGAGGGATGTCTTGGAATGACTGGGATGATCTGTCCAGTCTCTCGGTAGAGATGAGGAGGGATGTCTTGGAATGACTGGGATGATCTGTCCAGTGTCTCGGTAGAGATGAGGAGGGATGTCTTGGAATGACTGGGATGATCTGTCCAGTCTCTCGGTAGAGATGGGGAGGGATGTCTTGGAATGACTGGGATGATCTGTCCAGTCTCTCGGTAGAGATGAGGAGGGAGGATGACTGGGATGATCTGTCCAGTCTCTCGGTAGAGATGGGGAGGGATGTCTTGGAATGACTGGGATGATCTGTCCAGTGTCTCGGTAGAGATGGGGAGGGATGTCTTGGAATGACTGGGATGATCTGTCCAGTCTCTCGGTAGAGATGGGGAGGGATGTCTTGGAATGACTGGGATGATCTGTCCAGTGTCTCGGTAGAGATGGGGAGGGATGTCTTGGAATGACTGGGATGATCTGTCCAGTCTCTCGGTAGAGATGGGGAGGGATGATCTGTCCGGTGTCTCGGTAGAGATGAGGAGGGATGTCGTGGAATGACTGGGATGATCTGTCCAGGACAATTGCAGTGGTGGGTGGGAGTTTCCCGCTATACAGAGCACAGATGATGCTGATTTTGTTATATTTTAACCCGTAGCATGAGGTATACAGCGACTGTACATTGTACTTGGTGTATTAATATAAATCCTCTCTGATTTCAGCTGTGAGCACCGGATCCTGTTATCATCCACTGGCCAGTCCGCGATGGCTGGAAAGATAATACTAGACTTATTACTGGGTTAATGTACAGCAACTGTTCAACACTCCGCTACTGCCCTCTGCTGGCGATGCACTGTATGCTGACAATGTCTTTATCCTGACCGATGTGTACACACCGCACGGTTCAGAGCTGCTGTTTATTTTAATTGCATTTCTTAATAAAAGCTCCTGTAATGTAATTTTTATAAACTGATGTGAATATTGTGGTTTATAATGAAGTCTCGGTCATGTGTCTGGTACAGTGGGGTTGATTTGGATCAAAGCAAACTTTGCTTTATTGTCTATCTACTCCTTCCAAATTGATCAACTAATGCGCTCTCCCCTAGAAGTAATTCACACCGGAGACAAAGTTTCTGATCAGTGAAAAACCTGAGGCAAACCTTTATTTCCCAGAGTGGGGGATTCCTTTTAAAGCAGAAATAAGTCATGTGCAGAGTCACAGTTAAACATACAGTATACATTCAACAATTGGCTAATAGTTTCAGGGGTCTTATCTAAACCCACCCTACAGGATGTGACTTCATAATTACAGAGTTCTCCCACTCACATTCCAGCTCCATCTTGATTACACGATGGGAGGGGGAGTGAGTAGTTACTGAACAAAGAGGGGCTGCAGGGGAAACGGTAACTGTTACAGTGATTCTCCATTTTGTTGCACGTGGCACATAACTGTTACACAAAGGAAGTGGGGGAGGAGTTAGTAACGGAAATAGTTACTGAGCAAAATTATGACCAAGGATATTCTTTTAGGGAATGTGTGACAAATAAGACAAACACAAGTGTATAATAGTAAGAGACATTTGTCCATAACAGGGTGAGGGGGACTAACGTGGATAAAACGTGACCAAATGCATGTTTTACATTACTTCAAATCGAAAATACAACTAGGTGAAATTAGGAAAGTGCAAGAAGCCAGGACTGCCTCCCCTAGCTGAGTAAACGTCCGTGTCCTCTGAGGAAGCAGGGGAGGACTTGATTAAACATATGATTTATCAGATCACACTGGGATAAAACCCTGTGCGCTATACAAGCAGTGATCCTCATCTTGCACCAAAGTGAGTTTGGGGACCAGACTGTCCACTTAAATGATGAAAGGGGAAACTGAAGGGAATTTTAGGCCAAAACATTTATTTTCAATGCTCCTCTATTTGAACAGATATCCCGTATATAGGGGGCACTGTGGCAACATTTTGCATATTATGGATCTTTCTTTGCTGCTCTCTGTCCCCGTATGGACAGCATACTGAGCCGCTATATTGATCGTTTATCATTGTACTCTATGCTGCACTTTGTATTCCGTGATGAAGAAATGGCCAGATTCATGGGACTACTAATTGAGTAATTGGTGAGATGCGCACAGAATTATGGAAGATGTAGTTTGGTCAATTGTCTTATGGTAATTTGGGCACAAACAATATGATTAGAATGACACACGTGTCTTTGCTCTGTATAGCTCTATCAGGGGGCAGACATGTTTAGAATCTTTGCTCTGTATAGCTCTATCAGGGGCAGATTGTTTAGAATCTTTGCTCTGTATAGCTCTATCAGGAGGCGGACATGTTGTTTAGAATCTTTGCTCTGTATAGCTCTTTCAGGGGTGGACATGTTGTTTAGAATCTTTGCTCTGTATAGCTCTATCAGGGGCGGACATGTTTAGAATCTTTGTCCTGTATAGCTCTATCAGGGGCGGACATGTTTAGAATCTTTGTCCTGTATAGCTCTATCAGGGGCGGACATGTTGTTTAGAATCTTTGCTCTGTATAGCTCTATCAGGGGGCGGACATGTTGTTTAGAATCTTTGCTCTGTATAGCTCTATCAGGGGGCGGACATGTTTAGAATCTTTGTCCTGTATAGCTCTATCAGGGGGCGGACATGATGTTTAGAATCTTTGCTCTGTATAGCTCCATCAGGGGGCAGACATGTTTAGAATCTTTGTCCTGTATAGCTCTATCAGGGGCGGACATGTTTAGAATCTTTGTCCTGTATAGCTCTATCAGGGGCGGACATATGTAAAATTAAAGCAAAGCTGTATGAAAGCCGGGATACTGGAACAGTATAAGAGAATCCGAGAGTAGCCATATGCACAGAAACTCACAGAGGCGGGGGGTGGGGGGGCTTGCCACTGGGGAGATCAGATCTCCCCTCACCCGCTCCCTGTAGGCAGCATGGAGTCAGTGCCGACGATCACATAACCTTACACGTTAAGAGCAGAAGAGGAAAAAAGTTTACATGTGACGAATTATTTACTAGTAAAACTTTTTTTTCCCTGTAAAGTTAACTTATATTTAACACTGGATCCCTGTACGCACACCCGGCCCCCGACACTGGATCCCTGTACGCACACCCGGCCCCCGACACTGGATCCCTGTACGCACACCCGGCCCCCGACACTGGATCCCTGTACGCACACCCGGCCCCCGACACTGGATCCCTGTACGCACACCCGGCCCCCGACACTGGATCCCTGTACGCACACCCGGCCCCCGACACTGGATCCCTGTACGCACACCCGGCCCCCGACACTGGATCCCTGTACGCACACCCGGCCCCCGACACTGGATCCCAGTACGCTGTCAGGGTATTTTAATACATCTCATACTATAGGGGACTCATATTCTGATATTAAGAAGAACCTTTAATTGACCTCTGTGTTTCAGTCTTCTGCTTTGTTACTTAGTATCATTGTCCAACTTTCAGTGATGTTTGGGTAAGACTTTAACCCCTTAACGACAGATGACGTGCCAGGCACGTCACGGCAAATCGAGGACTTGCCGACAGGTGACGTGCCTGGCACGTCATGCACTAAACTGAGTAAAGAAAGCGACCAGCGGTCGCTTTCTTTACTCTAACGGTGTTGCTACAATGCCTCTAGGTAGAGGCATTGTGCAACACCCCCCAAATGTGCAGGGGCGCGCTACGATCACTCCACGGAGTGATCGTAGCAGCCATTTAAAAATGGCTGCGCCGGCTGCACACATGTGCTTAGAAAGCGAACGATCGTTCGCTTTCTAAGCATCTCCGGTGTTGTTAAAGTGCCTCGCCAGCGAGGCACTTAACAACACCGTTCTGCTCCCCAGAGCCGATGGTGGTCGCTCTCCTGAGCGACCCCATCGGCTCAGTAGAAGGGAACGCTGCCTATACAGGCAGCGCTTCCCTTCTAATGGCAAGAGCATCGGAAGTGAAAGTATTTCACTTCCGATGCTCTAGGGGGAGCCAATCGATGCCTGCACAACAGATCTATGTGATCTGTGTGCAGGCATGTATGGTAAGTGCTCTGATGAGCACTTATCATACTGTCAAAGGCAATATTAGCAAATATTGCCTTTGACAAGTATTGATCTGCCTCCCTCACCTTACTAGTTTTAGTAAGGGAGAGAGACAGATCAGATAAAGTAAAAAAATAAAATAAAATAATAAAACAAATATTTAATAAAATTTTAAACACCAAGGGCTTTTATAAAAGCCATTTAACCCCTTCCCTGCCATTGATCGCTGTGTACGCAGTGATCATACACAGCAGCACATTTTTTGCTGTCTGTGCATTTTTTAGGGGTTAATTTTTTTTACTGTAATTCATTACAGTATAAAAAAAAGCTCTTTTAAGAGAGATTAACCCCTTTCTTGCTGTAGATCACTGCCTAAGCAGAGATCTGACGCAAATGCAGCAATCTTGCTGCAGAAGCATTTTTAATTTTTTTAAAACTTTTTTATTACACCCGTCACGTGTTAATTATACCCGCTAGGGGACTACGTTTAACGTAATTTTTTTTTTAAATAAGAGCTATTAACCCCTTCCTTGCCGTATATCACTTCCTAAGCAGCACATATGGTCACTGCCTAAGCAGTGCATATGGAGCAATCTAGTCGCAGAAGGATTTTTTTTTTGCTATCAGCATTTTTTTGTCAGACTCGCTAGGGGTTAATTATACCCACTAGGGGATTACGTGTATTCCTTTTGAAGCTGTCTGAACACGTGTATAGCGATCAGTAACAGCCGATCAGTGGCAAAGGTGGTTTGGTGATTTCTCAGATGAGCATCACCATTCGTCTGGTTCGATCAATATTGGTAAATATTGTTCTGACCCATATGGATCTGCCTCCCTCTCCTCACTTGAGTTTTAGTGAGGGAAAGAGACAGATCTGTATAACATAATTTTTTAATTGTAATAAATTAAATAAAATGTTAAAAAAATTGTGAGTCCCAAGGGCTTTTATAAAAGCCATACCCTTTGTATAGTGTAGTGTATTAACCCCTTCCCTGCCACTGATCACTGCACAGCAGAAATTTTTTTCTTGTCTGTGCATTTTTAGGGGTTAATTTTTTTGTACAGTACTACAAAGGCTCTTATAAGAGCTATTAACCCCTTCCTTGCTCTACATGTTCAAATTCCAAGTTTGAAAATCAAAAAGCGCACCTCTCAAATGTAGCCTTTCAACACCCAACAAAGCTGACAAAGCTATGCATGGGTGGTATCCCTGTGCTCGGGAGATGTTGCTGAACATATATTGTGGTATTGTTTGTCAGTGACACATACCGAAATATGTGAATTTGTGTCTAAAGTACAATGTATGTGGGAAAAAATACACAATAAAATGACTACCACAAACTTTGACAAAGGCTGGTGGTAGAATTGGTGCATGGAAAGTGTTAAAATAACACCATTTAAAATAGCCTAGGGTGTCTACTTTTACAAAATATATACTTTTTGGGGTAAAATACACTGTCCGACTTTAAAAAAAAAGTCCCAAATGAAAGATGGGCTCAGGCTGGCTACACGTCAATATTCCAAGTTGAAAATGCGCACCTTCACAATGTGGCCCTTTTAGCCCCCAAACAACCCAACAAACCTATGCATGGGTGGTATCCCTGTACTCAAGAGATGTTGCTGAACACTTATTGGGGTGTTATTTGGCAGTGACACATACCAAAATCTGTAAATTCATGTCTGAAGTACAAGGTTTGTGAAAAAAAAACACAAAAAAATTACTACCACAAACTTTGACAAAGGCTGGTGGTAGAATTAGTGCATGGAAAGTGTTAAAATACCACCATTTGAGATAGCCTAGGGTGTCTACTTTTAAAAAATATATGGGTTGATGGGGTAAAATACACTGGCTGGTTTCAAATATGTCCCAAATGGGACATGGGTGCAGGCTGTCTGCATGTAAAAATTTCAAGTTGGAAAACAAAAAACTGCACCTCACAAATTTGGCATTTTAGCCCCCAAACAACCCAACAAACCTATGCATGGGTGGTATCCCTGTACTCAGGAGAAATAGTAGAATCTATTTAGCATGTTTTTTCGTTCGCTATTGTCGATGAGGAGAAGTTGTTTCAAATAAAAACAAAGAAATTTGTGTATTTTTTATTTTTTTTTACCATATTTTATTATTTTTTTTTAATAATATGATAAGATATGATCAAAAATATGGCATCCATAGAAAGCCCTTTTTGTCCCGATAAAAACAATATATAATATGTGTGGGTACAGCAAATGACGAAGAAGAAAATTACTGCTAAACACAAACAGCACAGAAATGTTAAAATAGCCATTGTCCAGAAAGGACAAAAATGTTTCAAAGGCTCTGTCCTTAAGGGGTTAAGAAGACAATGGGTCAATATAAGTTAACTATCTGATAAACAAAGGCCTGGTTTTATGATGGGAAAACCAAATACCTGGGAATCCTGAGAGAGCTCTGTGTTAGAAGTGTATATACCAGGTGTTCAGATAGATACCTGGCCATCCTGAGAGAGCTCTGTGTTAGAAGTGTATATACCAGGTGTTCAGATAGATACCTGGCCATCCTGAGAGAGCTCTGTGTTAGAAGTGTATATACCAGGTGTTCAGATAGATACCTGGGAATCCTGAGAGAGCTCTGTGTTAGAAGTGTATATACCAGGTGTTCAGATAGATACCTGACCATCCTGAGAGAGCTCTGTGTGAGAAGTGTATATACCAGGTGTTCAGATAGATCCCTGGCCATCCTGAGAGAGCTCTGTGTTAGAAGTGTATATACCAGGTGTTCAGATAGATACCTGGGAATCCTGAGAGAGCTCTGTGTTAGAAGTGTATATACCAGGTGTTCAGATATATACCTGGGAATCCTGAGACAGCTCTGTGTTAGAAGTGTATATACCAGGTGTTCAGATAGATACCTGGCCATCCTGAGACAGCTCTGTGTGAGAAGTGTATATACCAGGTGTTCAGATAGATACCTGGGAATCCCGAGAGAGCTCTGTGTTAGAAGTGTATATACCAGGTGTTCAGATAGATACCTGGGAATCCTGAGAGAGCTCTGTGTTAGAAGTGTATATACCAGGTGTTTAGATAGATACCTGGGGATCCTGAGAGAGCTCTGTGTTAGAAGTGTATATACCAGGTGTTCAGATAGATACCTGGGAATCCTGAGAGAGCTCTGTGTGAGAAGTGTATATACCAGGTGTTCAAATAGAAACCCGAGATATCTTACTAGCAAATTCTTAGGAAGAATGAATTAACATTTGGCCTGCTAACTTATGGTAACTAATATAAACTTATATAGATATTCTGTATTTTATTAATAAGATATTTAATTCATTACATTTACTGTACCTTAACCATGAATATTGCTATGAAATACCATAGAACAATATATTTGGTACATGTGGTGTAGTAGAAGTGATTAGCTTTTACATAATATGCCAAAGAATAAGTTATGTGTTTATATTCATTTTTATTGTAATGTGGTCATATATATATATATTCATATGCCTACAATCAAGAATAGGTGGAATGCTTTCTGGGTTTTTATCACATTTAGGACATTATCTTATAGGGCACATATATATTAAACTGTATTCAGGTGGGACCCTGGTGATTAGAAGGTTTGTGATTTAAACATGGTCAGATCTGTGAGCGAAGAGCGCCACCTTTTGATTAATATTATTATACCCTAATCAAATATTAAGAGAGGAGTGTTTTCAGAGAACCAACCAGATTAAAACACATATATCTGACACACCTTCGATGGGTGTGGTATAGAGATGGAAATTTGGGATAAAATTCGGCTAGGTGAGAGTTTAGAGGATCAAGTCTGAAAGATCCAAGCTGGGGAGATTCTTGATCCAAAGAGGCCATACTGACGATATCCAACATCATTCCAGAGGGAACAGATCCAGAAACTATTGGTTATACCTTGGTAAATATAGTCTACTTTGAATTTATATTTTAGTGTGTTGTTTCTGCAATCTTGTCTGGTAAATCAAATTCTATACTGGCTTCAATTCTAAGCCATTAGACCTAGCAGGCTGTAGCTTGATATCCTTATTTCTGCAGATGAAGATATTAAATAACAGCCTAATTCTTATATTTATAAGTGAGAATATGTGATTTATCATATGTAGGACATAGATTACTTGCTGTGATACTTTTACTACAATCCATAATACCGGCTACAGGTTGTACTACCTCCTCCAAGTAACATTTGGGTTTAAATTACACCCTAAAGTCTTGGTTCTTCAGCCTATTAGGCTTGTCCTAGTCCACTCCTACCCTGAATACTTTACCCACAGCTATTTCACGTACTATATTATATTCTACATATTCCTGGCACCTTTAAGCAGCTTTTATTATGTTTGTGTTTTATATGTGTTCCCTCTGTTCAATACTATAAGTACCCTGGAACTATACCCTCAACATTTTGGTTACTAAACATTATATTATAATCATATATGGTATTAGGGACACATGAGTCCTATATGTAATATTGTGTTGTATGTGTTGTCTATGTTTCACCAATAGGTGGGGATATACCACCTTAGATAGAATCTGTACTCTATCTGTTTTATATGTTATAATAAAACTGGTAGCTGTCTACCTATTTTAACCCTACTTCTTAGTAGCATCTCTTTGTTAAAGTTATCACCACCATCCCAGTGACTTTACTGCACTTTCAGTCTAGTTCTCCTTGATTTATACTAATACGGGTTACCCCCGACTCTTTTTATTTATATATATTTTCTACGTTTTTGGCTCACTTTGTTTTCTATGTCATATTATCGCCTTGTAAAACGAACTTGGGAGATACTGTTTTTATGAATTGTTATTGGCCATCTTTAGTGGCATCTAATCTTTCATAATTCCAACTTATCTCTGACAACGCACACCCGGCCCCAGACACTGGATCCCTGTACGCACACACGGCCCCCAGACACTGGATCCCTGTACGCACTCACGGCCCCCAGACACTGGATCCCTGTACGCACACACGGCCCCCCAGACACTGGATCCCTGTACGCACACACGGTCCCCAGACACTGGATCCCTGTACGCACACACGGCCCCCCAGACACTGGATCCCTGTACGCACACACGGTCCCCAGACACTGGATCCCTGTACGCACACACGGTCCCCAGACACTGGATCCCTGTACGCACACACGGTCCCCAGACACTGGATCCCTGTACGCACACACGGTCCCCAGACACTGGATCCCTGTACGCACACACGGTCCCCAGACACTGGATCCCTGTACGCACACACGGCCCCCCAGACACTGGATCCCTGTACGCACACACGGTCCCCAGACACTGGATCCCTGTACGCACACACGGTCCCCAGACACTGGATCCCTGTACGCACACACGGTCCCCAGACACTGGATCCCTGTACGCACACACGGTCCCCAGACACTGGATCCCTGTACGCACACACGGTCCCCAGACACTGGATCCCTGTACGCACACACGGCCCCCAGACACTGGATCCCTGTACGCACACACGGCCCCCAGACACTGGATCCCTGTACGCACACACGGCCCCCCAGACACTGGATCCCTGTACGCACACACGGCCCCCAGACACTGGATCCCTGTACGCACACACGGCCCCCAGACACTGGATCCCTGTACGCACAGACGGCCCCCAGACACTGGATCCCTGTACGCACACACGGCCCCCAGACACTGGATCCCTGTACGCACACACGGTCCCCAGACACTGGATCCCTGTACGCACACACGGCCCCCAGACACTGGATCCCTGTACGCACACACGGCCCCCAGACACTGGATCCCTGTACGCACACACGGCCCCCAGACACTGGATCCCTGTACGCACACACGGCCCCCAGACACTGGATCCCTGTACGCACACACGGCCCCCAGACACTGGATCCCTGTACGCACACACGGTCCCCAGACACTGGATCCCTGTACGCACACACGGCCCCCAGACACTGGATCCCTGTACGCACACACGGTCCCCAGACACTGGATCCCTGTACGCACACACGGCCCCCAGACACTGGATCCCTGTACGCACACACGGTCCCCAGACACTGGATCCCTGTACGCACACACGGCCCCCAGACACTGGATCCCTGTACGCACACACGGCCCCCAGACACTGGATCCCTGTACGCACACACGGCCCCCAGACACTGGATCCCTGTACGCACACACGGTCCCCAGACACTGGATCCCTGTACGCACACACGGCCCCCAGACACTGGATCCCTGTACGCACACACGGCCCCCAGACACTGGATCCCTGTACGCACACACGGCCCCCAGACACTGGATCCCTGTACACACGCCCCCTGCCCCAGACACTGGATCCCTGTACGCACACACGGCCCCCAGACACTGGATCCCTGTACGCACACACGGTCCCCAGACACTGGATCCCTGTACGCACACACGGCCCCCAGACACTGGATCCCTGTACGCACACACGGCCCCCAGACACTGGATCCCTGTACGCACACACGGCCCCCAGACACTGGATCCCTGTACGCACACACGGCCCCCAGACACTGGATCCCTGTACGCACACACGGTCCCCAGACACTGGATCCCTGTACGCACACACGGCCCCCAGACACTGGATCCCTGTACGCACACACGGCCCCCAGACACTGGATCCCTGTACGCACACACGGTCCCCAGACACTGGATCCCTGTACGCACACACGGCCCCCAGACACTGGATCCCTGTACGCACACACGGCCCCCCAGACACTGGATCCCTGTACGCACACACGGCCCCCAGACACTGGATCCCTGTACACACACACGGTCCCCAGACACTGGATCCCTGTACGCACACACGGTCCCCAGACACTGGATCCCTGTACACACACACGGCCCCCAGACACTGGATCCCTGTACGCACACACGGCCCCCAGACACTGGATTGGTATTGAGACAGGACTGCACAAGGTTTAATGTTTATTCTTATACATTGTGACAAAGGAAAAGAAACGTGTTAAATTTGGGACCAGATACAAATCAAATAACTGATAAGCTGAGAGACCAGCTCTATAATATACAGAGTCCGGGGTCCTCACTGGAAGGAGAAGCTGGTGTTTGGAAGACCCCCGCACCAACCACTTATAAACTTCAGTACATCCTGGCACTCGGGGCTGTGACTGGTCTGAGAACAGAGAGAAGGAAAGGGGGGATATAACAGAACTTCGGGGGTTATTCATCCCTGGAGAGGAAAGACAAAGAGACACACCCTGGAGAGGAAAGACACAGAGAGAGAGACCCTGGAGAGGAAAGACACAGAGACACACCCTGGAGAGGAAAGACAAAGAGAGAGAGACAGCCTGGAGAGGAAAGACACAGAGAGAGAGACCCTGGAGAGGAAAGACAAAGAGAGAGAGAGACCCTGGAGAGGAAAGACAAAGAGAGAGAGACCCTGGAGAGGAAAGACACAGAGACACACCCTGGAGAGGAAAGACAAAGAGAGAGAGACCCTGGAGAGGAAAGACACAGAGAGAGAGACCCTGGAGAGGAAAGACACAGAGACACACCCTGGAGAGGAAAGACAAAGAGAGAGAGACCCTGGAGAGGAAAGACAAAGAGAGACAGTCTGGAGAGGAAAGACACAGAGACACACCCTGGAGAGGAAAGACACAGAGACACACCCTGGAGAGGAAAGACACAGAGAGAGAGACCCTGGAGAGGAAAGACACAGAGACACACCCTGGAGAGGAAAGACAAAGAGAGAGAGACCCTGGAGAGGAAAGACACAGAGAGAGAGACCCTGGAGAGGAAAGACACAGAGACACACCCTGGAGAGGAAAGACAAAGAGAGAGAGACACTGGAGAGGAAAGACACAGAGACACACCCTGGAGAGGAAAGACACAGAGACACACCCTGGAGAGGAAAGACACAGAGAGAGAGACCCTGGAGAGGAAAGACAAAGAGAGACAGTCTGGAGAGGAAAGACACAGAGACACACCCTGGAGAGGAAAGACACAGAGAGAGAGACCCTGGAGAGGAAAGACACAGAGACACACCCTGGAGAGGAAAGACAAAGAGAGACACACCCTGGAGAGGAAAGACAAAGAGAGAGAGACCCTGGAGAGGAAAGACACAGAGACACACCCTGGAGAGGAAAGACAAAGAGAGAGAGACCCTGGAGAGGAAAGACACAGAGACACACCCTGGAGAGGAAAGACACAGAGACACACCCTGGAGAGGAAAGACACAGAGACACACCCTGGAGAGGAAAGACACAGAGAGAGAGACCCTGGAGAGGAAAGACACAGAGACACACCCTGGAGAGGAAAGACACAGAGAGAGAGACCCTGGAGAGGAAAGACACAGAGACACACCCTGGAGAGGAAAGACACAGAGAGAGAGACCCTGGAGAGGAAAGACACAGAGACACACCCTGGAGAGGAAAGACAAAGAGAGAGAGACCCTGGAGAGGAAAGACACAGAGAGAGAGACCCTGGAGAGGAAAGACACAGAGACACACCCTGGAGAGGAAAGACAAAGAGAGAGAGACCCTGGAGAGGAAAGACACAGAGACACACCCTGGAGAGGAAAGACACAGAGACACACCCTGGAGAGGAAAGACACAGAGACACACCCTGGAGAGGAAAGACACAGAGACACACCCTGGAGAGGAAAGACAAAGAGACACACCCTGGAGAGGAAAGACAAAGAGAGAGAGACCCTGGAGAGGAAAGACACAGAGAGAGAGACCCTGGAGAGGAAAGACAAAGAGAGAGAGACCTTGGAGAGGAAAGACACAGAGAGAGAGACCCTGGAGAGGAAAGACACAGAGAGAGAGACCCTGGAGAGGAAAGACAAAGAGAGAGAGAGACCCTGGAGAGGAAAGACACAGAGAGAGAGACCCTGGAGAGGAAAGACAAAGAGAGAGAGAGAGACCCTGGAGAGGAAAGACACAGAGACACGCCCTGGAGAGGAAAGACACAGAGACACGCCCTGGAGAGGAAAGACACAGAGACACGCCCTGGAGAGGAAAGACACAGAGAGAGAGACACTGGAGAGGAAAGACAAAGAGAGAGAGACCCTGGAGAGGAAAGACAAAGAGAGAGAGACCCTGGAGAGGAAAGACACAGAGAGAGAGACCCTGGAGAGGAAAGACACAGAGAGAGAGACCCTGGAGAGGAAAGACAAAGAGAGAGAGACCCTGGAGAGGAAAGACACAGAGAGAGAGACCCTGGAGAGGAAAGACAAAGAGACACACCCTGGAGAGGAAAGACAAAGAGAGAGAGACCCTGGCAAGGAAAGACAAAGAGACACACCCTGGAGAGGAAAGACAAAGAGAGAGAGACCCTGTAGAGGAGAGACACAGAGAGACACACCCTGGAGAGGAAAGACAAAGAGAGAGAGACCCTGGCAAGGAAAGACAAAGAGACACACCCTGGAGAGGAAAGACAAAGAGAGAGAGACCCTGGAGAGGAAAGACACAGAGAGAGAGACCCTGGAGAGGAAAGACACAGAGAGAGAGACCCTGGAGAGGAAAGACAAAGAGAGAGAGACAGCCTGGAGAGGAAAGACACAGAGAGACAGCCTGGAGAGGAAAGACAAAGAGAGAGAGACCCTGGAGAGGAAAGACACAGAGAGAGACAGCCTGGAGAGGAAAGACAAAGAGAGAGAGACCCTGGAGAGGAAAGACACAGAGAGAGTGACACTGGAGAGGAAAGACAAAGAGAGAGTGACCCTGGAGAGGAAAGACAAAGAGAGAGAGACCCTGGCAAGGAAAGACAAAGAGAGAGAGACCCTGGAGAGGAAAGACACAGAGAGAGAGACCCTGGAGAGGAAAGACAAAGAGAGAGAGACCCTGGAGAGGAAAGACACAGAGAGAGAGACCCTGGAGAGGAAAGACAAAGAGAGAGAGACCCTGGAGAGGAAAGACAAAGAGAGAGAGACCCTGGAAAGGAAAGACACAGAGAGAGAGACCGTGGAGAGGAAAGACAAAGAGAGACAGCCTGGAGAGGAAAGACACAGAGAGAGAGACCCTGGAGAGGAAAGACAAAGAGAGAGAGACCCTGGAGAGGAAAGACAAAGAGAGAGACACCCTGGAGAGGAAAGACAAAGAGAGAGAGACCCTGGAGAGGAAAGACACAGAGACACACCCTGGAGAGGAAAGACACAGAGACACACCCTGGAGAGGAAAGACACAGAGACACACCCTGGAGAGGAAAGACACAGAGACACACCCTGGAGAGGAAAGACAAAGAGAGAGAGACCCTGGCAAGGAAAGACAAAGAGACACACCCTGGAGAGGAAAGACACAGAGAGAGAGACCCTGGAGAGGAGAGACACAGAGAGACACACCCTGGAGAGGAAAGACAAAGAGAGAGAGACCCTGGAGAGGAAAGACACAGAGAGAGAGACCCTGGAGAGGAAAGACACAGAGAGAGAGAGACCCTGGAGAGGAAAGACAAAGAGAGAGAGACAGCCTGGAGAGGAAAGACAAAGAGAGAGAGACAGCCTGGAGAGGAAAGACACAGAGAGACAACCTGGAGAGGAAAGACAAAGAGAGAGAGACCCTGGAGAGGAAAGACACAGAGAGAGAGACCCTGGAGAGGAAAGACACAGAGAGAGAGACCCTGGAGAGGAAAGACACAGAGAGAGAGACCCTGGAGAGGAAAGACACAGAGAGAGAGACCCTGGAGAGGAAAGACAAAGAGAGAGTGACCCTGGAGAGGAAAGACAAAGAGAGAGAGACCCTGGCAAGGAAAGACAAAGAGAGAGAGACCCTGGAGAGGAAAGACACAGAGAGAGAGACCCTGGAGAGGAAAGACAAAGAGAGAGAGACCCTGGAGAGGAAAGACAAAGAGAGAGAGACCCTGGAGAGGAAAGACAAAGAGAGAGAGACCCTGGAGAGGAAAGACAAAGAGAGAGAGACCCTGGAAAGGAAAGACACAGAGAGAGAGACCCTGGAGAGGAAAGACAAAGAGAGAGAGACCCTGGAGAGGAAAGACAAAGAGAGAGACACCCTGGAGAGGAAAGACAAAGAGAGAGAGACCCTGGAGAGGAAAGACACAGAGACACACCCTGGAGAGGAAAGACACAGAGACACACCCTGGAGAGGAAAGACACAGAGACACACCCTGGAGAGGAAAGACAAAGAGACACACCCTGGAGAGGAAAGACAAAGAGAGAGAGACCCTGGCAAGGAAAGACAAAGAGACACACCCTGGAGAGGAAAGACACAGAGAGAGAGACCCTGGAGAGGAGAGACACAGAGAGACACACCCTGGAGAGGAAAGACAAAGAGAGAGAGACCCTGGAGAGGAAAGACACAGAGAGAGAGAGACCCTGGAGAGGAAAGACAAAGAGAGAGAGACAGCCTGGAGAGGAAAGACACAGAGACACACCCTGGAGAGGAAAGACAAAGAGAGAGAGACCCTGGCAAGGAAAGACAAAGAGACACACCCTGGAGAGGAAAGACAAAGAGACACACCCTGGAGAGGAAAGACACAGAGAGAGAGACCCTGGAGAGGAAAGACAAAGAGAGAGAGACAGCCTGGAGAGGAAAGACACAGAGAGAGAGACAGCCTGGAGAGGAAAGACACAGAGAGAGAGACCCTGGAGAGGAAAGACACAGAGAGAGAGACCCGGGAGAGGAAAGACACAGAGAGAGAGACCCTGGAGAGGAAAGACACAGAGAGAGAGACCCTGGAGAGGAAAGACACAGAGAGAGAGACCCTGGAGAGGAAAGACACAGAGAGAGAGACCCTGGAGAGGAAAGACACAGAGAGAGACCCTGGAGAGGAAAGACACAGAGAGAGAGACCCTGGAGAGGAAAGACACAGAGAGAGTGACCCTGGAGAGGAAAGACAAAGAGAGAGTGACCCTGGAGAGGAAAGACAAAGAGAGAGAGACCCTGGCAAGGAAAGACACAGAGAGAGAGACCCTGGAGAGGAAAGACACAGAGAGAGAGACCCTGGAGAGGAAAGACAAAGAGAGAGAGACCCTGGAGAGGAAAGACAAAGAGAGAGAGACCCTGGAAAGGAAAGACACAGAGAGAGAGACCGTGGAGAGGAAAGACAAAGAGAGACAGCCTGGAGAGGAAAGACACAGAGAGAGAGACCCTGGAGAGGAAAGACAAAGAGAGAGAGACATTGGAGAGGAAAGACAAAGAGAGAGACACCCTGGAGAGGAAAGACAAAGAGAGAGAGACCCTGGAGAGGAAAGACACAGAGACACACCCTGGAGAGGAAAGACACAGAGACACACCCTGGAGAGGAAAGACACAGAAACACACCCTGGAGAGGAAAGACAAAGAGACACACCCTGGAGAGGAAAGACAAAGAGAGAGAGACCCTGGCAAGGAAAGACAAAGAGACACACCCTGGAGAGGAAAGACACAGAGAGAGAGACCCTGGAGAGGAGAGACACAGAGAGACACACCCTGGAGAGGAAAGACAAAGAGAGAGAGACCCTGGAGAGGAAAGACACAGAGAGAGAGACCCTGGAGAGGAAAGACACAGAGAGAGAGAGACCCTGGAGAGGAAAGACAAAGAGAGAGAGACAGCCTGGAGAGGAAAGACAAAGAGAGAGAGACAGCCTGGAGAGGAAAGACACAGAGAGACAACCTGGAGAGGAAAGACAAAGAGAGAGAGACCCTGGAGAGGAAAGACACAGAGAGAGAGACCCTGGAGAGGAAAGACACAGAGAGAGAGACCCTGGAGAGGAAAGACACAGAGAGAGAGACCCTGGAGAGGAAAGACAAAGAGAGAGTGACCCTGGAGAGGAAAGACAAAGAGAGAGAGACCCTGGCAAGGAAAGACAAAGAGAGAGAGAGACCCTGGAGAGGAAAGACACAGAGAGAGAGACCCTGGAGAGGAAAGACAAAGAGAGAGAGACCCTGGAGAGGAAAGACAAAGAGAGAGAGACCCTGGAGAGGAAAGACAAAGAGAGAGAGACCCTGGAAAGGAAAGACACAGAGAGAGAGACCCTGGAGAGGAAAGACAAAGAGAGACAGCCTGGAGAGGAAAGACACAGAGAGAGAGACCCTGGAGAGGAAAGACAAAGAGAGAGAGACCTTGGAGAGGAAAGACACAGAGAGAGAGACCCTGGAGAGGAGAGACAAAGAGAGACAGTCTGGAGAGGAGAGACACCCTGGAGAGGAGAGACACACCCTGGAGATGAAAGACAAAGAGAGAGAGACCCTGGAGAGGAGAGACAAAGAGAGACAGTCTGGAGAGGAGAGACACACCCTGGAGAGGAAAGACACACCCTGGAGAGGAAAGACACACCCTGGAGAGGAAAGACACAGAGAGAGAGACCCTGGAGAGGAGAGACAAAGAGAGACAGCCTGGAGAGGAAAGACACAGAGAGACAGCCTGGAGAGGAAAGACAAAGAGAGAGAGACCCTGGAGAGGAAAGACACAGAGAGACAGCCTGGAGAGGAGAGACACAGAGAGACACCTAGGAGAGGAGAGACACAGAAAGAGAGACACACCCTGGAGAGGAGAGACACAGAAAGAGAGACACACCCTGGAGAGGAAAGACACAGAGAGACACACCCTGGAGAGGAAAGACACAGAGAGACAGCCTGGAGAGGAGAGACACACCCAGGAGAGGAAAGACACAGAGAGACACACCCTGGAGAGGAAAGACACAGAGAGACAGCCTGGAGAGGAGAGACACACCCAGGAGACCCTGGAGAGGAAAGACAAAGAGAGACACACCATGGAGAGGAGAGACACACAGAGAGAGATCCTATAGAGGAAAGACACAGAGAGACACACCCAGGAGAGGAGAGACACACCCAGGAGAGGAAAGACACACCCTGGAGAGGAAAGACACAGAGGGAGAGACCAACCCTGGAGAGGAGAGACCTTGTAGAGGAAAGACACAGAGAGAGACACCCTGAAGAGGACAGAGACAGAGAGACACACCCTGGAGAGGAGAGACACACCCTGGAGAGGAGAGACACACCCTGGAGAGGAGAGACACACCCTGGAGAGGAGAGACACACCCTGGAGAGGAGAGACACACCCTGGAGAGGAGAGACACACCCGGAAAAGGAGAGACACAGAGAGAGACACCCGGAAGAGGAGAGACACAGAGAGAAAGACACCCTGAAGAGGAAAGACAAAGAGAGAGAGAGACCCTGGAGAGGAGAGACACAGAGAGAGAGACCAACCCTGGAGAGGAAAGACACAGAGAGACAGCCTGGAGAGGAGAGACACACCCAGGAGAGGAAAGACACAGAGAGACACACCCTGGAGAGGAGAGACACAGAGAGACAGCCTGGAGAGGAGAGACACACCCTGGAGAGGAGAGACACAGAGAGACAGTCTGGAGAGGAGAGACAGTCTGGAGAGGAGAGACACAGAGAGACACGAAAGACACAGAGAGAGAGACCCTGGAGAGGAAAGACAAAGAGAGACACACCATGGAGAGGAGAGACACACCCAGGAGAGGAAAGACACACCCAGGAGAGGAAAGACACACCCAGGAGAGGAAAGACACACCCTGGAGAGGAAAGACACAGAGGGAGAGACCAACCCTGGAGAGGAGAGACCTTGTAGAGGAAAGACACAGAGAGAGACACCCTGAAGAGGACAGAGACAGAGAGACACACCCTGGAGAGGAGAGACACACCCTGGAGAGGAGATACACCCGGAAGAGGAGAGACACCCTGAAGAGGAAAGACAAAGAGAGAGAGACCCTGGAGAGGAGAGACACAGAGAGAGAGACCAACCCTGGAGAGGAGAGACCTTGTAAAGACACAGAGAGACAGCCTGGAGAGGAGAGACACACCCTGGAGAGGAAAGACACAGAGAGACACACCCTGGAGAGGAAAGACACAGAGAGACAGCCCGGAGAGGAAAGACACAGAGACACACCCTGGAGAGGAAAGACACAGAGAGACAGCCTGGAGAGGAGAGGCACAGAGAGACAGTCTGGAGAGGAGAGACACCCTGGAGAGGAGAGACCCTGTAGAGGAAAGAAAGACACAGAAAGGCACACCCTGGAGAGGAGAGACACACTCAGGAGAGGAAAAACACAGAGGGAGACTCTGCAGCGGAAATACACAGAGAGAGACCCTGGAGAGGAAATACACAGAGAGAGACCCTAGAGAGGAGAGACAGAGAGAGAGAGAGAGAGAGAGACACCCTGGACAGGAGAGACACAGAGACAGACCCTGGAGAGGAGAGACACAGAGAGAGAGACCCTGGAGAGGAAATACACAGAGACACCCTGGAGAGGAAAGACAGAGAGAGAGAGAGAGAGAGAGAGAGACACCCTGGACAGGAGAGACACAGAGACAGACCCTGGAGAGGAGAGACACAGAGAGAGAGACCCTGGAGAGGAAAGACACAGAGACACCCTGGAAAGGAAAGACAGAGAGAGAGAGACACCCTGGACAGGAGAGACACGGAGAGAGACACCCTGGAGAGGAAAGACGCACCCTGGAATGGTGAGATACAGAGAGAGACCCTGGGATGGAAATACACAGAGAGACACCCTGGAGAGGAAGGACACAGAGAGAGAGACCAACCCTGTAGAGGAGAGACGCACCCTGGAGAGGAGACATAGAGAGAAAGAGAGAGAGAGACAGACAGACAGAGACACACAGAGAGAACCTGGAGAGGAGAAACAGAGACATCCTAGTGTGGAGAGACACAAAGAGAGAGAGAGACAGACGCTGGAGAAGAGAGACAGACGCTGGAGAAGAGAGACAGTCCCTGGAAAAGCTAGAAAGAGAGTGCCTGAGATGGGACACAGAGCCAATACTTGGCTCTGGAGAATTGGACAGGAGAATCATGGATGCAGCAAGTGGATCTCACCTTGACGGCCATGAGAAACTTGTTCCAATCCTCTTTGTTGGCGACCTTCCCCGGCTGCTTGAATTCGATCTTGTTCTTGAGCACAGGGTATCCTGGAGGAAGGAACTAGAATTTATACCCAATCTGTAAACGCCCTGACACCAAGCATCCAGAGTATTAATCTGAGTCCCTGCTCCGCCTAGCTAATGAACACAGCTGGAGAGACAGATATGGGGGGTTTGTCTGATATGCCCAGTGTTGATATGCCCTGTAATGTATGCCCAGTGTTTATATGCCCTGTAATGTATGCCCAGTGTTTATATGTCCTGTAATGTATGCCCAGTGTTTATATGCCCTGTAATGTATGCCCAGTGTTTATATGCCCTGTAATGTATGCCCAGTGTTTATATGCCCTGTAATGTATGCTCAGTGTTTATATGCCCTGTAATGTATGCCTAGTGTTTATATGCCCTGTAATGTATGCCTAGTGTTTATATGCCCTGTAATGTATGCTAAGTGTTTATATGCCCTGTGCTGTATGCCAAGTGTTTATATGCCCTGTGCTGTATGCCAAGTGTTTATATGCCCTGTGCTGTATGCCCAGTGTTTATATGCCCTGTAATGTATGCCCAGTGTTTATATGCCCTGTAATGTATGCCCAGTGTTTATATGCCCTGTAATGTATGCCCAGTGTTTATATACCCTGTAATGTATGCCCAGTGTTTATATGCCCTGTAATGTATGCCCAGTGTTTATATGCCCTGTAATGTATGCCCAGTGTTTATATGCCCTGTAATGTATGCCCAGTGTTGATATGACCTGTAATGTATGCCAAGTGTTTATACGCCCTGTAATGTATGCCTAGTGTTTATATGCCCTGTAATGTATGCTCAGTGTTTATATGCCCTGTAATGTATGCCTAGTGTTTATATGCCCTGTAATGTATGCTCAGTGTTTATATGTCCTGTAATGTATGCCCTGTAATGTATGCCTAGTGTTTATACGCCCTGTAATGTATGCCCAGTGTTTATATGCCCTGTAATGTATGCCCAGTGTTTATATGCCCTGTAATGTATGCCCAGTGTTTATATGCCCTGTAATGTATGCCAAGTGTTTATACGCCCTGTAATGTATGCCTAGTGTTTATATGCCCTGTAATGTATGCTCAGTGTTTATATGCCCTGTAATGTATGCCTAGTGTTTATATGCCCTGTAATGTATGCTCAGTGTTTATATGTCCTGTAATGTATGCCCTGTAATGTATGCCTAGTGTTTATACGCCCTGTAATGTATGCCCAGTGTTTATATGCCCTGTAATGTATGCCAAGTGTTTATATGCCCTGTAATGTATGCCCAGTGTTTATATGCCCTGTAATGTATGCCTAGTGTTGATATGCCCTGTAATGTATGCGCAGTGTTTATATGCCCTGTAATGTATGCCAAGTGTTTATATGCCCTGTAATGTATGCCCAGTGTTTATATGCCCTGTAATGTATGCCAAGTGTTTATATGCCCTATAATGTATGCCTAGTGTTTATATGCCCTGTAATGTATGCCTAGTGTTTATATGCCCTGTAATGTATGCCCAGTGTTTATATGCCCTGTAATGTATGCCAAGTGTTTATATGCCCTGTAATGTATGCCTAGTGTTTATATGCCCTGTAATGTATGCAAAGTGTTTATATGCCCTGTAATGTATGCCAAGTGTTTATATGTCCTGTAATGTATGCCCAGTGTTTATATGTCCTGTAATGTATGCCTAGTGTTTATATGCCCTGTAATGTATGGCCAGTGTTTATATGTCCTGTAATGTATGCCCAGTGTTTATATGTCCTGTAATGTATGCCCAGTGTTTATATGTCCTGTAATGTATGCCTAGTGTTTATATACCCTGTAAAGTATGCCCAGTGTTTATATGTCCTGTAATGTATGCTCAGTGTTTATATGTCCTGTAATGTATGCCTAGTGTTTATATACCCTGTAATGTATGCCCAGTGTTTATATGCCAAGTAATGTATGCCCAGTGTTTATATGCCAAGTAATGTATGCCCAGTGTTTATATGCCCTGTAATGTATGCCCAGTGCTGTATGCCAAGTGTTTATATGCCCTGTAATGTATGCCTAGTGTTTATATGCCCTGTAATGTATGCTCAGTGTTTATATGCCCTGTAATGTATGCCCAGTTATTATGCCTTTTCCTTTATCCACGTGACTTTGCCATTTTGATTATTGAAGGTGTCAGCCATCTCTCTCCGTTGAAGTAGAAGCAGGCAGACCTTACTCTGACTTCTCATTTACCCAATAAACCGCACCCCTGAAAGGGTTAAATGTTAAGTAGGACGCTTCCTCTCACCTGTGATCAGGCAGGGCATGGAGCGCACTCCACTACTGACAGCAATCAGAGACGCTTCATAAGTGCCGCGCTCATCTTGAGGAAGGACCTGATCAACACGCTGATCCATTGACACTGCCAGCACCCACTCACGCACCTCCTCCCGCTTCTCCATCTGCAAGAAAGAAACCGTGAGGGAGTATCGAGCCTGACCGCACGCAAGAGAGTAATGGAGAGGAGCGAGCCTGACCGCGCGCAAGAGAGTAATGGAGAGGAGCGAGCCTGACCGCGCGCAAGAGAGTAATGGAGAGGAGCGAGCCTGCTGTGTGGGAGAGTAATGGAGAGGAGCGAGCCTGCTGTGTGGGAGAGTAATGGAGAGGAGCGAGCCTGCTGCGCGAGAGAGTAATGGAGAGGAGCGAGCCTGCTGTGTGGGAGAGTAATGGAGAGGAGTGAGCCTGCTGTGTGGGAGACTAATGGAGAGGAACGAGCCTGCTGTGTGGGAGAGTAATGGAGAGGAGCGAGTCTGCTGTGTGGGAGAGTAATGGAGAGGAGCGAGCCTGCTGTGTGGGAGAGTAATGGAGAGGAGCGAGCCTGCTGTGTGGGAGAGTAATGGAGAGGAGCGAGCCTGCTGTGTGGGAGAGTAATGGAGAGGAGCGAGCCTGCTGTGTGGGAGAGTAATGGAGAGTAGTGAGCCTGCTGTGTGGGAGAGTAATGGAGAGGAGCGAGTCTGCTGTGTGGGAGAGTAATGGAGAGGAGCGAGCCTGCTGTGTGGGAGAGTAATGGAGAGGAGCGAGTCTGCTGTGTGGGAGAGTAATGGAGAGGAGCGAGTCTGCTGTGTGAGAGAGTAATGGAGAGGAGTGAGCCTGCTGTGTGGGAGAGTAATGGAGAGTAGTGAGCCTGCTGTGTGGGAGAGTAATGGAGAGGAGCGAGTCTGCTGTGTGAGAGAGTAATGGAGAGGAGCGAGCCTGCTGTGTGGGAGAGTAATGGAGAGGAGCGAGCCTGCTGTGTGGGAGAGTAATGGAGAGGAGCGAGCCTGCTGTGTGGGAGAGTAATGGAGAGGAGCGAGCCTGCTGTGTGGGAGAGTAATGGAGAGGAGCGAGCCTGCTGTGTGAGAGAGTAATGGAGAGGAGCGAGCCTGCTGTGTGAGAGAGTAATGGAGAGGAGCGAGCCTGCTGCGCGAGAGATTAATGGAGAGGAGCGAGCCTGCTGTGTGGGAGAGTAATGGAGAGGAGCGAGCCTGCTGTGTGGGAGAGTAATGGAGAGGAGCGAGCCTGCTGTGTGGGAGAGTAATGGAGAGGAGCGAGCCTGCTGTGTGGGAGAGTAATGGAGAGGAGTGAGCCTGCTGTGTGAGAGAGTAATGGAGAGGAGCGAGCCTGCTGTGTGGGAGAGTAATGGAGAGGAGCGAGCCTGCTGCGCGAGAGATTAATGGAGAGTATTATGTGGTAGTAGAGAAATGCTCTGCTCACTGGGACATGTTGTTTATCAGGCAGAGGAATTTCGAACGGGATGTCAGTCTGCTGGAAGTCGGAGTGATCAAGAGCATCCAAATTCCCCTCCTCTATGGCCTGAAAGAAAGATTAAAGGTCATGTGATCCCAGCCAAAGCCACAATAATGAGAGAATAAAGAGGGGAATGTGTAATGAGTCAGTTAATGTTCACCCAAGCCCTCACACTTACATCAGCAAGATCCAGGAATCTGTTCAGGAAGATGAAAGCCGAGTTTTCCCAACCCATGGCCTGGAGAGAAGAAATCCCATTACTGCCAGACAGACACAATCCCATTACTGCCAGACAGACACAATCCCATTACTGCCAGACAGACACAATCCCATAACTGGCAGACAGACACAATCCCATAACTGGCAGACAGACACAATCCCATTACTGGCAGACAGACAGACAGCATCCCATTACTGGCAGACAGACAGACACAATCCCATTACTGGCAGACAGACACAATCCCATTACTGGCAGACAGCCAGCATCCCATTACTTACAGACAGCCAGCATCCCATTACTTACAAACAGGCAGCATCCCATTACTTACAGACAGGCAGCATCCCATTACTTACAGACAGGCAGCATCCCATTACTAACAGACAGCCAGCATCCCATTACTAACAGACAGGCAGCATCCCATTACTTACAGACAGGCAGCATCCCATTACTTACAGACAGGCAGCATCCCATTACTTACAGACAGGCAGCATCCCATTACTTAGAAAGGCAGCATCCCATTACTTACAGACAGGCAGCATCCCATTACTTACAGACAGCCAGCATCCCATTACTTACAGACAGCCAGCATCCCATTACTAACAGACAGGCAGCATCCCATTACTTACAGACAGCCAGCATCCCATAACTTACAGACAGACAGCATCCCATTATAGACAGACAGGCAGCATCCCATTACTTACAGACAGGCAGCATCCCATTACTTACAGACAGGCAGCATCCCATAACTTACAGACAGGCAGCATCCCATTACTTACAGACAGGCAGCATCCCATTATAGACAGACAGGCAGCATCCCATTACTTATAGACAGACAGCATCCCATTACTTACAGACAGGCAGCATCCCATTACTTACAGACAGGCAGCATCCCATTACTAACAGACAGACAGCATCCCATTACTAACAGACAGGCAGCATCCCATTACTAACAGACAGCCAGCATACCATTACTTACAGACAGGCAGCATCCCATTATAGACAGACAGGCAGCATCCCATTACTTACAGACAGGCAGCATCCCATTACTAACAGACAGACAGCATCCCATTACTAACAGACAGACAGCATCCCATTACTTACAGACAGGCAGCATCCCATTACTAACAGACAGGCAGCATCCCATTACTTACAGACAGGCAGCATCCCATTACTTACAGACAGCATCCCATTACTTACAGACAGACAGCATCCCATAACTTACAGACAGGCAGCATCCCATTACTTACAGACAGACAGCATCCCATTATAGACAGACAGACAGCATCCCATAACTTACAGACAGGCAGCATCCCATTACTTACAGGCAGCCAGCATCCCATTATAGACAGACAGACAGGCAGCATCCCATTATAGACAGACAGGCAGCATCCCATTATAGACAGACAGCCAGCATCCCATTATAGACAGACAGGCAGCATCCCATTATAGACAGACAGCCAGCATCCCATTACTTACAGACAGCCAGCATCCCATTACTTACAGACAGCCAGCATCCCATTACTTACAGACAGCCAGCATCCCATTATAGACAGATAGGCAGCATCCCATTATAGACAGACAGGCAGCATCCCATTACTTACAGACAGGCAGCATCCCATTATAGACAGACAGACAGCATCCTATTATTGACAGACAGCATCCCATTATTGACAGACAGACAGCATCCCATTATTGACAGACAGACAGCATCCCATTATTGACAGACAGACAGCATCCCATTATTGACAGACAGACAGCATCCCATTATTGACAGACAGACAGCATCCCATTATAGACAGACAGACAGCATCCCATTATTGACAGACAGACAGCATCCCATTATTGACAGACAGACAGCATCCCATTATAGACAGACATCTTAATGACCCAGGAACAAACCCTGTCTGTCTCCTATAAACGGAGCCAGGGACCCAGAATCCTCTGCAAGAAGTTACTGTACCTTGGCAGCCATCCCGGCCTCATAGAAAGCCTTGTCTGCAGGCAGGAGATCCGTGTGACGCAACAGAGAAATACACAACTTGGCGGCCAGGACTTCCTGCCGAGAGAGAGAAGACAGGGTGTGAATGGTTTCCCTGGGTGATGGGTAAAGAAAGTGGGCACCCCTCCTACACATACACACACACCCCTCCTACACATTCACGTGCACCCCCTACACATTCACATGCAACCCCCATCCCTGCACACGCACACACCCCTACACATTCACATGCACATCCCCTACACATTCACACGCACATCCCCTACACATTTACATACACCCCTCTATAGTGTCAGAGGTATTGAATAGTAATCTCGAGACTGGTCTCCATTTTGTGTCAGTTTTGGGACATCCTTCTGTGTGTTAAAATCTTATTCTGTGTCCCTGAGAATAAAAGGAAAGTCTTCCACATTCCTAACTCTGTTATCTGTAACCAAATATTTTACTGATAAGTTCATAGTATCACCGGAACAGAAAAGGTGGCCATTGTTAGTGGAAGGTTTATGTCTCTAAGACACATCTCATGGTATTTATGCAGACACAGCTGTGTCTATATGCATACAAGAGGAGAAGGGGGGCTTCTCTTCAACTTGCTAGCCCACCCAAACTGGCAGAAACTGACAGACACAGACACACTGAGATTATTGGGATTTTAGATTTGAAGAATCTAATAAGGGTTATTACAAACACACTTAGTTGATTCACATCGCTAATTAAAATATATAATGATATCACACCTTCACTAATAAATATTTAAAGTATAATTAATCCTACATATTAATTCGAATATTGTTTTTATTGTTTTATTAGTGTGGTAGGAATGTTATGAGTTTTAATCTAATGTGGAATGATAAATTATAGTAAATATTCTTATCAATATTCTTGATATTATATTAACACTTCTATATTTCAACATATATATTGTCTTATATTATTCTCACAATCCAGGTATAGCTATAAATCATGACATCATCTCATTTACATTAAACAAACCCATCCATTCAATTGGCTAGAAGTTACAGAAACAGGGTGTGAATCGGAGATAAGGTTTGGTTGATACGTTGATACTGGAGGTGTAGAGAGGGAGCTGAGATACCTGGAGAGACCTGGGGGGACTGATTTTGGGAGAGCTGCCACTAGTGGGGTGAGAGATGGGAATGTTTTAGAAAAGAGCTGAGTCTCTCTCCTTCTGGGGAGAACTCAGGAATATGAGGTTTTAATAGCACATGTTCACTATAACAATAGAAATCTCCATACACATAGTATTGAGCTAAGTCCCAGGAGTAACTCCCATCACTCAATTCTTCAATGGGAGGAGTCTCAACTGCAAACCAACCTCTGCCGGTAATGTATAAATGTGGTAATTTGTTCCTAGCATAATCTCATTTTTATGGATGTTGTGGCGGAACCAACCTGGCCACTATGTTCTGGAGAAGCCTGGTTGCTCGCCTGCAGCCTCTGGACTATGGCCCCATGGTAAAAGCTTGTATTTTCCCCTGCAGAAAGGCTTGTTCGTGCCTTTCTGCCTGGGTGTTCGGTAGATTGAATCTACCGAACCAACTCATGAATGAATGGACTACCTGGGTAAGGGATGTGCCATAGCACTATACGTTAATATTGTTAGTTATATTCTGTTAGTGTATTGGTTATGTGTAATGTTTAATTCTGTGAGTAGACCACTCTGAAGGTTTATAATGTGACAGTGACTCCAATAGTTTACTCCAACATCCATTGTTCTGTTTTAACTGGATTAACTGGTAAACTGATTATGTTGTGTACATTATGTTTCTTACTGTGAGTCTACTCACTGTATGGTAATTTGGTTTGCAGTCTGAATGTCTAATGTTTTCCTAGCCCCAGTTAGTTGGAGGACTATGTTTAGTTCCATCCCCCCCCCCCCCCCCCATTGTATACTAATGTCTGTGATGTCATGTGTATGTCTTTAATAAGTCTGTGTTGTTTGTCAAATAAAGTAGTTCAATCTTGCTGTACCTAACTGCTAGATGTCCTGTCTATTTGGGTACAAAGAGCAAGGGTCCAGGAAAGACTTGCTGGGTGTGACGGTCCGTTACAGATGTCATTAGCATATATATTTGGGTAAATGTAACTTAAATCCCCCAATTTCTGGGATCTTTATGTTTTAGCCTGGTGTTTATCTGTCATCCTTTCTGCAGAAGGAAGCCAGAGGAATATCCTATAGATATTACCAAGAGCCATAAGTTCTTATAGTCTAGCTATTTACCCAAATATGTCATATCTAATCTCCAGAGATTATCTAAGATTCTCTTTCTTAAAGTCTAAGCTAGAATACATACATTATCATTTACCGAGCAGATTAAGAAATAGCCACCTTGAGTAGTTATATGATTTAGTAATATTACCTTACCTAAGCAGAGTATATGTTGGTAATTTGTAGGTAATTATGGTGTACTATCATTAACCATTTTAAATACTAATCATTATCAATGTAGGTTGTATCTAAATAAAATGCATGGCCATCTAGTGGTCAGAAATGTAACTGCATAGTAAATTATTCTACATGCATGTGATATAGGTACAGAGCTGCATAATTCATGTTTTGTCCTACTTACTTATGTTATAAGTCCTACATGTGAATTATGATTAACATCTATTGATACTGTATTTTGTTGTTATGCTATTTTGCTTTCCGTTTGATCTTTATTCTATATATAATAAATTCATTATTATTTTATTAATAATTGTTGCATTGTATTTACTTGTGTAAAAACGTCATCCAAACTCTCACATACATAACGAATTCTTGATATGGGTATTTTTAGTCGGACCCATATATATGAATCAATTTTCATAATTTTTATGATTCATAATTAATAACTCATATTCATATTTTTATGGTTATTAATATCCGACAATAGACATTTCCTGAAAGGGTCGAGTCCAGGCACCTCAGAGCCAATCAGGCCAGTGTGATGGTCGGATGCACTCACCAGCTGCGGCAAACATAATGATGCAGAACGCGTGGCACAATAATGAGCAATAAGCAACATCTGCCCAAACTCCTTGTGACATGGGGAACTGGCCTCACTGGATTTCACCAAATTCTCACACTGCCGAGAGAGGAAGGAAAAGTCAGTAACACCGGGGGAAATTCTCACACTGCCGAGAGAGGAAGGAAAGGTCAGTAACACCGGGGGAAATTCTCACACCGCCGAGAGAGGAAGGAAAGGTCAGTAACACCGGGGGAAATTCTCACACCGCCGAGAGAGGAAGGAAAGGTCAGTAACACCGGGGGAAATTCTCACACCGCCGAGAGAGGAAGGAAAGGTCAGTAACACCGGGGGAAATTCTCACACCGCCGAGAGAGGAAGGAAAGGTCAGTAACACCGGGGGAAATTCTCACACCGCCGAGAGAGGAAGGAAAGGTCAGTAACACCGGGGGAAATTCTCACACCGCCGAGAGAGGAAGGAAAGGTCAGTAACACCGGGGGAAATTCTCACACCGCCGAGAGAGGAAGGAAAGGTCAGTAACACCGGGGGAAATTCTCACACCGCCGAGAGAGGAAGGAAAGGTCAGTAACACCGGGGGAAATTCTCACACCGCCGAGAGAGGAAGGAAAGGTCAGTAACACCGGGGGAAATTCTCACACCGCCGAGAGAGGAAGGAAAAGTCAGTAACACCGGGGGAAATTCTCACACCGCCGAGAGAGGAAGGAAAGGTCAGTAACACCGGGGGAAATTCTCACACCGCCGAGAGAGGAAGGAAAGGCCAGTAACACCGGGGGAAATTCTCACACCGCCGAGAGAGGAAGGAAAGGTCAGTAACACCGGGGGAAATTCTCACCCGCACAGGAGAGGAAGGGAAGGTCAGTAACACCGGGGGAAATTCTCACCCGCACAGGAGAGGAAGGGAAGGTCAGTAACACCGGGGGAAATTCTCACACCGCCGAGAGAGGAAGGAAAGGTCAGTAACACCGGGGGAAATTCTCACACCGCCGAGAGAGGAAGGAAAAGTCAGTAACACCGGGGGAAATTCTCACACCGCCGAGAGAGGAAGGAAAGGTCAGTAACACCGGGGGAAATTCTCACACCGCCGAGAGAGGAAGGAAAGGCCAGTAACACCGGGGGAAATTCTCACACCGCCGAGAGAGGAAGGAAAGGTCAGTAACACCGGGGGAAATTCTCACACCGCCGAGAGAGGAAGGAAAGGTCAGTAACACCGGGGGAAATTCTCACACCGCCGAGAGAGGAAGGAAAGGTCAGTAACACCGGGGGAAATTCTCACACCGCCGAGAGAGGAAGGAAAGGTCAGTAACACCGGGGGAAATTCTCACACCGCCGAGAGAGGAAGGAAAAATCAGTAACACCGGGGGAAATTCTCACACCGCCGAGAGAGGAAGGAAAGGTCAGTAACACCGGGGGAAATTCTCACCCGCACAGGAGAGGAAGGAAAGGCCAGTAACACCGGGGGAAATTCTCACACCGCCGAGAGAGGAAGGAAAAATCAGTAACACCGGGGGAAATTCTCACACCGCCGAGAGAGGAAGGAAAGGTCAGTAACACCGGGGGAAATTCTCACACCGCCGAGAGAGGAAGGAAAGGTCAGTAACACCGGGGGAAATTCTCACACCGCCGAGAGAGGAAGGAAAGGTCAGTAACACCGGGGGAAATTCTCACACCGCCGAGAGAGGAAGGAAAGGTCAGTAACACCGGGGGAAATTCTCACACCGCCGAGAGAGGAAGGAAAAATCAGTAACACCGGGGGAAATTCTCACACCGCCGAGAGAGGAAGGAAAGGTCAGTAACACCGGGGGAAATTCTCACACCGCCGAGAGAGGAAGGAAAGGTCAGTAACACCGGGGGAAATTCTCACCCGGCACAGGAGAGGAAGGGAAGGTCAGTAACACCGGGGGAAATTCTCACCCGGCACAGGAGAGGAAGGGAAGGTCAGTAACACCGGGGGAAATTCTCACCCGCACAGGGGTAGATCCACGCATTAGATCTTACAGCAACTGCTGGAAACATTTTATATCCAAATCCAATGAGAGAAAACCCCCCAGGTCCAGACTATAGAAACGTTATAACGTAAAGCTGACAAGTCCATCTTTCTCACCAGGTTGTGCAGCAAGTCCCGTAGGTCTGCCCAGGAATGGTAAACGTCAGCCCGGTTCATGTTCTCCCCGTTCACCATCTCCATGAAGATGCGTTTATAGATGTTAAAATTCTGCCGGAGAAAGGAATGAGCAGGTTTAACGGGGGCCGGGGCGCAGGCGCCAGCAGGGCAGCAAGGGGGTTATTACCTGTGCATTGGCCGGGGTTATTACCTGTGCATTGGCCAGGGTGCAGGCTCCAGCAGAGCAGGGGGGGATTATTACCTGTGCATTAGCTGGGGTTATTACATGTGCATTGGCCGGGGCGCAGGCTCCAGCAGGGAAGCGAGGGGGTTATTACCTGTGCATTGGCCGGGGCGCAGGCTCCAGCAGGGCAGCGAGGGGGTTATTACCTGTGCATTGGCCGGGGCGCAGGCTCCAGCAGGGCAGCGAGGGGGTTATTACCTGTGCATTGGCCGGGGCTCAGGCACCAGCAGGAAAGCGAGGGGGTTATTACCTGTGCATTGGCCGGGGTTATTACCTGTGCATTGGCCGGGGTTATTACCTGTGCATTGGCCGGGGTTATTACCTGTGCATTGGCTGGGGTTATTACCTGTGCATTGGCCGGGAGCAGGCTCCAGCAGGGAAGCGAGGGGGTTATTACCTGTGCATTGGCCGGGGCGCAGGCTCCAGCAGGGCAGCAAGGGGGTTATTACCTGTGCATTGGCCGGGGCGCAGGCTCCAGCAGACCAGCGAGGGGGTTATTACCTGTGCATTGGCCGGGAGCAGGCTCCAGCAGGGCAGCGAGGGGGTTATTACCTGTGCATTGGCCGGGGCGCAGGCTCCAGCAGGGCAGCGAGGGGGTTATTACCTGTGCATTGGCCGGGGCGCAGGCTCCAGCAGGGAAGCGAGGGGGTTATTACCTGTGCATTGGCCGGGGTACCATGCTGTGCATACAGGCCCAGAGCTTTATTCCAGTCGCCCTCTTTAATCAGATGTGTTGCAAATAGTGCCACATACTTGTGGAGAATCTTGTAATTCTGTAATCACAGAGAGGCAGGTTATCTCTCATATAATATTATTTGGGGTATATCCCGTGTCTCAGGCCATTACTGTTATTACAAGGCATTACTATTACTTTCATTCAGCTTATGGTTGTGGTGATCTATTTTAGTTAGGGTGATTTGTTGTGTCGTTACGGGATTCGTCTGGATTTAATACCAAATCAGGGTAAAATAATGTGGCCCAGCCAGTGAGCATCACCTACAACAAGCCCCCTACCTGCTTCGACGCCGTCTCAATGCACTTTTCCCACTGTCCTCTCTCAGCATACATATCCAATGCTGCCATGACATCCACACCAACCAGCTAGAGAACAAAAATAACAAGGATCTTAACTCAAAATGGGAGGCGTTATACAGAGAGATATATGAAGTAATGGGAGGAGTTATAGGGAGGGTTATATGGAGTAATGGGAGGAGTTATAGGGAGGGTTATATGGAGTAATGGGAGGAGTTATAGGGAGGGTTATATGGAGTAATGGGAGGAGTTATACAGAGGGTTATATGGAGTAATGGGAGGAGTTATACAGAGGGTTATATGGAGTAATGGGAGGAGTTATACAGAGGGATATATGGAGTAATGGGAGGAGTTATACAGAGGGATATATGGAGTAATGGGAGGAGTTATACAGAGGGATATATGGAGTAATGGGAGGAGTTATAGGGAGGGTTATATGGAGTAATGGGAAGAGTTATAGGGAGGGGTTATATGGAGTAATGGGAGGAGTTATAGGGAGGGTTATATGGAGTAATGGGAGGAGTTATAGGGAGGGTTATATGGAGTAATGGGAGGAGTTATAGGGAGGGTTATATGGAGTAATAGGAGGAGTTATAGGGAGGGTTATATGGAGTAATGGGAGGAGTTATAGGGAGGGTTATATGGAGTAATAGGAGGAGTTATAGGGAGGGTTATATGGAGTAATGGGAGGAGTTATAGGGAGGGTTATATGGAGTAATAGGAGGAGTTATAGGGAGGGTTATATGGAGTAATGGGAGGAGTTATAGGGAGGGTTATATGGAGTAATAGGAGGAGTTATAGGGAGGGTTATATGGAGTAATGGGAGGAGTTATAGGGAGGGATATATGGAGTAATAGGAGGAGTTATAGGGAGGGTTATATGGAGTAATAGGAGGAGTTATAGGGAGGGTTATATGGAGTAATGGGAGGAGTTATAGGGAGGGATATATGGAGTAATAGGAGGAGTTATAGGGAGGGTTATATGGAGTAATGGGAGGGTTATATGGAGTAATAGGAGGAGTTATAGGGAGGGTTAGATGGTGTAATGGGAGGAGTTATACAGAGGGTTATATGGAGTAATGGGAGGAGTTATACAGAGGGTTATATGGAGTAATGGGAGGAGTTATACAGAGGGATATATGGAGTAATGGGAGGAGTTATACAGAGGGATATATGGAGTAATGGGAGGAGTTATACAGAGGGATATATGGAGTAATGGGAGGAGTTATAGGGAGGGTTATATGGAGTAATGGGAAGAGTTATAGGGAGGGGTTATATGGAGTAATGGGAGGAGTTATAGGGAGGGTTATATGGAGTAATGGGAGGAGTTATAGGGAGGGTTATATGGAGTAATAGGAGGAGTTATAGGGAGGGTTATATGGAGTAATGGGAGGAGTTATAGGGAGGGTTATATGGAGTAATAGGAGGAGTTATAGGGAGGGTTATATGGAGTAATGGGAGGAGTTATAGGGAGGGTTATATGGAGTAATAGGAGGAGTTATAGGGAGGGTTATATGGAGTAATGGGAGGAGTTATAGGGAGGGTTATATGGAGTAATAGGAGGAGTTATAGGGAGGGTTATATGGAGTAATGGGAGGAGTTATAGGGAGGGATATATGGAGTAATAGGAGGAGTTATAGGGAGGGTTATATGGAGTAATGGGAGGGTTATATGGAGTAATAGGAGGAGTTATAGGGAGGGTTAGATGGTGTAATGGGAGGAGTTATACAGAGGGATATATGGAGTAATGGGAGGAGTTATACAGAGGGATATATGGCGTAATGGGAGGAGTTATAGGGAGGGTTATATGGAGTAATAGGAGGAGTTATAGGGAGGGTTATATGGAGTAATGGGAGGAGTTATACGGAGGGATATATGGAGTAATAGGAGGAGTTATAGGGAGGGTTATATGGAGTAATGGGAGGAGTTATAGGGAGGGATATATGGAGTAATAGGAGGAGTTATAGGAAGGATTATATGGAGTAATGGGAGGAGTTATAGGAAGGGTTATATAGAGTAATAGGAGGAGTTATAGGAATGATTATATGGAGTAATAGGAGGAGTTATAGGGAGGGTTATATGGAGTAATAGTAGTTATGGGGAGTGGTTATATGGCGCAATAGGGAGGGGTTATATGGAGCTATAGGGAGGATTTATATGGAGCTATATGGAGGGGTTATATGGAGCTTCAGGGAGGGGTTATATGGAGCTATAGGGAGGGGTTATATGGAGCTATAGGGAGGGGTTATATGGAGCTATAGGGAGGGTTATATGGAGTAATAGTAGTTATGGGGAGCGGTTATATGGAGCTATAGGGAGCGGTTATATGGAGTAATAGTAGTTATGGGGAGCGGTTATATTGAGTAATAGTAATTATGGGGAGGGGTTATATGGAGTAATAGTAGTTATGGGGAGTGGTTATATGGAGTAATAGTAGTTATGGGGAGTGGTTATATGGGGTAATAGTAGTTATGGGGAGCGGTTATATGGAGTAATAGTAGTTATATGGAGTAATAGTAGTTATGGGGAGGGGTTATATGGAGTAATAGTAGTTATGGGGAGGGGTTATATGGAGTAATAGTAGTTATGGGGAGGGGTTATATGGAGTTATAGTAATTATGGGAGCAGTTATATGGAGTAATAGTAGTTATGGGGAGCGGTTATATGGAGTAATAGTAGTTATGGGGAGTGGTTATATGGAGTAATAGTAGTTTTGGGGAGCGGTTATATGGAGTAATAGTAGTTATATGGAGTAATAGTAGTTATGGGGAGGGGTTATATGGAGTAATAGTAGTTATGGGGAGGGGTTATATGGAGTAATAGTAGTTATGGGGAGGGGTTATATGGAGTAATAGTAGTTATGGGGAGGGGTTACATGGAGTAATAGTAGTTATGGGAGCAGTTATATGGAGTAATAGTAGTTATGGGGAGCGGTTATATGGAGTAATAGTAGTTATGGGGAGCGGTTATATGGAGTAATAGTAGTTATGGGGAGCGGTTATATGGAGTAATAGTAGTTATGGGGAGCGATTATATGGAGTAATAGTTATGGGAGCGGTTATATGGAGTAATAGTAGTTATGGGGAGCGGTTATATGGAGTAATAGTAGTTATGGGGAGCGGTTATATGGAGTAATAGTAGTTATGGGGAGCAATTATATGGAGTAATAGTAGTTATGGGGAGCGATTATATGGAGTAATAGTTATGGGAGCGGTTATATGGAGTAATAGTAGTTATGGGGAGCAATTATATGGAGTAATAGTAGTTATGGGGAGGGGTTATATGGAGTAATAGTAGTTATGGGGAGCAATTATATGGAGTAATAGTAGTTATGGGGAGCGGTTATATGGAGTAATAGTAGTTATGGGGAGGGGTTATATGGAGTAATAGTAGTTATGGGAAGGGGTTTTATGGAGAAATAGTAGTTATGGGGAGCGGTTATATGGAGTAATAGTAGTTATGGGGAGGGGTTATATGGAGTAATAGTAGTTATGGGAAGGGGTTTTATGGAGAAATAGTAGTTATGGGGAGCGGTTATATGGAGTAATAGGAGGAGTTATAGGAAGTTTATGGTTATGACAGACAGATTAATAACCAGTATGACGCAGGAGATGCTCACCGAGTCTACCTTCCCCTGGTTCTTGAGATACTCCTTGTAACGTTCGTCCACATAGTCCTCGTACCTGTTTTAGCAGAGGGAACAGGGATATGGTTTAGGGTGAGTATTCCCCAGGTGTGGGCGAGACCCAGGGGAATGGTTTTGGGTGAGTTGTAACGGACCGTCTACCGGACGAAGTAGACCCTCTGTCCGTTGTGGGAAATCACCTCCTTAGCCCCCAATTACAGCTCAGCATTCACCCAGCAAGTCTTTCCTGGACCCTTGCTCTTTGTACCCAAATAGACAGGTCATCTAGCAGTTAGGTACAGCAAGATTGAACAACTCCTCTATTTGTGTAACAACACAGACTTATATAAATATAAAAATAATTATACATCACAGACATTAGTATACAATGGGGGGGGATGGAACTAAACATAGTTCTCCAACTAACTGGGGCTAGGAAAACATTAGACATTCAGACTGCAAACCAAATAGGAATTAACATAGAGTGAGTAGACCTAATTACAATACACACAGTAATGTACACAACATAATCAGTTTACCAGTTAATCCAGTTACTACAGAAAAATGGATGTTGGAGTAAACTATTGGAGTCACTGTCACATTATAAACCTTCAGAGTGGTCTACTCACAGAATTAAACATTACACATAAACCAATACACTAACAGAATATAACTAACTAACAATTTTAACGTATAGAGTTATGGTACATAAGCCAGGGCCCATAATCTACAGGGAGGTGTTTGGCCCTCAGGCCCCTCCAAGAACCCCAGTCAGGGTTTTGGGTGAGTGTTCCCCGGGTGTACGCGAGACCCAGGGGAAGGGCTTTGGGTGAGTGTTCCCCGGGTGTACGCGAGACCCAAGGGAAGGGCTTTGGGCGAGTGTTCCCCGGGTGTGGTCGAGACCCAGGGGCAGGTATCTGTAGGAGGGTTCTCTAGGTGTGGGGGAGACCATGGGGCAGGTATCTGGATGAGGGTTCTCTAGGTGTGGGTGAGACCCAGGGTAAGGTATCTGTATGAGGGTTCTCTAGGTGTGGGTGAGACCCAGGGGCAGGTATCTGGATGAGGGTTCTCTAGGTGTGGGTGAGACCCAGGGTAAGGTATCTGTATGAGGGATCTCTAGGTGTGGGTGAGACGCAGGGGCAGGTATCTGGATGAGGGTTCCCTAGGTGTGGGTGAGACCCAGGGGCAGGTATCTGGATGAGGGTTCTCTAGGTGTGGGTGAGACCCAGGGTACGGTATCTGGATGAGGGTTCTCTAGGTGTGGGTGAGACCCAGGGGCAGGTATCTGTATGAGGGTTCTCTAGGTGTGGGGGAGACCCAGGGGCAGGTATCTGTATGAGGGTTCTCTAGGTGTGGGTGAGACCCAGGGGCAGGTATCTGTATGAGGGTTCTCTAGGTGTGGGCGAGGCCCAGGGTAAGGTATCTGTATGAGGGTTCTCTAGGTGTGGGCGAGACCCAGGGGCAGGTATCTGTATGAGGGTTCTCTAGGTGTGGGAGAGACCCAGGGTAAGGAATCTGTATGAGGGTTCTCTAGGTGTGGGTGAGACCCAGGGTAAGGTATCTGTATGAGGGTTCTCTAGGTGTGGGGGAGACCCAGGGGCAGGTATCTGTATGAAGGTTCTCTAGGTGTGGGTGAGACCCAGGGGCAGGTATCTGTATGAGGGTTCTCTAGTTGTGGGTGAGACCCAGGGGCAGGTATCTGTATGAGGGTTCTCTAGGTGTGGGCGAGGCCCAGGGTAAGGTATCTGTATGAGGGTTCTCTAGGTGTGGGTGAGACCCAGGGGCAGGTATCTGTATGAGGGTTCTCTAGGTGTGGGCGAGGCCCAGGGTAAGGTATCTGTATGAGGGTTCTCTAGGTGTGGGCGAGACCCAGGGGCAGGTATCTGTATGAGGGTTCTCTAGGTGTGGGAGAGACCCAGGGTAAGGTATCTGTATGAGGGTTCTCTAGGTGTGGGTGAGACCATGGGGCACCCATTATATGGAGTGTTACTTACCTGGGATCCAGCTCCTTGGCCACCCGTTTGGCTTTATTCCATTCCTCTCCTTCGACAAAGGCGTTGATGGCTTCCTTAATGAGGTCCATGTTCAGGAAGAGTTCAGCTGCCTGGATTACGAGGAGTTAAGGTGCGGAATAGTCAAGTGACTAGCGGCTGGTAATGCAGCTTTTATCACGCATGGATTTACACAATGCGCGCACATACTCTATGTTAAACATCTATAAGCATGCGTGCGATAGGCAACAGACTATCCTATATAAAATAGGGAACTGGGGACTAAGAAAATTGTGCAGACTAGATGGGCTGAATGGTTCTTATCTGCCGGTGACACATTCTATGTCTCTATATAGATTATTGTGCAGACTAGATGGGCTGAATGGTTCTTATCTGCCGGTGACACATTCTATGTTTCTATGTCTCTATATAGATTATTGTGCAGACTAGATGGGCTGAGTGGTTCTTATCTGCCGGTGACACATTCTATGTCTCTATATAGATTATTGGGCAGACTAGATGGGCTGAATGGTTCTTATCTGCCGGTGACACATTCTATGTTTCTATGTCTCTATATAGATTATTGGGCAGACTAGATGGGCTGAATGGTTCTTATCTGCCGGTGACACATTCTATGTCTCTATATAGATTATTGTACAGACTAGATGGGCTGAATGGTTCTTATCTGCCGGTGACACATTCTATGTTTCTATGTCTCTATATAGATTATTGGGCAGACTAGATGGGCTGAATGGTTCTTATCTGCCGGTGACACATTCTATGTTTCTTTGTCTCTATATAGATTATTGTGCAGACTAGATGGGCTGAATGGTTCTTATCTGCCGGTGACACATTCTATGTCTCTATATAGATTATTGGGCAGACTAGATGGGCTGAATGGTTCTTATCTGCCGGTGACACATTCTATGTCCTATATAGATTATTGTACAGACTAGATGGGCTGAATGGTTCTTATCTGCCGGTGACACATTCTATGTCTCTATATAGATTATTGGGCAGACTAGATGGGCTGAATGGTTCTTATCTGTCGGTGACACATTCTATGTTTCTATGTCTCTATATAGATTATTGGGCAGACTAGATGGGCTGAATGGTTCTTATCTGCCAGTGACACATTCTATGTTTCTATATAGATTATTGTGCAGACTAGATGGGCTGAATGGTTCTTATCTGCCTGTGACACATTCTATGTCTCTATATAGATTATTGGGCAGACTAGATGGGCTGAATGGTTCTTATATGCCGGTGACACATTCTATGTTTCTATGTTTCTATATAGATTATTGGGCAGACTAGATGGGCTGAATGGTTCTTATCTGCCGGTGACACATTCTATGTCTCTATATAGATTATTGTACAGACTAGATGGGCTGAATGGTTCTTATCTGCCGGTGACACATTCTATGTTTCTATGTCTCTATATAGATTATTGGGCAGACTAGATGGGCTGAATGGTTCTTATCTGCCGGTGACACATTCTATGTCTCTATATAGATTATTGTACAGACTAGATGGGCTGAATGGTTCTTATCTGCCGGTGACACATTCTATGTTTCTATGTCTCTATATAGATTATTGGGCAGACTAGATGGGCTGAATGGTTCTTATCTGCCGGTGACACATTCTATGTTTCTTTGTCTCTATATAGATTATTGTGCAGACTAGATGGGCTGAATGGTTCTTATCTGCCGGTGACACATTCTATGTCTCTATATAGATTATTGGGCAGACTAGATGGGCTGAATGGTTCTTATCTGCCGGTGACACATTCTATGTCCTATATAGATTATTGTACAGACTAGATGGGCTGAATGGTTCTTATCTGCCGGTGACACATTCTATGTCTCTATATAGATTATTGGGCAGACTAGATGGGCTGAATGGTTCTCATCTGTCGGTGACACATTCTATGTTTCTATGTCTCTATATAGATTATTGGGCAGACTAGATGGGCTGAATGGTTCTTATCTGCCAGTGACACATTCTATGTTTCTATATAGATTATTGTGCAGACTAGATGGGCTGAATGGTTCTTATCTGCCTGTGACACATTCTATGTCTCTATATAGATTATTGGGCAGACTAGATGGGCTGAATGGTTCTTATCTGCCGGTGACACATTCTATGTTTCTATGTCTCTATATAGATTATTGGGCAGACTAGATGGGCTGAATGGTTCTTATCTGCCGGTGACACATTCTATGTTTCTTTGTCTCTATATAGATTATTGTGCAGACTAGATGGGCTGAATGGTTCTTATCTGCCGGTGACACATTCTATGTCTCTATATAGATTATTGGGCAGACTAGATGGGCTGAATGGTTCTTATATGCCGGTGACACATTCTATGTTTCTATGTTTCTATATAGATTATTGTGCAGACTAGATGGGCTGAATGGTTTTTATCTGCCGGTGACACATTCTATGTTTCTATGTCTCTATATAGATTATTGTGCAGACTAGTTGGGCTAAATGGTTCTTATCTGCCAGTGACACATTCTATGTCTCTATATAGATTATTGGGCAGACTAGATGGGCTAAATGGTTCTTATCTGCCGGTGACACATTCTATGTTTCTATATAGATTATTGTGCAGACTAGATGGGCTGAATGGTTCTTATCTGCTGGTGACACATTCTAGGTTTCTATATAGATTATTATGCAGACTAGATGGGCTGAATGGTTCTTATCTGCTGGTGACACATTGTATGTCTCTATATAGATTATTGTGCAGACTAGATGGGCTGAATGGTTCTTATCTGCCGGTGACACATTCTAGGTTTCTATATAGATTATTATGCAGACTAGATGGGCTGAATGGTTCTTATCTGCTGGTGACACATTCTATGTCTCTATATAGATTATTGTGCAGACTAGATGGGCTGAATGGTTCTTATCTGCCGGTGACACATTCTATGTCTCTATATAGATTATTGTGCAGACTAGATGGGCTGAATGGTTCTTATCTGCCGGTGACACATTCTATGTCTCTATATAGATTATTGTACAGACTAGATGGGCTGAATGGTTCTTATCTGCCGGTGACACATTCTATGTCTCTATATAGATTATTGGGCAGACTAGATGGGCTGAATGGTTCTTATCTGCCGGTGACACATTCTATGTCTCTATATAGATTATTGTACAGACTAGATGGGCTGAATGGTTCTTATCTGCCGGTGACACATTCTATGTCTCTATATAGATTATTGTACAGACTAGATGGGCTGAATGGTTCTTATCTGCCGGTGACACATTCTATGTCTCTATATAGATTATTGGGCAGACTAGATGGGCTGAGTGGTTCTTATCTGTCGGTGACACATTCTATGTTTCTATGTCTCTATATAGATTATTGTGCAGACTAGATGGGCTGAATGGTTCTTATCTGCCGGTGACACATTCTATGTTTCTATGTCTCTATATAGATTATTGTGCAGACTAGATGGGCTGAATGGTTCTTATCTGCCGGTGACACATTCTATGTCTCTATATAGATTATTGTGCAGACTAGATGGGCTGAATGGTTCTTATCTGCCGGTGACACATTCTATGTCTCTATATAGATTATTGGGCAGACTAGATGGGCTGAGTGGTTCGTATCTGCCGGTGACACATTCTATGTTTCTATATAGATTATTGTGCAGACTAGATGGGCTGAATGGTTCTTATCTGCCGGTGACACATTCTATGTCTCTATATAGATTATTGTGCAGACTAGATGGGCTGAATGGTTCTTATCTGCCGGTGACACATTCTATGTTTCTATATAGATTATTGTGCAGACTAGATGGGCTGAATGGTTCTTATCTGCCGGTGACACATTCTATGTCTCTATATAGATTATTGTGCAGACTAGATGGGCTGAATGGTTCTTATCTGCCGGTGACACATTCTATGTCTCTATATAGATTATTGTGCAGACTAGATGGGCTGAATGGTTCTTATCTGCCGGTGACACATTCTATGTCTCTATATAGATTATTGTGCAGACTAGATGGGCTGAATGGTTCTTATCTGCCGGTGACACATTCTATGTTTCTATATAGATTATTGTGCAGACTAGATGGGCTGAATGGTTCTTATCTGGTTCTTATCTGCCGGTGACACATTCTATGTCTCTATATAGATTATTGTGCAGACTAGATGGGCTGAATGGTTCTTATCTGCCGGTGACACATTCTAGGTTTCTATCTCCAAACACAACCTAAACAGGAGATGGGCAAAGTATCAAGCTTTACTGAATGATGGACATTTGCCGGCATTCAGGGCCCTTAATGCTTAATCCACCTGGCTGAGACCTCCAATCCACAGGCCCTTCGCCTCACTATCAAAGGGCCTTTGCTCAATAAGAACCCATCCTGTACGGCTCTAGCACAGCTTAATAGAAAATACTGCTAGTCGTCTGCTCTAGGAAGCTTCTGCCCTATTGAGTCACAGATCGCTACGGAATGATCCATGATTTAATACAGAACCTGCCCTTACTCCCTCAATAAAATCAATGCTCGCAAATCCGAACTCACTCCCTCAATAAAATCCACGCTCCCTGCCTCGATACAATCCGTGCTCGCTCCCTCAATAAAATCCACGCTCCCTGCCTCGATACAATCCACTCTCCCTGCCTCGATACAATCCGTGCTCGCTCCCTCAATAAAATCCACGCTCCCTGCCTCGATACAATCCACGCTCCCTCAATAAAATCCACGCTCCCTGCCTCGATACAATCTGTGCTCGCTCCCTCAATAAAATCCACTGTCCCTACCTCGATACAATCCGTGCTCGCTCCCTCGATAAAATCCACGCTCCCTGCCTCGATACAATCCACGCTCGCTGCCTCGATACAATCCACGCTCCCTGCCTCGATACAATCCACGCTCCCTGCCTCGATACAATCCCCGCTCCCTGCCTCGATACAATCCCCGCTCCCTGCCTCGATACAATCCCCGCTCCCTGCCTCGATACAATCCACGCTCCCTGCCTAGATACAATCCACGCTCCCTCACCCACGCTCCCTGCCTCGATACAATCCACGCTCTCTGCCTCGATACAATCCTCGCTCCCTCCCTCGATACAATCCACGCTCCCTCCCTCGATACAATCCACGCTCCCTCCCTCGATACAATCCACGCTCCCTGCCTCGATACAATCCTCGCTCCCTCACCCATGCTCCCTGCCTCGATACAATCCACACTCCCTGCCTCGATACAATCCTCGCTCCCTCCCTCGATACAATCCACGCTCCCTCCCTCGATACAATCCTCGCTCCCTCCCTCGATACAATCCTCGCTCCCTCACCCACGCTCCCTCCCTCGGTACAATCCATGCTCCCTCCCTCGATACAATCCACGCTCCCTGCCTCGATACAATCCTCGCTCCCTCCCTCGATACAATCCACGCTCCCTGCCTCGATACAATCCACGCTCCCTGCCTCGATACAATCCACACTCCCTGCCTCGATACAATCCACGCTCCCTCCCTCGATACAATCCACGCTCCCTGCCTCGATACAATCCACGCTCCCTGCCTCGATACAATCCACGCTCCCTGCCTCGATACAATCCACGCTCCCTCCCTCGATACAATCCACGCTCCCTCCCTCGATACAATCCACGCTCCCTCCCTCGATACAATCCACGCTCCCTCCCTCGATACAATCCACGCTCCCTCCCTCGATACAATCCACGCTCCCTCCCTCGATACAATCCACGCTCCCTCCCTCGATACAATCCTCGCTCCCTCCCTCGATACAATCCACGCTCCCTCCCTCGATACAATCCATGCTCCCTGCCTCGATACAATCCACGCTCCCTCCCTCGATACAATCCACGCTTCCTCCCTCGATACAATCCACGCTCCCTTACCCACGTTCCCTCCCTCGATACAATCCACGCTCCCTGCCTCGATACAATCCTCGCTCCCTCCCTCGATACAATCCATGCTCCCTCCCTCGATACAATCCACGCTCCCTCACCCACGCTCCCTCCCTCGATACAATCCACGCTCCAGCTAACGAGAAAGCAGTGTGGTGTCAGTAGTAACGCAAACAGTGCCAGTTACTTACCGCATTGTGTCTTCCCACAGACACCAGCAGGGGGCCCACTGCGCGAATCACTTCCAAACTTCTGCCTGAAGGCAAGAATTTAATGGAGATTTCCGCTGCCTGTGCAAAGAAGATGGAGGAGTGAGACCGGGAGAAAAGACCAGTCCCAATGCTCAGGTCACTGATACCGCCATCTTTATCCTACTACCTTCATCCAGCATTTTTCCACTAGTCCCATATTGTCCGTGTCTTTCACTTTCAGGTAGCAGTCCACGGCTCGAGCGTATTCACCTGCTTGCTCCCACTCCCGGGCCTGCTCCACCAACGCCTCTGTGCCTCTGGGGAGGGATAAACTGCATTTGAAAACATGGCAAACCCAAGCTTGGCCCTCTCTGGCTACACTGCCCAATGACCCTCACCTGGCTCCTTTCTTGGTCACATCCTGCTCGTACTCCTGCTGCAGCTGCTCTAAGCGAGCTGGGATGTACTCCTTGCATATACGAATAGCATCGCTCCACATGCCGGCCTCCTGAGACAAGGAGTAGAGGTGGTTATTAGAGGCTGGATGTGAATTCCCAGACTGCCCACCTTGGCTGTCCTCATTAGATTGTGAGCTCTCCTGTCCAGAGTCTCTATGTTATTTGGTGTCACATTAAGTTGATTCCTTTACACAGCATGTCAATGATAAGGCATGGTAGAGAAAGCTGCTTTGTTACAGATATAATGGGGAATACACCACACCTTGTAAAACCGCACTGCTTGCTCCGGTCTCTGAGCCCGTAGTAAGAATCCTTCAGCTTTCTGATACTCCTTCTGCTCAAAAGCAAAGTGAGCCTGGCCCTCCAAGACATCCGCCACACTGTCAGTGTCATAGAGCTCAGCCACTCTCTGCGCTGCGTCCCAGTCCTGATTGTGAACATACCTAGAGGGGGAAGAAGGAGAAAAGCATTCAAAACCAGAAAATCCGAGCTACAGCCCACCGAGCCGAGACCAACAGGACCTCCTCCAACCCACCAGGCTATGATTCACATGACCTCCTCCAACCCACAGTCCCAAGACCAACAGGACCTCCCCAAACCCACCAGGCAAAGACTCACATGACCTCCTACAACCCACCGTCCCAAGACCAAGAGGACCTCCTCCAACCCACCGTCCCAAGACCAACAGGATCTCCTCCAACCCAACGTCCTAAGAACAATAGGACCCCCTGCAACCCACAGTCCCAAGACCAACAGGACCACCTGCAACCCACCGTCCCAAGACCAACAGGACCTCCTCCAACCCATCGTCCCAAAACCAACAGGACCTCCTGCAACCCACCGTCCCAAAACCAACAGGACCTCCTGCAACCCACCGTCCTAAGACAAACAGGACCTCCTGCAACCCACCATCCCAAGACCAACAGGACCTCCTCATAACCCACCGTCCCAAGACCAACAGGACCTCCTCAAACCCACCGTCCCAAGACCAACAGGACCTCCTCCAAGCCATCAGGCCAAGACTCACAAGACCTCCTCCAACCCACAGTGCCAAGACCAACAGGACCTCCTCCAACCCACAGTCCCAAGACCAACAGGACCTCCTCCAACCCACCAGGTTAAGACACATTTGACCTCCTCCAACCCACAGTCCCAAGACCATCAGGATCTCCTCCAACCCACCGGCCAGGACCCACGTGACCTCCTCTAGCTCACCGGCCCAAGAGCCAAAGGACCTCTAACACACCAGGCTGAGACCCACGGAACAGCCAACCCACCAGGCTGAGACCCACGGAACCACCAACCCACCAGGCTGAGACCCACGGAACCGCCAACCCACCAGGGTGAGACCCACGGAACCGCCAACCCACCAGGGTGAGACCCACGGAACCGCCAATCCAACAGGCTGAGACCCACGGAACCGCCAACCCACCGGGCTGTGACCCACGGAACCGCCAACCCATCAGGCTGTGACCCACGGAACCGCCAAGCCACCGGGCTGTGACCCACGGAACCGCCAAACCACCGGGCTGTAAACCAAGGAACCTCCAAACCACTGGGTTGTGACCCACGGAACCGCCAACCCACCGGGCTGAGACCCACGGAACTGTCAACCCACCGGGCTGAGACCCACGGAACCACCAACCCACCAGGCTGAGACCCACGGAACCGCCAACCCACCAGGGTGAGACCCACGGAACCGCCAACCCACCAGGGTGAGACCCACGGAACCGCCAACCCACCAGGCTGAGACCCACGGAACCGCCAACCCACCGGGCTGTGACCCACGGAACCGCCAACCCATCAGGCTGTGACCCACGGAACCGCCAAGCCACCGGGCTGTGACCCACGGAACCGCCAAACCACCGGGCTGTAAACCAAGGAACCTCCAAACCACTGGGTTGTGACCCACGGAACCGCCAACCCACCGGGCTGAGACCCACGGAACTGTCAACCCACCGGGCTGAGTGAGACCCATGGAACCGCCAACCCACCGGGCTGAGACCCATGGAACCGTCAACCCACCGGGCTGAGACCCATGGAACCGCCAACCCACCGGGCTGAGACCCATGGAACCGCCAACACACTGGGCTGAGACCCATGGAATCGCCAACCCACCGGGCTGAGACCCATGGAATCGCCAACCCACCGGGCTGAGAAGATAATAATAACAGGAGCAAAGGGATTGATGGAGAGAGTGCAGGGGACTCACATAAGAACTGCTTCCTTGGGTTTCTCAGCTTTTACAAACTCTGATTCGGCTTCAGCAAACTTCCCCTGTAAAACCATTAAAAACAAAAGAAGCATGCAGGTTTAACATGCAACTGGAAACAGATCAAAGGCAAAAATTCACAGAAAAAGAATAAAATCTCGAAGAGAACCCTGAGCAAACAGAGATAAAAGCCAGGAACTCACCCTGGAAGGAGAAAGGCTAGGAAACCACAAAGGATGGAGAAAAGCCAGGAAACCGCCCAGGATGGAGAGGGAGAAAAGCCAGGAAACTGCCCAGGAAGGAGAGGGAGAAAAGCCAGGAAACTGCCCAGGAAGGAGAGGGAGAAAAGCCAGGAAACTGCCCAGGAAGGAGAGGGAGAAAAGCCAGGAAACTGCCCAGGAAGGAGAGGGAGAAAAGCCAGGAAACTGCCCAGGAAGGAGAGGGAGAAAAGCCAGGAAACTGCCCAGGATGGAGAGGGAGAAAAGCCAGGAAACTGCCCAGGAAGGAGAGGGAGAAAAGCCAGGAAACTGCCCAGGATGGAGAGGGAGAAAAGCCAGGAAACCGCCCAGGAAGGAGAGGGAGAAAAGCCAGGAAACTGCCTAGGGAAGGCGTAAAGCCAGGGAACCGCCCCAGGAAGGCGTAAATCCAGGAAACCGCCCCGGGAAGGAGTAAAGCCAGGAAACCGCCCCGGGAAGGCGTAAATCCAGGAAACCGCCCCGGGAAGGAGTAAAGCCAGGAAACCGCCCCGGGAAGGCGTAAAGCCAGGAAACCGCCCAGGAAGGAGAGGGAGAAAAGCCAGAAAACCGCCTAGGAAGGAGAGGGAGAAAAGCCAGGAAACCGCGCAGGAAGGAGAGGTAGAAAAGCCAGGAAACTGCCCAGGAAGGAGAGGGAGAAAAGCCAGGAAACCGCCCAGGAAGGAGAGGGAGAAAAAACAGGAAACCGCCCAGGAAGGAGAGGGAGAAAAGCCAGGAAACTGCCCAGGATGGAGAGGGAGAAAAGCCAGGAAACTGCCCAGGAAGGAGAGGGAGAAAAAACAGGAAACCGCCCAGGAAAGAGAAGGCGGAAAGCCAGGAAACTGCCTCGGGAAGGCGAAAAGACAGAAAACTGCCCCGGGAAAGAAAGGGAGAAAAGACAAGAAACCGCCCAGGAAGGAGAGGGAGAAAAGACCAGAAACTGCCAATGAAGAAGAGGTAGAAAAGCCCAGAGACTGCCCAAGAAGGAGAGGGCGAAAAGCCAGCAAACCGCCCAGGAAGGAGAGGGAGAAAAGCCAGAAAACCGCCCAGGAAGGAGAGGGAGAAAAGCCAAGAGACTGCCCAGGAAGGAGAGGGAGAAAAGCCAGGAAACTGCCCAGGATGGAGAGGGAGAAAAGCCAGGAAACCGCCCAGGAAGGAGAGGGAGAAAAGCCAGGAAACCGCCCAGGAAGGAGAGGGAGAAAAGCCAGGAAACTGCCCAGGATGGAGAGGGAGAAAAGCCAGGAAACTGCCCAGGATGGAGAGGGAGAAAAGCCAGGAAACTGCCCAGGAAGGAGAGGGAGAAAAGCCAAGAGACTGCCCAGGAAGGAGAGGGAGAAAAGCCAAGAGACTGCCCAGGATGGAGAGGGAGAAAAGCCAGGAAACCGCCCAGGAAGGAGAGGGAGAAAAGCCAAGAGACTGCCCAGGAAGGAGAGGGAGAAAAGCCAAGAGACTGCCCAGGATGGAGAGGGAGAAAAGCCAGGAAACCGCCCAGGAAGGAGAGGGAGAAAAGCCAAGAGACTGCCCAGGAAGGAGAGGGAGAAAAGCCAAGAGACTGCCCAGGATGGAGAGGGAGAAAAGCCAGGAAACCGCCCAGGAAGGAGAGGGAGAAAAGCCAGGAAACCGCCCAGGAAGGAGAGGGAGAAAAGCCAGGAAACTGCCCAGGAAGGAGAGGGAGAAAAGCCAAGAGACTGCCCAGGAAGGAGAGGGAGAAAAGCCAAGAGACTGCCCAGGATGGAGAGGGAGAAAAGCCAGGAAACTGCCCAGGAAGGAGAGGGAGAAAAGCCAAGAGACTGCCCAGGAAGGAGAGGGAGAAAAGCCAGGAAGCCGCCCAGGAAGGAGAGGGAGAAAAGCCAAGAGACTGCCCAGGATGGAGAGGGAGAAAAGCCAGGAAACCGCCCAGGAAGGAGAGGGAGAAAAGCCAGGAAACCGCCCAGGAAGGAGAGGGAGAAAAGCCAAGAGACTGCCCAGGAAGGAGAGGGAGAAAAGCCAGGAAACTGCCCAGGAAGGAGAGGGAGAAAAGCCAAGAGACTGCCCAGGATGGAGAGGGAGAAAAGCCAGGAAACCGCCCAGGAAGGAGAGGGAGAAAAGCCAGGAAACCGCCCAGGAAGGAGAGGGAGAAAAGCCAGGAAACCGCCCAGGAAGGAGAGGGAGAAAAGCCAAGAGACTGCCCAGGAAGGAGAGGGAGAAAAGCCAAGAGACTGCCCAGGATGGAGAGGGAGAAAAGCCAGGAAACCGCCCAGGAAGGAGAAGGAGAAAAGCCAGGAAACCGCCCAGGAAGGAGAAGGAGACATCAGTTTAAGAAGTAAAAAGATACAGTGTTGCGTGGAGCACAGAATTTTCTGCGATTTGTAATTCACAGTGTATTAAATGTAAAGTCCTGACCTTATCTTCCAGGAACATGGCGTATTTAAGGTGAATTTCAGAAAGCTTTTCCTTCATGGACACACGGGCGAGCTCAAAGGCAAAGTCAAATGAACTTAAATAAAGAAGAAACACAGATCTTAAACTGGCTGCAAACGGAAAACAGAGACATAGAATGTGTGGGCGGCAGATACGAACCATTCAGCCCATCTAGTCTGCACAATAATCTATATAGAGACATAGAATGTGTCACCGGCAGATAAGAACCATTCAGCACATCTAGTCTGCACAATAATCTATATAGAGACATAGAATGTGTCACCAGCAGATACGAACCATTCAGCCCATCTAGTCTGTACAATAATCTATATAGAGACATAGAATGTGTCACCAGCAGATAAGAACCATTCAGCCCATCTAGTCTGCACAATAATCTATATAGAAACATAGAATGTGTCACCGGTAGATAAGAACCATTCAGCCCATCTAGTCTGCACAATAATCTATATAGAGACATAGAATGTGTCACTGGCAGATAAGAACCATTCAGCCCATCTAGTCTGCACAATAATCTATATAGAGACATAGAAACATAGAATGTGTCACCGGCAGATAAGAACCATTCAGCCCATCTAGTCTGCCCAATAATCTATATAGAGACATAGAAACATAGAATGTGTCACTGGCAGATAAGAACCATTCAGCCCATCTAGTCTGCCCAATAATCTATATAGAAACATAGAATGTGTCACCGGCAGATAAGAACCATTCAGCCCATCTAGTCTGCACAATAATCTATATAGAGACATAGAATGTGTCACCGGCAGATAAGAACCATTCAGCCCATCTAGTCTGCACAATAATCTATATAGAGACATAGAAACATAGAATGTGTCACCGCAGATAAGAACCATTCAGCCCATCTAGTCTGCACAATAATCTATATAGAGACATAGAATGTGTCACCGGCAGATAAGAACCATTCAGCCCATCTAGTCTGCACAATAATCTATATAGAGACATAGAATGTGTCACCAGCAGATAAGAACCATTCAGCCCATCTAGTCTGCCCAATAATCTATATAGAGACATAGAATGTGTCACCGGCAGATAAGAACCATTCAGCCCATCTAGTCTGCACAATAATCTATATAGAGACATAGAATGTGTCACCAGCAGATAAGAACCATTCAGCCCATCTAGTCTGCACAATAATCTATATAGAGACATAGAAACATAGAATGTGTCACCGCAGATAAGAACCATTCAGCCCATCTAGTCTGCACAATAATCTATATAGAGACATAGAATGTGTCACCGGCAGATAAGAACCATTCAGCCCATCTAGTCTGCACAATAATCTATATAGAGACATAGAATGTGTCACCAGCAGATAAGAACCATTCAGCCCATCTAGTCTGCACAATAATCTATATAGAGACATAGAAACATAGAATGTGTCACCGCAGATAAGAACCATTCAGCCCATCTAGTCTGCACAATAATCTATATAGAGACATAGAATGTGTCACCGGCAGATAAGAACCATTCAGCCCATCTAGTCTGCACAATAATCTATATAGAGACATAGAATGTGTCACCGGCAGATAAGAACCATTCAGCCCATCTAGTCTGCCCAATAATCTATATAGAGACATAGAATGTGTCACCGGCAGATAAGAACCATTCAGCCCATCTAGTCTGCCCAATAATCTATATAGAGACATAGAATGTGTCACCGGCAGATAAGAACCATTCAGCCCATCTAGTCTGCACAATAATCTATATAGAGACATAGAATGTATCACTGGCAGATAAGAACCATTCAGCCCATCTAGTCTGTACAATAATCTATATAGAGACATAGAATGTGTCACCGGCAGATAAGAACCATTCAGCCCATCTAGTCTGTACAATAATCTATATAGAGACATAGAATGTGTCACCGGCAGATAAGAACCATTCAGCCCATCTAGTCTGCCCAATAACCTATATAGAGACATAGAAACATAGAATGTGTCACTGGCAGATAAGAACCATTCAGCCCATCTAGTCTGCACAATAATATATATAGAGACATAGAATGTGTCACCAGCAGATAAGAACCATTCAGTCCATCTAGTCTGTACAATAATCTATATAGAGACATAGAAACATAGAATGTGTCACTGGCAGATAAGAACCATTCAGCCCATCTAGTCTGCACAATAATCTATATAGAGACATAGAATGTGTCACCGGCAGATAAGAACCACTCAGCCCATCTAGTCTGCACAATAATCTATATAGAGACATAGAATGTGTCACCGGCAGATAAGAACCATTCAGTCCATCTAGTCTGTACAATAATCTATATAGAGACATAGAATGTGTCACCGGCAGATAAGAACCATTCAGCCCATCTAGTCTGCACAATAATCTATATAGAAACATAGAATGTGTCACCGGCAGATAAGAACCATTCAGCCCATCTAGTCTGTACAATAATCTATATAGAGACATAGAATGTGTCACCGGCAGATAAGAAACATTCAGCCCATCTAGTCTGCACAATGATCTATATAGAGACATAGAATGTGTCACCGGCAGATAAGAACCATTCAGCCCATCTAGTCTGCACAATAATCTATATAGAAACATAGAATGTGTCACCGGTAGATAAGAACCATTCAGCCCATCTAGTCTGCACAATAATCTATATAGAGACATAGAATGTGTCACCAGCAGATAAGACCCATTCAGCCCATCTAGTATGCACAATAATCTATATAGAAACATAGAATGTGTCACTGGCAGATAAGAACCATTCAGCCCATCTAGTCTGCACAATAATCTATATAGAGACATAGAATGTGTCACCGGCAGATAAGAACCATTCAGCCCATCTAGTCTGCACAATAATCTATATAGAGACATAGAATGTGTCACCCGCAGATAAGAACCATTCAGCCCATCTAGTCTGCACAATAATCTATATAGAGACATAGAATGTGTCACCGGCAGATAAGAACCATTCAGCCGATCTAGGCTGCACAATGATCTATATAGAGACATAGAATGTGTCACCGGCAGATAAGAACCATTCAGCCCATCTAGTCTGCCCAATAATCTATATAGAGACATAGAATGTGTCACCGGCAGATAAGAACCATTCAGCCCATCTAGTATGCACAATAATCTATATAGAGACATAGAATGTGTCACCGGCAGATAAGAACCATTCAGCCCATCTAGTCTGCACAATAATCTATATAGAGACATAGAATGTGTCACCGGCAGATAAGAACCATTCAGCCCATCTAGTCTGCACCATAATCTATATAGAGACATAGAATGTGTCACCGGCAGATAAGAACCATTCAGCCCATCTAGTCTGCACAATAATCTATATAGAGACATAGAATGTATCACTGGCAGATAAGAACCATTCAGCCCATCTAGTCTGTACAATAATCTATATAGAGACATAGAATGTGTCACCGGCAGATAAGAACCATTCAGCCCATCTAGTCTGTACAATAATCTATATAGAGACATAGAATGTGTCACCGGCAGATAAGAACCATTCAGCCCATCTAGTCTGCCCAATAACCTATATAGAGACATAGAAACATAGAATGTGTCACTGGCAGATAAGAACCATTCAGCCCATCTAGTCTGCACAATAATCTATATAGAGACATAGAATGTGTCACCGGCAGATAAGAACCATTCAGTCCATCTAGTCTGTACAATAATCTATATAGAGACATAGAAACATAGAATGTGTCACTGGCAGATAAGAACCATTCAGCCCATCTAGTCTGCACAATAATCTATATAGAGACATAGAATGTGTCACCGGCAGATAAGAACCACTCAGCCCATCTAGTCTGCACAATAATCTATATAGAGACATAGAATGTGTCACCGGCAGATAAGAACCATTCAGTCCATCTAGTCTGTACAATAATCTATATAGAGACATAGAATGTGTCACCGGCAGATAAGAACCATTCAGCCCATCTAGTCTGCACAATAATCTATATAGAAACATAGAATGTGTCACCGGCAGATAAGAACCATTCAGCCCATCTAGTCTGTACAATAATCTATATAGAGACATAGAATGTGTCACCGGCAGATAAGAAACATTCAGCCCATCTAGTCTGCACAATGATCTATATAGAGACATAGAATGTGTCACCGGCAGATAAGAACCATTCAGCCCATCTAGTCTGCACAATAATCTATATAGAAACATAGAATGTGTCACCGGTAGATAAGAACCATTCAGCCCATCTAGTCTGCACAATAATCTATATAGAGACATAGAATGTGTCACCAGCAGATAAGACCCATTCAGCCCATCTAGTATGCACAATAATCTATATAGAAACATAGAATGTGTCACTGGCAGATAAGAACCATTCAGCCCATCTAGTCTGCACAATAATCTATATAGAGACATAGAATGTGTCACCGGCAGATAAGAACCATTCAGCCCATCTAGTCTGCACAATAATCTATATAGAGACATAGAATGTGTCACCCGCAGATAAGAACCATTCAGCCCATCTAGTCTGCACAATAATCTATATAGAGACATAGAATGTGTCACCGGCAGATAAGAACCATTCAGCCCATCTAGTCTGCCCAATAATCTATATAGAGACATAGAATGTGTCACCGGCAGATAAGAACCATTCAGCCCATCTAGTATGCACAATAATCTATATAGAGACATAGAATGTGTCACCGGCAGATAAGAACCATTCAGCCCATCTAGTCTGCACAATAATCTATATAGAGACATAGAATGTGTCACCGGCAGATAAGAACCATTCAGCCCATCTAGTCTGCACAATAATCTATATAGAGACACAGAATGTGTCACCGGCAGATAAGAACTATTCAGCCCATCTAGTCTGCATAATAATCTATATAGAGACATAGAATGTGTCACCGGCAGATAAGAACCATTCAGCCCATCTAGTCTGCACAATAATCTATATAGAGACACAGAATGTGTCACCGGCAGATAAGAACTATTCAGCCCATCTAGTCTGCATAATAATCTATATAGAGACATAGAATGTGTCACCGGCAGATAAGAACCATTCAGTCCATCTAGTCTGCACAATAATCTATTTAGAGACATAGAATGTGTCACCGGCAGATAAGAACCATTCAGCCCATCTAGTCTGCATAATAATCTATATAGAGACATAGAATGTGTCACCGGCAGATAAGAACCATTCAGCCCATCTAGTCTGCCCAATAATCTATATAGAGACACAGAATGTGTCACCGGCAGATAAGAACCATTCAGCCCATCTAGTCTGCACAATAATCTATATAGAGACATAGAATGTGTCACCGGCAGATAAGAACCATTCAGCCCATCTAGTCTGCATAATAATCTAAATAGAGACATAGAATGTGTCACCGGCAGATAAGAACCATTCAGCCCATCTAGTCTGTACAATAATCTATATAGAAACATAGAATGTGTCACCGGCAGATAAGAACCATTCAGCCCATCTAGTCTGCACAATAATCTATATAGAGACATAGAATGTGTCACTGGCAGATAAGAACCATTCAGCCCATCTAGTCTGCACAATAATCTATATAGAGACATAGAATGTGTCACCGGCAGATAAGAACCATTCAGCCCATCTAGTCTGCATAATAATCTAAATAGAGACATAGAATGTGTCACCGGCAGATAAGAACCATTCAGCCCATCTAGTCTGTACAATAATCTATATAGAAACATAGAATGTGTCACCGGCAGATAAGAACCATTCAGCCCATCTAGTCTGCACAATAATCTATATAGAGACATAGAATGTGTCACTGGCAGATAAGAACCATTCAGCCCATCTAGTCTGCACAATAATCTATATAGAGACATAGAATGTGTCACCGGCAGATAAGAACCATTCAGCCCATCTAGTCTGCACAATAATCTATATAGAGACATAGAATGTGTCACCGGCAGATAAGAACCATTCAGCCCATCTAGCCTGCCCAATAATCTATATAGAGACATAGAATGTGTCACCTGCAGATAAGAACCATTCAGCCCATCTAGTCTGCACAATAATCTATATAGAGACATAGAATGTGTGGGCGGCAGATAAGAACCATTCAGCCCATCTAGTCTGTACAATAATCTATATAGAGACATAGAATGTGTCACCGGCAGATAAGAACCATTCAGCCCATCTAGTCTGCACAATAATCTATATAGAGACATAGAAACATAGAATGTGTCACCGGCAGATAAGAACTATTCAGCCCATCTAGTCTGCACAATAATCTATATAGAGACATAGAATGTGTCACTGGCAGATAAGAACCATTCAGCCCATCTAGTCTGCACAATAATCTATATAGAGACATAGAATGTGTCACCGGCAGATAAGAACCATTCAGCCCATCTAGTCTGCATAATAATCTAAATAGAGACATAGAATGTGTCACCGGCAGATAAGAACCATTCAGCCCATCTAGTCTGTACAATAATCTATATAGAAACATAGAATGTGTCACCGGCAGATAAGAACCATTCAGCCCATCTAGTCTGCACAATAATCTATATAGAGACATAGAATGTGTCACTGGTAGATAAGAACCATTCAGCCCATCTAGTCTGCACAATAATCTATATAGAGACATAGAATGTGTCACCGGCAGATAAGAACCATTCAGCCCATCTAGTCTGCACAATAATCTATATAGAGACATAGAATGTGTCACCGGCAGATAAGAACCATTCAGCCCATCTAGCCTGCCCAATAATCTATATAGAGACATAGAATGTGTCACCTGCAGATAAGAACCATTCAGCCCATCTAGTCTGCACAATAATCTATATAGAGACATAGAATGTGTGGGCGGCAGATAAGAACCATTCAGCCCATCTAGTCTGTACAATAATCTATATAGAGACATAGAATGTGTCACCGGCAGATAAGAACCATTCAGCCCATCTAGTCTGCACAATAATCTATATAGAGACATAGAAACATAGAATGTGTCACCGGCAGATAAGAACTATTCAGCCCATCTAGTCTGCCCAATAATCTATATAGAGACATAGAATGTGTCACCGGCAGATAAGAACCATTCAGCCCATCTAGTCTGCCCAATAATCTATATAGAGACATAGAATGTGTCACTGGCAGATAAGAACCATTCAGCCCATCTAGTCTGTACAATAATCTATATAGAGACATAGAATGTGTCACCGGCAGATAAGAACCATTCAGCCCATCTAGTCTGCCCAATAATCTATATAGAGACATAGAATGTGTCACTGGCAGATAAGAACCATTCAGCCCATCTAGTCTGTACAATAATCTATATAGAGGCATAGAATGTGTCACCGGCAGATAAGAACCATTCAGCCCATCTAGTCTGCACAATAATCTATATAGAGACATAGAATGTGTCACTGGCAGATAAGAACCATTCAGCCCATCTAGTCTGCACAATAATCTATATAGAGACATAGAATGTGTCACCGGCAGATAAGAACCATTCAGTCCATCTAGTCTGCACAATAATCTATATAGAGACATAGAATGTGTCACCGGCAGATAAGAACCATTCAGCCCATCTAGTCTGCACAATAATCTATATAGAGACATAGAATGTGTCACCGGCAGATAAGAACCATTCAGCCCATCTAGTCTGCACAATAATCTATATAGAGACATAGAATGTGTCACCGGCAGATAAGAACCATTCAGCCCATCTAGTCTGCACAATAATCTATAGAGAGACATAGAATGTGTCACCGGCAGATAAGAACCATTCAGCCCATCTAGTCTGCACAATAATCTATATAGAGACATAGAATGTGTCACCGGCAGATAAGAACCATTCAGCCCATCTAGTCTGTACAATAATCTATATAGAGACATAGAATGTGTCACCGGCAGATAAGAACCATTCAGCCCATCTAGTCTGCACAATAATCTATATAGAGACATAGAATGTGTCACTGGCAGATAAGAACCACTCAGCCCATCTAGTCTGCCCAATAATCTATATAGAGACATAGAATGTGTCACTGGCAGATAAGAACCATTCAGCCCATCTAGTCTGCACAATAATCTATATAGAGACATAGAAACATAGAATGTGTCACCGGCAGATAAGAACCATTCAGCCCATCTAGTCTGCACAATAATCTATATAGAGACATAGAATGTGTCACCGGCAGATAAGAACCATTCAGCCCATCTAGTCTGCACAATAATCTATATAGAGACATAGAAACATAGAATGTGTCACCGGCAGATAAGAACCATTCAGCCCATCTAGTCTGCACAATAATCTATATAGAGACATAGAATGTGTCACCGGCAGATAAGAACCATTCAGCCCATCTAGTCTGCACAATAATCTATATAGAGACATAGAGACATAGAATGTGTCACTGGCAGATAAGAACCATTCAGCCCATCTAGTCTGCACAATAATCTATATAGAGACATAGAATGTGTCACCGGTAGATAAGAACCATTCAGCCCATCTAGTCTGCACAATAATCTATATAGAGACATAGAATGTGTCACCGGCAGATAAGAACCATTCAGCCCATCTAGTCTGCACAATAATCTATATAGAGACATAGAATGTGTCACCGGCAGATAAGAACCATTTAGCCCATCTAGTCTGCACAATAATCTATATAGAGACATATAATGTGTCACCGGCAGATAAGAACCATTCAGCCGATCTAGTCTGCCCAATAATCTATATAGAAACATAGAATGTGTCACTGGCAGATAAGAACCATTCAGCCCATCTAGTCTGTACAATAATCTATATAGAAACATAGAATGTGTCACCGGCAGAGAAGAACCATTCAGCCCATCTAGTCTGCACAATAATCTATATAGAGACATAGAATGTGTCACCGGCAGATAAGAACCATTCAGCCCATCTAGTCTGCACAATAATCTATATAGAGACATAGAATGTGTCACTGGCAGATAAGAACCATTCATCCCATCTAGTCTGCCCAATAATCTATATAGAGACATAGAAACATAGAATGTGTCACTGGCAGATAAGAACCATTCAGCCCATCTAGTCTGCACAATAATCTATATAGAGACATAGAATGTGTCACTGGCAGATAAGAATCATTCAGCCCATCTAGTCTGCACAATAATCTATATAGAGACATAGAATGTGTCACTGGCAGATAAGAACCATTCAGCCCATCTAGTCTGCACAATAATCTATATAGAGACATAGAATGTGTCACCGGCAGATAAGAACCATTCAGCCCATCTAGTCTGCACAATAATCTATATAGAGACATAGAATGTGTCACTGGCAGATAAGAACTATTCAGTCCATCTAGTCTGCACAATAATCTATATAGAGACATAGAATGTGTCACCGGCAGATAAGAACCATTCAGCCCATCTAGTCTGCACAATAATCTATATAGAGACATAGAATGTGTCACTGGCAGATAAGAACCATTCATCCCATCTAGTCTGCACAATAATCTATATAGAGACATAGAATGTGTCACCGGCAGATAAGAACCATTCAGCCCATCTAGTCTGCACAATAATCTATATAGAGACATAGAATGTGTCACCGGCAGATAAGAACCATTCAGCCCATCTAGTCTGCACAATAATCTATATAGAGACATAGAATGTGTCACCGGCAGATAAGAACCATTCAGTCCATCTAGTCTGCACAATAATCTATATAGAGACATAGAAACATAGAATGTGTCACCGGCAGATAAGAACCATTCAGCCCATCTAGTCTGCCCAATAATCTATATAGAGACATAGAATGTGTCACCGGCAGATAAGAACCATTCAGCCCATCTAGTCTGCACAATAATCTATATAGAGACATAGAATGTGTCACCTGCAGATAAGAACCATTCAGCCCATCTAGTCTGCCCAATAATCTATATAGAGACATAGAATGTGTCACCGGCAGATAAGACCCATTCAGCCCATCTAGCCTGCCCAATAATCTATATAGAGACATAGAATGTGTCACCGGCAGATAAGAACCATTCAGCACATCTAGTCTGCACAACAATCTATATAGAGACATAGAATGTGTCACCGGCAGATAAGAACCATTCAGCCCATCTAGTCTGTACAATAATCTATATAGAGACATAGAATGTGTCACCGGCAGATAAGAACCATTCAGCCCATCTAGTCTGCACAATAATCTATATAGAGACATAGAATGTGTCACTGGCAGATAAGAACCACTCAGCCCATCTAGTCTGCCCAATAATCTATATAGAGACATAGAATGTGTCACTGGCAGATAAGAACCATTCAGCCCATCTAGTCTGCACAATAATCTATATAGAGACATAGAAACATAGAATGTGTCACCGGCAGATAAGAACCATTCAGCCCATCTAGTCTGCACAATAATCTATATAGAGACATAGAATGTGTCACCGGCAGATAAGAACCATTCAGCCCATCTAGTCTGCACAATAATCTATATAGAGACATAGAGACATAGAATGTGTCACTGGCAGATAAGAACCATTCAGCCCATCTAGTCTGCACAATAATCTATATAGAGACATAGAATGTGTCACCGGCAGATAAGAACCATTCAGCCCATCTAGTCTGCACAATAATCTATATAGAGACATAGAATGTGTCACCGGCAGATAAGAACCATTCAGCCCATCTAGTCTGCACAATAATCTATATAGAGACATAGAATGTGTCACCGGCAGATAAGAACCATTTAGCCCATCTAGTCTGCACAATAATCTATATAGAGACATATAATGTGTCACCGGCAGATAAGAACCATTCAGCCGATCTAGTCTGCCCAATAATCTATATAGAAACATAGAATGTGTCACTGGCAGATAAGAACCATTCAGCCCATCTAGTCTGTACAATAATCTATATAGAAACATAGAATGTGTCACCGGCAGAGAAGAACCATTCAGCCCATCTAGTCTGCACAATAATCTATATAGAGACATAGAATGTGTCACCGGCAGATAAGAACCATTCAGCCCATCTAGTCTGCACAATAATCTATATAGAGACATAGAATGTGTCACTGGCAGATAAGAACCATTCATCCCATCTAGTCTGCCCAATAATCTATATAGAGACATAGAAACATAGAATGTGTCACTGGCAGATAAGAACCATTCAGCCCATCTAGTCTGCACAATAATCTATATAGAGACATAGAATGTGTCACTGGCAGATAAGAATCATTCAGCCCATCTAGTCTGCACAATAATCTATATAGAGACATAGAATGTGTCACTGGCAGATAAGAACCATTCAGCCCATCTAGTCTGCACAATAATCTATATAGAGACATAGAATGTGTCACCGGCAGATAAGAACCATTCAGCCCATCTAGTCTGCACAATAATCTATATAGAGACATAGAATGTGTCACTGGCAGATAAGAACTATTCAGTCCATCTAGTCTGCACAATAATCTATATAGAGACATAGAATGTGTCACCGGCAGATAAGAACCATTCAGCCCATCTAGTCTGCACAATAATCTATATAGAGACATAGAATGTGTCACTGGCAGATAAGAACCATTCATCCCATCTAGTCTGCACAATAATCTATATAGAGACATAGAATGTGTCACCGGCAGATAAGAACCATTCAGCCCATCTAGTCTGCACAATAATCTATATAGAGACATAGAATGTGTCACCGGCAGATAAGAACCATTCAGCCCATCTAGTCTGCACAATAATCTATATAGAGACATAGAATGTGTCACCGGCAGATAAGAACCATTCAGTCCATCTAGTCTGCACAATAATCTATATAGAGACATAGAAACATAGAATGTGTCACCGGCAGATAAGAACCATTCAGCCCATCTAGTCTGCCCAATAATCTATATAGAGACATAGAATGTGTCACCGGCAGATAAGAACCATTCAGCCCATCTAGTCTGCACAATAATCTATATAGAGACATAGAATGTGTCACCTGCAGATAAGAACCATTCAGCCCATCTAGTCTGCCCAATAATCTATATAGAGACATAGAATGTGTCACCGGCAGATAAGACCCATTCAGCCCATCTAGCCTGCCCAATAATCTATATAGAGACATAGAATGTGTCACCGGCAGATAAGAACCATTCAGCACATCTAGTCTGCACAACAATCTATATAGAGACATAGAATGTGTCACCGGCAGATAAGAACCATTCAGCCCATCTAGTCTGCACAATAATCTATATAGAGACATAGAATGTGTCACCGGCAGATAAGAACCATTCAGCCCATCTAGTCTGCACAATAATCTATATAGAGACATAGAGACATAGAATGTGTCACCGGCAGATAAGAACCATTCAGCCCATCTAGTCTGCACAATAATCTATATAGAGACATAGAAACATAGAATGTGTCACCGGCAAATAAGAACCATTCAGCCCATCTAGTCTGCACAATAATCTATATAGAGACATAGAATGTGTCACCGGCAGATAAGAACCATTCAGCCCATCTAGTCTGCACAATAATCTATATAGAGACATAGAATGTGTCACCGGCAGATAAGAACCATTCAGCCCATCTAGTCTGCACAATAATCTATATAGAGACATAGAATGTGTCACCGGCAGATAAGAACCATTCAGCCCATCTAGTCTGCACAATAATCTATATAGAGACATAGAAACATAGAATGTGTCACTGGCAGATAAGAACCATTCAGCCCATCTAGTCTGCCCAATAATCTATATAGAGACATAGAATGTGTCACCAGCAGATAAGAACCATTCAGCCCATCTAGTCTGCCCAATAATCTATATAGAGACATAGAATGTGTCACCTGCAGATAAGAACCATTCAGCCCATCTAGTCTGCACAATAATCTATATAGAGACATAGAATGTGTCACCGGCAGATAAGAACCATTCAGCCCATCTAGTCTGCATAATAACCTATATAGAGACATAGAAACATAGAATGTGTCACTGGCAGATAAGAACCATTCAGCCCATCTAGTCTGCACAATAATCTATATAGAGACATAGAATGTGTCACCGGCAGATAAGAACCATTCAGCCCATCTAGTCTGCACAATAATCTATATAGAGACATAGAATGTGTCACCGGCAGATAAGAACCATTAGGCCCATCTAGTCTGCACAATAATCTATATAGAGACATAGAATGTGTCACCAGCAGATAAGAACCATTCAGCCCATCTAGTCTGCACAATAATCTATATAGAGACATAGAATGTGTCACCGGCAGATAAGAACCATTCAGCCCATCTAGTCTGCACAATAATCTATATAGAGACATAGAATGTGTCACCAGCAGATAAGAACCATTCGGTCCATCTAGTCTGCCCAATTTTTTTTTTTTTGAGTACTTTTATTAGTCCCCCGTTCCCGGTCTTATATCTAGGATAGCCTTGTGTCTATCCCACGCATGCTTAAAATCCTTGACTGTGTTTACCTCTACCACTTCTGCTGGCAGGCTATTCCATACATCCACTACCCTCTCAGTAAAGTAATACTTCCTGATATTACTTTTAAATCGTTGCCCCTCTAATTTAAGACTATGTCCTCTAGTTGTGGTAGTTTTTCTTCTTTTAAATATTCTCTCTTCCTTTACTGTGTTGATTCCCTTTATGTATATAAATGTTTCTATCATATCCCCCCTGTTACGTCTTTCCTCCAAGCTATACATGTTAAGATGCTTTAACCTTTCCTGGTAAGTTTCATCCTTCAACCCATGAGCCAGTTTAGTAGCCCTTCTCTGAACTCTCTCCAAAGTATCAATATCCTTCTGGAGATACGGTCTCCAGTACTGCGTACAATACTCCAAGTGAGGTCTCACCAGGGGCGTTGCTAAGTCTTCCAATGATCTGGGGCTAGAGCCCAGATGAGCTGTCACACACACTGCGTCTCTTTCTCACATACACCGTCTCTCTTTCTCACACACGCCGTCTCGCTCTGTCTCTCTCTCTCACACACACCGTCTCTCTCTCTCACACACTGTCTCTCTCTTTCTTACACACTGTCTCTCTCTTTCTTACACACTGTCTCTCTCTCACACACACACCGTCTCTCTCTCATACACACACTGTCTCTCTCACACACACACACCGTCTCTCTCTCACACAGACACCCTGAGACACACTTACGCAAACACCCTTACACACATTGAGACACCCAGACATACACATTGAGACACACACACATTGAGACACCCATACACACACATTGAGACACCCAGACACACACTGAGACACCCAGACACACACTGAGACACCCAGACACATACTTACACACACTGAGACACCCAGATAAACACTTACACACACTGAGACACCCTGACACACACTTACACACTTATAGCCTTGTGTCTATCCCCATGCGTGGGATAGACACAAGGCTATCCTAGCTATAAGACCGGGAACGGGGGACTAATAAAAGTACTCAAAAAAAAAAATTGGGCAGACTAGATGGACCGAATGGTTCTTATCTGCCGACACATTCTATGTTTCTATGTTTCTATGTTTCTGAGACATCCAGACACATACTTGCACACATTGAGACACCCAGACACACACTTACACACATTGAGACACCCAGACACACACACTGAGACACCCAGACACATACTTACACACACTGAGACACCCAGACACATACTTGCACACATTGAGACACCCAGACACATACTTACACACACTGAGACACCCAGCCACACACTTACACACACTGAGACACCCAGACACATACTTACACACACTGAGACACCCAGCCACACACTTACACACACTGACACACCCAGACACACACACTGAGACACCCAGACACATACTTACACACACTGAGACACCCAGACACACACTTACACACACTGAGACACCCAGACACACACACTGAGACACCCAGACACATACTTACACACACTGAGACACCCAGCCACACACTTACACACACTGAGACACCCAGACACATACTTGCACACATTGAGACACCCAGACACATACTTACACACACTGAGACACCCAGCCACACACTTACACACACTGAGACACCCAGACACATACTTACACACACTGAGACACCCAGACACATACTTACACACACTGAGACACCCAGCCACACACTGAGACACCCAGACACATACTTACACACATTGAGACACCCAGACACATACTTACACACACTGAGACACCCAGCCACACACTTACACACACTGAGACACCCAGACACACACTTACACACACTGAGACACCCAGACACACACTTGCACACATTGAGACACCCAGACACATACTTACACACATTGAGACACCCAGACACATACTTACACACACTGAGACACCCAGCCACACACTTACACACACTGAGACACCCAGCCACACACTTACACACACTGAGACACCCAGCCACACACTTACACACACTGAGACACCCAGCCACACACTTACACACACTGAGACACCCAGACACACACTTGCACACATTGAGACACCCAGACACATACTTACACACATTGAGACACCCAGACACATACTTACACACATTGAGACACCCAGACACATACTTACACACATTGAGACACCCAGACACCCTGACACCCACTGAGACACCCAGACACCCAGACACCCACTTATATACACTGAGACCCCCAGACACCCACTGCGACACCCTGACACCCACTGAGACACACACTTGCACACATTGAGACACCCACAAATGTTTAATTTTTTTTTTTGTATTACCTTACCGTGTCTTCAGGAACTTCTGCCGGATGCTGATCTCACAGCGCGACGGGGCGGAGCTTGCACCAGTCGCGCTGTTTCTGCATGGCCAGGAGGTGCGAACACCGCAGGCACTTGCCTGTGGGCCGCACCTCGAGGAGGAGAGGCTAGGGAGAGAGCTCCCTATAGCAGCCTCTCCTCCAGATCGGCCATCACCCCCGCGTGAGCTCAATCCTCCGATTCTGGGACCATGTCCCAGACGGAGGAAAGCTCAGCGGGGGATTTTTAAAAAAAATTTTTTTTAACAATTACAGCCCTGGAGTCTCGGGGCTAAAGAATACTTTAGCCCCAGAGTCTCCATTCGGGGCTATGAAGGGGGGACTCGGGGCTATAGCCCCAGTAGCCCACCCCTAGCGACGCCTCTGGGTCTCACCAGTGCTCTGTACAATGGCATGAGCACTTCCCTCTTCCTACTGCTAATACCTCTCCCTATGCAACCAAGCATTCTGCTAATACCTCTCCCTATGCAACCAAGCATTCTGCTAATACCTCTCCCTATACAACCAAGCATTCTGCTAATACCTCTCCCTATGCAACCAAGCATTCTGCTAATACCTCTCCCTATGCAACCAAGCATTCTGCTAATACCTCTCCCTATACAACCAATCATTCTGCTAATACCTCTCCCTATACAACCAAGCATTCTGCTAATACCTCTCCCTATACGGCCAAGCATTCTGCTAATACCTCTCCCTATACAACCAATCATTCTGCTAATACCTCTCCCTATACAACCAAGCATTCTGCTAATACCTCTCCCTATACAACCAAGCATTCTGCTAATACCTCTCCCTATACAACCAAGCATTCTGCTAGCATTTCCTGCTGCTCTATTGCATTGCCTACCTACCTTCAAGTCCTCTGAAATTATTACTCCTAAATCCCTTTCCTCAGATGTTGAGGTTAGGACTGTACCAAATAGTCTATATTCTGCTTTTGGGTTTTTACGCCCAAGGTGCATAATCTTGCACTTGTCCACATTAAATGCCAGTTGCCACTGCTCTGACCATTTTTCTAGTTTAGCTAAATCATTTGCCATTTGGCTTATCCCTCCATGAATATCAACCCTGCTGCAAATCTTTGTATCATCAGCAAAAAGACATACTTTGCCAAGAAGACCTTCTGCAATATCGCTAATAAAAATATGAAAGAGAATGGGTTCCAAGAACAGATCCCTGAGGTACCCCACTAGTAACAAGACCTTGCACCTAATATACCCCATTGGCTACAACACTCTGTTGCCTGTCACTCAGCCATTGTCTAATCCATTCAACAATATTGAAATCCAAACTCAAAGATTTCAGTTTATTGATAAGCCTTCTATGTGCGACAGTGTCAAAAGCCTTACTGAAATCTAGGTAAGCAATGTCTACTGCACCACCCTGATCTATTATTTTAGTTACCCAATCAAAAAAATCAATAAGATTAGTTTGGCATGATCTCCCTGAAGTAAACCCATGCTGTCTCTGATCTTTAAATCCAAACGACTTTAGATGTTCAACAATCCTATTCTTTAACAAGGTTTCCATTATTTTCCACAGCCATATCTACCATATACTATATATATATATATATATATATATATATATATATATATATATATAGACACACACACACACACACACACACACACACTATATAACCCCACCCTATACTATATACACACACCCTATATTATACACACACACACGCGCTATATAACCCCACCCTATACTATATACACACACCCTATATATAACCCCACCCTATACTATATACACAAACCCTATATTATACACACACGCGCTATATAAAACCCCTCCCTATACTATATATACACGCACACACTATACAACCCCACCCTATTCTATATATACACGATAGCACACAGTATACAACCCCACCCTATACTATATACATATACACACAAACTATACAACCCCACCCTATACTATTTATACATACATGCACGCACAAGGTATACAACCCCACCCTATACTATATACAGACACATTATACAACCTTACCCTATACTATATATAAATATATATATAAAATCATACACAAACACACACACACACACACACACACACACACACTGTAACCCCATTATATAAACCCACCATATCATTTATACACACTACATCCCCATTATATAAACCCATCATATAGTTTATACACACTATACCCTATTATATAAACCCACCGTATCCTTTATACACACTATACCATATTATATAAACCCACCGTATCATTTATAAGCACTATACCCCATTACATAAACCCACCGTATCCTTTCTACACACTATACCCCATTATATAAACCCCCCATATCCTTTATATACACTATACCCCATTATATAAACCCACCGTATCCTTTATACACACTATACCCCATTATATAAACCCACCGTATCCTTTATACACACTATACCCCATTATATAAACCCACCGTATCCTTTATACACACTATACCCCATTATATAAACCCCCCGTATCCTTTATACACACTATACCCCATTATATAAACCCCCCGTATCCTTTATACACACTATACCCCATTATATAAACCCACCGTATCCTTTATACACACTATACCCCATTATATAAACCCTATATCCCATTACATAAACCCACCGTATCCTTTATACACACTATACCCCATTATATAAACTCACCGTATCCTTTATACACACACTATACCCCATTATATAAACCCACCGTATCCTTTATATACACTATACCCCATTATATAAACCCACCGTATCCTTTATACACGCTATACCCCATTATATAAACCCACCGTATCCTTTATACACGCTATACCCCATTACATAAACCCCCCGTATCCTTTATACACACTATACCCCATTATATAAACCCACCGTATCCTTTATACACACTATACCCCATTATATAAACCCACCGTATCCTTTATACACACTATACCCCATTATATAAACCCCTCATCTTATTTACATTAACCACTCACCAGTTTTCTGTGGCATAGTCGATGGCAGTCTCCAGCAGGCCAAATTTGGTGAGCAATTTGACAGCAGCTTCTCCCCCCAGGCTTTTTGCCCACAGATAGGCCACGTTTTTGTGAGCAGTGGCTGCCCCGTGCGCTTTAGCTACCTACAAGGAAGAATAGAGGTGACCACATGGTGGAGAGCATGGGTTAAAGTGATGGAAAGTATGTTTCTATGTCTATCACCCAGACATTAGATTATTGTGCTGACTAGATGGGCTGAATGGTTCTTATCTGCCGGTGACACATTCTATGTCTCTATATAGATTATTGTGCTGACTAGATGGGCTGAATGGTTCTTATCTGCTGGTGACACATTCTATGTCTCTATATAGATTATTGTGCAGACTAGATGGGCTGAATGGTTCTTATCTGCCGGTGACACATTCTATGTTTCTATATAGATTATTGGGCAGACTAGATGGGCTGAATGGTTCTTATCTGCCGGTGACACATTCTATGTCTCTGTATAGATTATTGTGCTGACTAGATGGGCTGAATGGTTCTTATCTGCTGGTGACACATTCTATGTCTCTATATAGATTATTGTGCAGACTAGATGGGCTGAATGGTTCTTATCTGCCGATGACACATTCTATGTTTCTATATAGATTATTGGGCAGACTAGATGGGCTGAATGGTTCTTATCTGCCGGTGACACATTCTATGTCTCTGTATAGATTATTGTGCAGACTAGATGGGCTGAATGGTTCTTATCTGCTGGTGACACATTCTATGTCTCTATATAGATTATTGTGCAGACTAGATGGGCTGAATGGTTCTTATCTGCTGGTGACACATTCTTTGTCTCTATATAGATTATTGTGCAGACTAGATGGGCTGAATGGTTCTTATCTGCTGGTGACACATTCTATGTCTCTATATAGATTATTGTGCAGACTAGATGGGCTGAATGGTTCTTATCTGCCAGTGACACATTCTATGTTTCTATATAGATTATTGTACAGACTAGATGGGCTGAATGGTTCTTATCTGCCGGTGACACATTCTATGTCTCTATATAGATTATTGTGCAGACTAGATGGGCTGAATGGTTCTTATCTGCCGGTGACACATTCTATGTCTCTATATAGATTATTGGGTAGACTAGATGGGCTGAATGGTTCTTATCTGCCGGTGACACATTCTATGTTTCTATATAAATTATTGTGCAGACTAGATGGGCTGAATGGTTCTTATCTGCCGGTGACACATTCTATGTTTCTATATAGATTATTGTACTGACTAGATGGGCTGAATGGTTCTTATCTGCCGGTGACACATTCTATGTTTCTATGTCTCTATATAGATTATTGTGCAGACTAGATGGGCTGAATGGTTCTTATCTGCCAGTGACACATTCTATGTTTCTATATAGATTATTGTGCAGACTAGATGGACTGAATGGTTCTTATCTGCTGGTGACACATTCTATGTTTCTATGTCTCTATATAGATTATTGTGCAGACTAGATGGGCTGAATGGTTCTTATCTGCCAGTTACACATTCTATGTTTCTATGTCTCTATATAGATTATTGTGCAGACTAGATGGGCTGAATGGTTCTTATCTGCCGGTGACACATTCTATGTCTCTATATAGATTATTGGGCAGACTAGATGGGCTGAATGGTTCTTATCTGCCAGTGACACATTCTATGTCTCTATATAGATTATTGTGCAGACTAGATGGGCTGAATGGTTCTTATCTGCCGGTGACACATTCTATGTATCTATGTCTCTATATAGATTATTGTGCAGACTAGATGGGCTGAATGGTTCTTATCTGCCAGTGACACATTCTATGTTTCTATATAGATTATTGTACAGACTAGATGGGCTGAATGGTTCGTATCTGCCGATGACACATTCTATGTCTCTATATAGATTATTGTGCAGACTAGATGGGCTGAATGGTTCTTATCTGCCGGTGACACATTCTATGTCTCTATATAGATTATTGTGCAGACTAGATGGGCGGAATGGTTCTTATCTGCCGGTGACACATTCTATGTTTCTATATAGATTATTGTGCAGACTAGATGGGCTGAATGGTTCTTATCTGCCGGTGACACATTCTATGTTTCTATATAGATTATTGTGCAGACTAGATGGGCTGAATGGTTCTTATCTGCCGGTGATACATTCTATGTTTCTATGTCTCTATATAGATTATTGTGCAGACTAGATGGGCTGAATGGTTATTATCATCTGGTGACACATTCTATGTTTCTATGTCTCTATATAGATTATTGTACAGACTAGATGGACTGAATAGTTCTTATCTGCCGGTGACACATTCTATGTTTCTATGTCACTATATAGATTATTGTGCAGACTAGATGGGCTGAATGGTTCTTATCTGCCGGTGACACATTCTGTGTCTCTATATAGATTATTGTGCAGACTAGATGGGCTGAATGGTTCTTATCTGCAGGTGACACATTCTATGTTTCTATGTCTCTATATAGATTATTGTGCAGACTAGATGGGCTGAATGGTTCTTATCTGCTGGTGACACATTCTATGTCTCTATATAGATTATTGTGCAGACTAGATGGGCTGAATGGTTCTTATCTGCCGGTGACACATTCTATGTCTCTATATAGATTATTGTGCAGACTAGATGGGCTGAATGGTTCTTATCTGCCGGTGACACATTCTATGTCTCTATATAGATTATTGTGCAGACTAGATGGCCTGAATGGTTCTTATCTGCCGGTGACACATTCTATGTCTCTATATAGATTATTGGGGAGACTAGATGGGCTGAATGGTTCTTATCTGCCAGTGACACATTCTATGTCTCTATATAGATTATTGGGCAGACTAGATGGGCTGAATGGTTCTTATCTGCCGGTGACACATTCTATGTCTCTATATAGATTATTGTGCAGACTAGATGGGCTGAATGGTTCTTAACTGCCGTTGACACATTCTATGTCTCTATATAGATTATTGTGCAGACTAGATGGACTGAATGGTTCTTATCTGCCAGTGACACATTATATGTGTCTATATAGATTATTGTGCAGACTAGATGGGCTGAATGGTTCTTATCTGCCGGTGACACATTCTATGTCTCTATATAGATTATTGTGCAGACTAGATGGGCTGAATGGTTCTTATCTGCCGGTGACACATTCTATGTCTCTATATAGATTATTGTGCAGACTAGATGGGCTGAATGGTTCTTATCTGCCAGTGACACATTCTATGTCTCTATATAGATTATTGTGCAGACTAGATGGGCTGAATGGTTCTTATCTGCCAGTGACACATTCTATGTTTCTATGTCTCTATATAGGTTATTGGGCAGACTAGATGGGCTGAATGGTTCTTATCTGCCAGTGACACATTCTATGTCTCTATATAGATTATTGGGCAGACTAGATGGGCTGAATGGTTCTTATCTGCCGGTGACACATTCTATGTCTCTATATAGATTATTGTGCAGACTAGATGGGTTGAATGGTTCTTATCTGCCGGTGACACATTCTATGTTTCTATGTCTCTATATAGGTTATTGGGCAGACTAGATGGGCTGAATGGTTCTTATCTGCCGGTGACACATTCTATGTCTCTATATAGATTATTGTGCAGACTAGATGGGCTGAATGGTTCTTATCTGCTGGTGACACATTCTATGTCTCTATATAGATTATTGTACAGACTAGATGGGCTGAATGGTTCTTATCTGCCAGTGACACATTCTATGTCTCTATATAGATTATTGGGCAGACTAGATGGGCTGAATGGTTCTTATCTGCCGGTGACACATTCTATGTCTCTATATAGATTATTGTGCAGACTAGATGGGCTGAATGGTTCTTATCTGCCGGTGACACATTCTATGTCTCTATATAGATTATTGTGCAGACTAGATGGGATGAATGGTTCTTATCTGCCAGTGACACATTCTATGTCTCTATATAGATTATTGTGCAGACTAGATGGGCTGAGTGGTTCTTATCTGCCGGTGACACATTCTATGTCTCTATATAGATTATTGGGCAGACTAGATGGGCTGAATGGTTCTTATCTGCCGGTTACACATTCTATGTTTCTATATAGATTATTGGGCAGACTAGATGGGCTGAATGGTTCTTATCTGCCGGTGACACATTCTATGTTTCTATGTCTCTATATAGATTATTGTGCAGACTAGATGGGCTGAATGGTTCTTATCTGCCGGTGACACATTCTATGTCTCTATATAGATTATTGTGCAGACTAGATGGGCTGAATGGTTCTTATCTGCCGGTGACACATTCTATGTCTCTATATAGATTATTGTGCAGACTAGATGGGCTGAATGGTTCTTATCTGCCGGTGACACATTCTATGTTTCTATATAGATTATTGTGCAGACTAGATGGGCTGAATGGTTCTTATCTGCCAGTGACACATTCTATGTCTCTATATAGATTATTGGGCAGACTAGATGGGCTGAATGGTTCTTATCTGCCGGTGACACATTCTATGTCTCTATATAGATTATTGTGCAGACTAGATGGGCTGAATGGTTCTTATCTGCCGGTGACACATTCTATGTCTCTATATAGATTATTGTGCAGACTAGATGGGCTGAATGGTTCTTATCTGCCAGTGACACATTCTATGTCTCTATATAGATTATTGGGCAGACTAGATGGGCTGAATGGTTCTTATCTGCCGGTGACACATTCTATGTCTCTATATAGATTATTGGGCAGACTAGATGGGCTGAATGGTTCTTATCTGCCGGTGACACATTCTATGTCTCTATGTCTCTATATAGATTATTGTGCAGACTAGATGGGCTGAATGGTTCTTAACTGCCGTTGACACATTCTATGTCTCTATATAGATTATTGTGCAGACTAGATGGGCTGAATGGTTCTTATCTGCTGGTGACACATTCTATGTCTCTATATAGATTATTGTGCAGACTAGATGGGCTGAATGGTTCTTATCTGCTGGTGACACATTCTATGTCTCTATATAGATTATTGTGCAGACTAGATGGGCTGAATGGTTCTTATCTGCTGGTGACACATTCTATGTCTCTATATAGATTATTGTGCAGACTAGATGGGCTGAATGGTTCTTATCTGCCGGTGACACATTCTATGTTTCTATGTCTCTAAAGAGATCATTGTGCAGACTAGATGGGCTGAATGGTTCTTATCTGCCAGTGACACATTCTATGTCTCTATATAGATTATTGTGCAGACTAGATGGGATGAATGGTTCTTATCTGCCAGTGACACATTCTATGTTTCTATGTCTCTATATAGATTATTGTGCAGACTAGATGGGCTGAATGGTTCTTATCTGCCGGTGACACATTCTATGTCTCTATATAGATTATTGTGCAGACTAGATGGGCTTAATGGTTCTTATCTGCCAGTGACACATTCTATGTCTCTATATAGATTATTGTGCAGACTAGATGGGATGAATGGTTCTTATCTGCCAGTGACACATTCTATGTTTCTATGTCTCTATATAGATTATTGTGCAGACTAGATGGGCTGAATGGTTCTTATCTGCCAGTGACTCGTTCCATGGTTCTATAAAGATGGTGTCAAAAAGAGGGTGGGGCATGGTTAAAGAGCGGGCGGAAAAAAGAGAATAAGAATACCGTCATTAGGAGGCACCGAGATGCAGCACATTCCAGGAGGAGACTAGGAGGATGAGGAACCTGCTGAGAATGGGGGGGACTAGAGTGCGCTAAACACCAGGGTGAATGTACGAGGGAGGTGAGGGGCAGTTACCCTGTGAGCTTCTTCCCACATCTCGCCTGTTCGGTACATGTTCACAGCTGCTTTCCAGTCCTTCCCTTTCAGATAGTGATATTCAGCCTCTCGCAGCCGGCCCTCCGCTTCCAGCTCCTGTGCACAGAAAAAAGGATTAACTGGATATACAGAGCCAAGCACCAGCAATGGGGGTAGGAGGCACTTACCTTGCCCAGGTGCAAGTGTGTGTCGGTCAGGAGGTCTGGGTGATATTTGGAAACCAAACGAATCATGTCCTCATACATATTATGTTTCTTATACATCGTTATAGCCAGATCTGGCTCATCCACTGTCATGTACAGCCTGAGAGAAAGAGAGAGGGATCATATAGCGCACATATATACTTCAGCCTGAGAGAAAGAGAGAGGGATCATATAGCGCACGTATATACTTCAGCCTGAGAGAAAGAGAGGGGGATCATATAGCGCACGTATATACTTCTGCATGAGACAAAGAGAGAGGGATCATATCGCGCACGTATATACTTCTGCCTGAGAGAAAGAGAGAGGGATCATATAGCGCACGTATATACTTCAGCCTGAGACAAAGAGAGAGGGATCATATAGCGCACGTATATACTTCTGCCTGAGAGAAAGAGAGATCACATAGCGCACGTATATACTTCAGCCTGAGACAAAGAGAGAGGGATCATATAGCGCACGTATATACTTCTGCCTGAGAGAAAGAGAGGGATCATATAGCGCACGTATATACTTCTGCCTGAGACAAAGAGAGAGGGATCATATAGCGCACGTATATACTTCTGCCTGAGACAAAGAGAGAGGGATCATATAGCGCACGTATATATCAGCCTGAGAGACACAGAGAGAGAAGGATCAAATAGCGCACGTATATACTTCTGAATTAGAGAAAGAGAGAGGGATCATATAGCGCACGTATATATCAGCCGGAGAGACACAGAGAGAGAAGGATCATATAGCGCACGTATATACTTCAGCCGGAGAGACACAGAGAGAGAAGGATCATATAGCGCACGTATATACTTCAGCCGGAGAGACACAGAGAGAGAAGGATCATATAGCGCACGTATATACTTCAGCCTGAGAGACACAGAGAGAGAAGGATCATATAGCGCACGTATATACTTCTGAATGAGAGAAAGAGAGAGGGATCATATAGCGCACGTATATACTTCAGCCTGAGAGACACAGAGAGAGAAGGATCATATAGCGCACGTATATACTTCAGCCTGAGAGACACAGAGAGAGAAGGATCATATAGCGCACGTATATACTTTAGCCTGAGAGAGACAAAGAGAGAGGGATCATATAGCGCACGTATATACTTCTGCCTGAGAGACAGAGAGAGAGAAGGATCATATAGCGCACGTATATACTTCTGCCTGAGAGACAGAGAGAGAGAGAAGGATCATATAACGCACGTATATACTTTAGCCTGAGAGACACAGTGAGAGAAGGATCATATAGCGCACGTATATACTTTAGCCTGAGAGACACAGAGAGAGAAGGATCATATAGCGCACGTATATACTTTAGCCTGAGAGACACAGAGAGAGAAGGATCATATAGCGCACGTATATACTTTAGCCTGAGAGACACAGAGAGAGAAGGATCATATAGCGCACGTATATACTTTAGCCTGAGAGACACAGAGAGAGAAGGATCATATAGCGCACGTATATACTTTAGCCTGAGAGACACAAAGAGAGAAGGATCATATAGCGCACGTATAAACTTTAGCCTGAGAGACACAGAGAGAGAAGGATCATATAGCGCACGTATATACTTCAGCCTGAGAGACACAGAGAGAGAAGGATCATATAGCGCACGTATATACTTCAGTCTGAGACAAAGAGAGAGGGATCATATAGCGCACGAATATACTTCTGCCTGAGACAAAGAGAGAGGGATCATATAGCGCACGTATATACTTTAGCCTGAGAGACACAGAGAGAGAAGGATCATATAGCGCACGTATATACTTCAGCCGGAGAGACACAGAAAGAGAGGGATCATATAGCGCACGTATATACTTCAGCCGGAGACAAAGAGAGAGGGATCCTATAGCGCACGTATATACTTCAGCCTGAGACAAAGAGAGAGGGATCATATAGCGCACGTATATACTTCAGCCGGAGAGACACAGAGAGAGAAGGATCATATAGCGCACGTATATACTTTAGCCTGAGAGACACAGAGAGAGAAGGATCATATAGCGCACGTATATACTTTAGCCTGAGAGACACAGAGAGAGAAGGATCATATAGCGCACGTATATACAGTTGCAAGAAAAAGTATGTGAGCCCTTTGGAATGATATGGATTTCTGCACAAATTGGTCATGAAATGTGATCTGATCTTCATCTAAGTCACATTAATAGACAATCACAGTCTGCTTCAACTAATAACACACAAAGAATGAAATGTTACCATGTTTTTATTGAACACACCATGTAAACATTCACAGTGCAGGTGGAAAAAGTATGTGAACCCCTAGACTAATGACATCTCCAAGAGCCAATTGGAGTGAGGTGTCAGCCAGCTGGAGTCCAATCAATGAGATGAGATTGGAGGTGTTGGTTCCAGCTGCCCTGACCTATTAAAAAAAACACACACCAGTTCTGGGTTTGCTTTTCACAAGAAGCATTGCCTGATGTGAATGATGCCTCACACAAAAGAGCTCTCAGAAGACCTACGATTAAGAATTGTTGACTTGCATAAAGCTGGAAAGGGTTATAAAAGTATCTCCAAAGGCCTTGCTGTTCATCAGTCCACGGTAAGACAAATTGTCTATAAATGGAGAAAGTTCAGCACTGCTGCTCCTCTCCCTAGGAGTGGCCGTCCTGTAAAGATGACTGCAAGAGTACAGCGCAGACTGCTCAATGAGGTGAAGAAGAATCCTAGAGTGTCAGCTAAAGACTTACAAAAGTCACTGGCATATGCTAACATCAGTGTTAGCGAATCTATGATACGTAAAACACTAAACAAGAATGGATTTCATGGGTGGATACCACCGAGGAAGCCACTCCTGTCCAAACAAAACATTGCACGTTTACAGTTTGCACAAGAACACCTGGATGTTCCACAGCAGTACTGGCAAAATATTCTGTGGGCAGATAAAACCAAAGTTCAGTTGTTTGGAAGAAACACACAACACTCTGTGTGGAGAAAAAGAGGCACAGCACACGAACATCAAAACCTCATCCCAGCTGTGAAGTATGATGGTGGGAGCATCATGGTTTGGGGCTGCTTTGCTGCGTCAGGGTCTGGATGGATTGCTATCATCGAAGGAAATATGAATTCCCAAGTTTATCAAGACATTTTGCAGGAGAACTTAAGGCCATCTGTCCACCAGCTGAAGCTCAACAGAAGATGGGTGTGACAACAGGACAACGACCCAAAGCATAGAAGTAAATCAACAACAGAATGGCTTAACCCCTTGGCGACACAGGACGGACTAGGTCCGTCCTGTGTGCCGAGGCGTTAGTGACACAGGACGGACCTAGTCCGTCCTGTGTCAAAACGAGCACTGAAAGCGGAGTTTTTCCGCTTTCAGTGCTCTAAGGGCATTGTAACGATGCTTCCGTATGGAAGCATCGTACAATGCTAAAAAAAATGCCCGTCGGCATTTCGATCGCTCCGGAGAGCGATCGAAATGCCGGTTTTAAAGGCACAGAGCCTTTAAAACGCGGGCATTTAAAAAACGAGCATAGGAAGCGAATCTTTCGCTTCCTATGCTCAGAAAGTGTTTCTGATTGCCTCGCAAGTCGAGGCAATCAGAAACACAAAAAAAAAATGCACGATCTTGGTCACTAAGTGACCAAGATGGCGCTGCCCTTCTAAGGGCAAGAGCACAGGAGGCAGGAAGTACCTGCTTCCTGTGCTCTCTGGCTGTCACACGATTGCCTCTTCACAGAGGCAATCAGTGACTGCCAGGCACACTGACAGGCAGTGGGGATGCTCTCCTGAACATCCCCACTGACTGGTCAGATCAATATTAACTCTATATTGATCTGACCAGTTATGATCTGTCTCCCTCTCCTCACATTTTTTTTAGTGAGGGAGAGAGACAGATCAAAGTTCTAAAAGTAAGTAAAAGTTAAAAAAAACAATAAATACACAACACACAAATAATAAAACAATAAAAAAAATTTTATTAAAGCAATTCCCTGCGTTTAACCCCTTCCCTGCCACTGATCTTGCATAAGCAGTGATCGTGCACATCAGCGCATTTATTTTTGCTGTTTGTGCATTTTTTAGGGGTTAATTTTTTTGTACTGTAATTTATTACAGTACTAAAAAGGCTATTCTAAGAGTTATTAACCCCTTATTTGCCGTCGATCACTGCTTACGCAATGATATTGACGCCAAAGCAATTTTTATCTGTCTGCATATTTTTTTTTTTTTTTTTACACATACCCGCTAGGGGATTACATGTAAAGTAAAAATATTTGAGTTTTTTTTTTTTAAGCTGCCTGAGCGCATAGCGATCAGTAACAGCGAATTAGTGGCAAAGGCGGTTTGGTGATTTCTCAATTAAGCTCACCATTCGCCCTGGTCAGATCAAAATTAATCGGATCAATATTCACAAATATTGATCTGCCTCCCTCTCCTCACTTACATTTTTGTGACGGAAAGAGACAGATCAGTATTAGTGATATAAAATAACATTTTATAAAATTAGCAGGTTTTATGAAAGTCTTTCACTGTGTATTAACCCCTTCCCTGCCATTCATCACTGTGTAAGCAGTAATCCTGCACAGCAACAGTATGTTTTGCTGTCTGCACTGTTTTATGGATTAATTTATTTGTACTGTAATGTATTACAGTACTAGATAGGCTCTTCTAAGAGCTATTAACCCCTTCTTTGCTCGAGATCACTGCTTACGCACTGATTCTGAGGCCGCGGACTCAGGGTTCGATTTTGACCCTATTCAGCTTTCTGATACATCATCTAGCGATGTATCGGTGGCTGCTGAGCCCTTGCCACAAGTAGTGATGGGGGTCTACCGATAAAAAAAATATATGGTTTGGTGGGGGTAAATTACATTGGCTGGCTTCAAAGATATATCCCATAAAGGACACGGACGCAGGTTGACTACATGTCAAAATTCCAAGTTGGAATTTTGAGATGCGCATCTCACAAATGTTGCCTTCTAGCCAAAAACAAACCAACAAACCTATGCATGGGTGCTATCCCTGTACTCGGGAGATGTTGCTGAACACATATTGGGTTGTTGTTTGGCAGTGACATATACCAGAATCTGTGAATTCATGCCTGAAGTACAATGCATGTGGGGAAAAAAACTCCCAAAAAAGTACTACCACAAACTTTTACAAAGGCTGGTGGTAGAATTAGTACCTATACAGTATTAAAATACCACCATTTGAAATACCTTAGGATGTCTATTTTCCAAAAATATATGGTTTGATGGGGTAAAATTCATTGGACGGCTTCAAAAATGTTCCAAATGGAACATGGGCGCAGGCTGACTACATGTCAAAATTCCAGGTTGGAATTGCGCACCCCCTAAATGTGGAATTTTAGACCCAATACAAACCAACAAACCTATGCATGGGGGGTATCCCTGTACTCAGGAGATGTTGCTGAACACATATTGAGGTGTTGGTTGGCAGTGGCAAATACCAGAATCTGAAAATTCCTGCCTGAACTACAATGTGTGTGGGGAAAAAATGCCATCCCATCCCTTTGACATAGGTTGGTGGTAGAATTAGCACTTGGAAAGTGTTAAAATACCACAATTTTAAATACCCTAGGATGTCTAGTTTTCCAAAATATATGGTTTTATGGGGTAAAATACTTTGACAGGCTTCAAAAGTGTCCCAAATGGAACATGGGCGCAGGCTGACTACATGTCAAAATTCCAAGTTGGAAATGCACCCCCCCCTAAACGTGGCCTTTTAGCCCCCAAATAATCTAACTAACCTACACATGGGTGGTATCCCTGTACTCAGGAGATGTTGCTAAACACATATTAAGGTGTTGTTTGGCACTGACACATAATAGGATCTGTGAATTCATGCCCGATGTACAATGAATGTGAAAAACAAATTACTATCCATAACATTGACATAGGCTGGTGGTAGAATTAGTGCATGAAAAGTGTTAAAATACTACCATTTGAAATACCCTAGGGTGTCTAGTTTTCAAAAATATATGGTTTTGTGGGGTAGAATACACTTTTTGGCTTCAAAAATGTCCCAAATGGGACATGGGCGCAGGTTTTCTGCACGTCAGAATTCCAAGTTGGAAAACCAAAAAGCGCACCTCTCAAATGTGGCCTTTTAACCCCCAAATAACCTAACCAACCTATACATGGGTGGTATCCCTGTACTCAGGAGATGTTGCTGAACACATATTGAGGTGTTGTTTGGCACTGACATATAACAGGATCTGTGAATTCATGCCCAAAGTACTATGTATGTGAAAAAAAATTACTATCCATAACATTGACATAGGCTGGTAGTATAATTAGTGCATGGAAAGTGTTAAAATACTACCATTTGAAATACCCTAGGGTGTCTAGTTTTCAAAAATATATGGTTTTGTGGGATAGAATACACTTTTTGGCTTCAAAAATGTCCCAAATGGGACATGGGCGCAGGTTTTCTGCACGTCAGAATTCCAAGTTGGAAAACCAAAAAGCGCACCTCTCAAATGTGGCCTTTTAACCCCCAAATAACCTAACCAACCTATACATGGGTGGTATCCCTGTACTCAGGAGATGTTGCTGAACACATATTGAGGTGTTGTTTGGCACTGACATATAACAGGATCTGTGAATTCATGCCCAAAGTTCAATGTATGTGAAAAAAAATTACTACCCAAAACATTGACATAGGCTGGTAGTATAATTAGTGCATGGAAAGTGTTAAAATACTACCATTTGAAATACCCTAGGGTGTCTAGTTTAAAAAAATATATGGTTTTGTGGGGTAGAATACACTTTCTGGCTTCAAAAATGTCCCAAATGGGACATGGGCACAAGTTTTCTGCATGTCAGAATTCCAAGTTGGAAAACCAAAAGGCGCACCCCCTAAATGTGGCCTTTTAGCCCCAAAACAAACCAACAAACCTATGCATGGGTGGTATCCCTGTACTCAGGAGATGTTGCTGAACACATATTGAGGTGTTATTTGGAAATACCCCTTCACATTTTAAGGTAATGTTTACCTAAATTGCAATATATGTGAAAAATTAAAAAAAAAGATTTTTTGCTGCAAACTTTGGCATAGATTGGTGGTAAAATGGCTACATGAAATGTGTCAAAATACCCCAAGTTAAATGCCCTGAGTTGTCTAGTTTTCAAAAATATGTACATGTTGGGGGTCATTCATGGATTTAGTACAGAAATCAGTGTTACAATGTCACTATCGCTAATTTTGAAAGAAGGGATTTTAAAATAGCTTTGCACCACTTATAGTTCTGGCCCTGTAACATGAATAAAAAAGCACAAAAACATAAAAACATGGGCTATTTCTGAACTCAGGACATATATTAGAAACTTTTTAGCAGTGTTTTTTTGTTGTCTCTTGTACATGAGTATACGATTTTTCAAATAAAAGTCATAAAAAAATAATTTTTTCAATTTTTTTGCCATATTTTATTATTTTTTTTACATCAAATTATATGCTATTATCAAAATAATGGTATCAAAAGAAAGCCCTTCTTATGACGATAAAAACGATATATAGTTTGTGCGGGTACCCTAAATGAGACAGAAATAAATTACAGCAAAACACAAACTGCTCAGAAATGTTAAAACAGCCCATGTCACCAAGCGTCGGACAAGCCAAAAAAGTCATGTCACTAAGGGGTTAAACAGAAGGAAATACGCCTTCTGACGTGGCCCAGTCAGAGTCCTGACCTCAACCCGATTGAGATGCTGTGGCATGACCTCAAGAAAGAGATTCACACCAGACATCCCAAGAATATTGCTGAACTGAAACAGTTCAGAAAGCCCTGGATTTAAGCATTAACAGGAAGGGCTACATGACTTGTGACCAGATCAGGAGATTTACCTATCAGTTACATTGTATAGTGGTTAATTATTGCCCAGTCATGGGTCTTCCAGATAACCCTGGATATAAGCATTATCAGTAAGGTCTAGATGACTCTGACTCATGATCAGATCCTGGGTTTTACCTAACTGTTACATTGTATAGTGATCATGTCCCAGGCATGGGTCTTCCAGATAACCCTGGATATAAGCATTATCAGTAAGGTCTACATGTCCCTGACTCATGATCAGATCATGGGTTTTACCTAACAGTTACATTGTATAGTGATCATGTCCCAAGCATGGGTCCTCCAGGAAGCCATGGATATAAGCATTATCAGTAAGGTCTACATGTCCCTGACTCATGATCAGATCATGGGTTTTACCTAACAGTTACATTGTATAGTGATCATGTCCCAAGCATGGGTCCTCCAGGAAGCCATGGATATAAGCATTATCAGTAAGGTCTACATGTCCCTGACTCATGATCAGATCATGGGTTTTACCTAACAGTTACATTGTATAGTGATCATGTCCCAGGCATGGGTCCTCCAGGAAGCCATGGATATAAGCATTATCAGTAAGGGCTACATGTCCCTGACTCATGATCAGATCATGGGTTTTACCTAACAGTTACATTGTATAGTGATCATGTCCCAGGCATGGGTCCTCCAGGAAGCCATGGATATAAGCATTATCAGTAAGGGCTACATGTCCCTAACTCATGATCAGATCAGGGGTTTTTACCTAACAGTTACATTGTATAGTGGTTGATCATGTCCCAAGCATGGGTCCTCCAGGAGGCCCTGGATTTAAGCATTATCAGTAAGGGCTACATGTCCCTGACTCATGATCAGATCAGGGGTTTTTACCTAACAGTTACATTGTATAGTGATCATGTCCCAGGCATGGGTCCTCCAGGAAGCCATGGATATAAGCATTATGAGTAAGGGCTACATGACTCTGACTCATGATCAGATCAGGGGGTTTTTACCTAACAGTTACATTGTATAGTGGTTGATCATGCCCCAGGCATGTGTCCTCCTGGGAGTGACAGGCTGGGTATCCAGTAAAGTTTCCCCTAAGTGGGTGGGATATAGATTAGTATATAGAGGTGGGAGTTTTTTGATGTTCATTACGATCAATTTAACAAAAGAGATTTTCCCTCCCTCCCTCCCCAGATTTTGGCTTCGTATTCCTGTGTGGTGGCAGGGGTTCCTACGAGAATTGGCTCCTGAGCAGGTGGCCCTCACAGGGAGGGCTACGATGGGTGCACTGTCCAATGGGCGGCAGTGCACAATCTCCTCAGGGCAGGTTCCTGAGGAGTGGTTCGGGGAATGATACCACCAGCTAGGAGGATGCGGCTGGTGGTTTTTCCTACCACCGGAATACAATGTTACGATTGCGCTTGGGGGCCAATTCTCACAGCATCTCGCCAAGGGAAAGGCTAATAGTTTGTATTATTAGCCTTATGTATATATTTGTTCATATATGTTATTATATGTTTATAATGTTATTCAAGTTTATATTTGTCACAGTGTGGCTTTAAAATAAACGCTGTGGCCTTCGAACTCCAATCTGGTGTGGTGACCTTTATTGGGGGGGATATAGGTTTTTTCCAGTGGGGTTCTCTAAGTAGATGGTTCCTTAGTCATGTAAAGAGGAATGGTCAAGAATTACTCCTGACCGTTGTGCACGTCTGATCTGCAACTACAGGAAACGTCTGGTTGAAGTTATTGCTGCCAAAGGAGGTTCAACCAGTTATTAAATCCAAGGGTTCACATACTTTTTCCACCAGCACTGTGAATGTTTACATGGTGTGTTCAATAAAAACATGGTAAAATTTCATTCTTTGTGTGTTAGTAGTTGAAGCAGACTGTGATTGTCTATTGTTGTGACTTAGATGAAGATCAGATCACATTTTATGACTAATTTGTGCAGAAATCCATATCATTCCAAAGGGCTCACATACTTTCATATAGCGCATATATATGTATCAGCCTGAGAGACACAGAGAGAGATGGATCATATAGTGAGCATATTCACGGAGAGTATCTGGCATTAAGGTTAATCAGGTCTGGATGTCTTACCTTTCTGCCTCCTTAAACCTGCCCTGTTTATCCAGCTCCTTGGCCTGTGTGATGTAAAGGACAGAGACCTCCTCTGGCTCCATGCACATAACTGCCAGCTGCAGAGGAACACAGGTCAGACCCTCGCCCTCTCTCACATGGTATAAACGCTCCCAAACCATGCCAATAACAGAGATTTACCGTGTGCGCCTCTTCCCAGTGCCCGGCCTGGGTATACATATCAATGGCGTCTTTGGTCCTGCCGGCTTTATTATACAACTGCTGCGCCACCTGGATAAACAATTCCAAAATTACAGTAACAAACAGGGGTTTGACCAACAAGGGGGCCGCCCGACAGACTCACCTCGTAGTCCTGCACTGAGGAGTAGTGCTGAGCAATCTTTAGGTAATACCCCTCAGCTGTCTTTGACTCCTGCAGATCCAGTATATGGATGGCTTTCTTCCACTGACGGGCAGCCACAGCTGCTTCAATAGCCTTAATCGAACATCTATCACCAGGGGAAAAAGTACACCTCTCAGTCTTCTTCTACTATACTGGCTCACTCTGTACTATACTGGCTCACTCTCTACTATACTGGCTCACCCTCTACTATACTGTGCCTATACAGCTGTACTCGCTCACCCTCTACTATACTGGCTCACCCTCTACTATACTGGCTCACCCTCTACTATACTGTGCCTATACAGCTGTACTCGCTCACCCTCTACTATACTGGCTCACCCTCTACTATACTGGCTCACCCTCTACTATACTGGCTCACCCTCTACTATACTGGCTCACCCTCTACTATACTGACTCACCCTCTACTATACTGGCTCACCCTCTACTATACTGGCTCACCCTCTACTATACTGGCTCACCCTCTACTATACTGGCTCACCCTCTACTATACTGGCTCACCCTCTACTATACTGGCTCACCCTCTACTATACTGGCTCACCCTCTACTATACTGGCTCCCCCTCTACTATACTGGCTCACCCTCTACTATACTGGCTCACCCTCTACTATACTGGCTCACTCTCTACTATACTGGCTCACCCTCTACTATACTGGCTCACTCTCTACTATACTGGCTCACCCTCTACTATACTGGCTCACCCTCTACTATACTGGCTCCCTCTCTACTATACTGACTCACTCTCTACTATACTGGCTCACTCTCTACTATACTGGCTCACTCTCTACTATACTGTCCCTATACAGCTGTACTCGCTCACTCTCTACTATACTGTCCCTATACAGCTGTACTCGCTCCCTCTCTACTATACTGTCCCTATACAGCTGTACTCGCTCCCTCTCTACTATACTGTCCCTATACAGCTGTACTCGCTCACTCTCTACTATACTGTCCCTATACAGCTGTACTCGCTCCCTCTCTACTATACTGTCCCTATACAGCTGTACTCGCTCACTCTCTACTATACTGTCCCTATACAGCTGTACTCGCTCACTCTCTACTATACTGTCCCTATACAGCTGTACTCGCTCACTCTCTATTATACTGTCCCTATACAGCTGTACTCGCTCACTCTCTACTATAGTGTCCCTATACAGCTGTACTCGCTCACTCTCTACTATACTGTCCCTATACAGCTGTACTCGCTCACTCTCTACTATACTGTCCCTATACAGCTGTACTCGCTCACTCTCTACTATACTGTCCCTATACAGCTGTACTCGCTCACTCTCTATTATACTGTCTGTATACAGCTGTACTCGCTCACTCTCTATTATACTGTCCCTATACAGCTGTACTCGCTCACTCTCTACTATACTGTCCCTATACAGCTGTACTCGCTCACTCTCTATTATACTGTCCCTATACAGCTGTACTCGCTCACTCTCTACTATACTGTCCCTATACAGCTGTACTCGCTCACTCTCTATTATACTGTCTGTATACAGCTGTACTCGCTCACTCTCTATTATACTGTCCCTATACAGCTGTACTCGCTCACTCTCTACTATACTGTCCCTATACAGCTGTACTCGCTCACTCTCTACTATACTGTCCCTATACAGCTGTACTCGCTCACTCTCTATTATACTGTCCCTATACAGCTGTACTCGCTCACTCTCTACTATACTGTCCCTATACAGCTGTACTCGCTCACTCTCTACTATACTGTCCCTATACAGCTGTACTCGCTCACTCTCTACTATACTGTCCCTATACAGCTGTACTCGCTCACTCTCTACTATACTGTCCCTATACAGCTGTACTCGCTCACTCTCTATTATACTGTCTGTATACGGCTGTACTCGCTCACTCTCTACTATACTGTCCCTATACAGCTGTACTCGCTCCCTCTCTACTATACTGTCCCTATACAGCTGTACTCGCTCACTCTCTACTATACTGTCCCTATACAGCTGTACTCGCTCACTCTCTATTATACTGTCCCTATACAGCTGTACTCGCTCACTCTCTACTATACTGTCCCTATACAGCTGTACTCGCTCACTCTCTATTATACTGTCCCTATACAGCTGTACTCGCTCCCTCTCTACTATACTGTCCCTATACAGCTGTACTCGCTCACTCTCTACTATACTGTCCCTATACAGCTGTACTCGCTCACTCTCTACTATACTGTCCCTATACAGCTGTACTCGCTCACTCTCTACTATACTGTCCCTATACAGCTGTACTCGCTCACTCTCTACTATACTGTCCCTATACAGCTGTACTCGCTCACTCTCTACTATACTGTCCCTATACAGCTGTACTCGCTCACTCTCTACTATACTGTCCCTATACAGCTGTACTCGCTCACTCTCTACTATACTGTCCCTATACAGCTGTACTCGCTCACTCTCTACTATAGTGTCCCTATACAGCTGTACTCGCTCACTCTCTACTATACTGTCCCTATACAGCTGTACTCGCTCCCTCTCTACTATACTGTCCCTATACAGCTGTACTCGCTCACTCTCTATTATACTGTCTGTATACAGCTGTACTCGCTCCCTCTCTACTATACTGTCCCTATACAGCTGTACTCGCTCACTCTCTATTATACTGTCCCTATACAGCTGTACTCGCTCACTCTCTATTATACTGTCCCTATACAGCTGTACTCGCTCACTCTCTATTATACTGTCCCTATACAGCTGTACTCGCTCCCTCTCTACTATACTGTCCCTATACAGCTGTACTCGCTCACTCTCTATTATACTGTCCCTATACAGCTGTACTCGCTCACTCTCTATTATACTGTCCCTATACAGCTGTACTCGCTCACTCTCTACTATACTGTCCCTATACAGCTGTACTCGCTCACTCTCTACTATACTGTCCCTATACAGCTGTACTCGCTCCCTCTCTACTATACTGTCCCTATACAGCTGTACTCGCTCACTCTCTACTATACTGTCCCTATACAGCTGTACTCGCTCACTCTCTACTATACTGTCCCTATACAGCTGTACTCGCTCACTCTCTACTATACTGTCCCTATACAGCTGTACTCGCTCACTCTCTATTATACTGTCTGTATACAGCTGTACTAGCTCACTCTCTACTATACTGTCCCTATACAGCTGTACTCGCTCACTCTCTACTATACTGTCCCTATACAGCTGTACTCGCTCACTCTCTACTATACTGTCCCTATACAGCTGTACTCGCTCACTCTCTATTATACTGTCCCTATACAGCTGTACTCGCTCACTCTCTACTATACTGTCTGTATACAGCTGTACTCGCTCACTCTCTATTATACTGTCCCTATACAGCTGTACTCGCTCACTCTCTATTATACTGTCCCTATACAGCTGTACTCGCTCACTCTCTACTATACTGTCCCTATACAGCTGTACTCGCTCACTCTCTACTATACTGTCCCTATACAGCTGTACTCGCTCACTCTCTATTATACTGTCCCTATACAGCTGTACTCGCTCACTCTCTACTATACTGTCTGTATACGGCTCTTTTTAATCCCACTCCCCCACACACTGCTTCTCACCCAGCCTCAATGTAGTGGTTGATGGCAGCATCTTGCTGCTTCTGTTGGACAAGGTAATCCCCCCACGACTCCTCCAACTTTACCACGTCTGCAGGGAAGACAACACGAGCCAACTCCACCGCTGGTAATAAGGGAAAAGAAAATGAGACGGTCACGTAGCAGGCTGCGGTGTTACATTACCGTGAGACGGTCACGTAGCAGGCTGCGGTGTTACATTACCGTGAGACGGTCACGTAGCAGGCTGCGGTGTTACATTACCGTGAGACGGTCACGTAGCAGGCTGCGGTGTTACATTACCGTGAGACGGTCACGTAGCAGGCTGCGGTGTTACATTACCGTGAGACGGTCACGTAGCAGGCTGCGGTGTTACATTACCAGGAGACGGTCACGTAGCAGGCTGCGGTGTTACATTACCAGGAGACGGTCACGTAGCAGGCTGCGGTGTTACATTACCGTGAGACGGTCACGTAGCTGGCTGCGGTGTTACATTACCGTGAGACGGTCACGTAGCAGGCTGCGGTGTTACATTACCGTGAGACGGTCACGTAGCAGGCTGCGGTGTTACATTACCGTGAGACGGTCACATAGCAGGCTGCGGTGTTACATTACCAGGACACGGTCACGTAGCAGGCTGCGGTGTTACTATATACTGCACTATATGTCGGATCCTTCCACATTTATTATATACCGCACTATATGTCGGATCCTTCCACATTTATTATATACCGCACTATATGTCGGATCCTTCCACATTTATTATATACCGCACTATATGTCGGATCCTTCCACATTTATTATATACTGCAACATATGTTGGATCCTTCCACATTTATTAAATACTGCACCATATATCGGATCTTTCCACATTTATTATATACTGCACTATATTTTGGATCCTTCCACATTTATTATATACTGCACCATATGTCGGATCCTTCCACATTTATTATACACTGCACCATATGTCGGATCCTTCCACATTATATACCGCACTATATGTCGGATCCTTCCACATTTATTACATACTGCACCATATGTCGGATCCTTCCACATTTATTATATACTGCATCATATGTCGGATCCTTCCACATTTATTATATACTGCACCATATGTCGGATCCTTCCACATTTATTATATACTGCACCATATGTCGGATCCTTCCACATTTATTATATACTGCACTATATTTTGGATCCTTCCACATTTATTATATACTGCACCATATGTCGGATCCTTCCACATTTATTATATACTGCACCATGTCGGATCCTTCCACATTTACTATATACTGCACTATATGTTGGATCCTTCCACATTTATTATATACTGCACTATATGTTGGATCCTTCCACATTATATATCGCACTATTTGTCGGTTCCTTCCACATTTATTATATACTGCACCATATGTCGGATCCTTCCACATTTATTATATACTGCACCATATGTCGGATCCTTCCACATTTATTATATACTGCACTATATTTTGGATCCTTCCACATTTATTATATACTGCACCATATGTCGGATCCTTCCACATTTATTATATACTGCACCATATGTCGGATCCTTCCACATTTATTATATACTGCACTATATGTTGGATCCTTCCACATTTATTATATACTGCACTATATGTTGGATCCTTCCACATTTATTATATACTGCACTATATGTCGGATCCTTCCACATTTATTATATACTGCACTATATGTCGGATCCTTCCACATTTATTATATACTGCACATTTCCTTGTACTATAGTAAGTGCTTTTATATTTCGATCACCTTTGTGGTTTCTTCATGGGTTTTTGCGCAGGGCGGGTGAGCCTTTCTTACCTTTCCTGAATGCGTTGCCTCGGCAGTAGCACTCCAGAGCGCGGCGAGTATTATTAACTTTTTCAAGAAGATCTCCAGCCTGAAAGAGAGAGCAGCAAACACAAACAAATCAGCTCGCACACGGCAAGTACAGAGATCTAGATCAGTCCGCACACGGCAAGTACAGAGATCTAGATCAGCCAGCACATGGCAAGTACAGAGATCTAGATCAGCTCGCGCACGGCAAGTACAGATATCTAGATCAGTTCCCACATGGCAAGTACAGAGATCTAGATCAGCTCGCACACGGCAAGTACAGAGATCTAGATCAGCTCGCACACGGCATTCTAGATTATAAGACATTGATCCATGTCGCTGACCCGTTCGTTGAATTCTCCTTTGATGAGGGCAGTGGTGACTCTTGAGATGAGCTCGGAGTCGGACAGCAGCTGGTCGCAGTTGATACACAGTCGAGCAGCCTTGGCGGGGAGCCCAGCTCGCAGGTAAAGACTGACAGCCGCAATGTAATCTCCCTCCATCTCACGCATCTCTCCCGCCCTCTCATCCTGCTTGGTGTCGGACAGGTACTGCAGGTAACTGCGTTTCAGGTTTTCCATCTCTGGGTGACCCTACAATAGATAATAACGAGGCAAAGGTGAAAGATCAGCCCAACCGTGTCTGAGCGGTAAGCTCTTTCCATATTTTCCTTATGTACGTACCTTCGCCTGGGCCACAGAAATGGCTTCTTCCCACATGTGCAACTCCTGGTACATCTGCATGGCCTCCAACACCGAATCCTGTCCAGAGAGGAAAAGAGCAAGCCATTTTATAACGCCAGCATAATAAAACCTATATAATATACAGTGACTCAATACCCAGTGCTAGTGTCTAACCTGTAATGTTACAGCCCTGTGTATAATACAACTCCAACGTACTAACATCTATATACTATACAGTTACACAATACCCAGTGCTAGTGTCTAACCTATAATGCTACAGCTCTGTGTATAATATAACACCAGCATAATAAAACCTATATAATATACAGTGACCCAATACCCAGTGCTTGTGTCTAACCTGTAATGTTACAGCTCTGTGTAAAATATAACACCAGCATAATAATATCTATATACTATACACAGACCCAATACCCAGTGCTAGTGTCTAACCTGTAATGTTACAGCTCTGTGTATAATATAACACCAGCATAATAAAACCTATATAATATACACTGACCCAATACCCAGTGCTAGTGTCTAACCTGCAATGTTACAGCTCTGTGTATAATATAACACTACCGTGATAACAACATCTATATACTATACAGTCACACAATACCCAGTGCTAGTGTCTAACCTGTAATGTTACAGCTCTGTGTATAACACCAGCATAATAACATCTATATACTATACAGTCACACAATACCCAGTGCTAGTGTCTAACCTGTAATGTTACAGCTCTGTGTATAATATAACACCAGCATAATAACATCTATATACTATACAGTCACACAATACCCAGTGCTAGTGTCTAACCTGTAATGTTACAGCTCTGTGTATAATATAACACTAGCGTGATAACATCTATATACTATAGTCACACAATACCCAGTGCTAGTGTCTAACCTGTAATGTTACAGCTCTGTGTATAATATAACACTAGCGTGATAACAACATCTATATACTATACAGTCACACAATACCCAGTGCTAGTGTCTAACCTGTAATGTTACAGCTCTGTGTATAATATAACGCCAGATTAATAAAACCTATATAATATACAGTGACCCAATACCCAGTGCTAGTGTCTAACCTGTAATGTTACAGCTCTGTGTATAATATAACGCCAGCATAATAAAACCTATATAATATACACAGACCCAATACCCAGTGCTAGTGTCTAACCTGTAATTTTACAGCTCTATGTATAATATAACGCCAGCATAATAAAACCTTTATAATATACACTGACCCAATACCTAGTGCTAGTGTCTAACCTGTAATGTTACAGCTCTGTGTATAATATAACGCCAGCGTGATAACATCTATATACTATACAGTCACACAATACCCAGTGCTAGTGTCTAACCTGTAATGTTACAGCTCTGTGTATAATATAATATAACGCCTGTGTAATAACATCTATATACTATATAGTCACACAATACCCAGTGCTAGTGTCTAACCTGTAATGTTACAGCTCTGTGTATAATATAACACTAGCGTGATAACATCTATATACTATACAGTCACACAATACCCAGTGCTAGTGTCTAACCTGTAATGTTACAGCTCTGTGTATAATATAATATAACGCCTGTGTAATAACATCTATATACTATATAGTCACACAATACCCAGTGCTAGTGTCTAACCTGTAATGTTACAGCTCTGTGTATAATATAATATAACGCCTGTGTAATAACATCTATATACTATATAGTCACACAATACCCAGTGCTAGTGTCTAACCTGTAATGTTACAGCTCTGTGTATAATATAACACCAGCATAATAACATCCATATACTATACAGTCACACAATACCCAGTGCTAGTGTCTTACCTGTAATGTTACAGCTCTGTGTATAATATAACACTAGCGTGATAACAACATCTATATACTATACAGTCACACAATACCCAGTGCTAGTGTCTAACCTGTAATGTTACAGCTCTGTGTATAATATAACGCCAGCATAATAAAACCTATATAATATACACTGACCCAATACCCAGTGCTAGTGTCTAACCTGTAATGTTACAGCTCTGTGTATAATATAACACTAGCGTGATAACAACATCTATATACTATACAGTCACACAATACCCAGTGCTAGTGTCTAACCTGTAATGTTACAGCTCTGTGTATAATATAACACCAGCATAATAACATCCATATACTATACAGTCACTCAATACCCAGTGCTAGTGTCTAACCTGTAATGTTACAGCTCTGTGTATAATATAACACTAGCGTGATAACAACATCTATATACTATACAGTCACACAATACCTAGTGCTAGTGTCTAACCTGTAATGATACAGCTCTGTGTATAATATAACACTAGCGTGATAACAACATCTTTATACTATACACTCACACAATACCCAGTGCTAGTGTCTAACCTGTAATGTTACAGCTCTGTGTATAATATAACACTAGCGTGATAACAACATCTATATACTATACAGTCACACAATACCCAGTGCTAGTGTCTAACCTGTAATATTACAGCTCTGTGTATAATATAACGCCAGCATAATAAAACCTATATAATATACACTGACCCAATACCCAGTGCTAGAGTCTAACCTGTAATGTTACAGCTCTGTGTATAATATAACGCCAGCGTAATAACATCTATATACTATATAGTCACACAATACCCAGTGCTAGTGTCTAACCTGTAATGTTACAGCTCTGTGTATAATATAACACCAGCATAATAAAACCTATATAATATACACTGACCCAATACCCAGTGCTAGAGCGTAACCTGTAATGTTACAGCTCTGTGTATAATATAACGCCAGCGTAATAACAACATCTATATACTATATAGTCACACAATACCCAGTGCTAGTGTCTAACCTGTAATGTTACAGCTCTGTGTATAATATAACACCAGCATAATAACATCTTTATACTATACACTCACCCAATACCCAGTGCTAGTGTCTAACCTGTAATGTTACAGCTCTGTGTATAATATAACACTAGCGTGATAACAACATCTTTATACTATACACTCACACAATACCCAGTGCTAGTGTCTAACCTGTAATGTTACAGCTCTGTGTATAATATAACACTAGCGTGATAACAACATCTATATACTATATAGTCACACAATACCCAGTGCTAGTGTCTAACCTGTAATGTTACAGCTCTGTGTATAATATAACACCAGCATAATAAAACCTATATAATATACACTGACCCAATACCCAGTGCTAGAGTCTAACCTGTAATGTTACAGCTCTGTGTATAATATAACGCCAGCGTAATAACATCTATATACTATATAGTCACACAATATCCAGTGCTAGTGTCTAACCTGTAATGTTACAGCTCTGTGTATAATATAACACTAGCGTGATAACAACATCTATATACTATACAGTCACACAATATCCAGTGCTAGTGTCTAACCTGTAATGTTACAGCTCTGTGTATAATATAACACCAGCATAATAACATCTATATACTATACAGTCACACAATACCCAGTGCTAGTGTCTAACCTGTAATGTTACAGCTCTGTGTATAATATAACACCAGCATAATAACATCTATATACTATACAGTCACACAATACCCAGTGCTAGTGTCTAACCTGTAATGTTACAGCTCTGTGTATAATATAACACTAGCGTGATAACAACATCTATATACTATACAGTCACACAATACCCAGTGCTAGTGTCTAACCTGCAATATTACAGCTCTGTGTATAATATAACGCCAGCATAATAAAATCTATATAGTATACAGTCATACAATACCCAGTGCTAGTGTCTAACCTGTAATGTTACAGCTCTGTGTATAATATAACACTAGCGTGATAACAACATCTATATACTATACAGTCACACAATACCCAGTGCTAGTGTCTAACCTGTAATGTTACAGCTCTGTGTATAATATAACACCAGCATAATAACATCTATATACTATACAGTCACACAATACCCAGTGCTAGTGTCTAACCTGTAATGTTACAGCTCTGTGTATAATATAACACCAGCATAATAACATCTATATACTATACAGTCACACAATACCCAGTGCTAGTGTCTAACCTGTAATATTACAGCTCTGTGTATAATATAACACTAGCGTGATAACAACATCTATATACTATACAGTCACACAATATCCAGTGCTAGTGTCTAACCTGCAATATTACAGCTCTGTGTATAATATAACGCCAGCATAATAACATCTATATACTATACAGTCACACAATACCCAGTGCTAGTGTCTAACCTGTAATGTTACAGCTCTGTGTATAATATAACGCCAGATTAATAAAACCTATATAATATACACAGACCCAATACCCAGTGCTAGTGTCTAACCTGTAATGTTACAGCTCTGTGTATAATATAACGCCAGCATGATAAAACCTATATAATATACACTGACCCAATACCCAGTGCTAGTGTCTAACCTGTAATGTTACAGCTCTGTGTATAATATAACACCAGCATAATAACATCTATATAGTATACAGTCAAACAATACCCAGTGCTAGTGTCTAACCTGTAATGTTACAGCTCTGTGTATAATATAACGCCAGCGTGATAACATCTTTATACTATACAGTCACACAATACCCAGTGCTAGTGTCTAACCTGCAATATTACAGCTCTGTGTATAATATAACGCCAGCATAATAAAACCTATATAATATACACTGACCCAATACCCAGTGCTAGAGTCTAACCTGTAATGTTACAGCTCTGTGTATAATATAACGCCAGCGTAATAACATCTATATACTATATAGTCACACAATACCCAGTGCTAGTGTCTAACCTGTAATGTTACAGCTCTGTGTATAATATAACACTAGCGTGATAACAACATCTATATACTATACAGTCACACAATACCCAGTGCTAGTGTCTAACCTGTAATGTTACAGCTCTGTGTATAATATAACACCAGCATAATAACATCTATATACTATACAGTCACACAATACCCAGTGCTAGTGTCTAACCTGTAATGTTACAGCTCTGTGTATAATATAACACCAGCATAATAACATCTATATACTATACAGTCACACAATACCCAGTGCTAGTGTCTAACCTGTAATGTTACAGCTCTGTGTATAATATAACACTAGCGCAGGGCTCGACAAACCCCAGGCGCCAGGTCGCCATGGCGACCAGGAATTTAGACCTGGCGCCTGGGTGCTGTCAGCCTTATGGTCCCCTTGCCGCTGCCATCACATTTTAAAAAAAAACTTTCTGAGCGCGAGGGGGTAAAGTCTGTGCGTATAGCACAGACTGCAAGCTCCGCCCCCTCGCGCAACGCGTGTCTGAGTGCCGGGTGTCGTCACGTGACATCCTGGCACTCAGCACGCCGACCAAGTTCAGCTGCAGCGTGAATGTCCCCCTCCCCTGCAGTGAGGTAAAGCAGCAGGGAGGGGGACACATCAAGAGGAAACCCCCAAGAAAAGACTGTGAGGTGGGTGTGTTTGTATATTTGTGTGTATGTAAAGTAGGTGTGTGTGAGTTGTTTGGATATATGTGTATATGTAAAGTAGGTGTGTGTGAGGTGTTTGTATATATGTGTATATGTAAAGTAGGTGTGTGTGAGGTGTTTGTATATATGTGTAAATGTAAAGTAGGTGTGTGTGAGGTGTTTGTATATATGTGTATATGTAAAGTAGGTGTGTGTGAGGTGTTTGTATATATGTGTATATGTAAAGTAGGTGTGTGTGAGGTGTTTGGATATATGTGTATATGTAAAGTAGGTGTGTGTGTGAGGTGTTTGTATATATGTGTATATGTAAAGTAGGTGTGTGTGAGTTGTTTGGATATATGGGTATATGTAAAGTAGGTGTGTGTGAGGTGTTTGGATATATGTGTATATGTAAAGTAGGTGTGTGTGTGAGGTGTTTGTATATATGTGTATATGTAAAGTAGGTGTGTGTGAGGTGTTTGGATATATGTGTATATGTAAAGTAGGTGTGTGTGTGAGGTGTTTGTATATATGTGTATATGTAAAGTAGGTGTGTGTGAGTTGTTTGGATATATGGGTATATGTAAAGTAGGTGTGTGTGAGGTGCTTGTATATATGTGTATATGTAAAGTAGGTGTGTGTGAGGTGTTTGGATATATGTGTATATGTAAAGTAGGTGTGTGTGTGAGGTGTTTGTATATATGTGTATATGTAAAGTAGGTGTGTGTGAGGTGTTTGTATATATGGGTATATGTAAAGTAGGTGTGTGTGAGTTGTTTGGATATATGGGTATATGTAAAGTAGGTGTGTGTGAGGTGTTTGTATATATGTGTATATGTAAAGTAGGTGTGTGTGAGGTGTTTGTATATATGGGTATATGTAAAGTAGGTGTGTGTGTGAGGTGTTTGTATATATGTGTATATGTAAAGTAGGTGTGTGTGAGGTGTTTGTATATATGGGTATATGTAAAGTAGGTGTGTGTGAGGTGTTTGTATATATGGGTATATGTAAAGTAGGTGTGTGTGAGGTGTTTGGATATATGTGTATATGTAAAGTAGGTGTGTGTGAGGTGTTTGGATATATGGGTATATGTAAAGTAGGTGTGTGTGAGGTGTTTGGATATATGTGTATATGTAAAGTAGGTGTGTGTGAGGTGTTTGTATATATGGGTATATGTAAAGTAGGTGTGTGTGAGGTGTTTGGATATATGGGTATATGTAAAGTAGGTGTGTGTGAGGTGTTTGGATATATGTGTATATGTAAAGTAGGTGTGTGTGAGGTGTTTGTATATATGGGTATATGTAAAGTAGGTGTGTGTGAGGTGTTTGGATATATGTGTATATGTAAAGTAGGTGTGTGTGAGGTGTTTGGATATATGTGTATATGTAAAGTAGGTGTGTGTGAGGTGTTTGTATATATGGGTATATGTAAAGTAGGTGTGTGTGAGGTGTTTGGATATATGTGTATATGTAAAGTAGGTGTGTGTGAGTTGTTTGGATATATGTGTATATGTAAAGTAGGTGTGTGTGAGGTGTTTGGATATATGGGTATATGTAAAGTAGGTGTGTGTGAGGGGTTTGTATGTATGGGTATATGTAAAGTAGGTGTGTGTGTGAGGGGTTTGTATATATGGGTATATGTAAAGTAGGTGTGTGTGTGAGGTGTTTGTATATATGTGTATATGTAAAGTAGGTGTGTGTGTGAGGTGTTTGTATATATGTGTATATGTATAGTAGGTGTGTATGAGGTGTTTGGATATATGGGTATATGTAAAGTAGGTGTGTGTGAGGGGTTTGAATATATGTGTATAAGTAAAGTAGGTGTGTTTGTATATATGTGAAGTAGGCGTGTGTGTTTATGAATTGTGTTTATGTTTGCGTGATTGTCTGGCTCCTAAAAAAAAATTCTGGCTCCTAAAATCAAATTATATTTGTCAAGCCCTGCACTAGCGTGATAACAACATCTATATACTATACAGTCACACAATACCCAGTGCTAGTGTCTAACCTGCAATATTACAGCTCTGTGTATAATATAACGCCAGCATAATAAAATCTATATAGTATACAGTCATACAATACCCAGTGCTAGTGTCTAACCTGTAATGTTACAGCTCTGTGTATAAAATAACGCCAGCGTGATAACATCTTTATACTATACAGTCACACAATACCCAGTGCTAGTGTCTAACCTGCAATATTACAGCTCTGTGTATAATATAACGCCAGCATAATAAAACCTATATAATATACACTGACCCAATACCCAGTGCAAGTGTCTAACCTGTAATGTTACAGCTCTGTGTATAATATAACGCCAGATTTACAAAACCTATATAATATACACAGACCCAATACCCAGTGCTAGTGTCTAACCTGTAATGTTACAGCTCTGTGTATAATATAACGCCAGCATGATAAAACCTATATAATATACACTGACCCAATACCCAGTGCTAGTGTCTAACCTGTAATGTTACAGCTCTGTGTATAATATAACACCAGCATAATAACATCTATATACTATACAGTCACACAATACCCAGTGCTAGTGTCTAACCTGTAATGTTACAGCTCTGGGTATAATATAACACTAGCGTGATAACAACATCTATATACTATACAGTCACACAATACCCAGTGCTAGTGTCTAACCTGTAATGTTACAGCTCTGTGTATAATATAACACTAGCGTGATAACAACATCTATATACTATACAGTCACACAATACCCAGTGCTAGTGTCTAACCTGTAATGTTACAGCTCTGTGTATAATATAACACCAGCATAATAACATCTATATACTATACAGTCACACAATACCCAGTGCTATTGTCTAACCTGTAATGTTACAGCTCTGTGTATAATATAACACTAGCGTGATAACAACATCTATATACTATACAGTCACACAATACCCAGTGCTAGTGTCTAACCTGTAATGTTACAGCTCTGTGTATAATATAACACCAGCATAATAACATCTATATACTATACAGTCACACAATACCCAGTGCTAGTGTCTAACCTGTAATGTTACAGCTCTGTTTATAATATAACGCCAGATTAATAAAACCTATATAATATACACAGACCCAATACCCAGTGCTAGTGTCTAACCTGTAATGTTACAGCTCTGTGTATAATATAACACCAGCATAATAACATCCATATAATATACAGTCACACAATACCCAGTGCTAGTGTCTAACCTGTAATGTTACAGCTCTGTGTATAATATAACACCAGCATAATAACATCCATATAACATACAGTCACACAATACCCAGTGCTAGTGTCTAACCTGAAATGTTACAGCTCTGTGTATAATATAACACTAGCGTGATAACAACATCTATATACTATACAGTCACACAATACCCAGTGCTAGTGTCTAACCTGTAATGTTACAGCTCTGTGTATAATATAACACCAGCATAATAAAACCTATATAATATACACTGACCCAATACCCAGTGCTAGTGTCTAACCTGTAATGTTACAGCTCTGTGTATAATATAACACTAGCGTGATAACAACATCTATATACTATACAGTCACACAATACCCAGTGCTAGTGTCTAACCTGTAATGTTACAGCTCTGTGTATAATATAACACCAGCATAATAACATCTATATACTATACAGTCACACAATACCCAGTGCTAGTGTCTAACCTGTAATGTTACAGCTCTGTGTATAATATAATGCCAGCGTAATAACATCTATATACTATACAGTCACACAATACCCAGTGCTAGTGTCTAACCTGTAATGCTACAGCTCTGTGTATAATATAACGCCAGCATAATAAAACCTATATAATATACACTGACCCAATACCCAGTGCTAGAGTCTAACCTGTAATGTTACAGCTCTGTGTATAATATAACGCCAGCGTAATAACATCTATATACTATACAGTCACACAATACCCAGTGCTAGTGTCTAACCTGTAATGTTACAGCTCTGTGTATAATATAACACTAGCGTGATAACAACATCTATATACTATACAGTCACACAATACCCAGTGCTAGTGTCTAACCTGTAATGTTACAGCTCTGTGTATAATATAACACTAGCGTGATAACAACATCTATATACTATACAGTCACACAATACCCAGTGCTAGTGTCTAACCTGTAATGTTACAGCTCTGTGTATAATATAACACCAGCATAATAACATCTATATACTATACAGTCACACAATACCCAGTGCTAGTGTCTAACCTGTAATTTTACAGCTCTGTGTATAATATAACACTAGCGTGATAACATCTATATACTATACAGTCACACAATACCCAGTGCTAGTGTCTAACCTGTAATGTTACAGCTCTGTGTATAATATAACACTAGCGTGATAACAACATCTATATACTATACAGTCACACAATACCCAGTGCTAGTGTCTAACCTGTAATGTTACAGCTCTGTGTATAATATAACGCCAGCGTAATACAGTTCCATAATAACTAGCACTAGGTGTGTATAATTTTTTTCCTTCCTCAGTATCCACCTCACCTGCTCCAGGTAGATCACCTCTGCCAGTTTGTAGTCCTTATTCAGCATGGCAAGGCGGGCGCACACCTTGTAAGACTGCATCCCATCCCCACCCTGTTACAGGGAAACAGAGCATGGAATCAGCATGTGGAAGAAGACCCCTAGCCACGGCACATGGGAAGCCCCCTGATACTCACGTGTTCCCGAGATGCCTGCTCTGCAATCTCATTGGTCTCACGTAAGAATTTGGCCTTTGCTACATCTCCCAGAGCCGAGAAACACCTGCATGAACCATGGAAAAAAACACCAGTCAAACAACATGGCCGACAGAACGAGTGCCAGGACAGACAGAACGAGCGCAAGAAAGAGAGACGAGCCAGGACAGACAGAACGAGCGCAAGAAATAGAGACGAGCCAGGACAGACAGAACGAGCGCAAGAAAGAGAGAGACGAGCCAGGACAGACAGAACGAGAGCAAGAAAGAGAGAGACGAGCCAGGCCAGACAGAACGAGAGCAAGAAAGAGAGAGACGAGCCAGGGCCAGACAGAACGAGCGCAAGAAAGAGAGACGAGCCAGGCCAGACAGAACGAGCGCAAGAAAGAGAGACGAGCCAGGCCAGACAGAACGAGCGCAAGAAAGAGAGACGAGCCAGGCCAGACAGAACGAGCGCAAGAAAGACAGAACGAGCGCCAGGCCAGGAAGACAGAACGAGAGCCAGGCCAGGAAGACAGAACGAGAGCCAGGCCAGGAAGACAGAACGAGAGCCAGGCCAGGAAGACAGAACGAGAGCCAGGCCAGGAAGACAGAACGAGAGCCAGGCCAGGAAGACAGAACGAGAGCCAGGCCAGGAAGACAGAACGAGAGCCAGGCCAGGAAGACAGAACGAGAGCCAGGCCAGGAAGACAGAACGAGAGCCAGGCCAGGAAGACAGAACGAGAGCCAGAGCTAGGCCAGGAAGACAGAACAAGAGCCAGAGCAAGAACGAGAGTCAGAGCCCGGCCAGGAAGACAGAACGAGAGCCAGTGCCAGGACAGGAAGACAGAACGAGAGCCAGGACAGAGAGAGAACGAGAGTCAGAGTCAGGACAGACCAAGAGCCAGGTCAGAACGAGAGCCCGAGCAAAAGGACAGAACGAGAGCCCGAGCAAAAGGACAGAACGAGAGCCCGAGCAAAAGGACAGAACGAGAGCCCGAGCAAAAGGACAGAACGAGAGCCCGAGCAAAAGGACAGAACGAGAGCCCGAGCAAAAGGACAGAACGAGAGCCCGAGCAAAAGGACAGAACGAGAGCCCGAGCAAAAGGACAGAACGAGAGCCCGAGCAAAAGGACAGAACGAAACCCAGAGCAAAAGGACAGAACGAGAGCCCGAGCAAAAGGACAGAACGAAACCCAGAGCAAAAGGACAGAACGAAACCCAGAGCAAAAGGACAGAACGAAACCCAGAGCAAAAGGACAGAACAAGAGCCCGAGCAAAAGGACAGAACGAGAGCCCGAGCAAAAGGACAGAATGAGAGCCCGAGCAAAAGGACAGAACGAGAGTCCGAGCAAAAGTACAGAACGAGAGCCCGAGCAAAAGGACAGACAGACAGGATGGGAGCCAGAGCAAAAGGACAGACAGAAAGCACAGGCAAACAGACATCCTTCATGTGTAATAGACTGCAGTAACCTCTCTGCCACACGAAGATGCCCCGCCTCCAGCGTCAGTTTACTGAGGCTCTTCCACATGGCTTCAGTCTCAGAGGACATTTCCAATGTCTCCAGGAAGGCTGCGGCTCTGAGAGATGAGATTTAATATCAGGAACAGGGGGGTGTAATGGTACATGTCAAGACCCACTGATTATCTGTTGCCGATACCTGTAATAATCACCATCGTCTATGGCGGTCCCAAACTCTATCAGACCCTCATCCAACATGTACGAGACGGAGTTAACGCCTTCTGTGACGATGACCTCCGTCTTCCCCTCATTTCTCTCCAGGTCCACGATGTCCCCCTGAAATGATTCCACATACAGACATCCAATAGACTAACACTGACGAGTCGGCACTGTGTGCGTCATCTAGAGGAGAGTCCCTGGCATAAATTCCCCACATTATACAGACAATAGAGGGCAGGATCCTCCTCTGAGACCACGTGTGCAGCACAGGGAGTTACTGTCATATGGCCTGGCAGTGTGCTCAGTCTTTCTCATGTTACGGGTAAAGTGGGCAGCGCAGGGTGAATGAGCACTCCAGACGACATGCTACGCTAGTAAGGGGAAGTCACACACGGGAACATAAGGAGGTGCTCACTGGGTGATCCCAACTCCCATCAAGATGAGGCAGCCCCCCCCCCCCATGTGTGACTTCCATTCCTAGCATAGCATGTCACTGATGTCACGGATGGCATTTTACCAACTATGCAGTGATTGCTACGCTAATAAGTGACAATAATCAGTAATACGCTTCTACTTTACCTGTCACCACAGCTGATCCGAAGGGGGCGTGAGGTGCACCCCTCGCGCATGTGCTGAATGATCAGCTGTAACTTTGTGCGCATGCAGACACCGGTCTGCAGTTTATGCAAGCTTCCAGTGAAACACATCTGCCCCGAGCAGCCTGACTGAACCAGCTGTGCACATTACATGACTGTCTGTGACTGGTTATGGTAATATATTCCAAGAAACTCAGCGCCCTCTCACAGACACATCCCACGCCAGAGCATGCATACTACGAGACTCAGGGACACTACCACTTATATAAGATGTAACTAGATTACCTGTGCATTTAAACAAACACATATAAATCATATGTGACTGGGTTTTTTCTCCTATGTTTGAATTAATTACATATAAAAGTAAAATTAGGTGTTTATCTACAGCATCCATTTTGAGAATTTTACCCATGATGCAAATGTTCAATTTACAGGTGTGGCCAGAGCCTGCATGATGATGCCATAAGATCCACCCTGCTCTCTTACTGGCTCCTGTGTATCATAGTAAGCAGGACTAGGTGGCTGTGTACAACACAAAGAGAGGAGATTGAACTGATCAAACAGGATTATAACTCTGCCCCTTGTGATGTAATAGTTACATTACCCTCCCATTCAATGCAATGACTTATAGACTGCATTCTGAGTCCCCAGCCCCAAAGTGACATACTAGTGCTGTAACGTTACTTGGAGGTGGCCCCCAAAAACATTATATTACACAAAAAGGCAGCGCAGTCACACTTGTTTAGTAAAATATTTCATAAAATAAACTCGCATAACAAAAACAAAAGACATATCTGAAATCAGCAAATAAAAAGAGCCAACCCTATACATTTTATTTGGTAAAGTGGGTAAAGGAGGGTTTACCTTCAGGGGGAACATGCTGACCCTCTCAGGAGAATCAATATTATACCAAACACACAGGTTACTGCGATTCTGTGCGACAACAACATCACTGCCGGGTACCCACTGGACATAGGAGCAGTAATTCAATATGGCCGACTTCTGACTGCTCCCAATGTCAAACAGGTTCAGCTGGAAAAGACAGGGTGATATCAGGACATGGGGGGGAGGAGGAGGTCACAGGGCGATATCAGGACATGGGGGGGAGGAGGAGGTCACAGGGTGATATCAGGACATGGGGGGGAGGAGGAGGTCACAGGGTGATATCAGGACATGGGGGGGAGGAGGAGGTCACAGGGTGATATCAGGACATGGGGGGGAGGAGGAGGTCACAGGGTGATATCAGGACATGGGGGGGAGGAGGAGGTCACAGGGCGATATCAGGACATGGGGAGGAGGAGGTCACAGGGTGATATCAGGACATGGGGAGGAGGAGGTCACAGGGCGATATCAGGACATGGGGGGGAGGAGGAGGTCACAGGGTGATATCAGGATATGGGGAGGAGGAGGCCACAGGGCGATATCAGGACATGGGGGGGGGAGGAGGAGGTCACAGGGTGATATCAGGACATGGGGGGGAGGAGGAGGTCACAGGGTGATATCAGGACATGGGGGGGAGGAGGAGGTCACAGGGTGATATCAGGACATGGGGGGGAGGAGGAGGTCACAGGGTTATATCAGGACATGGGGAGGAGGAGATCACAGGGTTATATCAGGACATGGGGAGGAGGAGGTCACAGGGTGATATCACAACATGGGTAGGGGCACTGTGTGCTGTATATTTGGGTTGTGTGTAACACACTGTGTGCTGTATACTCGGGTGGTGTGTAAGGCACTGTGTGCTGTATCCTTGGGTGGTGTGTAAGGCACTGTGTGCTGTATCCTTGGGTGGTGTGTAAGGTACTGTGTGCTGTATCCTTGGGTGGTGTGTAAGGTACTGTGTGCTGTATCCTTGGGTGGTGTGTAAGGCACTGTGTGCTGTATCCTTGGGTGGTGTGTAAGGCACTGTTTGCTGTATCATTGGGTGGTGTGTAAGGCACTGTGTGCTGTATCCTTGGGTGGTGTGTAAGGCACTGTGTGCTGTATCCTTGGGTGGTGTGTAAGGTACTGTGTGTTAATCTTACCCGAAGCTTTTTATCTCTGAACAACAACTTGTGTCCCGTTTCGTTCATCTCGAGCCAGTCAATCTTGGAGTCATGAACGACTGTGCCAACCTTATATCCCGCCACAAGATCCACTGTCACAAGACATTATATAATGTTATATCCCGCCACAAGATCCACTGTCACAAGACATTATATAATGTTATATCCCGCCACAAGATCCACTGTCACAAGACATTATATAATGTTATATCCCGGCACAAGATCCACTGTCACAAGACATTATATAATGTTATATCCCGCCACAAGATCCACTGTCACAAGACATTATATAATGTTATATCCCGCCACAAGATCCACTGTCACAAGACATTATATAATGTTATATCCCGCCACAAGACATTATATAATGTTATATCCTGCCACAAGATCCACTGTCACAAGACATTATATGTTACATCCCGCCACAAGACATAATATAATGCTATATCCCGCCACAAGATCCACTGTCACAAGACATTATATAATGTTATATCCCGCCACAACATCCACTGTCACAAGACATTATTTAATGTTATATCCTGCCACAAGATCCACTGTCACAAGACATTATATGTTACATCCCGCCACAAGACATTATATAATGCTATATCCCGCCACAAGATCCACTGTCACAAAACATTATATAATGTTATATCCCGCCACCAGATCCACTGTCACAAGACATTATATAATGTTATATCCCGCCACAAGACATTATATAATGTTATATCCTGCCACAAGATCCACTGTCACAAGACATTATATGTTACATCCCGCCACAAGACATAATATAATGCTATATCCCGCCACAAGATCCACTGTCACAAGACATTATATAATGTTATATCCCGCCACAAGATCCACTGTCACAAGACATTATATAATGTTATATTCCGGCACAAGATCCACTGTCACAAGACATTATATAATGTTATATCCCGGCACAAGATCCACGGTCACAAGACATTATATAATGTTATATCCCGCCACAAAATCCACTGTCACAAGACATTATATAATGTTATATCCCGCCACAAAGATCCACTGTCACAAGACATTATATAATGTTATATCCCGCCACAAGATTCACTGTCACAAGACATTATATAATGTTATATCCCGCCACAAAATCCACTGTCACAAGACATTATATAATGTTATATCCCGCCACAAGATCCACTGTCACAAGACATTATATAATGTTATATCCCGCCACAAGATCCACTGTCACAAGACATTATATAATGTTATATCCCGCCACAAGATCCACTGTCACAAGACATTATATAGATAATGTTATATCCTGGCACAAGATACCCTTAGGCTGTATTAGCAGGTTATACCATGGCGCAGTATTAGCGGGTTACATGAAGGAGCAGTAATAGGGGGTTATACCATGGCGCAGGATTAGCGGGTTATACCATGGCGCAGTATTAGCGGGTTATACCATGGCGCAGTATTAGCGGGTTATACCATGGCGCAGTAATAGCGGGTTATACCATGGCGCAGTAATAGCGGGTTTTACCATTAAGCAGTATTAGCGGGTTTTACCATTAAGCAGTATTAGCGGGTTATACCATTAAGCAGTATTAGCGGGTTTTACCATTACCATTAAGCATTTACCTTTACGCAGTATAAGCGGGTTTTACCATTACGCAGTATTAGCGGGTTTTACCATTACGCAGTATTAGCGGGTTATACCATTACGCAGTATTAGCGGTGTTACAGTACCCTCAGCATCAGATGCACAAACCGCCGTTTAGTAGATCTCTCCCTCCCCCCCCCCCCCAATAACGAGACCACGCTCTGTGTTGAGGGTAAAACATGAACTGCTTTTACTGTGGGCTACACGCCCGTATTTATCCAGGTCTCCCACTTGGTGGGCACTCCCCTAGGGGACCCAATGGGAGACTGTAACAATAGACAGACATAAGCCAATTTAGGACTCACAGACACAGATTATTCCCAGCAGGCATTATGATTTCATCCCCCCTGCCCTGGAGATAATTGGGAAGTAATTCAATTATCTCCAGGACAGAGGCGAATTGCCATTTTAATTTCAACACAAAAAAACACATAAAACACATAACTTTATAATGGTCGAACATTTCCCATTCGTATCACATATCCCCAGATAGCCTGGATCTGTCACAAGCGGGTTTTACCATTAAGCAGTATTAGCGGGTTATATCATTACGGAGTATTAGCGGGTTATATCATTACGGAGTATTAGCGGGTTATATCATTACGGAGTATTAGCGGGTTTTACCATTACCATTAAGCATTTACCATTACGCAGTATTAGCGGGTTTTACCATTACGCAGTAATAGCGGGTTATACCATGGCGCAGTAATAGCGGGTTATACCAAGGCGCAGTAATAGCGGGTTATACCATGGCGCAATAATAGCGGGTTATACCATGGCGCAATAATAGCGGGTTATACCATGGCGCAGTATTAGCGGGTTTTACCATTACGCAGTATCAGCGGGTTTTACCATTACGCAGTATCAGCGGGTTTTACCATTACGCAGTATCAGCGGGTTATACCATTACGCAGGATTAGCGGGTTATACCATTACGCAGTATTAGCGGGTTATACCATTACGCAGTATTAGCGGGTTATACCATTACGCAGTGTTAGCGGGTTATACCATTACGCAGTGTTAGCGGGTTATACCATTACGCAGTATTAGCGGGTTATACCATTACGCAGTATTAGCGGGTTATACTATTACGCAGTATTAGCGGGTTATACCATTACGCAGTATTAGCGGGTTATACCATTACGCAGTATTAGCGGGTTATACCATTACGCAATGTTAGCGGGTTATACCATTACGCAGTGTTAGCGGGTTATACCATGGAGTCGTAGGGATAGGTACCTATAGCGATGGTCTTCATGTCGATAAGGTAGGCCAGCTTCTTGTTATCCTCTGTACCGCGCTGTCTCCTCTCATTCAGACGGACACTGCCAAGAAAAAAGAAACATTACATGAAACATACGTCTAAATCATTTGTGGTGCACACGTGGAGCTCCATCTCACCTCATCAGATGTGGGTTCATGAACTCCGTCCGCACAGTGCCCAGTATCTCGTTACTGCCGTACTCTACTAATGACAGCTCCCCGGCATTGAAGATCATACACACCTGACAAAAAACATCTGTATGATGAGGTTATATGGGAGCAGATTGGCGGCAGGGTTAGGGAGGCAATACTAGGAAGCAGTGGGCAGGTGACACAGGATGGAGCTATCCATGGACCCGTAACTTACATTCTCATTTTCAAAGAAAAACTTTTCATTTCCTCCTGATCCCTGCCAAGCCACCTGGAAAGATACAGAGAATGACACAGGGAACCAGGTGATCATACATCCCCCCCCCACCGTGCTGCCCCGACCAGCTCCGCACATACATCCCCACCGTGCCACCCCGACCAGCTCCGCACATACATCCCCACCGTGCCACCCCGACCATCTCCGCACATACATCCCCACGTGCCGCCCCGACCATCTCCGCACATACATCCCCACCGTGCCACCCCGACCATCTCCGCACATACATCCCCACCGTGCCACCCCGACCATCTCCGCACATACACCCCCACCGTGCCACCCCGACCAGCTCCGCACATACACCCCACCGTGCCGCCCAGACCAGCTCCGCACATACACCCCACCGTGCCACCCCGACCAGCTCCGCACATACACCCCCACCGTGCCACCCCGACCAGCTCCGCACATACACCCCACCGTGCCGCCCCGACCAGCTCCGCACATACACCCCACCGTGCCACCCCGACCAGCTCCGCACATACACCCCCACCGTGCCACCCCGACCAGCTCCGCACATACACCCCACCGTGCCGCCCCGACCAGCTCCGCACATACACCCCCACCGTGCCACCCCGACCAGCTCCCCACATACACCCCCACACATTACTTTAATTAAATGTACTCAGTATAAAATTGACACTGTGGCGAAACCGGCCTCCCCACGTGTCCTTGGAGGGGGCTGCTTGCCCGCCTCTTGCCTTTGGACTATGGACCAGACTTTATGAGAATGTGTTAACCCAGATAGCTATGCCATGGAGCCCATTTGTGTAGTTAAAGACTTCGGCTCCATAGCAATTGAACTGTGTGAATAGGATCTGAGCGCTCTTCAGTAGTTTTGTGCGCTCAGATCCCAGCTATCTGGGGATATGTGAAATGTCTGTGTGTTATGTGAAAAGGTTACTTTATGTATTTTAAAGTGTTTTGTGTCTTTTTGCAACCATGTGCTTAATGGAGTCTTGGGTCTGTCCTGGGAGATAATTGAATTATTCTCCAGGATAGAAGACTCTGAAACTGGTTTGGGCCAGAAAGCCATGCTTCATTTAGTCACAAAGGACTTTCCCTTAACTTTTGAACCCCTGGTCTGATTCGTGCCATTTTTTAATATGTTGCTGCCCTGAATGGATTGATTATGAAAATGTATGCTTTATGTTTGTGACATGTATATTTTAGAAGTTATAAATATTGTGTAAAAACTGTATTCCTCTGCCGGTGATAATGAGATTACCCATTGTGTTCAGTAATCATATCACATGCAGAGAGGAGGATTCTGTGTGGGAGTGTCTGTGTGTATTGTATGGATTGATTGGTTGTTTTGTAATGCCCTGTGGGCTGTACTATGTTTGTGGATTGGGAATAAAAAAGACTGTATGTGACAGTACAGAGAGTTCCTGTTTTAACCCTCAAAGTGAAGTGTCGTCTCATTATTGGGGGAAGGATTTATTGTATGCTGTTCCAGTTTGACTGCTAGGAGAGTAAACCTATTCGTATGGTTCCTATTCAACTGTCTACAGCATTCATATGCTTGGGAGAATTTATTTGTTTCTCCGGTTCAGTGATTGTGGTGTCTGCCAGAGTGCTTGGAGTCCTCAGGAAGCGCTAGGAGCATCCTTCAACGGAGGTACCCAGTCGGGGTGCCAGGCGATCCGTTACATTGGTGGCAGCGGTGGGATGGCGTCCTAGTGCGAGGTAAAGCAGCTCAGAGACACAGTTCGTTTGGAGTTACAAATTGAGGGCAACGCTAGCACACGTGCAGCGCCCCTGGGAGCAGAGGTATCCAGCGACTTGGAGCAGACAAGTATGGAATGCTCTGGCGATGATTGGATGGCCGAGGTGAGGCAGCGAGTGGCCCAGTATGGGGATGATTTACCCATGGAGGTACGCCGGGTGATCTGGAACCAGGTCACGGCCGAGCGAAACACAAGGCTGGCCCGAGAATTCCGTCTGGCGAAAGAGAGAGAGTATGCTCAGCGGAAGGAGTGTTACAGCAGCCGAGTAGAGGCTGCATCCGAGGAGGCTAGCCGTCTCCCCCTGAGGCGGCCGCAGGAACCCGAAGTAGGGGTCCTCATAGACTGGTCCTGTGAGGAACCACAACAGGCAGGTGGAGATGGGACCGGGCAAGATCCCCAGCAGCAGCCGGAGTTGCCAGGTGCGGAAGCAGGTGGTCCTTACTCGCAAATGTTGAGGGACCTCACAGACTGGTCCTGGGAAGACCGACAGATGGCAGGTGGAGATGGGATGGCGGTCTCTCTACCGGCCCTACAGGGATGCTGGGCGGGCGGTCGGCCCAGATCTCCAGCGGCAGTGTGAGTCCCAGGGAGCCGAAGGGGTCGTCCTTCCTCCCCAGCGGCAGTGTGTACCCCAGGGAGCAGAAGGTGGCGTCCTTCCTCCCCAGCGGCAGTGTGTACCCCAGGGAGCTGAAGGTGCCGGCTCCGTCCTTCCTACCCAGCGGCAGTGTGTACCCCAGGAAGCAGAGACCGTCTGTCTCGCACCCCAGCCGCAGGACAAAATATTGAAAGGGGAGACAGTTGGTCCCCCTCTCCACCAGCAAAGAGAGGGTCAGGGAGAGGAGCAGGTTACCCCCTCTCCCCAGCGGCAGTCTACAGTTCAGAGAGAGGAGCTTGTTACACCCTCTCTCCAGCGGCAGCCTAACCCACCAAGGGGAGATGTTAAGCCCCACAACTATGCAGATGGGACTGTAGTCTCTGCACTTGCAGCACCAGGGGTAGGGACGGTCGGTCCTGTCCCCCAGCCACAGAGCAGTGTATCCAGAGGGGAGACAGTCGGTCTCCCCCTCCCACAACCAGGCTCCAACCAGGCTACTTCAGTGGTAGCGCTGGCACCCGGGCAGAGTACCGCTGGTCTCTGCCCACTCAGCAACCCACCAAGGCAGTCTACCAGCCCCCCGCACTGCCGTGGTGAGGCACCTGGACATGGACAAGTTGCTATTTTATCCAGGTGTAGTAACCAGTTATTGTGGGTGGGCTGTATTGCTGTTTGTGCTTCGTGGGTGGGTTGCTGGACTAACCAGGGCACTGACCGGCAGGAGGTCAGATACCCTGTTAGTCTGGATGGTAAAGGGGAGAAATGTGGCGAAACCGGCCTCCCCACGTGTCCTTGGAGGGGGCTGCTTGCCCGCGTCTTGCCTTTGGACTATGGACCAGACTTTATGAGAATGTGTTAACCCAGATAGCTATGCCATGGAGCCCATTTGTGTAGTTAAAGACTTCGGCTCCATAGCAATTGAACTGTGTGAATAGGATCTGAGCGCTCTTCAGTAGTTTTGTGCGCTCAGATCCCAGCTATCTGGGGATATGTGAAATGTCTGTGTGTTATGTGAAAAGGTTACTTTATGTATTTTAAAGTGTTTTGTGTCTTTTTGCAACCATGTGCTTAATGGAGTCTTGGGTCTGTCCTGGGAGATAATTGAATTATTCTCCAGGATAGAAGACTCTGAAACTGGTTTGGGCCAGAAAGCCATGCTTCATTTAGTCACAAAGGACTTTCCCTTAACTTTTGAACCCCTGGTCTGATTCGTGCCATTTTTTAATATGTTGTTGCCCTGAATGGATTGATTATGAAAATGTATGCTTTATGTTTGTGACATGTATATTTTAGAAGTTATAAATATTGTGTAAAAACTGTATTCCTCTGCCGGTGATAATGAGATTACCCATTGTGTTCAGTAATCATATCACATGCAGAGAGGAGTGTCTGTGTGTATTGTATGGATTGATTGGTTGTTTTGTAATGCCCTGTGGGCTGTACTATGTTTGTGGATTGGGAATAAAAGAGACTGTATGTGACAGTACAGAGAGTTCCTGTTTTAACCCTCAAAGTGAAGTGTCGTCTCATTATTGGGGGAAGGATTTATTGTATGCTGTTCCAGTTTGACTGCTAGGAGAGTAAACCTATTCGTATGGTTCCTATTCAACAGTCTACAGCATTCATATGCTTGGGAGAATTTATTTGTTTCTCCGGGTCAGTGATTGTGGTGTCTGCCAGAGTGCTTGGAGTCCTCAGGAAGCGCTAGGAGCATCCTTCAACGGAGGTACCCAGTCGGGGTGCCAGGCGATCCGTTACAGACACCTTTGTAGAAAAAAGGCTCACAATCCGGCCCCACTCCACACAATCCAACACATGAAGGGTGGGTTCTTACACAGCGCTGAACAGACGCAATATGTAGACACAGAAGTAGCAAAAGGGTGTGCACTCCACGCTCCAGGATGGGGAAAAATAAGGTGCTTTATTATCTTTAAAAATTATGCATACAAATGAGATGACTAAGGGTGACCTATGACTAAGCGTGGCAACACGCGAAACGCGTCAGGTGGTCCTGCCCCTGCGATTTGACTTACCAGTCAATGGATGTTATTCATCTCATTTGTATGCATAATTTTTAAAGATAATAAAGCACCTTATTTTTCACCATCCTGGAGCGTGGAGTGCACACCTTTTTGCTACTTCTGTGTTAACACCTTTGTATCCTGAAAGGTGTGAGGCAGGATTTCCCCATTGTATGTCCTACTGTTATGTTGTGTTCATTATGTGTCTGTATTTAAAGGTGGGATTATGTTACATCCTACTGTATCTAATGACCTGCTTTAAATGAGTCTCTTTATTATTTGAGGCTTACCGTGTGTTAATTAGTTTCCCCTGTGCCTCCCCCCTTAGTTGCCCTGACTTTGGTCACAGTGTGCTACCAGCTACTGCCCTTCAGTACGATACAACTAGGGGAGCATATTGTCACATACCTCCCTCAGATACAGAGTATGATGGGACAGTACGTACCTCCCTCAGATACAGAGTATGATGGGACAGTATGTACCTCCCTCAGATACAGAGTATGATAGGACAGTATGTACCTCCCTCAGATACAGAGTATGATGGGACAGTACGTACCTCCCTCAGATACAGAGTATGATAGGACAGTATGTACCTCCCTCAGATACAGAGTATGATGGGACAGTATGTACCTCCCTCAGATACAGAGTATGATGGGACAGTATGTACCTCCCTCAGATACAGAGTATGATGGGACAGTATGTACCTCCCTCAGATACAGAGTATGATGGGACAGTATGTACCTCCCTCAGATACAGAGTATGATAGGACAGTATGTACCTCCCTCAGATACAGAGTATGATGGGACAGTACGTACCTCCCTCAGATACAGAGTATGATAGGACAGTACGTACCTCCCTCAGATACAGAGTATGATAGGACAGTACGTACCTCCCTCAGATACAGAGTATGATGGGACAGTATGTACCTCCCTCAGATACAGAGTATGATGGGACAGTATGTACCTCCCTCAGATACAGAGTATGATGGGACAGTACGTACCTCCCTCAGATACAGAGTATGACGGGACAGTATGTACCTCCCTCAGATACAGAGTATGATGGGACAGTACGTACCTCCCTCAGATACAGAGTATGATAGGACAGTACGTACCTCCCTCAGATACAGAGTATGATGGGACAGTATGTACCTCCCTCAGATACAGAGTATGATGGGACAGTATGTACCTCCCTCAGATACAGAGTATGATGGGACAGTACGTACCTCCCTCAGATACAGAGTATGACGGGACAGTATGTACCTCCCTCAGATACAGAGTATGATGGGACAGTATGTACCTCCCTCAGATACAGAGTATGATAGGACAGTACGTACCTCCCTCAGATACAGAGTATGATGGGACAGTACGTACCTCCCTCTGATACAGATTATGACGGGACAGTATGTACCTCCCTCAGATACAGAGTATGATGGGACAGTATGTACCTCCCTCAGATACAGAGTATGATGGGACAGTATGTACCTCCCTCAGATACAGAGTATGATGGGACAGTATGTACCTCACTCAGATACAGAGTATGATAGGACAGTACGTACCTCACTCAGCCGGTTGGTACCCAGGTCTCCCAGCAGTAAGGTGTCTGAGGTGTGAGCCACAAGGTACCGCTCTTTGCCGAGAATTTTTACTTCATCCACTTCGTAACCATAGTGGGATTTCAGCACTATCCGGGTCCCACTGGAAAGGTTCTTCACAATGACCTGGAAGAGATGTGGACTGTCACCCACACAGCTCCCCTAAAACATCACACAGTGCGCAGCCTCTCACCTGGCTGGGTATCACACACACCGTGGGGTCTCACCTGGCTGGGTATCACACACACCGTGCGGTCTCACCTGGCTGGGTATCACACACACCGTGGGGTCTCACCTGGCTGGGTATCACACACACCGTGGGGTCTCACCTGGCTGGGTATCACACACCGTGCGGTCTCACCTGGCTGGGTATCACACACACCGTGGGGTCTCACCTGGCTGGGTATCACACACACCGTGGGGTCTCACCTGGCTGGGTATCACACACACCGTGGGGTCTCACCTGGCTGGGTATCACACACACACACCGTGCGGTCTCACCTGGCTGGGTATCACACACACCGTGGGGTCTCACCTGGCTGGGTATCACACACACCGTGGGGTCTCACCTGGCTTGGTATCACACACACCGTGGGGTCTCACCTGGCTGGGTATCACACACACACCGTGTGGTCTCACCTGGCTGGGTATCACACACACACACCGTGGGGTCTCACCTGGCTGGGTATCACACACACACACCGTGGGGTCTCACCTGGCTGGGTATCATACACCGTGGGGTCTCACCTGGCTGGGTATCACACACACCGTGCGGTCTCACCTGGCTGGGTATCACACACACACCGTGCGGTCTCACCTGGCTGGGTATCACACACACACCGTGGGGTCTCACCTGGCTGGGTATCACACACACACCGTGCGGTCTCACCTGGCTGGGTATCACACACACCGTGGGGTCTCACCTGGCTGGGCATCACACACACCGTGGGGTCTCACCTGGCTGGGTATCACACACACCGTGGGGTCTCACCTGGCTGGGTATCACACACACCGTGGGGTCTCACCTGGCTGGGTATCACACACACCGTGGGGTCTCACCTGGCTGGGTATCACACACACCGTGGGGTCTCACCTGGCTGGGTATCACACACACCGTGGGGTCTCACCTGGCTGGGTATCACACATACCGTGGGGTCTCACCTGGCTGGGTATCACACACACCGTGCGGTCTCACCTGGCTGGGTATCACACACACCGTGCGGTCTCACCTGGCTGGGTATCATACACCGTGGGGTCTCACCTGGCTGGGTATCACACACACCGTGCGGTCTCACCTGGCTGGGTATCATACACCGTGGGGTCTCACCTGGCTGGGTATCACACACACCGTGCGGTCTCACCTGGCTGGGTATCACACACACCGTGCGGTCTCACCTGGCTGGGTATCATACACCGTGGGGTCTCACCTGGCTGGGTATCACACACACCGTGCGGTCTCACCTGGCTGGGTATCACACACACCGTGGGGTCTCACCTGGCTGGGTATCACACACACCGTGCGGTCTCACCTGGCTGGGTATCACACACACCGTGCGGTCTCACCTGGCTGGGTATCACACACACCGTGCGGTCTCACCTGGCTGGGTATCACACACACCGTGCGGTCTCACCTGGCTGGGTATCATACACCGTGGGGTCTCACCTGGCTGGGTATCACACACACCGTGCGGTCTCACCTGGCTGGGTATCACACACACACCGTGCGGTCTCACCTGGCTGGGTATCACACACACCGTGGGGTCTCACCTGGCTGGGTATCACACACACCGTGCGGTCTCACCTGGCTGGGTATCACACACACCGTGCGGTCTCACCTGGCTGGGTATCACACACACCGTGCGGTCTCACCTGGCTGGGTATCATACACCGTGGGGTCTCACCTGGCTGGGTATCACACACACCGTGCGGTCTCACCTGGCTGGGTATCACACACACCGTGGGGTCTCACCTGGCTGGGTATCACACACACCGTGCGGTCTCACCTGGCTGGGTATCACACACACCGTGGGGTCTCACCTGGCTGGGTATCACACACACCGTGGGGTCTCACCTGGCTGGGTATCACACACACCGTGGGGTCTCACCTGGCTGGGTATCACACACACCGTGGGGTCTCACCTGGCTGGGTATCACACACACCGTGCGGTCTCACCTGGCTGGGTATCACACACACCGTGGGGTCTCACCTGGCTGGGTATCACACACCGTGCGGTCTCACCTGGCTGGGTATCACACACACCGTGGGGTCTCACCTGGCTGGGTATCACACACACCGTGCGGTCTCACCTGGCTGGGTATCACACACACCGTGCGGTCTCACCTGGCTGGGTATCACACACACCGTGGGGTCTCACCTGGCTGGGTATCACACACACCGTGCGGTCTCACCTGGCTGGGTATCATACACCGTGGGGTCTCACCTGGCTGGGTATCACACACACACACCGTGGGGTCTCACCTGGCTGGGTATCACACACACACACCGTGGGGTCTCACCTGGCTGGGTATCATACACCGTGGGGTCTCACCTGGCTGGGTATCACACACACACCGTGGGGTCTCACCTGGCTGGGTATCACACACACACACCGTGGGGTCTCACCTGGCTGGGTATCATACACCGTGGGGTCTCACCTGGCTGGTTATCACACACACACCGTGGGGTCTCACCTGGCTGGGTATCACACACACTGTGGGGTCTCACCTGGCTGGGTATCACACACACCGTGCGGTCTCACCTGGCTGGGTATCACACACACCGTGGGGTCTCACCTGGCTGGGTATCACACACACTGTGGGGTCTCACCTGGCTGGGTATCACACACACTGTGGGGTCTCACCTGGCTGGGTATCACACACACCGTGGGGTCTCACCTGGCTGGTTATCACACACACCGTGGGGTCTCACCTGGCTGGTTATCACACACACACCGTGGGGTCTCACCTGGCTGGGTCCTACATAGGTTATCTCAAATTTATTCTTATAGATTGTCCTGCGCAAACAGCAATCAAACTGCTCCACCGCTCCACACAACGATCCCTGCGGAAAGTACAGATTCAACATCATCTCATGACAATGCTAGAAAAGGCTATTATGGATCCACTGCATAGCGACGTGCCGGGACCCCCTGCATAGCGACGTGCCGGGACCCCCTGCATAGCGACGTGCCGGGACCCCCTGCATAGCGACGTGCCGGGACCCCCTGCATAGCGACGTGCCGGGACCCCCTGCATAGCGACGTGCCGGGACCCCCTGCATAGCGACGTGCCGGGACCCCCTGCATAGCGACGTGCCGGGACCCCCTGCTATATAGGTGTTCTCACATAGGGAGGTCCGGTTCCAAGCATAGTGGTAATATCGACATGTATTTTCCTAGTTGAACCCTGTAACACAACGCTATATAGTAATATATATCATATTGCAGGAAATAGTATTGTGATGTCACCACTGATCGCATTGAACCAGAATACTATATAGCAGGGGGCCAGCGTGCGGTCTATAGGTAAAAGAGTTTAATACTACCAAAGATATCAGTAATAGGGAAATTCTGCAAATATCAGAATCCCAATAGGCCAGGATCCCAGAACGCGAGAATCTCAATACGCCAGGATCCCAGAACGCGAGAATCTCAATACACCAGAATCCCAGAACGCGAGAATCTCAATACACCAGAATCCCAGAACACGAGAATCTCAATACGCCAGAATCCCAGAACGCGAGAATCTCAATACGCCAGAATCCCAGAACGCGAGGATCCCAATACGCCAGGATCCCAGAACGCGAGAATCTCAATACGCCAGAATCCCAGAACGCGAGAATCTCAATACGCCAGAATCCCAGAACACGAGAATCTCAATACACCAGAATCCCAGAACGCGAGAATCTCAATACGCCAGAATCCCAGAACACGAGAATCTCAATACACCAGAATCCCAGAACGCGAGGATCCCAATACGCCAGGATCCCAGAATCCCAATACGCCAGAATCCCAGAACACGAGAATCTCAATACACCAGAATCCCAGAACACGAGAATCTCAATACGCCAGAATCCCAGAACACGAGAATCTCAATACACCAGAATCCCAGAACGCGAGAATCTCAATACGCCAGAATCCCAGAACACGAGAATCTCAATACACCAGAATCCCAGAACGCGAGAATCTCAATACGCCAGAATCCCAGAACACGAGAATCTCAATACACCAGAATCCCAGAACGCGAGAATCTCAATACGCCAGAATCCCAGAACACGAGAATCTCAATACACCAGAATCCCAGAACGCGAGAATCTCAATACGCCAGAATCCCAGAACGCGAGGATCCCAATACGCCAGGATCCCAGAATCCCAATACGCCAGGATCCCAGAATCCCAATACGGCAGAATCCCAGAACGCGAGAATCCCAATACGCCAGGATCCCAGAATCCCAATACGGCAGGATCCCAGAACGCCAGAATCCCAATACGCCAGGATCCCAGAATCCCAATACGGCAGAATCCCAGAATCCCAATACGGCAGAATCCCAGAACCCCAATACGGCAGAATCCCAGAACCCCAATACGGCAGAATCCCAGAATCCCAATACGGCAGAATCCCAATACGGCAGAATCCCAATACGGCAGAATCCCAGAACCCCAATACGGCAGAATCCCAATACGGCAGAATCCCAGAATCCCAATACACCAGAATCCCAATACGCCGGAATCCTAGAATCCCAATACGGCAGAATCCCAGAATCCCAATACACCAGAATCCCAATACGCCGGAATCCTAGAATCCCAATACGCTGGAAACCCAGAATCGCAATACACCAGAATCCCAGAATCCCAATAAGCCGGAATCCCAATACGCCAGTGATTTGAACCATTTCCCAAATTCTGGGATTATTATATTTACTGATTGTATTTGTAGAATTAGCACAAGCATTGCTAACTCCCGATTACGTGGCCCGTGGCTTATAGTGAGATCTCAGATCCCTGCAGAGGGAGGTGAAAAACACTTGAAAGAGAGAGAAAATCAGTGGTAAAAACTACAACATACAGTGATGTCACAGCACAATGTATAGCAGGACTCAACCAAACCCCGTGTCAGGTCGGGGGACCCGGCACAGTGAAGACTAACCGCGCAGAGTCGGGATCCATCGTGCTTCCATGCCAGCGCAGTGATCGTGTAGAGGTTGGGGATCTCCTTGGGTTTGGCCTCCTCCCACATACATTTCCTGGAACTCCAGTTCAGGACTCGCAGTCTGGGTAGAGAAAAAAAAACAAGAATTACACCGTGGGTCCCAATCCAGGGGCAGATATTGGGATGTCAGTGCGGTGGATGCACCGGGGTGAGGTCAGTGGTGTAAAGCGCGTGGGGATGTCAGTGCGGTGGATGCACCGGGGTGAGGTCAGTGGTGTAAAGCGCATGGGGATGTCAGTGCGGTGGATGCACTGGGGTGAGGTCAGTGGTGTAAAGCGCGTGGGGATGTCAGTGCGGTGGATGCACCGGGGTGAGGTCAGTGGTGTAAAGCGCGTGGGGATGTCAGTGCGGTGGATGCACCGGGGTGAGGTCAGTGGTGTAAAGCGCGTGGGGATGTCAGCGCGGTGGATGCACTGGGGTGAGGTCAGTGGTATAAAGCGCGTGGGGATGTCAGTGCGGTGGATGCACTGGGGTGAGGTCAGTGGTGTAAAGCGCGTGGGGATGTCAGCGTGGTGGATGCACCGGGGTGAGGTCAGTGGTGTAAAGCGCGTGGGGATGTCAGTGCGGTGGATGCACCGGGGTGAGGTCAGTGGTGTAAAGCGCGTGGGGATGTCAGTGAGGTGGATGCACCGGGGTGAGGTCAGTGGTGTGAAGCGCGTGGGGATGTCAGTGCAGTGGATGCACCGGGGGTGAGGTCGGCAGTGGTGTGAGGTCAGCGAGGAGGATGCATGGTACCTGTCGTAGCTTCCGATCACCACGGACTGGCCGCTGGGGCTGGTGGCAGCAGTGGTGAATTCTCTCTCACTCGGGTCTCTGCTGTAGTCAAAGGTTTGGATGATTTGACCTTCCTTACCATAAGCCACAAGCTTCTTATCACAGCCCCCAGCCACGATACTGCTGGCAGCCCAGGCCAAGGCATATGGGGGGCATGGGTGGGTAACTAGCTTACCCTGGGGAGAAAGAGAAGGACGTGTGAGGAAGTAACAGCTAGTACATCACAATGAGCTCCTTATTCCCCTAATGACTGATATCTGATACGGATGCTGTTCCCCTTGTCCAAATTAATCTTCTAACCCTGTTGCGGAGCAGGGTGGGAGGGATGTGTTGCGGAGTAGGGAGGAGGCATGTTGCAGGGTGGGGGGGGCCATGTTGCGGAGCAGGGTGGGGGGGCCATGTTGCGGAGTTTGTATTGGATTTCTTCTAGAGTATAGCGGGGACTGGTTTGGAAGGTGACTTATGGGGGGAGATGATTAGGAAAGGTGAACGATCGGTAGTTGTGAAACCTGATGTCAATTAATGAGATCTGTAATGCTTCTCTATAAATGAGACCCCCTTACACTGCATGCCATAGCAACTGTTTTCCAATCTGACAATAGACGTACAGACACTTCTCAGGTGTGATCTCTTTCCCTTAACACACTGTTTGTACCATTGTTCGCATTGTTCTCTTTTGCATTAATTGGATTGTGGAGTGCACATCATTTTGTTCCAGGACACGGGACCCCGTTACTACTGTACCTGGGACTCTCCCGACCCTTCATCATCGAAGAAATAACGAACGATGGTGCCATCCGCATGGCCTGAGAGGATCCCCTTCCCAGAAACACTGAAAACAAGAGATGCACTTAAACCTGTCCATGTTGGGTGTACAGGCGAGGTCTGTTCCTCAGGGGAGGAGCTTCTTTATGAAAACTTATCTACAGGTCTCCACCCACAATATCAGATGCACACACACATTTCATATTTAGATAGGTGAGTGATTGCTTTGGTCTACTTCTCAGCGCTGGACTTATGCTTGTGACCCATTGGCTATATAACCCAGTCTACCCAGGAAGGGAGAGGCCAGTGTGGCCCCGGTGCTCCATGCTGACCCCAGCTTCTTTATTGTTGAACTCCTATATAACCCAGTCTACCCAGGAAGGGAGAGGCCAGTGTGGCCCCAGAGCTCCATGCTGACACCAACTTCTTTACTGTTGGACTCCTATATAACCCAGTCTACCCAGGAAGGGAGAGGCCAGTGTAGCCCCAGAGCTCCATGCTGACACCAACTTCCTTACTGTTGGACTCCTATATAACCCAGTCTACCCAGGAAGGTGGTGCCCAGAACTCCAGCCTGACATTTTTATCAGAGCTGCGATCTCATTGGCTGCGTCATTTTCTAAGCTTAGTCACGACTGGAAAATACTAAAGGGTATGACACAGATGAATCCATTTTGTAGCTTATACCCAGGCGTTATCACCCGGAGTGGTTATCGCCCGGAGTGGTTATCGCCCGGAGCGCCCGGAGTGGTTATCGCCCGGAGCGCCCGGAGGGGTTATCGCCCGGAGGGATTATCGCCCGGAGGGATTATCGCCCGGAGGGGTTATCGCCCGGAGGGGTTATCGCCCGGAGCGCCCGGAGGGGTTATCGCCCGGAGGGGTTATCGCCCGGAGGGGTTATACTGAATACTCACTTGGAGGCCAGGGAGACCACGTAAGACTCTGTGCCGTAGATTGTGGAAGATTTATTGGTCTTTGTATTCGCCAAACGAACCTGAAATCAAAATGATCTAACATCTGTAATGTGTCTCTATAATAATGTCTATACCCCCTCATGCCATATGTGCTTTCCATCCAGGTCCCCCAACATACCACACCACACACTGTATGTATTCTATACCACCCTTCCTAATACCCATAATGTGACATTCCCGCACACTGTATGTATTCTATACCACCCTTCCTAATACCCATAATGTGACATTCCCGCACACTGTATGTATTCTATACCACCCTTCCTAATACCCATAATGTGACATTCCCGCACACTGTATGTATTCTATACCACCCTTCCTAATACCCATAATGTGACATTCCCGCACACTGTATGTATTCTATACCACCCTTCCTAATACCCATAATGTGACATTCCCGCACACTCTATGTATTCTATACCACCCTTCCTAATACCCATAATGTGACATTCCCGCACACTGTATGTATTCTATACCACCCTTCCTAATACCCATAATGTGACATTCCCGCACACTGTATGTATTCTATACCACCCTTCCTAATACCCATAATGTGACATTCCCGCACACTGTATGTATTCTATACCACCCTTCCTAATACCCATAATTTGACATTCCCGCTCACTGTATGTATTCTATACCACCCTTCCTAATACCCATAATGTGACATTCCCGCTCACTGTATGTATTCTATACCACCCTTCCTAATACCCATAATGTGACATTCCCGCACACTCTATGTATTCTATACCACCCTTCCTAATACCCATAATGTGACATTCCCGCACACTGTATGTATTCTATACCACCCTTCCTAATACCCATAATGTGACATTCCCGCACACTGTATGTATTCTATACCACCCTTCCTAATACCCATAATGTGACATTCCCGCACACTGTATGTATTCTATACCACCCTTCCTAATACCCATAATGTGACATTCCCGCACACTGTATGTATTCTATACCACCCTTCCTAATACCAATAATGTGACATTCCCACTCACTGTATGTATTCTATACCACCCTTCCTAATACCCATAATGTGACATTCCCGCACACTGTATGTATTCTATACCACCCTTCCTAATACCCATAATGTGACATTCCCGCACACTGTATGTATTCTATACCACCCTTCCTAATACCCATAATGTGACATTCCCGCACACTGTATGTATTCTATACCACCCTTCCTAATACCCATAATGTGACATTCCCGCACACTGTATGTATTCTATACCACCCTTCCTAATACCCATAATGTGACATTCCCGCACAATGTATGTATTCTATACCACCCTTCCTAATACCCATAATGTGACATTCCCGCTCACTGTATGTATTCTATACCACCCTTCCTAATACCCATAATGTGACATTCCCGCTCACTGTATGTATTCTATACCACCCTTCCTAATACCCATAATGTGACATTCCCGCACACTGTATGTATTCTATACCACCCTTCCTAATACCCATAATGTGACATTCCCGCACACTGTATGTATTCTATACCACCCTTCCTAATACCCATAATGTGACATTCCCGCACACTGTATGTATTCTATACCACCCTTCCTAATACCCATAATGTGACATTCCCGCACACTGTATGTTTCTATACCACCCTTCCTAATACCCATAATGTGACATTCCCGCACACTGTATGTATTCTATACCACCCTTCCTAATACCCATAATGTGACATTCCCGCACACTGTATGTATTCTATACCACCCTTCCTAATACCCATAATGTGACATTCCCGCACACTGTATGTTTCTATACCACCCTTCCTAATACCCATAATGTGACATTCCCGCACACTGTATGTATTCTATACCACCCTTCCTAATACCCATAATGTGACATTCCCGCACACTGTATGTATTCTATACCACCCTTCCTAATACCCATAATGTGACATTCCCGCACACTGTATGTATTCTATACCACCCTTCCTAATACCCATAATGTGACATTCCCGCACACTGTATGTATTCTATACCACCCTTCCTAATACCCATAATGTGACATTCCCGCACACTGTATGTATTCTATACCACCCTTCCTAATACCCATAATGTGACATTCCCGCACACTGTATGTATTCTATACCACCCTTCCTAATACCCATAATGTGACATTCCCGCACACTGTATGTATTCTATACCACCCTTCCTAATACCCATAATGTGACATTCCCGCACACTGTATGTATTCTATACCACCCTTCCTAATACCCATAATGTGACATTCCCGCACACTGTATGTATTCTATACCACCCTTCCTAATACCCATAATGTGACATTCCCGCACACTGTATGTATTCTATACCACCCTTCCTAATACCCATAATGTGACATTCCCGCACACTGTATGTATTCTATACCACCCTTCCTAATACCCATAATGTGACATTCCCGCACACTGTATGTATTCTATACCACCCTTCCTAATACCCATAATGTGACATTCCCGCACACTGTATGTATTCTATACCACCCTTCCTAATACCCATAATGTGACATTCCCGCACACTGTATGTATTCTATACCACCCTTCCTAATACCCATAATGTGACATTCCCGCACACTGTATGTATTCTATACCACCCTTCCTAATACCCATAATGTGACATTCCCGCTCACTGTATGTATTCTATACCACCCTTCCTAATACCCATAATGTGACATTCCCGCACACTGTATGTATTCTATACCACCCTTCCTAATACCCATAATGTGACATTCCCGCTCACTGTATGTATTCTATACCACCCTTCCTAATACCCATAATGTGACATTCCCGCACACTGTATGTATTCTATACCACCCTTCCTAATACCCATAATGTGACATTCCCGCACACTGTATGTATTCTATACCACCCTTCCTAATACCCATAATGTGACATTCCCGCACACTGTATGTATTCTATACCACCCTTCCTAATACCCATAATGTGATATTCCCGCACACTTTATGTATTCTATACCACCCTTCCTAATACCCATAATGTGACATTCCCGCACACTGTATGTATTCTATACCACCCTTCCTAATACCCATAATGTGACATTCCCGCACACTGTATGTATTCTATACCACCCTTCCTAATACCCATAATGTGACATTCCCGCACACTGTATGTATTCTATACCACCCTTCCTAATACCCATGTGACATTCCCGCACACTGTATGTATTCTATACCACCCTTCCTAATACCCATAATGTGACATTCCCGCACACTGTATGTATTCTATACCACCCTTCCTAATACCCATAATGTGACATTCCCGCACACTGTATGTATTCTATACCACCCTTCCTAATACCCATAATGTGACATTCCCGCACACTGTATGTATTCTATACCACCCTTCCTAATACCCATAATGTGACATTCCCGCTCACTGTATGTATTCTATACCACCCTTCCTAATACCCATAATGTGACATTCCCGCACACTGTATGTATTCTATACCACCCTTCCTAATACCCATAATGTGACATTCCCGCTCACTGTATGTATTCTATACCACCCTTCCTAATACCCATAATGTGACATTCCCGCACACTGTATGTATTCTATACCACCCTTCCTAATACCCATAATGTGACATTCCCGCACACTGTATGTATTCTATACCACCCTTCCTAATACCCATAATGTGACATTCCCGCACACTGTATGTATTCTATACCACCCTTCCTAATACCCATAATGTGACATTCCCGCACACTGTATGTATTCTATACCACCCTTCCTAATACCCATAATGTGACATTCCCGCACACTGTATGTATTCTATACCACCCTTCCTAATACCCATAATGTGACATTCCCGCACACTGTATGTATTCTATACCACCCTTCCTAATACCCATAATGTGACATTCCCGCACACTGTATGTATTCTATACCACCCTTCCTAATACCCATAATGTGACATTCCCGCACACTGTATGTATTCTATACCACCCTTCCTAATACCCATAATGTGACATTCCCGCACACTGTATGTATTCTATACCACCCTTCCTAATACCCATAATGTGACATTCCCGCACACTGTATGTATTCTATACCACCCTTCCTAATACCCATAATGTGACATTCCCGCACACTGTATGTATTCTATACCACCCTTCCTAATACCCATAATGTGACATTCCCGCACACTGTATGTATTCTATACCACCCTTCCTAATACCCATAATGTGACATTCCCGCACACTGTATGTATTCTATACCACCCTTCCTAATACCCATAATGTGACATTCCCGCACACTGTATGTATTCTATACCACCCTTCCTAATACCCATAATGTGACATTCCCGCACACTGTATGTATTCTATACCACCCTTCCTAATACCCATAATGTGACATTCCCGCACACTGTATGTATTCTATACCACCCTTCCTAATACCCATAATGTGACATTCCCGCACACTGTATGTATTCTATACCACCCTTCCTAATACCCATAATGTGACATTCCCGCACACTGTATGTATTCTATACCACCCTTCCTAATACCCATAATGTGACATTCCCGCACACTGTATGTATTCTATACCACCCTTCCTAATACCCATAATGTGACATTCCCGCACACTGTATGTATTCTATACCACCCTTCCTAATACCCATAATGTGACATTCCCGCTCACTGTATGTATTCTATACCACCCTTCCTAATATCCATAATGTGACATTCCCGCACACTGTATGTATTCTATACCACCCTTCCTAATACCCATAATGTGACATTCCCGCTCACTGTATGTATTCTATACCACCCTTCCTAATACCCATAATGTGACATTCCCGCACACTGTGTGATATCACAACATGGCTTTGTGAAAGACAGATCTTGTCAAACTAACTTTATTACATTCAATGGGGAGGTGAGTAAATAGATATGCTGCACTGGCTGTGATATATTTAGACTTTGCTAAGGCATACTGTACAAATTGACTGAAATAGGCTTAAGGCCATAGGTTTGTTTGTGGATTGGCAATTGGTTGAAAGACATGTATTCAATACTGCCCCTCAAAATACCAAAAATGTGATCGGCCCACACATTGTATGCATTCTACAACTCCCATCCCCATACCAATGTGACAGTTCCACACATTGTATGTATACTATACAGCCTCCACCCCGTAGCCCCACACTCAAGATATTCTAAACCACCCCTTCTAACAGTGAGGATATCACATACTGGCCTGCACTGTATGCATTCTATACTTCCTCCTACACGGTATGTGACAGCCACATACAGTGTATATATTCTATACTGCACCACCGTTATGCCCACATAAGACTGTACCTTTCCTTCTGCTAAACCAAACACAATGGCATTTTCCGCCAGCCACTGCAGACATGTTACCGCACTCTGCAAGAGAAACATATACACATCAACAGAATCAGCCCACAGCAGGGCACTGACAACCCACTCACCCCACACACACCCACTCACAGCAGACACCCACCCACTCACACTCACCCCACACACAGTAAACACCCACCCCACCCACACACCCTCACAGAAGACACACACCGCACACACATCTACTCACAGCAGACACCCACTCCACACACATCCACTCACAGCAGACACCCACTCCACACACATCCACTCACAGCAGACACCCACCCCACACACATCCACTCACAGCAGACACCCACTCCACACACATCCACTCACAGCAGACACCCACTCCACACACATCCACTCACAGCAGACACCCACTCCACACACATCCACTCACAGCAGACACCCACTCCACACACATCCACTCACAGCAGACACCCACCCCACACACATCCACTCACAGCAGACACCCACCCCACACACACACCCACTCACAGCAGACACCCACCCCACACACACACCCACTCACAGCAGACACCCACCCCACACACACACCCACTCACAGCAGACACCCACCCCACACACACACCCACTCACAGCAGACACCGACCCCACACACACCCACTCACAGCAGACACCCACCCCACACACCCACAGCAGACACCGACCCCACACACCCACTCACCCACACCCACTCACAGCAGACACCGACCCCACACATACCCACTCACCCACACCCACTCACAGCAGACACCGACCCCACACATACCCACTCACAGCAGACACCGACCCCACACATACCCACTCACAGCAGACACCCACCCCACACACCCACTCACCCACACCCACCCCACACACAGCAGACACCAACCCCACACACCCACTCACCCACCCCCACCCCACACACACACCCACTCACAGCAGACACCGACCCCACACACCCACTCACAGCAGACACCGACCCCACACACATCCACTCACAGCAGACACCCACTCCACACACATCCACTCACAGCAGACACCCACTCCACACACATCCACTCACAGCAGACACCCACTCCACACACATCCACTCACAGCAGACACCCACCCCACACACATCCACTCACAGCAGACACCCACCCCACACACATCCACTCACAGCAGACACCCACCCCACACACATCCACTCACAGCAGACACCCACCCCACACACATCCACTCACAGCAGACACCCACCCCACACCCACTCACAGCAGACACCCACCCCACACACACACACCCACTCACAGCAGACACCGACCCCACACACACACACCCACTCACAGCAGACACCGACCCCACACACACACACCCACTCACAGCAGACACCGACCCCACACACACATCCTCACAGCAGACACCGACCCCACACACCCACACCCACTCACAGCAGACACCGACCCCACACACCCACACCCACTCACAGCAGACACCGACCCCACACACCCACTCACAGCAGACACCGACCCCACACACCCACACCCACTCACAGCAGACACCGACCCCACACACACCCACTCACAGCAGACACCGACCCCACACACACCCACTCACAGCAGACACCGACCCCACACACACCCACTCACAGCAGACACCGACCCCACACACACCCACTCACAGCAGACACCGACCCCACACACACCCACTCACAGCAGACACCGACCCCACACACACCCACTCACAGCAGACACCGACCCCACACACACCCACTCACAGCAGACACCGACCCCACACACCCACTCACCCACAGCAGACACCGACCCCACACACCCACTCACCCACACCAACAGCAGACACCGACCCCACACACCCACACCCGACACCGACCCCACACACCCACTCACAGCAGACACCGACCCCACACACACCCACTCACAGCAGACACCGACCCCACACACCCACACCCACTCACAGGAGACACCGACCCCACACACCCACACCCACTCACAGGAGACACCGACCCCACACACACCCTCTCACCCACACCCACCAGACACCGACCCCACACACCCACTCACAGCAGACACCGACCCCACACACCCACTCACCCACACCCACTCACAGCAGACACCGACCCCACACACCCACTCACAGCAGACACCCATGCCAACAAACTACAAACTCCAAAATGCATGAGAATCCGCATGACAATGTACAACACGCTCGGCATGTTGTCTCCGGAGGGCACTTACCGTCTGGATGAACTTATTGCAGATTACTTTTTTATCTCCCCTGGAAGAAAAGAAAATAAACATTGGGCTTTATATTCACACAATAATAATCCTACTGTGTGTACACCTGTTGCGCTAACGTGCAGGCTGGAGCTATAGGTGCGGGGGCTCTGCAGGCCGGGGCTGTGGGTGCGGAGGCTCTGCAGACCGGGGCTGCGGGTGCGGAGGCTCTGCAGGCCGGGGCTGCGGGTGCGGAGGCTCTGCAGGGTGGGGCTGCGGCTGCGGGGGCTCTGCAGGCCGGGGCTGTGGGTGCGGAGGCTCTGCAGGCCGGGGCTGCGGGTGCAGAGGCTCTGCAGGTCGGGGCTGCGGGTGCTCTGCAGGCCGGGGCTGTGGGTGCGGAGGCTCTGCAGGCCGGGGCTGTGGGTGCGGAGGCTCTGCAGGCCGGGGCTGTGGGTGCGGAGGCTCTGCAGGCCGGGGCTGTGGGTGCGAAGGCTCTGCAGGCCCGGGGGGCGGGGGCTCTGCAGGCCGGGGCTGTGGGTGCGGAGGCTCTGCAGGCCGGGGCTGCGGGTGCGGAGGCTCTGCAGGCCGGGGCTGCGGGTGCGGAGGCTCTGCAGGCCGGGGCTGCGGGTGCGGAGGCTCTGCAGGCCGGGGCTGCGGGTGCGGAGGCTCTGCAGGCCGGGGCTGCGGGTGCGGAGGCTCTGCAGGCCGGGGCTGCGGGTGCGGAGGCTCTGCAGGCCGGGGCTGCGGGTGCGGAGGCTCTGCAGGCCGGGGCTGCGGGTGCGGAGGCTCTGCAGGGTGGGGCTGCGGGTGCGGAGGCTCTGCAGGGTGGGGCTGTGGGGTCTCTGCAGGGTGGGGCTGTGGGGTCTCTGCAGGCCGGGTCTGTGGGGTCTCTGCAGGCCGGGGCTGTGGGGTCTCTGCAGGCCGGGGCTGTGGGGTCTCTGCAGGCCGGGGCTGTGGGGTCTCTGCAGGCCGGGGCTGTGGGGTCTCTGCAGGCCGGGGCTGTGGGTGCGGGGGCTCTGCAGGCCGGGGCTGTGGGTGCGGGGGCTCTGCAGGCCGGGGCTGTGGGTGCGGGGGCTCTGCAGGCCGGGGCTGTGGGTGCGGGGGCTCTGCAGGGCGGGGCTGCGGGTGTGGGGGCTCTGCAGGGCGGGGCTGCGGGGGCTCTGCAGGGTGGGGCTGCGGAGGCTCTGCAGGGCGGGGCTGCGGGTGTGGGGCTCTGCAGGGCGGGGCTGCGGGGGCTCTGCAGGGCGGGGCTGTGCATATTAAATAGAAATAATGTGTGTGTGCATTACCCAGAATGCTCTGGTCCTGGGGGAATAACCCGCCTCACTCACCAGTCATCGCCAATCTTGTACACGTAGATAATGCTGTCAGTCTGGCCGATGGCGATCTTGGTGGAGTCCGGTGAGAAGGCCATGCTTCGAACCATGTAACTCTTCTTCCCGAACTAATGAAGTAACATAGACTGATTGAAAACAATCGCTACACGGACATAAACCAGCCATCGAGCAACACGCCAGTAAATACCGGGACCTCAAATTCATTAGATATCCCTGGAGGAGGACCAGTCCTGGTTAGATATCACTGTGTTACAGGAGGAGGACCGGTCCTGGTTAGATATCCCTGTGATAATGGAGCAGGACCGGTCCTGGTTAGATATCCGTGTTACTGGAGGAGGACTGGTCCTGGTTAGATATCCCTGTGATAATGGAGCAGGACCGGTCCTGGTTAGATATCCCTGTGTTACTGGAGCAGGACCGGTCCTGGTTAGATATCCCTGTGTTACTGGAGCAGGACCGGTCCTGGTTAGATATCCCTGTGTTACTGGATGAGGACCGGTCCTGGTTAGATATCCCTGTGTTACTGGATGAGGACCGGTCCTGGTTAGATATCCCTGTGTTACTGGATGAGGACCGGTCCTGGTTAGATATCCCTGTGTTACTGGAGCAGGACCGGTCCTGGTTAGATATCCCTGTGTTACTGGATGAGGACCGGTCCTGGTTAGATATCCCTGTGTTACTGGATGAGGACCGGTCCTGGTTAGATATCCCTGTGTTACTGGAGCAGGACCGGTCCTGGTTAGATATCCCTGTGTTACTGGATGAGGACCGGTCCTGGTTAGATATCCCTGTGTTACTGGAGGAGGACCGGTCCTGGTTAGATATCCCTGTGTTACTGGATGAGGACCGGTCCTGGTTAGATATCCCTGTGTTAATGGAGCAGGACCGGTCCTGGTTAGATATCCCTGTGTTACTGGAGGAGGACCTGTCCTGGTTAGATATCACTGTGTTACTGGAGGAGGACCAGTCCTGGTTAGATATACCTGTGTTAATGGAGCAGGACCGGTCCTGGTTAGAGATCACTGTGATAATGGAGCAGGCCACTCTCATTGGGTGAAAGCTTACCTTGGATTCGATGGGTTTGGTGGAGAATTTGTCCCTCCTCTCCCCGTGTTCATCATATAAAAGCACCACTCTATCCACCGTACACACTGCAAACTTGGCATTATTCTGGGACCAGGCCATACACGTCACCTTAGCTGCCCCTTCCTACCGCCAAAAACAGCACTGGGTCAATGACAACACCAAGAACAGCAGCCTAATATCAAACCCGAGTACAAGAGAAGGCCACGAACGAAGGGAGCTATTCACCATGTGTTACTTAAGTTAGGCGACTAGATGGGCTGAATGGTTCTTATCTGCCAGTGACACATTCTATGTTTCTATATAGATTATTGGGCAGACTAGATGGGCTGAATGGTTCTTATCTGCCAGTGACACATTCTATGTCTCTATTTAGATTATTGTGCATACTAGATGGGCTGAATGGTTCTTATCTGCCAGTGACACATTCTATGTCTCTATATAGATTATTGTGCAGACTAGATGGGCTGAATGGTTCTTATCTGCCAGTGACACATTCTATGTTTCTATGTCTCTATATAGATTATTGTGCAGACTAGATGGACTGAATGGTTCTTATCTGCCAGTGACACATTCTATGTCTCTATATAGATTATTGTACAGACTAGATGGGCTGAATGGTTCTTATCTGCTGGTGACACATTCTATGTTTCTATATAGATTATTGGGCAGACTAGATGGGCTGAATGGTTCTTATCTGCCAGTGACACATTCTATGTTTCTATGTCTCTATATAGATTATTGTACAGACTAGATGGGCTGAATGGTTCTTATCTGCCAGTGACACATTATATGTCTCTATATAGATTATTGTGCATACTAGATGGGCTGAATGGTTCTTATCTGCAGGTGACACATTCTATGTTTCTATGTCTCTATATAGATTATTGTACAGACTAGATGGGCTGAGTGGTTCGTATCTGCCGGTGACACATTCTGTGTGTCTCTGTCTCTATATAGATTATTGTGCAGACTAGATGGGCTGAATGGTTCTTATCTGCCAGTGACACATTCTATGTTTCTATGTCTCTATATAGATTATTGTGCAGACTAGATGGGCTGAATGGTTCTTATCTGCCGGTGACACATTCTATGTCTCTATATAGATTATTGTGCAGACTAGATGGGCTGAATGGTTCTTATCTGCTGGTGACACATTCTATGTCTCTATATAGATCAGGGCTCGACAAACCCCGGGCACCAGGTCGCCATGGCGACCAGGAAATCAGACCTGGTGCTCGGGTATCGTGAGCCCCGCGATGTGCCCTCGGCAATGGGATCGGGTTTTTTTTCTTTATTCCTGCAGCGGTGCGCGAGGGAGCAGAGTGAGTGCACCGGCTGCACAGACTTCCTGCTCCGCCCCCTCGCGCACCGCGTTCTAGCGCTGATCACTGGGGAGCATAGCAGGGAAGCTGCTCTGTGCCACCGGGCTGCAACGGATACCGCCCCCCTCTCTCTGCATTGAGGTGTAATCGCAGGGAGGGGGGACACTGATAGGTAAACTCTTTTTTTTTTCTTTAAAAAAAAACCACAACCCAAAAAAAACCCTGCTGTCTTGTGTATGTCTGCGTGGATGTGTTTGTGTGTATATATGTGTGTGCATGGATGTGTTTGTGTGTATATATGTGTCTGCCTGGATGTGTTTGTGTGTATATATGTGTCTGCCTGGATGTGTTTGTGTGTATAAATGTGTCTGCCTGGATGTGTTTGTGTGTATATATGTGTGTGCCTGGATGTGTTTGTGTGTATATATGTGTTTGTGTGTATATATGTGTGTGCCTGGATGTGTTTGTGTGTATATATGTGTGTGCCTGGATGTGTTTGTGTGTATATATGTGTGTGCCTGGATGTGTTTGTGTGTGTGTGTATATATATGTGTCTGACTGGATGTGTGTTTGTGTGTGTGTGTATATATGTGTCTGACTGGATGTGTGTTTGTGTGTGTGTGTATATATGTGTCTGACTGGATGTGTTTGTGTGTGTGTGTATATATATGTGTCTGACTGGATGTGTGTGTGTGTGTATAAATGTGTCTGACTGGATTTGTGTGTGTGTGTGTATATATGTGTCTGACTGGATTTGTGTGTGTGTGTATATATGTGTCTGACTGGATTTGTGTGTGTGTGTGTATATATGTGTCTGACTGGATGTGTTTGTGTGTATGTATGTGTCTGACTGGATGTGTTTGTGTGTATGTATGTGTCTGACTGGATGTGTTTGTGTGTATGTATGTGTCTGACTGGATGTGTTTGTGTGTATGTATGTGTCTGACTGGATGTGTTTGTGTGTATGTATGTGTCTAACTGGATGTGTTTGTGTGTATATATGTGTCTGACTGGATGTGTTTGTGTGTATGTATGTGTCTAATAGGGTGTGTGTGTGTATGTATGTGACTGACTGGATGTGTGTGTGTGTGTATGTATGTATGTATGTATGTATGTGACTGACTGGATGTGTTTGTGTGTATATATGTGTGACCGGATGTGTGTGTGTGTGGGGGGGGGGTGTTTTGTATTGATATGTAGAAAAACAAGGTGTAACAGGTTTCGCGTTCAGAAGTGGAGGGTGCATGGAGAGGACTTTCACCCTAGTCCTCCAAATCAGAATAAAGGATCCTTTATTCTGGATGTATATGTGACAGACTATGTGTCTGTGTGTGACTGCGTGTGTTTGTGTTTATGTGCCGTTGTCTGGCTCCTAGATTTTTTAGCTGGCTCCTAAAACTCAGATCAATTTGTCAAGCCCTGATATAGATTATTGTGCAGACTAGATGGACTGAATGGTTCTTATCTGCAGGTGAAACATTCTATGTTTCTATATAGATTATTGTGCAGACTAGATGGGCTTAATGGTCCTTATCTGCCGGTGACACATTCTATGTTTCTATATAGATTATTGTGCAGACTAGATGGGCTGAATGGTTCTTATCTGCCGGTGACACATTCTATGTCTCTATATAGATTATTGGGCAGACTAGATGGGCTGAATGGTTCTTATCTGGCGGTGACACATTCTATGTTTCTATGTCTCTATATAGATTATTGTGCAGACTAGATGGACTGAATGGTTCTTATCTGCCGGTGACACATTCTATGTCTCTATATAGATTATTGGGCAGACTAGATGGGCTGAATGGTTCTTATCTGCTGGTGACACATTCTATGTCTCTATATAGATTATTGTGCAGACTAGATGGGCTGAATGGTTCTTATCTGCCGGTGACACATTCTATGTCTCTATATAGATTATTGTGCAGACTAGATGGGCTGAATGGTTCTTATCTGCCGGTGACACATTCTATGTTTCTATATAGATTATTGTGCAGACTAGATGGGCTGAATGGTTCTTATCTGCCGGTGACACATTCTATGTTTCTATGTCTCTATATAGATTATTGTGCAGACTAGATGGGCTGAATGGTTCTTATCTGCAGGTGAAACATTCTATGTTTCTATATCTCTATATAGATTATTGGGCAGACTAGATGGACTGAATGGTTCTTATCTGCCGGTGACACATTCTATGTCTCTATATAGATTATTGTGCAGACTAGATGGGCTGAGTGGTTCTTATCTGCCGGTGACACATTCTATGTCTCTATATAGATTATTGTGCAGACTAGATGGGCTGAATGGTTCTTATCTGCCGGTGACACATTCTATGTTTCTATGTCTCTATATAGATTATTGTGCAGAATAGATGGGCTGAATGGTTCTTATCTGCCGGTGACACATTCTATGTTTCTATGTCTCTATATAGATTATTGGGCAGACTAGATGGGCTGAATGGTTCTTATCTGCAGGTGACACATTCTATGTCTCTATATAGATTATTGTGCAGACTAGATGGGCTGAATGGTTCTTATCTGCCAGTGACACATTCTATGTCTCTATATAGATTATTGTGCAGACTAGATGGGCTGAATGGTTCTTATCTGCCGGTGACACATTCTATGTTTCTATGTCTCTATATAGATTATTGTGCAGACTAGATGGGCTGAATGGTTCTTATCTGCCGGTGACACATTCTATGTCTCTATATAGATTATTGTGCAGACTAGATGGGCTGAATGGTTCTTATCTGCCGGTGACACATTCTATGTCTCTATATAGATCATTGTGCAGACTAGATGGGCTGAATGGTTCTTATCTGCTGGTGACACATTCTATGTCTCTATATAGATTATTGTGCAGACTAGATGGGCTGAATGGTTCTTATCTGCCGGTGACACATTCTATGTCTCTATGTCTCTATATAGATTATTGTGCAGACTAGATGGGCTGAATGGTTCTTATCTGACAGTGACACATTCTATGTTTCTATATAGATTATTGTGCAGACTAGATGTGCTGAATGGTTCTTATCTGCAGGTGACACATTCTATGTCTCTATATAGATTATTGTACAGACTAGATGGGCTGAATGGTTCTTATCTGCCGGTGACACATTCTATGTCTCTATATAGATTATTGGGCAGACTAGATGGGCTGAATGGTTCTTATCTGCGGTGACACATTCTATGTCTCTATATAGATTATTGTGCAGACTAGATGGGCTGAATGGTTCTTATCTGCTGGTGACACATTCTATGTCTCTATATAGATTATTGTACAGACTAGATGGGCTTAATGGTTCTTATCTGCCGGTGACACATTCTATGTCTCTATATAGATTATTGTACAGACTAGATGGGCTGAATGGTTCATATCTGCCAGTGACACATTCTATGTTTCTATATAGATTATTGTGCAGACTAGATGGGCTGAATGGTTCTTATCTGCAGGTGACACATTCTATGTTTCTATATAGATTATTGTACAGACTAGATGGGCTGAATGGTTCTTATCTGCCAGTGACACATTCTATGTTTCTATGTCTCTATATAGATTATTGTGCAGACTAGATGGGCTGAATGGTTCTTATCTGCCGGTGACACATTCTATGTCTCTATATAGATTATTGTGCAGACTAGATGGGCTGAATGGTTCTTATCTGCCAGTGACACATTCTATGTCTCTATATAGATTATTGTACAGACTAGATGGGCTGAATGGTTCTTATCTGCTGGTGACACATTCTATGTTTCTATATAGATTATTGGGCAGACTAGATGGGCTGAATGGTTCTTATCTGCCAGTGACACATTCTATGTTTCTATGTCTCTATATAGATTATTGTACAGACTAGATGGGCTGAATGGTTCTTATCTGCCAGTGACACATTATATGTCTCTATATAGATTATTGTGCATACTAGATGGGCTGAATGGTTCTTATCTGCAGGTGACACATTCTATGTTTCTATGTCTCTATATAGATTATTGTACAGACTAGATGGGCTGAGTGGTTCGTATCTGCCGGTGACACATTCTGTGTGTCTCTGTCTCTATATAGATTATTGTGCAGACTAGATGGGCTGAATGGTTCTTATCTGCCAGTGACACATTCTATGTTTCTATGTCTCTATATAGATTATTGTGCAGACTAGATGGGCTGAATGGTTCTTATCTGCCGGTGACACATTCTATGTCTCTATATAGATTATTGTGCAGACTAGATGGGCTGAATGGTTCTTATCTGCTGGTGACACATTCTATGTCTCTATATAGATCAGGGCTCGACAAACCCCGGGCACCAGGTCGCCATGGCGACCAGGAAATCAGACCTGGTGCTCGGGTATCGTGAGCCCCGCGATGTGCCCTCGGCAATGGGATCGGGTTTTTTTTCTTTATTCCTGCAGCGGTGCGCGAGGGAGCAGAGTGAGTGCACCGGCTGCACAGACTTCCTGCTCCGCCCCCTCGCGCACCGCGTTCTAGCGCTGATCACTGGGGAGCATAGCAGGGAAGCTGCTCTGTGCCACCGGGCTGCAACGGATACCGCCCCCCTCTCTCTGCATTGAGGTGTAATCGCAGGGAGGGGGGACACTGATAGGTGAACTCTTTTTTTTTTCTTTAAAAAAAAACCACAACCCAAAAAAAACCCTGCTGTCTTGTGTATGTCTGCGTGGATGTGTTTGTGTGTATATATGTGTGTGCATGGATGTGTTTGTGTGTATATATGTGTCTGCCTGGATGTGTTTGTGTGTATATATGTGTCTGCCTGGATGTGTTTGTGTGTATAAATGTGTCTGCCTGGATGTGTTTGTGTGTATATATGTGTGTGCCTGGATGTGTTTGTGTGTATATATGTGTTTGTGTGTATATATGTGTGTGCCTGGATGTGTTTGTGTGTATATATGTGTGTGCCTGGATGTGTTTGTGTGTATATATGTGTGTGCCTGGATGTGTTTGTGTGTGTGTGTATATATATGTGTCTGACTGGATGTGTGTTTGTGTGTGTGTGTATATATGTGTCTGACTGGATGTGTGTTTGTGTGTGTGTGTATATATGTGTCTGACTGGATGTGTTTGTGTGTGTGTGTATATATATGTGTCTGACTGGATGTGTGTGTGTGTGTATAAATGTGTCTGACTGGATTTGTGTGTGTGTGTGTATATATGTGTCTGACTGGATTTGTGTGTGTGTGTATATATGTGTCTGACTGGATTTGTGTGTGTGTGTGTATATATGTGTCTGACTGGATGTGTTTGTGTGTATGTATGTGTCTGACTGGATGTGTTTGTGTGTATGTATGTGTCTGACTGGATGTGTTTGTGTGTATGTATGTGTCTGACTGGATGTGTTTGTGTGTATGTATGTGTCTGACTGGATGTGTTTGTGTGTATGTATGTGTCTAACTGGATGTGTTTGTGTGTATATATGTGTCTGACTGGATGTGTTTGTGTGTATGTATGTGTCTAATAGGGTGTGTGTGTGTATGTATGTGACTGACTGGATGTGTGTGTGTGTGTATGTATGTATGTATGTATGTATGTGACTGACTGGATGTGTTTGTGTGTATATATGTGTGACCGGATGTGTGTGTGTGTGGGGGGGGGGTGTTTTGTATTGATATGTAGAAAAACAAGGTGTAACAGGTTTCGCGTTCAGAAGTGGAGGGTGCATGGAGAGGACTTTCACCCTAGTCCTCCAAATCAGAATAAAGGATCCTTTATTCTGGATGTATATGTGACAGACTATGTGTCTGTGTGTGACTGCGTGTGTTTGTGTTTATGTGCCGTTGTCTGGCTCCTAGATTTTTTAGCTGGCTCCTAAAACTCAGATCAATTTGTCAAGCCCTGATATAGATTATTGTGCAGACTAGATGGACTGAATGGTTCTTATCTGCAGGTGAAACATTCTATGTTTCTATATAGATTATTGTGCAGACTAGATGGGCTTAATGGTCCTTATCTGCCGGTGACACATTCTATGTTTCTATATAGATTATTGTGCAGACTAGATGGGCTGAATGGTTCTTATCTGCCGGTGACACATTCTATGTCTCTATATAGATTATTGGGCAGACTAGATGGGCTGAATGGTTCTTATCTGGCGGTGACACATTCTATGTTTCTATGTCTCTATATAGATTATTGTGCAGACTAGATGGACTGAATGGTTCTTATCTGCCGGTGACACATTCTATGTCTCTATATAGATTATTGGGCAGACTAGATGGGCTGAATGGTTCTTATCTGCTGGTGACACATTCTATGTCTCTATATAGATTATTGTGCAGACTAGATGGGCTGAATGGTTCTTATCTGCCGGTGACACATTCTATGTCTCTATATAGATTATTGTGCAGACTAGATGGGCTGAATGGTTCTTATCTGCCGGTGACACATTCTATGTTTCTATATAGATTATTGTGCAGACTAGATGGGCTGAATGGTTCTTATCTGCCGGTGACACATTCTATGTTTCTATGTCTCTATATAGATTATTGTGCAGACTAGATGGGCTGAATGGTTCTTATCTGCAGGTGAAACATTCTATGTTTCTATATCTCTATATAGATTATTGGGCAGACTAGATGGACTGAATGGTTCTTATCTGCCGGTGACACATTCTATGTCTCTATATAGATTATTGTGCAGACTAGATGGGCTGAGTGGTTCTTATCTGCCGGTGACACATTCTATGTCTCTATATAGATTATTGTGCAGACTAGATGGGCTGAATGGTTCTTATCTGCCGGTGACACATTCTATGTTTCTATGTCTCTATATAGATTATTGTGCAGACTAGATGGGCTGAATGGTTCTTATCTGCCGGTGACACATTCTATGTTTCTATGTCTCTATATAGATTATTGGGCAGACTAGATGGGCTGAATGGTTCTTATCTGCAGGTGACACATTCTATGTCTCTATATAGATTATTGTGCAGACTAGATGGGCTGAATGGTTCTTATCTGCCAGTGACACATTCTATGTCTCTATATAGATTATTGTGCAGACTAGATGGGCTGAATGGTTCTTATCTGCCGGTGACACATTCTATGTTTCTATGTCTCTATATAGATTATTGTGCAGACTAGATGGGCTGAATGGTTCTTATCTGCCGGTGACACATTCTATGTCTCTATATAGATTATTGTGCAGACTAGATGGGCTGAATGGTTCTTATCTGCCGGTGACACATTCTATGTCTCTATATAGATCATTGTGCAGACTAGATGGGCTGAATGGTTCTTATCTGCTGGTGACACATTCTATGTCTCTATATAGATTATTGTGCAGACTAGATGGGCTGAATGGTTCTTATCTGCCGGTGACACATTCTATGTCTCTATGTCTCTATATAGATTATTGTGCAGACTAGATGGGCTGAATGGTTCTTATCTGACAGTGACACATTCTATGTTTCTATATAGATTATTGTGCAGACTAGATGTGCTGAATGGTTCTTATCTGCAGGTGACACATTCTATGTCTCTATATAGATTATTGTACAGACTAGATGGGCTGAATGGTTCTTATCTGCCGGTGACACATTCTATGTCTCTATATAGATTATTGGGCAGACTAGATGGGCTGAATGGTTCTTATCTGCGGTGACACATTCTATGTCTCTATATAGATTATTGTGCAGACTAGATGGGCTGAATGGTTCTTATCTGCTGGTGACACATTCTATGTCTCTATATAGATTATTGTACAGACTAGATGGGCTTAATGGTTCTTATCTGCCGGTGACACATTCTATGTCTCTATATAGATTATTGTACAGACTAGATGGGCTGAATGGTTCATATCTGCCAGTGACACATTCTATGTTTCTATATAGATTATTGTGCAGACTAGATGGGCTGAATGGTTCTTATCTGCAGGTGACACATTCTATGTTTCTATATAGATTATTGTACAGACTAGATGGGCTGAATGGTTCTTATCTGCCAGTGACACATTCTATGTTTCTATGTCTCTATATAGATTATTGTGCAGACTAGATGGGCTGAATGGTTCTTATCTGCCGGTGACACATTCTATGTCTCTATATAGATTATTGTGCAGACTAGATGGGCTGAATGGTTCTTATCTGCCAGTGACACATTCTATGTTTCTATATAGATTATTGTGCAGACTAGATGTGCTGAATGGTTCTTATCTGCAGGTGACACATTCTATGTCTCTATATAGATTATTGTACAGACTAGATGGGCTGAATGGTTCTTATCTGCCGGTGACACATTCTATGTCTCTATATAGATTATTGGGCAGACTAGATGGGCTGAATGGTTCTTATCTGCGGTGACACATTCTATGTCTCTATATAGATTATTGTGCAGACTAGATGGGCTGAATGGTTCTTATCTGCTGGTGACACATTCTATGTCTCTATATAGATTATTGTACAGACTAGATGGGCCTAATGGTTCTTATCTGCCGGTGACACATTCTATGTCTCTATATAGATTATTGTACAGACTAGATGGGCTGAATGGTTCATATCTGCCAGTGACACATTCTATGTTTCTATATAGATTATTGTGCAGACTAGATGGGCTGAATGGTTCTTATCTGCAGGTGACACATTCTATGTCTCTATATAGATTATTGGGCAGACTAGATGGGCTGAATGGTTCTTATCTGCCGGTGACACATTCTATGTTTCTATGTCTCTATATAGATTATTGTGCAGACTAGATGGGCTGAATGGTTCTTATCTGCCAGTGACACATTCTATGTCTCTATATAGATTATTGGGCAGACTAGATGGGCTGAATGGTTCTTATCTGCCGGTGACACATTCTATGTCTCTATATAGATTATTGTGCAGACTAGATGGGCTGAATGGTTCTTATCTGCCGGTGACACATTCTATGTCTCTATTTAGATTATTGTGCAGATTAGATGGGCTGAATGGTTCTTATCTGCCAGTGACACATTCTATGTTTCTATGTCTCTATATAGATTATTGTGCAGACTAAATGGCCTGAATGGTTCTTATCTGCCGGTGACACATTCTATGTCTCTATATAGATTATTGTACAGACTAGATGGGCTGAATGGTTCTTATCTGCCGGTGACACATTCTATGTCTCTATATAGATTATTGTGCAGACTAGATGGGCTGAATGGTTCTTATCTGCTGGTGACACATTCTATGTTTCTATGTCTCTATATAGGTTATTGTGCAGACTAGATGGGCTGAATGGTTCTTATCTGCCGGTGACACATTCTATGTCTCTATATGTGATACAGGGAGGGGGCCGCACACTGAGTATACCTGCGTGATACAGGGAGGGGGCCGCACACTGAGTATACCTGCGTGATACAGGGAGGGGGCCGCACACTGAGTATACCTGCGTGATACAGGGAGGGGGCCGCACACTGAGTATACCTGCGTGATACAGGGAGGGGGCCGCACACTGAGTATACCTGCGTGATACAGGGAGGGGGCCGCACACTGAGTATACCTGCGTGATACAGGGAGGGGGCCGCACACTGAGTATACCTGCGTGATACAGGGAGGGGACCGCACACTGAGTATACCTGCGTGATACAGGGAGGGGGCCGCACACTGAGTATACCTGCGTGATACAGGGAGGGGGCCGCACACTGAGTATACCTGCGTGATACAGGGAGGGGGCCGCACACTGAGTATACCTGCGTGATACAGGGAGGGGGCCGCACACTGAGTATACCTGCGTGATACAGGGAGGGGGCCGCACACTGAGTATACCTGCGTGATACAGGGAGGGGGCCGCACACTGAGTATACCTGCGTGATACAGGGAGGGGGCCGCACACTGAGTATACCTGTGTGATACAGGGAGGGGGGCTCACACTGAGTATACCTGTGTGATACAGGGAGGGGGCCGCACACTGAGTATACCTGTGTGATACAGGGAGGGGGGCGCACACTGAGTATACCTGTGTGATACAGGGAGGGGGGCGCACACTGAGTATACCTGTGTGATACAGGGAGGGGGCCGCACACTGAGTATACCTGTGTGATACAGGGAGGGGGCCGCACACTGAGTATACCTGTGTGATACAGGGAGGGAGGCGCACACTGAGTATACCTGTGTGATACAGGGAGGGAGGCGCACACTGAGTATACCTGTGTGATACAGGGAGGGGGGCGCACACTGAGTATACCTGTGTGATACAGGGAGGGGGGCGCACACTGAGTATACCTGTGTGATACAGGGAGGGGGGCGCACACTGAGTATACCTGTGTGATACAGGGAGGGGACCGCACACTGAGTATACCTGTGTGATACAGGGAGGGGGGCTCACACTGAGTATACCTGTGTGATACAGGGAGGGGGCCGCACACTGAGTATACCTGCGTGATACAGGGAGGGGACCGCACACTGAGTATACCTGCGTGATACAGGGAGGGGGCCGCACACTGAGTATACCTGCGTGATACAGGGAGGGGGCCGCACACTGAGTATACCTGTGTGATACAGGGAGGGGGCCGCACACTGAGTATACCTGTGTGATACAGGGAGGGGGCCGCACACTGAGTATACCTGCGTGATACAGGGAGGGGGCCGCACACTGAGTATACCTGCGTGATACAGGGAGGGGGGCTCACACTGAGTATACCTGCGTGATACAGGGAGGGGGCCGCACACTGAGTATACCTGCGTGATACAGGGAGGGGGCCGCACACTGAGTATACCTGCGTGATACAGGGAGGGGGCCGCACACTGAGTATACCTGCGTGATACAGGGAGGGGGCCGCACACTGAGTATACCTGCGTGATACAGGGAGGGGGCCGCACACTGAGTATACCTGCGTGATACAGGGAGGGGGCCGCACACTGAGTATACCTGTGTGATACAGGGAGGGGGCCGCACACTGAGTATACCTGCGTGATACAGGGAGGGGGCCGCACACTGAGTATACCTGTGTGATACAGGGAGGGGGCCGCACACTGAGTATACCTGTGTGATACAGGGAGGGGGCCGCACACTGAGTATACCTGCGTGATACAGGGAGGGGGGCTCACACTGAGTATACCTGCGTGATACAGGGAGGGGGCCGCACACTGAGTATACCTGCGTGATACAGGGAGGGGGCCGCACACTGAGTATACCTGCGTGATACAGGGAGGGGGCCGCACACTGAGTATACCTGTGTGATACAGGGAGGGGGCCGCACACTGAGTATACCTGCGTGATACAGGGAGGGGGCCGCACACTGAGTATACCTGCGTGATACAGGGAGGGGGCCGCACACTGAGTATACCTGCGTGATACAGGGAGGGGGGCTCACACTGAGTATACCTGTGTGATACAGGGAGGGGGGCCGCACACTGAGTATACCTGCGGAGTCAGTAGCGTTTTCATGTGTTTCAGTTGCATGATGATCCTCAGGCCGATAGTTTATCCTCCGCCGGGTGTCACCCCTGGGTGTATATCCTCCGCCGGGTGTCACCCCTGGGTGTATATCCTCGGTCGGGTGTCAGCCCAGGGTGTATATCCTCGGTCGGGTGTCAGCCCAGGGTGTATATCCTCCGCCGGGTGTCAGCCCAGGGTGTATATCCTCCGCCGGGTGTCACCCCTGGGTGTATATCCTCGGTCGGGTGTCAGCCCAGGGTGTATATCCTCCGCCGGGTGTTAGCCCAGGGTGTATATCCTCCGCCGGGTGTCCGGGTGAATGAGGCAGGTTACCCGCGGGATGAATGCTCCGCCGGGTGTATGAGGCAGGTTACCCGCAGTATGAATGCTCCGCCGGGTGTCCGGGTGAATGAGAAGGTTACCCGCAGTATGAATGCTCCGTCGGGTGTCCGGGTGTATGAGGCAGGTTACCCGCAGTATGAATGCTCCGCCGGGTGTCCGGGTGAATGAGAAGGTTACCCGCAGTATGAATGCTCCGTCGGGTGTCCGGGTGTATGAGGCAGGTTACCCGCAGTATGAATGCTCCGTACAGTTGCTGCGCTTTCCTCGTTGCTCTGGTAACCGATACATTGACTTATCGAGCTGGCGCTGACAGATGACGTCATCAGTGACAGTTACTGAAGCGCCATGTTTATTATGGAAATCATCGACGTTCCCATAGGAAGTATGGCGTCCGGAACCGGAAACCCGCCATGTTACGTGTGGCGGAAACGGATCCTCATATGATATCACCTGAGTAATACATATTACTCAATGTACTTCAGACTAATGATATCATAGTCACTTTATAATGAACACCTATAACATAAATATACTATATATATAATATCCAGTCATATATAAAGAGTAATATTATCAGCCTGTACACAATATAACATAAATATACTATATATATAATATCCAGTCATATATAAAGAGTAATATTATCAGCCTGTACACAGTATAACATAAATATACTATATATATCATATCCAGTCATATAGAAAGAGTAATATTATCAGCCTGTACACAATATAACATAAATATACTATATATATAATATCCAGTCATATATAAAGAATAATATTATCAGTCTGTACACAATATAACATAAATATACTATATATATAATATCCAGTCATATATAAAGAGTAATATTATCAGCCTGTACACAATATAACATAAATATACTATATATATAATATCCAGTCATATATAAAGAGTAATATTATCAGTCTGTACACAATATAACATAAATATACTATATATATCATATCCAGTCATATATAAAGAGTAATATTATCAGCCTGTACACAATATAACATAAATATACTATATATATCATATCCAGTCATATATAAAGAGTAATATTATCAGCCTGTACACAATATAACATAAATATACTATATATATCATATCCAGTCATATATAAAGAGTAATATTATCAGTCTGTACACAATATAACATAAATATACTATATATATCATATCCAGTCATATAGAAAGAGTAATATTATCAGCCTGTACACAATATAACATAAATATACTATATATATAATATCCAGTCATATATAAAGAGTAATATTATCAGTCTGTACACAATATAACATAAATATACTATATATATAATATCCAGTCATATATTAAGAGTAATATTATCAGCCTGTACACAATATAACATAAATATACTATATATATAATATCCAGTCATATATAAAGAGTAATATTATCAGCCTGTACACAATATAACATAAATATACTATATATATCATATCCAGTCATATATAAAGAGTAATATTATCAGCCTGTACACAATATAACATAAATATACTATATATATAATATCCAGTCATATATAAAGAGTAATATTATCAGCCTGTACACAATATAACATAAATATACTATATATATATATATAATATCCAGTCATATATAAAGAGTAATATTATCAGCCTGTACACAATATAACATAAATATACTATATATATAATATCCAGTCATATATAAAGAGTAATATTATCAGCCTGTACACAATATAACATAAATATACTATATATATAATATCCAGTCATGTATAAAGAGTAATATTATCAGCCTGTACACAATATAACATAAATATACTATATATATAATATCCAGTCATATATAAAGAGTAATATTATCAGCCTGTACACAATATAACATAAATATACTATATATATCATATCCAGTCATATATAAAGAGTAATATTATCAGCCTGTACACAATATAACATAAATATACTATATATATCATATCCAGTCATATATAAAGAGTAATATTATCAGTCTGTACACAATATAACATAAATATACTATATATATAATATCCAGTCATATATAAAGAGTAATATTATCAGCCTGTACACAATATAACATAAATATACTATATATATAATATCCAGTCATATATAAAGAGTAATATTATCAGCCTGTACACAATATAACATAAATATACTATATATATCATATCCAGTCATATATAAAGAGTAATATCAGCCTGTACACAATATAACATAAATATACTATATATATCATATCCAGTCATATATAAAGAGTAATATTATCAGCCTGTACACAATATAACACAAATATACTATATATATCATATCCAGTCATATATAAAGAGTAATATTATCAGCCTGTACACAATATAACATAAATATACTATATATATAATATCCAGTCATATATAAAGAGTAATATTATCAGTCTGTACACAATATAACATAAATATACTATATATATCATATCCACTCATATATAAAGAGTAATATTATCAGTCTGTACACAATATAACATAAATATACTATATATATCATATCCAGTCATATATAAAGAGTAATATTATCAGTCTGTACACAATATAACATAAATATACTATATATATAATATCCAGTCATATATAAAGAGTAATATTATCAGCCTGTACACAATATAACATAAATATACTATATATATAATATCCAGTCATATATAAAGAGTAATATTATCAGCCTGTACACAATATAACATAAATATACTATATATATATATAATATCCAGTCATATATAAAGAGTAATATTATCAGCCTGTACACAATATAACATAAATATACTATATATATCATATCCAGTCATATATAAAGAGTAATATTATCAGCCTGTACACAATATAACATAAATATACTATATATATAATATCCAGTCATATATAAAGAGTAATATTATCAGCCTGTACACAATATAACATAAATATACTATATATATCATATCCAGTCATATAGAAAGAGTAATATTATCAGCCTGTACACAATATAACATAAATATACTATATATATCATATCCAGTCATATAGAAAGAGTAATATTATCAGCCTGTACACAATATAACACAAATATACTATATATATCATATCCAGTCATATATAAAGAGTAATATTATCAGCCTGTACACAATATAACATAAATATACTATATATATAATATCCAGTCATATATAAAGAGTAATATTATCAGCCTGTACACAATATAACATAAATATACTATATATATCATATCCAGTCATATATAAAGAGTAATATTATCAGCCTGTACACAATATAACATAAATATACTATATATATATATAATATCCAGTCATATATAAAGAGTAATATTATCAGTCTGTACACAATATAACACAAATATACTATATATATCATATCCAGTCATATATAAAGAGTAATATTATCAGCCTGTACACAATATAACATAAATATACTATATATATAATATCCAGTCATATATAAAGAGTAATATTATCAGCCTGTACACAATATAACATAAATATACTATATATATAATATCCAGTCATATATAAAGAGTAATATTATCAGCCTGTACACAATATAACATAAATATACTATATATATCATATCCAGTCATATATAAAGAGTAATATTATCAGCCTGTACACAATATAACATAAATATACTATATATATCATATCCAGTCATATATAAAGAGTAATATTATCAGCCTGTACACAATATAACATAAATATACTATATATATCATATCCAGTCATATATAAAGAGTAATATTATCAGTCTGTACACAATATAACATAAATATACTATATATATAATATCCAGTCATATATAAAGAGTAATATTATCAGCCTGTACACAATATAACATAAATATACTATATATATAATATCCAGTCATATATAAAGAGTAATATTATCAGCCTGTACACAATATAACATAAATATACTATATATATCATATCCAGTCATATATAAAGAATAATATTATCAGTCTGTACACAATATAACATAAATATACTATATATATCATATCCAGTCATATATAAAGAGTAATATTATCAGTCTGTACACAATATAACATAAATATACTATATATATAATATCCAGTCATATATAAAGAGTAATATTATCAGTCTGTACACAATATAACATAAATATACTATATATATCATATCCAGTCATATATAAAGAGTAATATTATCAGCCTGTACACAATATAACATAAATATACTATATATATAATATCCAGTCCTGTACACAATATAACATAAATATACTATATATTATATATATATAATATCCAGTCATATATAAAGAGTAATATTATCAGCCTGTACACAATATAACATAAATATACTATATATATCATATCCAGTCATATATAAAGAGTAATATTATCAGCCTGTACACAATATAACATAAATATACTATATATATAATATCCAGTCATATATAAAGAGTAATATTATCAGCCTGTACACAATATAACATAAATATACTATATATATCATATCCAGTCATATAGAAAGAGTAATATTATCAGCCTGTACACAATATAACATAAATATACTATATATATAATATCCAGTCATATAGAAAGAGTAATATTATCAGCCTGTACACAATATAACATAAATATACTATATATATAATATCCAGTCATATATAAAGAGTAATATTATCAGCCTGTACACAATATAACATAAATATACTATATATATAATATCCAGTCATATATAAAGAGTAATATTATCAGCCTGTACACAATATAACATAAATATACTATATATATATATAATATCCAGTCATATATAAAGAGTAATATTATCAGCCTGTACACAATATAACATAAATATACTATATATATAATATCCAGTCATATATAAAGAGTAATATTATCAGCCTGTACACAATATAACATAAATATACTATATATATATAATATCCAGTCATATATAAAGAGTAATATTATCAGCCTGTACACAATATAACATAAATATACTATATATATAATATCCAGTCATATATAAAGAGTAATATTATCAGCCTGTACACAATATAACATAAATATACTATATATATCATATCCAGTCATATATAAAGAATAATATTATCAGTCTGTACACAATATAACATAAATATAGTATATATATAATATCCAGTCATATATAAAGAGTAATATTATCAGCCTGTACACGATATAATATAAATATACTATATATTATATATATATAATATCCAGTCATATATAAAGAGTAATATTATCAGCCTGTACACAATATAACATAAATATACTATATATATAATATCCAGTCATATATAAAGAGTAATATTATCAGCCTGTACACAATATAACATAAATATACTATATATATAATATCCAGTCATATATAAAGAGTAATATTATCAGCCTGTACACAGTATAACATAAATATACTATATATATCATATCCAGTCATATATAAAGAGTAATATTATCAGTCTGTACACAATATAACATAAATATACTATATATATAATATCCAGTCATATATTAAGAGTAATATTATCAGCCTGTACACAATATAACATAAATATACTATATATATAATATCCAGTCATATATAAAGAGTAATATTATCAGCATGTACACAATATAACATAAATATACTATATATATAATATCCAGTCATATATAAAGAGTAATATTATCAGCCTGTACACAATATAACATAAATATACTATATATAATATCCAATCATATATAAAGAGTAATATTATCAGCCTGTACACGATATAATATAAATATACTATATATATATATATATATAATATCCAGTCATATAGAAAGAGTAATATTATCAGCCTGTACACAACATAACATAAATATACTATATATATAATATCCAGTCATATATAAAGAGTAATATTATCAGCCTGTACACAATATAACATAAATATACTATATATATAATATCCAGTCATATATAAAGAGTAATATTATCAGCCTGTACACAATATAACATAAATATACTATATATATAATATCCAGTCATATATAAAGAGTAATAATATCAGCCTGTACACAATATAACATAAATAAACTATATATAATATCCAGTCATATATAAAGAGTAATATTATCAGCCTGTACACAATATAACATAAATATACTATATATATATAATATCCAGTCATATATAAAGAGTAATATTATCAGCCTGTACACAATATAACATAAATATACTATATATATCATATCCAGTCATATATAAAGAGTAATATTATCAGCCTGTACACAATATAACATAAATATACTATATATATATCATATCCAGTCATATATAAAGAGTAATATTATCAGCCTGTACACAATATAACATAAATATACTATATATATAATATCCAGTCATATATAAAGAGTAATATTATCAGCCTGTACACAATATAACATAAATATACTATATATATAATATCTAGTCATATATAAAGAGTAATATTATCAGCCTGTACACAATATAACATAAATATACTATATATATCATATCCAGTCATATATAAAGAGTAATATTATCAGTCTGTACACAATATAACATAAATATACTATATATATAATATCCAGTCATATATAAAGAGTAATATTATCAGCCTGTACACGATATAATATAAATGAACTATATATTATATATATAATATCCAGTCATATATAAAGAGTAATATTATCAGCCTGTACACAATATAACATAAATATACTATATATATAATATCCAGTCATATATAAAGAGTAATATTATCAGTCTGTACACAATATAACATAAATATACTATATATATAATATCCAGTCATATATAAAGAGTAATATTATCAGCCTGTACACAATATAACATAAATATACTATATATATAATATCCAGTCATATATAAAGAGTAATATTATCAGCCTGTACACAATATAACACAAATATACTATATATATCATATCCAGTCATATATAAAGAGTAATATTATCAGCCTGTACACAGTATAACATAAATATATTATATATATATAATATCCAGTCAAATATAAAGAGTAATATTATCAGCCTGTACACAGTATAACATAAATATACTATATATAATATCCAGTCATATAGAGTAATATTATCAGCCTGTACACGATATAACAAAAATATACTATTTATATATTATCCAGTCATATATAAAGAGTTAATATTATCAGCCTGTACACGATATAACATGAATATATTATATATAATATCCACTCATATATAAAGAGTAATATTATCAGCCTGTACACAATATAACATAAATATACTATATATATATAATATCCAGTCATATATAAAGAGTAATATTATCAGCCTGTACACAATATAACATAAATATACTATATATATATCATATCCAGTCATATATAAAGAGTAATATTATCAGCCTGTACACAATATAACATAAATATACTATATATATAATATCCAGTCATATATAAAGAGTAATATTATCAGCCTGTACACAATATAACATAAATATACTATATATATAATATCTAGTCATAAATAAAGAGTAATATTATCAGCCTGTACACAGTATAACATAAATATATTATATATATAATATCCAGTCATATATAAAGAGTAATATTATCAGCCTGTACACAGTATAACATAAATATACTATATATATAATATCCAGTCATATAGAGTAATATTATCAGCCTGTACACGATATAACAAAAATATACTATTTATATATTATCCAGTCATATATAAAGAGTTAATATTATCAGCCTGTACACGATATAACATGAATATATTATATATAATATCCACTCATATATAAAGAGTAATATTATCAGCCTGTACACAATATAACATAAATATACTATATATATAATATCCAGTCATATATAAAGAGTAATATTATCAGCCTGTACACAATATAACATAAATATATTATATATATAGTATCCAATCATATATAAAGAGTAGAGTTGAGCGGACACCTGGATGTTCAGGTTCGGCAGGTTCGGCCGAACTTCGAAAAAATGTCCGGGTCCGTGCTCGAACTTGACCCCGAACCCGAACCTCATTGAAGTCAATGGGGACTCCAACTTTTGGCCAATAAAATGCCTCTAAAAGAGTCCTGGAAAGGGCTAGAGGGCTCTAAAATGAAGTAAAATGTGGGTAAGAGTAGGACAAGTGCCCTGCAAGCAAATGTGGATAGGGAAATAACTTCAAATAACATAAAATACATACAAATTACAAATACAGCTGAGCCATAAAATAGCACTAGATGGAATATTTGATTTTAGCTTTCGAAGAACATAAATCTAAATCTAAAGCATGGCTGCCAGGAGGTTGTTTTTTTGTTTATTAGACTGCAAGAAATGCACCGCAAGATGCTAATGTACTATTTAGCACCCAAAACAATTAGAATTTTTCAAAGTGCGCTGTAACCACAGTATTTCACTGTTCTATTTGACTCTCAGATATGAAGTGCACCGCAAGACGCAAATGTACTATTTAGCACCCAAACCAATTAGAATTTTTCCAAGTGCATTGTAACCACAGTATTTCACTGTTCTATTTGACTCTCAGATATGAAGTGCACCGCAAAACGCAAATGTACTATTTAGCACCCAAACCAATTAGAATTTTTCCAAGTGCACTGTAACCACAGTATTTCACTGTTCTATTTGACTTTCAGATATGAAGTGCACCGCAAGACGCAAATGTACTATTTAGCACCCAAAACAATTAGAATTTTTCAAAGTGCGCTGTAAGCACAGTATTGGACTGTTCTATTTGACTCTCAGATATGAAGTGCACCGCAAGACGCAAATGTACTATTTAGCACCCAAAACAATTAGAGTTTTTTAAAGTGCGCTGTAAGCACAGTATTGGACTGTTCTATTTGACTCTCAGATATGAAGTCACCGCAAGACGCAAATGTACAATTTAGTAACCAAAACTATTAGAATTTTTCAAAGTGCGCTGTAAGCACAGTATTTGACAGTTCTATTTGACTCTCAGATATGAAGTGCAGGACGCAAATGTAATATTTAACACCAACAAATTGCAGTACTTAAAAATGCCTGGATGTTGCCCACTGAGCTAACAGAACAGGATTAAAGTCATGTGCCTGGCACACATGCAGTTGCAAGTGCACTGCACTCTCTGTGGCACTGGGCTCAGGGCAGGGTACAAATATGTGGTATAGCACCCACTAAAATAATCACTGTAATTTGAATAATCACTGTAGTTTGAATAATCGCTGTAGTTTGAATAATCGCTGTAGTTTGAATAATCGCTGTAGTTTGCAGATTCAACATCAGAATTTTTTTTAATCTGTCCCTCACAGTTGCAGCATCCTCTCCCAACACTAAGAAGAGCTCATGTGATGTGCGTGTACGTGACTCCAGCTTATACCGTATTTGCTCGATTATAAGACGACCCTGATTATAAGACGACCCCCAAAACTAAAAGCCTGATTATAAGACTACCCTGTAGGAAAAAAAAGTTTAACTTGTATATATGTAAATTGCTTTTTAATATTTAATAAAAAATTTATATTATACAAATGCATTTCTTGTTTTTATATCCTTTTATGTGCCAGTGCTGCCTCTCTCCCCCTCCCCCAGCTGTCTCTCTCCCCCCCAGCATTGTCTCATTCTCCCTCCCCCCCAACTTCTCTCTCTCTCTCCACCTCCCTCGTCTCTCCCCCCCTCCCCTTGTCTGTCTTCCCCCCTCCCCTTGTCTCTCTCTATCCCCCCCTCCCCTTTTCACTCTTCCCCCTCCCTCCCCTTGTCTGTGTCTCGCCCCTCCCTCCCCTTGTCTGTGTGTGTCTCCACCCCTCCCTCCATCCCCTTGTTAGGAGCTGGCCCGTCATAATAGACGGAAGTGTCGGGCAGCATGGAGGATGTCTGCACGTATCGTGCAGACATCCCCCAGCTGTCCGATTCTCTTGGTGGCTAGCGGGGCAGCGGAGGACGTCCGCGGGGACTTTTATGATGAAGCTGGAAGTACCCGGCTTCATCATAGAAGTCCCGGCGGTCGTGCCGGGTGGCAGCGGGGGAGTCTGTGCTCATCGCGCAGACATCCCCTGCTGTTAGAGAGGGGGATCCAGGTCCTCTGCAGCTCTGCTGGGGACCTGGATCCATGTCTTATAGTCTGACCTCAATTTGATTATAAGACGACCTCGAATGTAAAACGAGGGGTATTTTTCAGAGCATTTGCTCTGAAGAAAACCTCGTCTTATGCTGCACTGGCCAATCACAGCCATGCCATTAGTAGGCATGGCTGTGATGGCTTCTAAGGGCAAACGAGTCAAACGCTTGTTGATTGGCTGCCCTGCAGCCTTTCAAAACACGCCATTAAATCGCGGAACCCCGAACTCCAACCCGAACATACAGTGAAATGTCTGTGTTCGGGTCCGGGGTCTAAAAACCGTAATGTTCGGTACGGACCTGAACTGTGCGGTTCTCTCAAAACGAATTATAATGCAACGTAATAATATAACAGTTTATAATGTAAAGCTATATTATAACACATTATAATGTACAGTAATAATATAACACATTATAATGCACAGTAATAATATAACACATTATAATGCACAGTAATAATATAACACATTATAATGTACAGTAATACTATAACACACATTATAATGCACAGTAATACTATAACACACATTATAATGCACAGTAATACTATAACACACATTATAATGTACAGTAATAATATAACACATTATAATGTACAGTAATAATATAACACACATTATAATGTACAGTAATAATATAACACATTATAATGCACAGTAATAATATAACACACATTATAATGAACAGTAATAATATAACACACATTATAATGCACAGTAATAATATAACACACATTATAATGCACAGTAATAATATAACACATTATAATGCACAGTAATAATATAACACATTATAATGTACAGTAATAATATAACACACATTATAATGCACAGTAATAATATAACACACATTATAATGCACAGTAATAATATAACACATTATAATGTACAGTAATAATATAACACACATTATAATGCACAGTAATAATATAACACACATTATAATGCACAGTAATAATATAACACATTATAATACACAGTAATAATATAACACACATTATAATGCACAGTAATAATATAACACATTATAATGCACAGTAATAATATAACTCATTATAATGTACAGTAATAATATAACACATTATAATGCACAGTAATAATATAACACATTATAATGCACAGTAGTAATATAACACATTTGTAAGGAAACCAAGTGTATTTAACCTCAATCGGTAGTTTCCTCCCGAACCACCAGAGCCTAGTGAACATAGCCCTCCGTTCGGTAGTTATGGTAGACGAATCCCCGTGTAATTTCGAAAGTGTCCATGAATAATTCCCTCAGTAGACACACGAACTCTCCAAAAAAACATACGTAGTCAAAAGAAGGGAACAAAGATGAACTGAAGATTTATTGACAGGCAATCTTGAAACGGAGCTGCAAAATTATATCCCCAGTCCACACGAACCCAGAACAGGGAGTCAAATGACAATTTTTAAATCTCTTTCAAAGAGTCAACTGCCAACATGGAACAAGGGAATACAAACTGTCACCCCAACGCCAAACAGGGGAATTCCTTCACACTGCTCCCCTATATGTCCATAGGTCGGCATACCCGCCAAGACCCTGACGGGTTGGCTTGGGGATGTCCGAGGAAAGAAAAAAAAAAAAAGAAGAAAGGTCTAAGTTAAGTTAAACATCCAGTTCCATTTGGCGGGACAAACCGTCTGCATTACCATTTTGTTTAGAGTAGTCGGGTGCTGCCAACACAGGAGCCTCACTCAATGCTGCTTTCAGTTTCTGGAAGGCTGCCGCGCACTCTGAGGTCCAGGTAACCTGTTTGGAAAGGGCCTTTTTTGGTGAGGTCAGTGAGGGGTTTGGCCAGGGCGCTATAGTCGGGGACGAATTTCCGGTAATAGCCGGCTGTTCCTAAGAAGGCTAAGACCTGGTCAATACTACAGGGCGAGGGGTCTAGCAGATTGGGGAGGGGGAGCCCCTCACTATCTTCAGAAGAGGGGGCGCATACGGTGCCGACATCTTCCGTTTGCTCGTAGTAGGGCTTTAACATGTTTACATGAAAGACTTTGGTCAGTCTTTCATCCGAACATTTACTTACAATATAGGTGGTATCACTTATTCGCTCCTCCACCTTAAAAGGTCCCTGCCATGCTGCCTGGAGCTTATCCTTCTTGGCGGGTCTCAGGGCTAGCACCTTTTGGCCTAAGTCTAAGACTCTGTCTCGGGCACCCCTGTCGTAGCACTTCTTTTGACAGTCCCGAGCCGCCTGCAGATTCTCCCGAACTGATTCGGTGAGAGTCCGCAGCCGGTCGCGGAACTCCAGTACGTACTGTACGATAGGGATCCCCCCATTATCTGTGTTGCCCTCCCAGTGGTCCCGTACGAGATCCAGGGGGCCCCGAACTTTTCTCCCAAACAGGAGTTCGAAGGGGGAGAACCCTGTGGATGCCTGGGGCACCTCACGATAGGCAAACAGAAGATGGGGAAGATACTTCTCCCAGTTCTTGCAGGACTCTGCAAACGTCTTTAGCATTTGCTTGAGCGTGCCATTAAAACGTTCACAGAGACCGTTGGTCTGAGGGTGATATGGAGCGCTAAATAGGGCTTTCACTCCACAGCTCTGCCACAGCTGTTGTGTCAGGAGAGCTGTGAATTGAGTCCCTCTGTCGGATAGGATATCCTGGGGAAAACCTACCCGGGAAAATATTTTGACCAGGGCCTCGGCTACGGTTTCGGCCTCTATATTGGGGAGAGCCACGGCTTTGGGGTACCGAGTGGCATAGTCCACGACGGCGAGTATAAACTTTTTACCCGACTGACTGGGTCGACTGAGGGGTCCTATTAAATCCACCGCTACCCGGTGAAATGGCTCCTCTATGATGGGTAGCGGGTGGAGCTTCGCTTTCTGGTGGTCACCCCGTTTCCCTATTTTCTGGCACACGTCACAGGTCCTGCTGTAGTATTTAAGGTCTTGAGTGACCCTGGGCCAGAAGAAGGTTTGGGTCAGTCGGTCTCTCGTTTTCTTCACCCCTAAATGTCCGGCTAAGGGAATATCGTGACTGAGTCTTAATAACTCTGCCCGGAATTTGCGGGGTACTACTAGCTGCCTCTTAGTAACCTGGGCGTTCCCGTGTCCTGCCCCATCTGTCACCCTATACAACAGTCCCTTGTGCCACTCAAACCTTTCGTGTGGGTTGTCGCCCCTATTATTCCCTACCGCTTTTCTATACCCTTCCAGTGTGGGGTCCGTCCTCTGTTCCTGCTCAAACCCCTGGGGAGTATCCCAGAACGGGGAAGGGGGGTCAGGTAAAGGGGGTATTTCAACTCCTACCTGGGTCTCCTCAGAGTGCGGCGGTGCTTCCAGTCTGGCTTGAGCTCGGGTGGTAACTGGGTAGGCTTCGGACGCAGGATCTCGGGCTAGTTGGGAAGTTAAACAGCCCACATCATTCCCCAACAGTACTTCGGCTGGTAGTTCCTGCATAATGCCAACCTCCAATTGTTTAGATCCCGAGCCCCAATCCACAAGGACTTTAGCTGTGGGTAGTTTGTGAATGGCACCCCCGGCTACCCTTACTGCCACAGTGCGGCCCGTGTGAGCTTGGGCCTTGACAGTGTGGGGTTGAACCATAGTTAACGTGGCCCCAGAATCTCTTAAAGCGCGGGCCCACACCCCATCTACTGTAATCCACTGACGGTGGTGGTCCCGGTTATCGCCTCCTGCTTGCATGGGGTTGACTTCATGCAACACACTCCATTGTTCCTCGTGGGTAGGGAACACTGGTGTACTCTCCTGCTGTACACAATGAGTAGCGGCCCTGGGTTGGGACTGTGGTGGCGGCCTCTCCCAGCTTCCCCGGTTTAAACGTGGGCACTGGTTTTTGTAGTGTCCCGGCCGTTTGCAATAGTGACACACTGCAGGTTGTCGGGGTGCTGCTGTTGCGCTGGGCTGCGGATTACTCAGGGGGGCTCTGGGTGGTGCAGCCGTGGTTGGGGCTGAATACGGCTGCCTAAACGCAGGTCGGCTCACCCCTTGTTCTCGCCTCCGGTTGTCCTGGTATTCGTCTGCTAGTCTTGCAGCCTCCTCCACAGATTTAGGCTTCCTGTCTTTTACCCAGTCCTTAATGTCCTCTGCTGTATGGTTAAAAAATTGTTCTAATAAGATGAGTTGTAAAGCATCCTCCAGAGTGGTTGCTTGGAAGCCCTTCATCCAATTTCGGGCTGCCCTGTGTAGCCGGAATGCCCATTCAGTATGGGTATCCTTCCCTGTTTTCCTCAGTTCCCTGAATTTCTTCCTGTATGCCTCAGGGGTAACTGCATATCTAGCCAACAAAATGTCTTTCATTTTCCCATAATTGTGAATGTCCACATCAGGTACTGCTCGTGCCGCTTCTGCTGCTCTGCCTGATAACTTGCTGCTCAGTACTGCGGCCCATTTGGTGGAGTCTAATCTAATAAAGGAAACCAAGTGTATTTAACCTCAATCGGTAGTTTCCTCCCGAACCACCAGAGCCTAGTGAACATAGCCCTCAGTTCGGTAGTTATGGTAGACGAATCCCCGTGTAATTTCGAAAGTGTCCATGAATAATTCCCTCAGTAGACACACGAACTCTCCAAAAAAACACACGTAGTCAAAAGAAGGGAACAAAGATGAACTGAAGATTTATTGACAGGCAATCTTGAAACGGAGCTGCAAAATTATATCCCCAGTCCCCACGAACCCAGAACAGGGAGTCAAATGACAATTTTTAAATCTCTTTCAAAGAGTCAACTGCCAACATGGAACAAGGGAATACAAACTGTCACCCCAACGCCAAACAGGGGAATTCCTTCACAACATTATAATGCACAGTAATAATATAACACACATTATAATGCACAGTAATACTATAACACACTTTATAATGTATAGTAGTAATATAACACATTATAATGCACATTAATAATATAACACATTATAATGCACAGTAATAATATAACACATTATAATGTACAGTAATAATATAACACATTATAATGCATAGTAATAATATAACACAATATAATGTACAGTAATAATATAACACATTATAATGCCCAGTAATAATATAACACACATTATAATGCCCAGTAATAATATAACACATTATAATGCACAGTAATAATATAACACACATTATAATGTACAGTAATAATATAACACACATTATAATGCCCAGTAATAATATAACACATTATAATGTACAGTAATAATATAACTCATTATAATGTACAGTAATAATATAACACATTATAATGTACATTAATAATATAACACACATTATAATGCACAGTAATAATATAACACTTTATAATGTACAGTAATAATATAACACACATTATAATGCACAGTAATAATATAACACATTATAATGCACAGTAATAATATAACACACATTATAATGCATAGTAATAATATAACAGTTTATAATGTAAAGTTATATTATAACACATTATAATGTACAGTAATAATATTATACACATTATAATGCACAGTAATAATATAACACACATTATAATGCACAGTAATAATATAACACATTATAATGCACAATAATAATATAACGCACAGTAATAAAATAACACATTATAATTTACAGTAATAATACAACACCCATTATAATGAACCGTAATAATATAACAGTTTATAATGTAAAGTTATATTATAACACATTATAATGTACAGTAATAATATTATACACATTATAATGCACAGTAATAATATAACACATTATAATGTACAGCAATAATATAACACATTATAATGCAAAATAATATAACACATTATAATGTACAGTAATAATATAACACAAATTATAATGTACAGTAATAATATAACACACATTATAATGTACAGTAATAATATAACACATTATAATGCACAGTAATAATATAACACATTATAATGTACAGTAATAATATAACACACATTATAATGCACAGTAATCATATAACACATTATAATGCACAGTAATAATATAACACATTATAATGTACAGTAAAAATATAACACATTATAATACACAGTAATAATATAAAACATTATAATGCATAGTAATATTATAACACATTAAATTGCAAAGTAATAATATAACAAAAAATTATATTGTACAGTAATAATATATAACACATTATAATGCACAGTAATAATATAACACACATTATAATGCACAGTAATAATATAACACATTATAATGTACAGTAATAATATAACACATTATAATGCAAAATAATATAAAACATTATAATGTACAGTAATAATATAACACATTATTAATATAACACATTATAATGTACAGTAATAATATAACACATTATAATACACAGTAATAATATAAAACATTATAATGCATAGTAATAATATAACACATTAAAATGCAAAGTAATAATATAACACAAATTATAATGTACAGTAATAATATATAACACATTATAATGCACAGTAATAATATAACACATTATAATGTACAGTAATAATATAACACACATTACAATGCCCAGTAATAATATAACACATATTATAATGTACAGTAATAATATATAACACATTATAATGCAGAGTAATAATATAACACATTATAATGTACAGTAATAATATAACACACATTATAATGTACACTAATAAAATAACACATTATAATGCACAGTAATAATATAACACACATTATAATGCACAGTAATAATATAACACATTATAATGTACAGTAATAATATAACACATTATAATGCAAAATAATATAACACATTATAATGTACAGTAATAATATAACACATTATTAATATAACACATTATAATGCACAGTAATAATATAACACACATTATAATGCACAGTAATAATATAACACAAATTAAATTGTATAATAATAATATAACACATTATAATACACAGTAATAATATAACACATTATAATGCACAATAATATTTAACACATTATAATGCACAGTAATAATATAACACATTATAATGTACAGTAATAATATAACACATTATAATGCAAAATAATATAACACATTATAATGTACAGTAATAATATAACACATTATTAATATAACACATTATAATGCACAGTAATAATATAACACACATTATAATGCACAGTAATAATATAACACAAATTATAATGTATAATTATAATATAACACATTATAATACACAGTAATAATATAACACATTATAATGTACAGTAATAAAATAACACATTATAATGCACAGAAATAATATAACACACATTATAATGCACAGTAATAATATAACACATTATAATGTACAGTAATAATATAACACATTATAATGCAAAATAATATGACACATTATAATGTACAGTAATAATATAACACAGTATTAATATAACACATTATAATGCACAGTAATAATATAACACACATTATAATGCACAGTAATAATATAACACAAATTATAATGTATAATAATAATAATATAACACATTATAATACACAGTAATAATATAACACATTATAATGCACAATAATATATAACACATTATAATGCACAGTAATAATATAAAACATTATAATGTACAGTAATAATATAACACACATTATAATGTACAGTAATAATATAACACATTATAATGTACAGTAATAATACAAAACAAATTATAATGTACAGTAATAATATAACACACATTATAATGTACAGTAATAATATAACACATTATAATGCACAGTAATAATACAACACATTATAATGTACAGTAATAATATAACACATTATAATGTACAGTAATAATATAACACAAATTATAATGTACAGTAATAATATAACACATTATAATTTACAGTAATAATATAACACACATTATAATGTACAGTAATAATAGAACACACATTATAATGTACAGTAATAATATAACACATTATAATGCACAGTAATAATATAACACACATTATAATGTACATTAATAATATAACACACATTATAATGTACAGTAATAATATAACACATTATAATGAACAGTAATAATATAACACATTATAATGTACAGTAATAATATAACACTAATTATAATGTTCAGTAATAATATAACACATTATAATGTACAGTAATAATATAACACAAATTATAATGTACAGTAATAATATAACACATTATAATGTACAGTAATAATATAACACATAATACACAGTAATAATATAACACATTATAATGCATAGTAATAATATAACACATTATAATGTACAGTAATAATATAACACAAATTATAATGTACAGTAATAATATAACACATTATAATGTACAGTAATAATATAACACACATTATAATGTACAGTAATAATATAACACACATTATAATGCACAGTAACAATATAACACATTATAATGCACAGTAATAATATAACACATTATAATGTACAGTAATAATATAACACACATTATAATGTAATAATATAACACATTATAATGCACAGTAACAATATAACACATTATAATGCACAGTAATAATATAACACATTATAATGTACAGTAATAATATAACACATTATAATGCAAAATAATATAACACATTATAATGCACAGCAACAATATAACACAAATTATAATGTACAGTAATAATATTACACATTATAATGCACAGTAATAATATAACACATTATAATGTACAGTAATAATATAACACATTATAATGCACAGTAATAATATAACACATTATAATACACAGTAATAATATAACACATTATAATGTACAGTAATAATATAACACATAATACACAGTAATAATATAACACATTATAATGCATAGTAATAATATAACACATTATAATGTACAGTAATAATATAACACAAATTATAATGTACAGTAATAATATAACACATTATAATGTACAGTAATAATATAACACACATTATAATGTACAGTAATAATATAACACATTATAATGCACAGTAATAATATAACACATTATAATGTACAGTAATAATATAACACATTATAATGCACAGTAACAATATAACACATTATGATGCACAGTAATAATATAACATACATTATAATGCACAGTAATAATATAACACAAATTATAATGTACAGTAATAATATAACACACATTATAATGTACAGTAATAATATAACACATTATAATGTACAGTAATATTATAACACATTATAATGCATAGTAATAATATAACACAATATAATGTACAATAATATAACACATTATAATGCACAGTAATAATATAACACATTATAATGCACAGTAATAACATAACACATTATAATGTACAGTAATAATATAACACATTATAATGCATAGTAATAATATAACACACATTATAATGCACAGTAATAATATAACACACATTATAATGTACAGTTATAATATAACACATTATAATGCACAGTAATAATATAACACATTATAATACACAGTAATAATATAACACATTATAATGTACAGTAATAATATAACACATTATAATGCAGAGTAATAATATAACACACATTATAATGTACATTAATAATATAACACATTATAATACACAGTAATAATATAACACATTATAATGTACAGTAATAATATAACACACATTATAATGCACAGTAATAATATAACACATTATAATGCACAGTAATAATATAACACACATTATAATGCACAGTAATAATATAACACATTATAATGTACAGTAATAATATAACACACATTATAATGTACAGTAATAATATAACACATTATAATGTACAGTAATAATATAACACAAATTATAATGTACAGTAATAATATAACTCATTATAATGTACAGTAATAATATAACACAAATTATAATGTACAGTAATAATATAACTCATTATAATGTACAGTAATAATATAACACATTATAATGTACAGTAATAATATAACACAAATTATAATGTACAGTAATAATATAACACACATTATAATGTACAGTAATAATATAACACATTATAATGTACAGTAATATTATAACACATTATAATGCATAGTAATAATATAACACAATATAATGTACAATAATATAACACATTATAATGCACAGTAATAATATAACACATTATAATGCACAGTAATAACATAACACATTATAATGTACAGTAATAATATAACACATTATAATGCATAGTAATAATATAACACACATTATAATGCACAGTAATAATATAACACACATTATAATGTACAGTTATAATATAACACATTATAATACACAGTAATAATATAACAAATTATAATGTACAGTAATAATATAACACATTATAATGCACAGTAATAATATAACATACATTATAATGTACATTAATAATATAACACATTATAATACACAGTAATAATATAACACATTATAATGTACAGTAATAATATAACACACATTATAATGCACAGTAATAATATAACACATTATAATGCACAGTAATAATATAACACACATTATAATGCACAGTAATAATATAACACATTTTAATGTACAGTAATAATATAACACACATTATAATGTACAGTAATAATATAACACATTATAATGTACAGTAATAATATAACACAAATTATAATGTACAGTAATAATATAACTCATTATAATGTACAGTAATAATATAACACAAATTATAATGTACAGTAATAATATAACTCATTATAATGTACAGTAATAATATAACACAAATTATAATGTACAGTAATAATATAACACATTATAATACACAGTAATAATATAACACATTATAATGTACAGTAATAATATAACACATAATACACAGTAATAATATAACACATTATAATGCATAGTAATAATATAACACATTATAATGTACAGTAATAATATAACACAAATTATAATGTACAGTAATAATATAACACATTATAATGTACAGTAATAATATAACACACATTATAATGTACAGTAATAATATAACACACATTATAATGCACAGTAATAATATAACACATTATAATGTACAGTAATAATATAACACATTATAATGCACAGTAACAATATAACACATTATAATGCACAGTAATAATATAACATACATTATAATGCACAGTAATAATATAACACAAATTATAATGTACAGTAATAATATAACACACATTATAATGTACAGTAATAATATAACACATTATAATGTACAGTAATATTATAACACATTATAATGCATAGTAATAATATAACACAATATAATGTACAATAATATAACACATTATAATGCACAGTAATAATATAACACATTATAATGCACAGTAATAATATAACACACATTATAATGTACAGTAATAATATAACACATTATAATGCATAGTAATAATATAACACACATTATAATGCACAGTAATAATATAACACACATTATAATGTACAGTTATAATATAACACATTATAATGCACAGTAATAATATAACACATTATAATACACAGTAATAATATAACACATTATAATGTACAGTAATAATATAACACATTATAATGCAGAGTAATAATATAACACACATTATAATGTACAGTAATAATATAAAACATTATAATAAACAGTAATAATATAACACACATTATAATGTACAGCAATAATATAACTCATTATAATGTACAGTAATAATATAACACACATTATAATGTACAGTAATAATATAACACATTATAATGTAAAGTAATAATATAACACAAATTATAATGTACAGTAATAATATAACTCATTATAATGTACAGTAATAATATAACACATTATAATGTACATTAATAATATAACACAAATTATTATGTACAGTAATAATATAACTCATTATAATGTACAGTAATAATATAACACATTATAATGTACAGTAATAATATAACACAAATTATAATGTACAGTAATAATATAACTCATTATAATGTACAGTAATAATATAACACACATTATAATGTACAGTAATAATATAACACACATTATAATGCACAGTAATAATATAACACATTATAATGCACGTAATAATATAACATACATTATAATGTACAGTAATAATATAACACACTTTATAATGTACAGCAATAATATAACTCATTATAATGTACAGTAATAATATAACACACATTATAATGTACAGTAATTATATAACACATTATAATGTACAGTAATAATATAACACAAATTATAATGTACAGTAATAATATAACTCATTATATTGTACAGTAATAATATAACACACATTATAATGTACAATAATAATGTAACACATTATAATGTATAGTAATAATATAACACAAATTATAATGTACAGTAATAATATAACACACATTATAATGTACAGTAATAATATAACACAATACACAGTAATAATATAACACATTATAATGCATAGTAATAATATAACACATTATAATGTACAGTAATAATATAACACATTATAATGTACAGTAATAATATAACACACATTATAATGTAGAGTAATAATATAACACATTATAATGCACAGTAACAATATAACACATTATAATGCACAGTAATAATATAACACATTATAATGCACAGTAATAATATAACATACATTATAATGTACATTAATAATATAACACATTATAATACACAGTAATAATATAACACATTATAATGTACAGTAATAATATAACACACATTATAATGCACAGTAATAATATAACACATTATAATGTACAGTAATAATATAACACACATTATAATGTACAGTAATAATATAACACATTATAATGTACAGTAATAATATAACACAAATTATAATGTACAGTAATAATATAACTCATTATAATGTACAGTAATAATATAACACAAATTATAATGTACAGTAATAATATAACTCATTATAATGTACAGTAATAATATAACACATTATAACGTACAGTAATAATATAACACAAATTATAATGTACAGTAATAATATAACTCATTATAATACACAGCAATAATATACAACACATTATAATGTACAGTAATAATATAACACATTATAATGCACAGTAATAATATAACTCATTATAATACGCAGTAATAATATAACACATTATAATGCACAGTAATAATATAACATACATTATAATACACAGTAATAATATAACACATTATAATACACAGTAATAATATAACTCATTATAATACACAGTAATAATATAACACATTATAATGCACAGTAATAATATAAAACATTATAATGCACAGTAATAATATAACATAAATTATAATGCACAGTAATAATATAACACATTATTATGTACAGTAATAATATAACACATTATAATGTACAGTAATAATATAATTGCACATTATAATGCACAGTAATAATATAACACATTATTATGTACAGTAATAATATAACACATTATAATGCACAGTAATAATATAATATAACATTATAATACACAGTAATAATATAACACATTATAATGCATAGTAATAATATAACACATTATAATGCACAGTAATAATATAACACATTATAATGTACAGTAATAATATAACAAACATTATAATGTACAGTAATAATATAACACACATTATAATGTACAGTAATTATATAACACATTATAATGTACAGTAATAATATAACACAAATTATAATGTACAGTAATAATATAACTCATTATATTGTACAGTAATAATATAACACACATTATAATGTACAATAATAATGTAACACATTATAATGTATAGTAATAATATAACACAAATTATAATGTACAGTAATAATATAACACACATTATAATGTACAGTAATAATATAACACAATACACAGTAATAATATAACACATTATAATGCATAGTAATAATATAACACATTATAATGTACAGTAATAATATAACACATTATAATGTAGAGTAATAATATAACACATTATAATGCACAGTAACAATATAACACATTATAATGCACAGTAATAATATAACACATTATAATGCACAGTAATAATATAACATACATTATAATGTACATTAATAATTTAACACATTATAATACACAGTAATAATATAACACATTATAATGTACAGTAATAATATAACACACATTATAATGCACAGTAATAATATAACACATTATAATGTACAGTAATAATATAACACACATTATAATGTACAGTAATAATATAACACAAATTATAATGTACAGTAATAATATAACACAAATTATAATGTACAGTAATAATATAACTCATTATAATGTACAGTAATAATATAACACATTATAACGTACAGTAATAATATAACACAAATTATAATGTACAGTAATAATATAACTCATTATAATACACAGCAATAATATACAACACATTATAATGTACAGTAATAATATAACACATTATAATGCACAGTAATAATATAACTCATTATAATACGCAGTAATAATATAACACATTATAATGCACAGTAATAATATAACATACATTATAATACACAGTAATAATATAACACATTATAATACACAGTAATAATATAACTCATTATAATACACAGTAATAATATAACACATTATAATGCACAGTAATAATATAACACATTATAATGCATAGTAATAATATAACACATTATAATGCATAGTAATAATATAACACACATTATTATGTACAGTAATAATATAACACATTATAATGTACAGTAATAATATAACACATTATAATGCACAGTAATAATATAACTCATTATAATGTACAGTACTAATATAACACATTATAATGTACAGTAATAATATAACACATTATAATGCACAGTAATAATATAACACATTATAATGCACAGTAATAATATAACACATTATAATGCACAGTAATAATATAACATATTATAATGCACAGTAATAATATAAAATACATTATAATACACAGTGATAATATAACTCATTATAATACACAGTAATAATATAACACATTATAATGCATAGTAATAATATAACACATTATAATGCACAGTAATAATATAACACATTATAATGTACAGTAATAATATAACATACATTATAATGTACAGTAATAATATAACACATTATAATGCACAGTAATAATATAACACATTATAATGTACAGTAATAATATAACACACATTATAATGCACAGTAATAATATAACACATTATAATGCACAGTAATAATATAACACACATTATAGTGCACAGTAATAATATAACACATTATAATGCACAGTAATAATAAAACACATTATAATGCATAGTAATAATATAACACACATTATTATGTACAGTAATAATATAACACATTATAATGCACAGTAATAATATAACATATTATAATGCACAGTAATAATATAACATACATTATAATACACAGTAATAATATAACTCATTATAATACACAGTAATAATATAACACATTATAATGCATAGTAATAATATAACACATTATAATGCACAGTAATAATATAACACATTATAATGTACAGTAATAATATAACACATTGTAATGCAGAGTAATAATATAAGACATTATAATGCACAGTAATAATATAACACACATTATAATGTACAGTAATAATATAACATACATAATGTACAGTAATAATATAACACATTATAATACACAGTAATAATATAACACATTATAATGCACAGTAATAATATAACACACATTATAATGCACAGTAATAATATAACACATTATAATGCACAGTAATAATATAACACACATTATAATGTACAGTAATAATATAACACATTATAATACACAGTAATAATATAACACACATTATAATGCACAGTAATAATATAACACACATTATAATGTACAGCAATAATATAACACATTATAATGTACAGTAATAATATAACACACATTATAATGCACAGTAATAATATAACACATTATAATGTACAGTAATAATATAACACACATTATAATGCCCAGTAATAATATAACACACATTATAATGTACAGTAATAATATAACACACATTATAATGCACAGTAATAATATAACACACATTATAATGTACAGTAATAATATAACACATTATAATGCACAGTAATAATATAACTTATTATAATGTACAGTAATAATATAACACACATTATAATGCACAGTAATAATATAACACATTATAATGCACAGTAATAATATAACACATTATAATGTACATTAATAATATAACACACATTATAATGTACAGTAATAATATAACACACATTATAATGTACAGTAATAATATAACACATTATAATGTACAGTAATAATATAACACACATTATAATGCACAGTAATAATATAACACATTATAATGTACAGTAATAATATAACACACATTATAATGCCCAGTAATAATATAACACACATTATAATGTACAGTAATAATATAACACACATTATAATGCACAGTAATAATATAACACTCATTATAATGTACAGTAATAATATAACACATTATAATGCACAGTAATAATATAACTTATTATAATGTACAGTAATAATATAACACACATTATAATGCACAGTAATAATATAACACACATTATAATGTACAGTAATAATATAACACATTATAATGCACAGTAATAATATAACACATTATAATGTACATTAATAATATAACACACATTATAATGTACAGTAATAATATAACACACATTATAATGCCCAGTAATAATATAACACACATTATAATGCACAGTAATAATATAACACACATTATAATGTACAGTAATAATATAACACATTATAATGCACAGTAATAATATAACTCATTATAATGTACAGTAATAATATAACACACATTATAATGCACAGTAATAATATAACACATTATAATGTACAGTAATAATATAACACATTATAATGCCCAGTAATAATATAACACAAATTATAATGTACAGTAATAATCTAACACATTATAATGTACAGTAATAATATAACACATTATAATGTACAGTAATAATATAACACATTATAATGCCCAGTAATAATATAACACAAATTATAATGTACAGTAATAATCTAACACATTATAATGTACAGTAATAATATAACACACATTATAATGCACAGTAGTAATATAACACACATTATAATGTACAGTAATAATATAACACATTATAATGCACAGTAATAATATAACACATTATAATGTACAGTAATAATATAACACACATTATAATGCACAGTAATAATATAACACATTATAATGTACAGTAATAATATAACACATTATAATGCCCAGTAATAATATAACACACATTATAATGTACAGTAATAATATAACACATTATAATGTACAGTAATAATATAACACACATTATAATGCACAGTAATAATATAACACACATTATAATGTACAGTAATAATATAACACATTATAATGCACAGTAATAATATAACACACATTATAATGTACAGTAATAATATAACACACATTATAATGCACAGTAATAATATAACACACATTATAATGTACAGTAATAATATAACACACATTATAATGCCCAGTAATAATATAACACATTATAATGTACAGTAATAATATAACACACATTATAATGCACAGTAATAATATAACACATTATAATGCCCAGTAATAATATAACACACATTATAATGTACAGTAATAATATAACACATTATAATGTACAGTAATAATATAACACATTATAATGTACAGTAATAATATAACACACATTATAATGCCCAGTAATAATATAACACATTATAATGCACAGTAATAATATAACACACATTATAATGTACAGTAATAATATAACACACATTATAATGCCCAGTAATAATATAACACATTATAATGTACAGTAATAATATAACTCATTATAATGTACAGTAATAATATAACACACATTATAATGCACAGTAATAATATAACACATTATAATGCCCAGTAATAATATAACACACATTATAATGTACAGTAATAATATAACACATTATAATGTACAGTAATAATATAACTCATTATAATGTACAGTAATAATATAACACACATTATAATGTACAGTAATAATATAACACATTATAATGTACAGTAATAATATAACACATTATAATGTACAGTAATAATATAACACATTATAATGTACAGTAATAATATAACACACATTATAATGCCCAGTAATAATATAACACATTATAATGCACAGTAATAATATAACACACATTATAATGTACAGTAATAATATAACACATTAGAATGCACAGTAATAATATAACACATTATAATGTACAGTAATAATATAACACACATTATAATGCACAGTAATAATATAACACACATTATAATGCACAGTAATAATATAACACATTATAATGCACAGTAATAATATAACACACATTATAATGTACAGTAATAATATAACACACATTATAATGCCCAGTAATAATATAACACATTATAATGTACAGTAATAATATCACTCATTATAATGTACAGTAATAATATAACACACATTATAATGCACAGTAATAATATAACACATTATAATGCCCAGTAATAATATAACACACATTATAATGTACAGTAATAATATAACACATTATAATGCACAGTAATAATATAACTCATTATAATGTACAGTAATAATATAACACACATTATAATGTACAGTAATAATATAACACATTATAATGCACAGTAATAATATAACTCATTATAATGTACAGTAATAATATAACACACATTATAATGTACAGTAATAATATAACACACATTATAATGCACAGTAATAATATAACACATTATAATGTACAGTAATAATATAACACATTATAATGCCCAGTAATAATATAACACACATTATAATGTACAGTAATAATATAACACATTATAATGTACAGTAATAATATAACACATTATAATGTACAGTAATAATATAACACATTATAATGTACAGTAATAATATAACACACATTATAATGCCCAGTAATAATATAACACATTATAATGCACAGTAATAATATAACACACATTATAATGTACAGTAATAATATAACACATTAGAATGCACAGTAATAATATAACACATTAGAATGTACAGTAATAATATAACACACATTATAATGCACAGTAATAATATAACACATTATAATGCACAGTAATAATATAACACACATTATAATGTACAGTAATAATATAACACACATTATAATGCCCAGTAATAATATAACACATTATAATGTACAGTAATAATATCACTCATTATAATGTACAGTAATAATATAACACACATTATAATGCACAGTAATAATATAACACATTATAATGCCCAGTAATAATATAACACACATTATAATGTACAGTAATAATATAACACATTATAATGCACAGTAATAATATAACTCATTATAATGTACAGTAATAATATAACACACATTATAATGTACAGTAATAATATAACACATTATAATGCACAGTAATAATATAACTCATTATAATGTACAGTAATAATATAACACACATTATAATGTACAGTAATAATATAACACACATTATAATGCACAGTAATAATATAACACATTATAATGTACAGTAATAATATAACACATTATAATGCCCAGTAATAATATAACACACATTATAATGTACAGTAATAATATAACACATTATAATGTACAGTAATAATATAACACACATTATAATGCACAGTAATAATATAACACACATTATAATGTACAGTAATAATATAACACATTATAATGCACAGTAATAATATAACACATTATAATGTACATTAATAATATAACACACATTATAATGTACAGTAATAATATAACACATTATAATGTACAGTAATAATATAACACACATTATAATTCCCATTAATAATATAACACATTATAATGTACAGTAATAATATAACTCATTATAATGTACAGTAATAATATAACACACATTATAATGCACAGTAATAATATAACACATTATAATGCCCAGTAATAATATAACACACATTATAATGTACAGTAATAATATAACACATTATAATGCACAGTAATAATATAACTCATTATAATGTACAGTAATAATATAACACACATTATAATGCACAGTAATAATATTACACATTATAATGCACAGTAATAATATAAAAAACATTATAATGCACAGTAATAATATAACTCATTATAATGTACAGTAATAATATAACACACATTATAATGCACAGTAATAATATAACACATATGTACAGTAATAATATAACACACATTATAATGTACAGTAATAATATAACACATTATAATGCACAGTAATAATATAACTCATTATAATGTACAGTAATAATATAACACACATTATAATGCACAGTAATAATATAACACATTATAATGTACAGTAATAATATAACACATTATAATGCCCAGTAATAATATAACACACATTATAATGCACAGTAATAATATAACACATTATAATGCACAGTAATAATATAACACATTATAATGTACAGTAATAATATAACATACATTATAATGTACAGTAATAATATAACACATTATAATGCACAGTAATAATATAACACATTATAATGTACAGTAATAATATAACACACATTATAATGCACAGTAATAATATAACACATTATAATGCACAGTAATAATATAACACACATTATAGTGCACAGTAATAATATAACACATTATAATGCACAGTAATAATAAAACACATTATAATGCATAGTAATAATATAACACACATTATTATGTACAGTAATAATATAACACATTATAATGCACAGTAATAATATAACATATTATAATGCACAGTAATAATATAACATACATTATAATACACAGTAATAATATAACTCATTATAATACACAGTAATAATATAACACATTATAATGCATAGTAATAATATAACACATTATAATGCACAGTAATAATATAACACATTATAATGTACAGTAATAATATAACACATTGTAATGCAGAGTAATAATATAAGACATTATAATGCACAGTAATAATATAACACACATTATAATGTACAGTAATAATATAACATACATAATGTACAGTAATAATATAACACATTATAATACACAGTAATAATATAACACATTATAATGCACAGTAATAATATAACACACATTATAATGCACAGTAATAATATAACACATTATAATGCACAGTAATAATATAACACACATTATAATGTACAGTAATAATATAACACATTATAATACACAGTAATAATATAACACACATTATAATGCACAGTAATAATATAACACACATTATAATGTACAGTAATAATATAACACATTATAATGTACAGTAATAATATAACACACATTATAATGCACAGTAATAATATAACACATTATAATGTACAGTAATAATATAACACACATTATAATGCCCAGTAATAATATAACACACATTATAATGTACAGTAATAATATAACACACATTATAATGCACAGTAATAATATAACACACATTATAATGTACAGTAATAATATAACACATTATAATGCACAGTAATAATATAACTTATTATAATGTACAGTAATAATATAACACACATTATAATGCACAGTAATAATATAACACACATTATAATGTACAGTAATAATATAACACATTATAATGCACAGTAATAATATAACACATTATAATGTACATTAATAATATAACACACATTATAATGTACAGTAATAATATAACACACATTATAATGTACAGTAATAATATAACACACATTATAATGTACAGTAATAATATAACACATTATAATGTACAGTAATAATATAACACACATTATAATGCACAGTAATAATATAACACATTATAATGTACAGTAATAATATAACACACATTATAATGCCCAGTAATAATATAACACACATTATAATGTACAGTAATAATATAACACACATTATAATGCACAGTAATAATATAACACTCATTATAATGTACAGTAATAATATAACACATTATAATGCACAGTAATAATATAACTTATTATAATGTACAGTAATAATATAACACACATTATAATGCACAGTAATAATATAACACACATTATAATGTACAGTAATAATATAACACATTATAATGCACAGTAATAATATAACACATTATAATGTACATTAATAATATAACACACATTATAATGTACAGTAATAATATAACACACATTATAATGTACAGTAATAATATAACACACATTATAATGCCCAGTAATAATATAACACACATTATAATGCACAGTAATAATATAACACACATTATAATGTACAGTAATAATATAACACATTATAATGCACAGTAATAATATAACTCATTATAATGTACAGTAATAATATAACACACATTATAATGCACAGTAATAATATAACACATTATAATGTACAGTAATAATATAACACATTATAATGCCCAGTAATAATATAACACAAATTATAATGTACAGTAATAATCTAACACATTATAATGTACAGTAATAATATAACACATTATAATGCCCAGTAATAATATAACACAAATTATAATGTACAGTAATAATCTAACACATTATAATGTACAGTAATAATATAACACACATTATAATGCACAGTAGTAATATAACACACATTATAATGTACAGTAATAATATAACACATTATAATGCACAGTAATAATATAACACATTATAATGTACAGTAATAATATAACACACATTATAATGTACAGTAATAATATAACACATTATAATGTACAGTAATAATATAACACATTATAATGTACAGTAATAATATAACACACATTATAATGCACAGTAATAATATAACACACATTATAATGTACAGTAATAATATAACACATTATAATGCACAGTAATAATATAACACACATTATAATGTACAGTAATAATATAACACACATTATAATGCACAGTAATAATATAACACACATTATAATGTACAGTAATAATATAACACACATTATAATGCCCAGTAATAATATAACACATTATAATGTACAGTAATAATATAACTCATTATAATGTACAGTAATAATATAACACACATTATAATGCACAGTAATAATATAACACATTATAATGCCCAGTAATAATATAACACACATTATAATGTACAGTAATAATATAACACATTATAATGTACAGTAATAATATAACACATTATAATGTACAGTAATAATATAACACAAATGCACAGTAATAATATAACACATTATAATGCATAGTAATAATATAACACATTATAATGCATAGTAATAATATAACACACATTATTATGTACAGTAATAATATAACACATTATAATGTACAGTAATAATATAACACATTATAATGCACAGTAATAATATAACTCATTATAATGTACAGTACTAATATAACACATTATAATGTACAGTAATAATATAACACATTATAATGCACAGTAATAATATAACACATTATAATGCACAGTAATAATATAACATATTATAATGCACAGTAATAATATAAAATACATTATAATACACAGTGATAATATAACTCATTATAATACACAGTAATAATATAACACATTATAATGCATAGTAATAATATAACACATTATAATGCACAGTAATAATATAACACATTATAATGTACATTAATAATATAACACACATTATAATGTACAGTAATAATATAACTCATTATAATGTACAGTAATAATATAACACACATTATAATGTACAGTAATAATATAACACATTATAATGTACATTAATAATATAACACATTATAATGCACAGTAATAATATAACACACATTATAATGTACAGTAATAATATAACACACATTATAATGCACAGTAATAATATAACACATTATAATGTACAGTAATAATATAACACATTATAATGCCCAGTAATAATATAACACACATTATAATGTACAGTAATAATATAACACATTATAATGTACAGTAATAATATAACACATTATAATGTACAGTAATAATATAACACATTATAATGCACAGTAATAATATAACACATTATAATGTACAGTAATAATATAACACATTATAATGCACAGTAATAATATAACACATTATAATGTACAGTAATAATATAACACAATATAATGCACAGTAACAATATAACACATTATAATGTACAGTAATAATATAACACATTATAATGTACAGTAATAATATAACACACATTATAATGCACAGTAATAATATAACACACATTATAATGTACAGTAATAATATAACACATTATAATGCACAGTAATAATATAACACATTATAATGTACATTAATAATATAACACACATTATAATGTACAGTAATAATATAACACACATTATAATGCACAGTAATAATATAACACACATTATAATGTACAGTAATAATATAACACACATTATAATGCCCAGTAATAATATAACACATTATAATGTACAGTAATAATATAACTCATTATAATGTACAGTAATAATATAACACACATTATAATGCACAGTAATAATATAACACATTATAATGCCCAGTAATAATATAACACACATTATAATGTACAGTAATAATATAACACATTATAATGTACAGTAATAATATAACACATTATAATGTACAGTAATAATATAACACACATTATAATGCCCAGTAATAATATAACACATTATAATGCACAGTAATAATATAACACACATTATAATGTACAGTAATAATATAACACACATTATAATGCCCAGTAATAATATAACACATTATAATGTACAGTAATAATATAACTCATTATAATGTACAGTAATAATATAACACACATTATAATGCACAGTAATAATATAACACATTATAATGCCCAGTAATAATATAACACACATTATAATGTACAGTAATAATATAACACATTATAATGTACAGTAATAATATAACTCATTATAATGTACAGTAATAATATAACACACATTATAATGTACAGTAATAATATAACACATTATAATGTACAGTAATAATATAACACATTATAATGTACAGTAATAATATAACACACATTATAATGCCCAGTAATAATATAACACATTATAATGCACAGTAATAATATAACACACATTATAATGTACAGTAATAATATAACACATTAGAATGCACAGTAATAATATAACACATTATAATGTACAGTAATAATATAACACACATTATAATGCACAGTAATAATATAACACACATTATAATGTACAGTAATAATATAACACACATTATAATGCCCAGTAATAATATAACACATTATAATGTACAGTAATAATATCACTCATTATAATGTACAGTAATAATATAACACACATTATAATGCACAGTAATAATATAACACATTATAATGCCCAGTAATAATATAACACACATTATAATGTACAGTAATAATATAACACATTATAATGCACAGTAATAATATAACTCATTATAATGTACAGTAATAATATAACACACATTATAATGTACAGTAATAATATAACACATTATAATGCACAGTAATAATATAACTCATTATAATGTACAGTAATAATATAACACACATTATAATGTACAGTAATAATATAACACACATTATAATGCACAGTAATAATATAACACATTATAATGTACAGTAATAATATAACACATTATAATGCCCAGTAATAATATAACACACATTATAATGTACAGTAATAATATAACACATTATAATGTACAGTAATAATATAACACACATTATAATGCACAGTAATAATATAACACACATTATAATGTACAGTAATAATATAACACATTATAATGCACAGTAATAATATAACACATTATAATGTACATTAATAATATAACACACATTATAATGTACAGTAATAATATAACACATTATAATGTACAGTAATAATATAACACACATTATAATGCACAGTAATAATATAACACACATTATAATGTACAGTAATAATATAACACATTATAATGCACAGTAATAATATAACACATTATAATGTACATTAATAATATAACACACATTATAATGTACAGTAATAATATAACACATTATAATGTACAGTAATAATATAACACACATTATAATGCCCAGTAATAATATAACACATTATAATGTACAGTAATAATATAACTCATTATAATGTACAGTAATAATATAACACACATTATAATGCACAGTAATAATATAACACATTATAATGCCCAGTAATAATATAACACACATTATAATGTACAGTAATAATATAACACATTATAATGCACAGTAATAATATAACTCATTATAATGTACAGTAATAATATAACACACATTATAATGCACAGTAATAATATTACACATTATAATGCACAGTAATAATATAAAAAACATTATAATGCACAGTAATAATATAACTCATTATAATGTACAGTAATAATATAACACACATTATAATGCACAGTAATAATATAACACATATGTACAGTAATAATATAACACACATTATAATGTACAGTAATAATATAACACACATTATAATGTACAGTAATAATATAACACATTATAATGCACAGTAATAATATAACTCATTATAATGTACAGTAATAATATAACACACATTATAATGCACAGTAATAATATAACACATTATAATGTACAGTAATAATATAACACATTATAATGCCCAGTAATAATATAACACACATTATAATGCACAGTAATAATATAACACACATTATAATGTACAGTAATAATATAACACACATTATAATGCCCAGTAATAATATAACACATTATAATGTACAGTAATAATATAACTCATTATAATGTACAGTAATAATATAACACACATTATAATGCACAGTAATAATATAACACATTATAATGTACAGTAATAATATAACTCATTATAATGTACAGTAATAATATAACACACATTATAATGCACAGTAATAATATAACACATTATAATGCCCAGTAATAATATAACACACATTATAATGTACAGTAATAATATAACACATTATAATGTACAGTAATAATATAACACATTATAATGTACATTAATAATATAACACACATTATAATGTACAGTAATAATATAACACACATTATAATGCCCAGTAATAATATAACTAATTATAATGTACAGTAATAATATAACACACATTATAATGCACAGTAATAATATAACACATTATAATGCCCAGAAATAATATAACACACATTATAATGTACAGTAATAATATAACACATTATAATGCACAGTAATAATATAACACATTATAATGTACATTAATAATATAACACACATTATAATGTACAGTAATAATATAACTCATTATAATGTACAGTAATAATATAACACACATTATAATGCACAGTAATAATATAACACACATTATAATGTACAGTAATAATATAACACATTATAATGCACAGTAATAATATAACACATTATAATGTACATTAATAATATAACACACATTATAATGTACAGTAATAATATAACACATTATAATGTACAGTAATAATATAACACACATTATAATGCCCAGTAATAATATAACACATTATAATGTACAGTAATAATATAACTCATTATAATGTACAGTAATAATATAACACACATTATAATGCACAGTAATAATATAACACATTATAATGCCCAGTAATAATATAACACACATTATAATGTACAGTAATAATATAACACATTATAATGCACAGTAATAATATAACTCATTATAATGTACAGTAATAATATAACACACATTATAATGCACAGTAATAATATTACACATTATAATGCACAGTAATAATATAAAAAACATTATAATGCACAGTAATAATATAACTCATTATAATGTACAGTAATAATATAACACACATTATAATGCACAGTAATAATATAACACATATGTACAGTAATAATATAACACACATTATAATGTACAGTAATAATATAACACACATTATAATGTACAGTAATAATATAACACATTATAATGCACAGTAATAATATAACTCATTATAATGTACAGTAATAATATAACACACATTATAATGCACAGTAATAATATAACACATTATAATGTACAGTAATAATATAACACATTATAATGCCCAGTAATAATATAACACACATTATAATGCACAGTAATAATATAACACACATTATAATGTACAGTAATAATATAACACACATTATAATGCCCAGTAATAGTATAACACATTATAATGTACAGTAATAATATAACTCATTATAATGTACAGTAATAATATAACACACATTATAATGCACAGTAATAATATAACACATTATAATGTACAGTAATAATATAACTCATTATAATGTACAGTAATAATATAACACACATTATAATGCACAGTAATAATATAACACATTATAATGCCCAGTAATAATATAACACACATTATAATGTACAGTAATAATATAACACATTATAATGTACAGTAATAATATAACACATTATAATGTACATTAATAATATAACACACATTATAATGTACAGTAATAATATAACACACATTATAATGCCCAGTAATAATATAACTAATTATAATGTACAGTAATAATATAACACACATTATAATGCACAGTAATAATATAACACATTATAATGCCCAGAAATAATATAACACACATTATAATGTACAGTAATAATATAACACATTATAATGCACAGTAATAATATAACACATTATAATGTACATTAATAATATAACACACATTATAATGTACAGTAATAATATAACTCATTATAATGTACAGTAATAATATAACACACATTATAATGTACAGTAATAATATAACACATTATAATGTACATTAATAATATAACACATTATAATGCACAGTAATAATATAACACACATTATAATGTACAGTAATAATATAACACACATTATAATGCACAGTAATAATATAACACATTATAATGTACAGTAATAATATAACACATTATAATGCCCAGTAATAATATAACACACATTATAATGTACAGTAATAATATAACACATTATAATGTACAGTAATAATATAACACATTATAATGTACAGTAATAATATAACACATTATAATGCACAGTAATAATATAACACATTATAATGTACAGTAATAATATAACACATTATAATGCACAGTAATAATATAACACATTATAATGTACAGTAATAATATAACACAATATAATGCACAGTAACAATATAACACATTATAATGTACAGTAATAATATAACACATTATAATGTACAGTAATAATATAACACACATTATAATGCACAGTAATAATATAACACACATTATAATGTACAGTAATAATATAACACATTATAATGCACAGTAATAATATAACACATTATAATGTACATTAATAATATAACACACATTATAATGTACAGTAATAATATAACACACATTATAATGCACAGTAATAATATAACACACATTATAATGTACAGTAATAATATAACACACATTATAATGCCCAGTAATAATATAACACATTATAATGTACAGTAATAATATAACTCATTATAATGTACAGTAATAATATAACACACATTATAATGCACAGTAATAATATAACACATTATAATGCCCAGTAATAATATAACACACATTATAATGTACAGTAATAATATAACACATTATAATGTACAGTAATAATATAACACATTATAATGTACAGTAATAATATAACACATTATAATGTACAGTAATAATATAACACACATTATAATGCCCAGTAATAATATAACACATTATAATGCACAGTAATAATATAACACACATTATAATGTACAGTAATAATATAACACACATTATAATGCCCAGTAATAATATAACACATTATAATGTACAGTAATAATATAACTCATTATAATGTACAGTAATAATATAACACACATTATAATGCACAGTAATAATATAACACATTATAATGCCCAGTAATAATATAACACACATTATAATGTACAGTAATAATATAACACATTATAATGTACAGTAATAATATAACTCATTATAATGTACAGTAATAATATAACACACATTATAATGTACAGTAATAATATAACACATTATAATGTACAGTAATAATATAACACATTATAATGTACAGTAATAATATAACACACATTATAATGCCCAGTAATAATATAACACATTATAATGCACAGTAATAATATAACACACATTATAATGTACAGTAATAATATAACACATTAGAATGCACAGTAATAATATAACACATTATAATGTACAGTAATAATATAACACACATTATAATGCACAGTAATAATATAACACACATTATAATGTACAGTAATAATATAACACACATTATAATGCCCAGTAATAATATAACACATTATAATGTACAGTAATAATATCACTCATTATAATGTACAGTAATAATATAACACACATTATAATGCACAGTAATAATATAACACATTATAATGCCCAGTAATAATATAACACACATTATAATGTACAGTAATAATATAACACATTATAATGCACAGTAATAATATAACTCATTATAATGTACAGTAATAATATAACACACATTATAATGTACAGTAATAATATAACACATTATAATGCACAGTAATAATATAACTCATTATAATGTACAGTAATAATATAACACACATTATAATGTACAGTAATAATATAACACACATTATAATGCACAGTAATAATATAACACATTATAATGTACAGTAATAATATAACACATTATAATGCCCAGTAATAATATAACACACATTATAATGTACAGTAATAATATAACACATTATAATGTACAGTAATAATATAACACACATTATAATGCACAGTAATAATATAACACACATTATAATGTACAGTAATAATATAACACATTATAATGCACAGTAATAATATAACACATTATAATGTACATTAATAATATAACACACATTATAATGTACAGTAATAATATAACACATTATAATGTACAGTAATAATATAACACACATTATAATGCCCAGTAATAATATAACACATTATAATGTACAGTAATAATATAACTCATTATAATGTACAGTAATAATATAACACACATTATAATGCACAGTAATAATATAACACATTATAATGCCCAGTAATAATATAACACACATTATAATGTACAGTAATAATATAACACATTATAATGCACAGTAATAATATAACTCATTATAATGTACAGTAATAATATAACACACATTATAATGCACAGTAATAATATTACACATTATAATGCACAGTAATAATATAAAAAACATTATAATGCACAGTAATAATATAACTCATTATAATGTACAGTAATAATATAACACACATTATAATGCACAGTAATAATATAACACATATGTACAGTAATAATATAACACACATTATAATGTACAGTAATAATATAACACACATTATAATGTACAGTAATAATATAACACATTATAATGCACAGTAATAATATAACTCATTATAATGTACAGTAATAATATAACACACATTATAATGCACAGTAATAATATAACACATTATAATGTACAGTAATAATATAACACATTATAATGCCCAGTAATAATATAACACACATTATAATGCACAGTAATAATATAACACACATTATAATGTACAGTAATAATATAACACACATTATAATGCCCAGTAATAATATAACACATTATAATGTACAGTAATAATATAACTCATTATAATGTACAGTAATAATATAACACACATTATAATGCACAGTAATAATATAACACATTATAATGTACAGTAATAATATAACTCATTATAATGTACAGTAATAATATAACACACATTATAATGCACAGTAATAATATAACACATTATAATGCCCAGTAATAATATAACACACATTATAATGTACAGTAATAATATAACACATTATAATGTACAGTAATAATATAACACATTATAATGTACATTAATAATATAACACACATTATAATGTACAGTAATAATATAACACACATTATAATGCCCAGTAATAATATAACTAATTATAATGTACAGTAATAATATAACACACATTATAATGCACAGTAATAATATAACACATTATAATGCCCAGAAATAATATAACACACATTATAATGTACAGTAATAATATAACACATTATAATGCACAGTAATAATATAACACATTATAATGTACATTAATAATATAACACACATTATAATGTACAGTAATAATATAACTCATTATAATGTACAGTAATAATATAACACACATTATAATGTACAGTAATAATATAACACATTATAATGTACATTAATAATATAACACATTATAATGCACAGTAATAATATAACACACATTATAATGTACAGTAATAATATAACACACATTATAATGCACAGTAATAATATAACACATTATAATGTACAGTAATAATATAACACATTATAATGCCCAGTAATAATATAACACACATTATAATGTACAGTAATAATATAACACATTATAATGTACAGTAATAATATAACACATTATAATGTACAGTAATAATATAACACATTATAATGCACAGTAATAATATAACACATTATAATGTACAGTAATAATATAACACATTATAATGCACAGTAATAATATAACACATTATAATGTACAGTAATAATATAACACAATATAATGCACAGTAACAATATAACACATTATAATGTACAGTAATAATATAACACATTATAATGTACAGTAATAATATAACACACATTATAATGCACAGTAATAATATAACACACATTATAATGTACAGTAATAATATAACACATTATAATGCACAGTAATAATATAACACATTATAATGTACATTAATAATATAACACACATTATAATGTACAGTAATAATATAACACACATTATAATGCACAGTAATAATATAACACACATTATAATGTACAGTAATAATATAACACACATTATAATGCCCAGTAATAATATAACACATTATAATGTACAGTAATAATATAACTCATTATAATGTACAGTAATAATATAACACACATTATAATGCACAGTAATAATATAACACATTATAATGCCCAGTAATAATATAACACACATTATAATGTACAGTAATAATATAACACATTATAATGCACAGTAATAATATAACACATTATAATGTACAGTAATAATATAACTCATTATAATGTACAGTAATAATATAACACACATTATAATGCACAGTAATAATATAACACATTATAATGTACAGTAATAATATAACACATTATAATGCCCAGTAATAATATAACACACATTATAATGTACAGTAATAATATAACACATTATAATGTACAGTAATAATATAACACACATTATAATGCACAGTAATAATATAACACACATTATAATGTACAGTAATAATATAACACACATTATAATGCACAGTAATAATATAACACATTATAATGTACAGTAATAATATAACACATTATAATGTACAGTAATAATATAACACACATTAAAATGCACAGTAATAATATAACACACATTATAATGTACAGTAATAATATAACACATTATAATGTACAGTAATAATATAACACACATTATAATGCACAGTAATAATATAACACACATTATAATGTACAGTAATAATATAACACATTATAATGCACAGTAATAATATAACACATTATAATGTACAGTAATAATATAACACACATTATAATGCACAGTAATAATATAACACACATTATAATGTACAGTAATAATATAACACACATTATAATGCCCAGTAATAATATAACACATTATAATGCACAGTAATAATATAACTCATTATAATGTACAGTAATAATATAACACACATTATAATGCACAGTAATAATATAACACATTATAATGCCCAGTAATAATATAACACACATTATAATGTACAGTAATAATATAACACATTATAATGCACAGTAATAATATAACTCATTATAATGTACAGTAATAATATAACACATTATAATGTACAGTAATAATATAACACATTATAATGTACAGTAATAATATAACACACATTATAATGCCCAGTAATAATATAACACACTATAATGCACAGTAATAATATAACACACATTATAATGTACAGTAATAATATAACACATTATAATGCACAGTAATAATATAACACATTATAATGTACAGTAATAATATAACACACATTATAATGCACAGTAATAATATAACACATTATAATGTACAGTAATAATATAACACATTATAATGCCCAGTAATAATATAACACACATTATAATGTACAGTAATAATATAACACATTATAATGTACAGTAATAATATAACACACATTATAATGCACAGTAATAATATAACACATTATAATGTACAGTAATAATATAACACACATTATAATGCACAGTAATAATATAACACACATTATAATGTACAGTAATAATATAACACATTATAATGTACAGTAATAATATAACACATTATAATGTACAGTAATAATATAACACACATTATAATGCCCAGTAATAATATAACACATTATAATGCACAGTAATAATATAACACACATTATAATGTACAGTAATAATATAACACATTATAATGCACAGTAATAATATAACACATTATAATGTACAGTAATAATATAACACACATTATAATGCACAGTAATAATATAACACATTATAATGTACAGTAATAATATAACACATTATAATGCCCTGTAATAATATAACACACATTATAATGCCCTGTAATAATATAACACACATTATAATGTACAGTAATAATATAACACATTATAATGTACAGTAATAATATAACACACATTATAATGCACAGTAATAATATAACACACATTATAATGTACAGTAATAATATAACACATTATAATGTACATTAATCATATAACACACATTATAATGTACAGTAATAATATAACACACATTATAATGCCCAGTAATAATATAACACATTATAATGTACAGTAATAATATAACTCATTATAATGTACAGTAATAATATAACACACATTATAATGCACAGTAATAATATAACACATTATAATGTACAGTAATAATATAACACATTATAATGCCCAGTAATAATATAACACACATTATAATGTACAGTAATAATATAACACATTATAATGTACAGTAATAATATAACACACATTATAATGCACAGTAATAATATAACACACATTATAATGTACAGTAATAATATAACACACATTATAATGCACAGTAATAATATAACACATTATAATGAACAGTAATAATATAACACATTATAATGCACAGTAATAATATAACACACATTATAATGTACAGTAATAATATAACACACATTATAATGTACAGTAATAATATAACACATTATAATGCACAGTAATAATATAACTCATTATAATGTACAGTAGTAATATAACACACATTATAATGCACAGTAATAATATAACACATAATACACAGTAATAATATAACACATTATAATGTACAGTAATAATATAACACACATTATAATGCACAGTAATAATATAACACATTATAATGTACAGTAATAATATAACACATTATAATGCACAGTAATAATATAACTCATTATAATGTACAGTAATAATATAACACACATTATAATGCACAGTAATAATATAACACATAATACACAGTAATAATATAACACATTATAATGTACAGTAATAATATAACACACATTATAATGCACAGTAATAATATAACACATTATAATGTACAGTAATAATATAACACACATTATAATGCACAGTAATAATATAACACACATTATAATGTACAGTAATAATATAACACACATTATAATGCACAGTAATAATATAACACACATTATAATGTACAGTAATAATATAACACATTATAATGCACAGTAATAATATAACTCATTATAATGTACAGTGATAATATAACACACATTATAATGCACAGTAATAATATAACACACATTATAATGTACAGTAATAATATAACACATTATAATTCACAGTAATAATATAACACACATTATAATGCACAGTAATAATATAACACACATTATAATGCCCAGTAATAATATAACACATTATAATGTACAGTAATAATATCACTCATTATAATGTACAGTAATAATATAACACACATTATAATGCACAGTAATAATATAACACATTATAATGCCCAGTAATAATATAACACACATTATAATGTACAGTAATAATATAACACATTATAATGCACAGTAATAATATAACACATTATAATGTACATTAATAATATAACACACATTATAATGTACAGTAATAATATAACACATTATAATGTACAGTAATAATATAACACACATTATAATGCCCAGTAATAATATAACACATTATAATGTACAGTAATAATATAACTCATTATAATGTACAGTAATAATATAACACACATTATAATGCACAGTAATAATATAACACACATTATAATGTACAGTAATAATATAACACATTATAATGCACAGTAATAATATAACTCATTATAATGTACAGTAATAATATAACACACATTATAATGCACAGTAATAATATTACACATTATAATGCACAGTAATAATATAAAAAACATTATAATGCACAGTAATAATATAACTCATTATAATGTACAGTAATAATATAACAGATATTATAATGCACAGTAATAATATAACACATATGTACAGTAATAATATAACACACATTATAATGTACAGTAATAATATAACACACATTATAATGTACAGTAATAATATAAAACATTATAATGCACAGTAATAATATAACACATTATAATGTACATTAATAATATAACACACATTATAATGTACAGTAATAATATAACACATTATAATGTACAGTAATAATATAACACACATTATAATGCCCAGTAATAATATAACACATTATAATGTACAGTAATAATATAACTCATTATAATGTACAGTAATAATATAACACACATTATAATGCCCAGTAATAATATAACACACATTATAATGTACAGTAATAATATAACACATTATAATGCACAGTAATAATATAACTCATTATAATGTACAGTAATAATATAACACACATTATAATGCACAGTAATAATATTACACATTATAATGCACAGTAATAATATAAAAAACATTATAATGCACAGTAATAATATAACTCATTATAATGTACAGTAATAATATAACAGACATTATAATGCACAGTAATAATATAACACATATGTACAGTAATAATATAACACACATTATAATGTACAGTAATAATATAACACATTATAATGCACAGTAATAATATAACACACATTATAATGCACAGTAATAATATAACACATTATAATGTACAGTAATAATATAACACATTATAATGCCCAGTAATAATATAACACACATTATAATGCACAGTAATAATATAACACACATTATAATGTACAGTAATAATATAACACACATTATAATGCCCAGTAATAATAAAACACATTATAATGTACAGTAATAATATAACTCATTATAATGTACAGTAATAATATAACACACATTATAATGCACAGTAATAATATAACACATTATAATGCCCAGTAATAATATAACACACATTATAATGTACAGTAATAATATAACACATTATAATGCACAGTAATAATATAACTCATTATAATGTACAGTAATAATATAACACACATTATAATGTACAGTAATAATATAACACATTATAATGCCCAGTAATAATATAACACACATTATAATGTACAGTAATAATATAACACATTATAATGCACAGTAATAATATAACACACATTATAATGTACAGTAATAATATAACACACATTATAATGCACAGTAATAATATAACACATTATAATGTACAGTAATAATATAACACATTATAATGCCCAGTAATAATATAACACACATTATAATGTACAGTAATAATATAACACACATTATAATGTACAGTAATAATATAACACATTATAATGCACAGTAATAATATAGCACATTATAATGTACATTAATAATATAACATACATTATAATGTACAGTAATAATATAACACACATTATAATGCACAGTAATAATATAACACACATTATAATGTACAGTAATAATATAACACACATTATAATGCCCAGTAATAATATAACACATTATAATGTACAGTAATAATATAACACACATTATAATGTACAGTAATAATATAACACATTATAATGCACAGTAATAATATAACTCATTATAATGTACAGTAATAATATAACACACATTATAATGCACAGTAATAATATAACACACATTATAATGCCCAGTAATAATATAACACACATTATAATGTACAGTAATAATATAACACACATTATAATGCACAGTAATAATATAACACACATTATAATGTACAGTAATAATATAACACATTATAATGCACAGTAATAATATAACTTATTATAATGTACAGTAATAATATACACATTATAATGCACAGTAATAATATAACACATTATAATGTACAGTAATAATATAACACACATTATAATGTACAGTAATAATATAACACATTATAATGCACAGTAATAATATAACTCATTATAATGTACAGTAATAATATAACACACATTATAATGCACAGTAATAATATAACACATTATAATGTACAGTAATAATATAACACATTATAATGCCCAGTAATAATATAACACACATTATAATGTACAGTAATAATATAACACATTATAATGTACAGTAATAATATAACACACATTATAATGCACAGTAATAATATAACACACATTATAATGTACAGTAATAATATAACACATTATAATGCACAGTAATAATATAACACATTATAATGTACAGTAATAATATAACACACATTATAATGCACAGTAATAATATAACACACATTATAATGTACAGTAATAATATAACACATTATAATGCACAGTAATAATATAACACATTATAATGTACAGTAATAATATAACACACATTATAATGCACAGTAATAATATAACACATTATAATGCCCAGTAATAATATAACACACATTATAATGTACAGTAATAATATAACACATTATAATGTACAGTAATAATATAACACACATTATAATGCACAGTAATAATATAACACACATTATAATGTACAGTAATAATATAACACATTATAATGTACAGTAATAATATAACACACATTATAATGCCCAGTAATAATATAACACATTATAATGCACAGTAATAATATAACACACATTATAATGTACAGTAATAATATAACACATTAGAATGCACAGTAATAATATAACACATTATAATGTACAGTAATAATATAACACACATTATAATGCACAGTAATAATATAACACACATTATAATGTACAGTAATAATATAACACACATTATAATGCCCAGTAATAATATAACACATTATAATGTACAGTAATAATATCACTCATTATAATGTACAGTAATAATATAACACACATTATAATGCACAGTAATAATATAACACATTATAATGCCCAGTAATAATATAACACACATTATAATGTACAGTAATAATATAACACATTATAATGCACAGTAATAATATAACTCATTATAATGTACAGTAATAATATAACACACATTATAATGTACAGTAATAATATAACACATTATAATGCACAGTAATAATATAACTCATTATAATGTACAGTAATAATATAACACACATTATAATGTACAGTAATAATATAACACACATTATAATGCACAGTAATAATATAACACATTATAATGTACAGTAATAATATAACACATTATAATGCCCAGTAATAATATAACACACATTATAATGTACAGTAATAATATAACACATTATAATGTACAGTAATAATATAACACACATTATAATGCACAGTAATAATATAACACACATTATAATGTACAGTAATAATATAACACATTATAATGCACAGTAATAATATAACACATTATAATGTACATTAATAATATAACACACATTATAATGTACAGTAATAATATAACACATTATAATGTACAGTAATAATATAACACACATTATAATGCCCAGTAATAATATAACACATTATAATGTACAGTAATAATATAACTCATTATAATGTACAGTAATAATATAACACACATTATAATGCACAGTAATAATATAACACATTATAATGCCCAGTAATAATATAACACACATTATAATGTACAGTAATAATATAACACATTATAATGCACAGTAATAATATAACTCATTATAATGTACAGTAATAATATAACACACATTATAATGCACAGTAATAATATTACACATTATAATGCACAGTAATAATATAAAAAACATTATAATGCACAGTAATAATATAACTCATTATAATGTACAGTAATAATATAACACACATTATAATGCACAGTAATAATATAACACATATGTACAGTAATAATATAACACACATTATAATGTACAGTAATAATATAACACACATTATAATGTACAGTAATAATATAACACATTATAATGCACAGTAATAATATAACTCATTATAATGTACAGTAATAATATAACACACATTATAATGCACAGTAATAATATAACACATTATAATGTACAGTAATAATATAACACATTATAATGCCCAGTAATAATATAACACACATTATAATGCACAGTAATAATATAACACACATTATAATGTACAGTAATAATATAACACACATTATAATGCACAGTAATAATATAACACATTATAATGCCCAGTAATAATATAACACATTATAATGCACAGTAATAATATAACACATTATAATGTACAGTAATAATATAACACATAATACACAGTAATAATATAACACATTATAATGCACAGTAATAATATAACACACATTATAATGTACAGTAATAATATAACACATTATAATGCACAGTAATAATATAACTCATTATAATGTACAGTAATAATATAACACACATTATAATGCACAGTAATAATATAACACATTATAATGCCCAGTAATAATATAACACACATTATAATGTACAGTAATAATATAACACATTATAATGCACAGTAATAATATAACACACATTATAATGCACAGTAATAATATAACACATTATAATGTACAGTAATAATATAACACACATTATAATGCACAGTAATAATATAACACATTATAATGTACAGTAATAATATAACACATTATAATGCACAGTAATAATATAACACATTATAATGTACAGTAATAATATAACACACATTATAATGCACAGTAATAATATAACACATTATAATGCACAGTAATAATATAACACACATTATAATGCACAGTAATAATATAACACATTATAATGCACAGTAATAATATAACACACATTATAATGTACAGTAATAATATAACACATTATAATGCACAGTAATAATATAACACATTATAATGTACAGTAATAATATAACACATTATAATGCACAGTAATAATATAACACACATTATAATGCACAGTAATAATATAACACATTATAATGCACAGTAATAATATAACACACATTATAATGTACAGTAATAATATAACACACATTATAATGCACAGTAATAATATAACACATTATAATGCACAGTAATAATATAACACATTATAATGCACAGTAATAATATAACACATTATAATGTACAGTAATAATATAACACACATTATAATGTACAGTAATAATATAACACATTATAATGCACAGTAATAATATAACACACATTATAATGTACAGTAATAATATAACACATTATAATGTACAGTAATAATATAACACACATTATAATGTACAGTAATAATATAACACACATTATAATGTACAGTAATAATATAACACACATTATAATGTACAGTAATAATATAACACACATTATAATGTGCAGTAATAATATAACACATTATAATGCCCAGTAATAATATAACACACATTATAATGCACAGTAATAATATAACACATTATAATGCACAGTAATAATATAACACACATTATAATGTACAGTAATAATATAACACACATTATAATGCACAGTAATAATATAACACACATTATAATGTACAGTAATAATATAACACACATTATAATGCCCAGTAATAATATAACACATTATAATGTACAGTAATAATATAACACACATTATAATGCACAGTAATAATATAACACACATTATAATGTACAGTAATAATATAACACATTATAATGTACAGTAATAATATAACACACATTATAATGTACAGTAATAATATAACACACATTATAATGCCCAGTAATAATATAACACATTATAATGTACAGTAATAATATAACACATTATAATGTACAGTAATAATATAACACACATTATAATGTACAGTAATAATATAACACACATTATAATGCCCAGTAATAATATAACACATTATAATGTACAGTAATAATATAACACACATTATAATGCACAGTAATAATATAACACACATTATAATGTACAGTAATAATATAACACATTATAATGTACAGTAATAATATAACACACATTATAATGCACAGTAATAATATAACACACATTATAATGTACAGTAATAATATAACACACATTATAATGCCCAGTAATAATATAACACATTATAATGCACAGTAATAATATAACTCATTATAATGTACAGTAATAATATAACTCATTATAATGTACAGTAATAATATAACACACATTATAATGCCCAGTAATAATATAACACATTATAATGTACAGTAATAATATAACACATTATAATGTACAGTAATAATATAACACACATTATAATGTACAGTAATAATATAACACACATTATAATGCACAGTAATAATATAACACACATTATAATGTACAGTAATAATATAACACATTATAATGCCCAGTAATAATATAACACACATTATAATGCACAGTAATAATATAACACATTATAATGCACAGTAATAATATAACACACATTATAATGTACAGTAATAATATAACACACATTATAATGCACAGTAATAATATAACACACATTATAATGTACAGTAATAATATAACACACATTATAATGCCCAGTAATAATATAACACATTATAATGTACAGTAATAATATAACACACATTATAATGCACAGTAATAATATAACACACATTATAATGTACAGTAATAATATAACACATTATAATGTACAGTAATAATATAACACATTATAATGTACAGTAATAATATAACACACATTATAATGTACAGTAATAATATAACACACATTATAATGCCCAGTAATAATATAACACATTATAATGTACAGTAATAATATAACACATTATAATGTACAGTAATAATATAACACACATTATAATGTACAGTAATAATATAACACACATTATAATGCCCAGTAATAATATAACACATTATAATGTACAGTAATAATATAACACACATTATAATGCACAGTAATAATATAACACACATTATAATGTACAGTAATAATATAACACATTATAATGTACAGTAATAATATAACACACATTATAATGCACAGTAATAATATAACACACATTATAATGTACAGTAATAATATAACACACATTATAATGCCCAGTAATAATATAACACATTATAATGCACAGTAATAATATAACTCATTATAATGTACAGTAATAATATAACTCATTATAATGTACAGTAATAATATAACACACATTATAATGCCCAGTAATAATATAACACATTATAATGTACAGTAATAATATAACACATTATAATGCACAGTAATAATATAACACATTATAATGCCCAGTAATAATATAACACACATTATAATGTACAGTAATAATATAACACACATTATAATGTACAGTAATAATATAACACACATTATAATGTACAGTAATAATATAACACATTATAATGCCCAGTAATAATATAACACACATTATAATGCACAGTAATAATATAACACATTATAATGCACAGTAATAATATAACACACATTATAATGCACAGTAATAATATAACACACATTATAATGTACAGTAATAATATAACACACATTATAATGCCCAGTAATAATATAACACATTATAATGTACAGTAATAATATAACACACATTATAATGCACAGTAATAATATAACACATATTATAATGTACAGTAATAATATAACACATTATAATGTACAGTAATAATATAACACACATTATAATGTACAGTAATAATATAACACACATTATAATGCCCAGTAATAATATAACACATTATAATGTACAGTAATAATATAACACATTATAATGTACAGTAATAATATAACACACATTATAATGTACAGTAATAATATAACACACATTATAATGCCCAGTAATAATATAACACATTATAATGTACAGTAATAATATAACACACATTATAATGCACAGTAATAATATAACACACATTATAATGTACAGTAATAATATAACACATTATAATGTACAGTAATAATATAACACACATTATAATGCACAGTAATAATATAACACACATTATAATGTACAGTAATAATATAACACACATTATAATGCCCAGTAATAATATAACACATTATAATGCACAGTAATAATATAACTCATTATAATGTACAGTAATAATATAACTCATTATAATGTACAGTAATAATATAACACACATTATAATGCACAGTAATAATATAACACACATTATAATGCCCAGTAATAATATAACACATTATAATGCACAGTAATAATATAACTCATTATAATGTACAGTAATAATATAACTCATTATAATGTACAGTAATAATATAACACATTATAATGCACAGTAATAATATAACTCATTATAATGTACAGTAATAATATAACTCATTATAATGTACAGTAATAATATAACACACATTATAATGCACAGTAATAATATAACACATTATAATGCACAGTAATAATATAACACACATTATAATGTACAGTAATAATATAACACATTATAATGCACAGTAATAATATAACACACATTATAATGTACAGTAATAATATAACACACATTATAATGTACAGTAATAATATAACACATTATAATGCACAGTAATAATATAACACACATTATAATGTACAGTAATAATATAACACATTATAATGCACAGTAATAATATAACACACATTATAATGCACAGTAATAATATAACACATTATAATGTACAGTAATAATATAACACATTATAATGTACAGTAATAATATAACACATTATAATGTACAGTAATAATATAACACATTATAATGCCCAGTAATAATATAACACACATTATAATGCACAGTAATAATATAACACATTATAATGTACAGTAATAATATAACACACATTATAATGCACAGTAATAATATAACACACATTATAATGTACAGTTATAATATAACACATTATAATGCACAGTAATAATATAACACATTATAATGTACAGTAATAATATAACACACATTATAATGCCCAGTAATAATATAACACATTATAATGCACAGTAATAATATAACACACATTATAATGCACAGTAATAATATAACACATTATAATGTACAGTAATAATATAACACATTATAATGTACAGTAATAATATAACTCATTATAATGTACAGTAATAATATAACACACATTATAATGCACAGTAATAATATAACACATTATAATGCACAGTAATAATATAACACACATTATAATGCACAGTAATAATATAACACATTATAATGTACAGTAATAATATAACACATTATAATGTACAGTAATAATATAACACATTATAATGTACAGTAATAATATAACACATTATAATGCCCAGTAATAATATAACACACATTATAATGCACAGTAATAATATAACACATTATAATGTACAGTAATAATATAACACTCATTATAATGTACAGTAATAATATAACACACATTATAATGTACAGTTATAATATAACACATTATAATGCACAGTAATAATATAACACATTATAATGTACAGTAATAATATAACACACATTATAATGCCCAGTAATAATATAACACATTATAATGCACAGTAATAATATAACACACATTATAATGCACAGTAATAATATAACACATTATAATGTACAGTAATAATATAACACATTATAATGTACAGTAATAATATAACTCATTATAATGTACAGTAATAATATAACACACATTATAATGCACAGTAATAATATAACACATTATAATGTACAGTAATAATATAACACATTATAATGTACAGTAATAATATAACACATTATAATGCCCAGTAATAATATAACACACATTATAATGCACAGTAATAATATAACACATTATAATGTACAGTAATAATATAACACTCATTATAATGTACAGTAATAATATAACACACATTATAATGCACAGTAATAATATAACACATTATAATGCACAGTAATAATATAACACACATTATAATGCACAGTAATAATATAACACACATTATAATGTACAGTAATAATATAACACATTATAATGCCCAGTAATAATATAACACACATTATAATGTACAGTAATAATATAACTCATTATAATGTACAGTAATAATATAACACATTATAATGCATAGTAATAATATAACACACATTATAATGCCCAGTAATAATATAACACATTATAATGCACAGTAATAATATAACACACATTATAATGCACAGTAATAATATAACACATTATAATGCACAGTAATAATATAACACATTATAATGTACAGTAATAATATAACACACATTATAATGTACAGTAATAATATAACACATTATAATGCACAGTAATAATATAACACACATTATAATGTACAGTAATAATATAACACATTATAATGCACATTAATAATATAACACACATTATAATGCACAGTAATAATATAACACACATTATAATGTACAGTAATAATATAACACATTATAATGTACAGTAATAATATAACACATTATAATGTACAGTAATAATATAACACACATTATAATGTACAGTAATAATATAACACATTATAATGCACAGTAATAATATAACACACATTATAATGTACAGTAATAATATAACACATTATAATGTACAGTAATAATATAACACACATTATAATGCCCAGTAATAATATAACACATTATAATGTACAGTAATAATATAACACATTATAATGCACAGTAATAATATAACTTATTATAATGTACAGTAATAATATAACACACATTATAATGCACAGTAATAATATAACACACATTATAATGTACAGTAATAATATAACTCATTATAATGTACAGTAATAATATAACACATTATAATGTACAGTAATAATATAACACATTATAATGCACAGTAATAATATAACTCATTATAATGTACAGTAATAATATAACACATTATAATGCCCAGTAATAATATAACACACATTATAATGCACAGTAATAATATAACACACATTATAATGTACAGTAATAATATAACACACATTATAATGCACAGTAATAATATAACACATTATAATGTACATTAATAATATAACACACATTATAATGTACAGTAATAATATAACACACATTATAATGCACAGTAATAATATAACACATTATAATGTACAGTAATAATATAACACACATTATAATGTACAGTAATAATATAACACACATTATAATGTACATTAATAATATAACACACATTATAATGCACAGTAATAATATAACACATTATAATGCCCAGTAATAATATAACACACATTATAATGTACAGTAATAATATAACACATTATAATGTACAGTAATAATATAACACACATTATAATGCCCAGTAATAATATAACACATTATAATGTACAGTAATAATATAACACATTATAATGCACAGTAATAATATAACTTATTATAATGTACAGTAATAATATAACACACATTATAATGCACAGTAATAATATAACACACATTATAATGTACAGTAATAATATAACTCATTATAATGTACAGTAATAATATAACACATTATAATGTACAGTAATAATATAACACATTATAATGCACAGTAATAATATAACTCATTATAATGTACAGTAATAATATAACACACATTATAATGCACAGTAATAATATAACACACATTATAATGTACAGTAATAATATAACACACATTATAATGCACAGTAATAATATAACACATTATAATGCCCAGTAATAATATAACACACATTATAATGCACAGTAATAATATAACACACATTATAATGTACAGTAATAATATAACACACATTATAATGCACAGTAATAATATAACACACATTATAATGTACAGTAATAATATAACTCATTATAATGTACAGTAATAATATAACACATTAGAATGCACAGTAATAATATAACACATTAGAATGTACAGTAATAATATAACACACATTATAATGCACAGTAATAATATAACACATTATAATGCACAGTAATAATATAACACACATTATAATGTACAGTAATAATATAACACATTATAATGCACAGTAATAATATAACACACATTATAATGTACAGTTATAATATAACACATTATAATGCACAGTAATAATATAACACATTATAATGCACAGTAATAATATAACACATTATAATGTACAGTAAGTGGGAAAGTTCAGTGGGCGTGTCATTGATTCTCGTTCAGTGGGCGTGTCATTGATTCTCGTTCAGTGGGCGTGTCATTGATTCTCGTTCAGTGGGCGTGTCATTGATACTCGTTCAGTGGGCGTGTCATTGATACTCGTTCAGTGGGCGTGTCATTGATTCTCGTTCAGTGGGCGTGTCATTGATTCTCGTTCAGTGGGCGTGTCATTGATTCTCGTTCAGTGGGCGTGTCATTGATACTCGTTCAGTGGGCGTGTCATTGATACTCGTTCAGTGGGCGTGTCATTGATACTCGTTCAGTGGGCGTGTCATTATGTCTCGATCTGTGGGCGTGTCATTATGTCTCGATCTGTGGGCGTGTCATTATGTCTCGATCTGTGGGCGTGTCCTTGTCTCCCAGTGTCGTGTGCTAAGCTGTACCTCCCTCTTATTGGGCGTGTTCATATAGCTCCGCCCCTGACAACATGGACGCTTTGCGATCAGCTGGTAAGGCGATTCTGCGAAGCCCGAGCCTCGCCCGTCACGGTCTGCGGGTCACCCGCCATCATAGTAAGTGACACCCGCTGGCAACTGTACTTTCCATCTCAGTCACCCCACCTTATCCAGCATCCGTCTCCTCCTCCCCATCCACCCCTCAGAAACCTCATCCTTCCCCAGTCCCCCTTCTCCTCCCCCCTCCCTCCCCCTTCTCCTCCCCCCCACCCATCCCCTTCTCCTCCCCCCCACCCATCCCCTTCTTCTCCCCCTCCCTCCCACACATCCCCTTCTTCTCCCCCTCCCTCCCACCCCCTTCCTTCCACCCACCCATCCCCTTCCTCCCTCCCATCCCCCCCGGAATCCCAGTCCCCCTCCCTTCTCCTTCCTCCAATCCCAGTGCCCCCTACCTCCCATTCTAGTCCTCCTCCCTCCCTCCCATTCTAGTCCTCCTCCCTCCCTCCCATCCTAGTTCCCCTCCCTCCCTCCCATCCTAGTTCCCCTCCCTCCCTCCCATTCTAGTCCTCCTCCCTCCCTCCCATCCTAGTTCCCCTCCCTCCCTCCCTCCCATCCTAGTTCCCCTCCCTCCCTCCCTCCCTCCCATCCTAGTTCCCCTCCCTCCCTCCCTCCCATCCTAGTTCCCCCCCCTCCCTCCCATCCTAGTTCCCCTCCCTCCCTCCCTCCCTCCCATCCTAGTTCCCCTCCCATCCTAGTTCCCCTCCCTCCCTCCCTCCCTCCCATCCTAGTTCCCCTCCCTCCCTCCCTCCCATCCTAGTTCCCCTCCCTCCCATCCTAGTTCCCCTCCCTCCCTCCCTCCCATCCTAGTTCCCCTCCCTCCCTCCCTCCCATCCTAGTTTCCCTCCCATCCTAGTTCCCCTCCCATCCTAGTTCCCCTCCCTCCCTCCCTCCCTCCCATCCTAGTTCCCCTCCCTCCCTCCCTCCCATCCTAGTTCCCCTCCCTCCCTCCCTCCCATCCTAGTTCCCCTCCCTCCCTCCCTCCCATCCTAGTTCCCCTCCCTCCCATCCTAGTTCCCCTCCCTCCCTCCCATCCTAGTTCCCCTCCCTCCCTCCCATCCTAGTTCCCCTCCCTCCCTCCCTCCCATCCTAGTTCCCCTCCCTCCCTCCCTCCCATCCTAGTTCCCCTCCCTCCCATCCTAGTCCCCCTCACTCCCTCCCATCCTAGTCCCCCTCCCTCCCTCCCTCCCTAGTCCCCTTCCCTCCCTCCCTCCCTCCCTCCCTCATATCACATCCCGTTACCACCTGGTGTCCATCTCCCTCCTTCTCTCCCCCCCTAAATCCCAGTCCATCTCCCTCCATACCTCCCCCCTGAATCCCTGTCCATCTCCCTCCCCCCTGAATCCCAGTCCCCCTCCCTCCCCCCTGAATCCCAGTCCCCCTCCCTCCCCCCTGAATCCCAGTCCCCCTCCCTCCCCCATCCCAGTATTTAAACAAGATTAATGCTGGTTTCTCGCCCCGGCAGAGCTTGCGGATAACTGGACAGACATGAAGGAGACTCTGTTAGAGGGGGTCGTCTTCCATCTCAAGTACCTGGGAATGACGCTGGTGGAGAAGCCCAAAGGTGAAGATATGGCTGCAGCCGCCATCCGCAGGATTATAGCCATGGTAATATCATGCCCCCAGAGTATGGGAAATCCACATGGCTGTCTTTAACGCGGGGCAAACCGGGCAGCTGCACAGGGCCTAGTTATTCTAAGGTGGCCCCAAGCAGCAGCCCCAAGGGCCCGCAACAATTTATTTTACAATACATAAAAATTTACCCCAGCCAGCAATACAGCACACCCAACCCCCATACATACATACATACAGCCCCCCCCAGCCAGCCAACAAGACAGCAACCACAAACCCCAGCCATACATAAAGTGTTCCCCCATCCAGCATTACAGCACCCCCAGCCCACAGACATACATAAAGCGTTACCCCAGCCAGCAGTATAGCACCCCAATCCCCAGCCATACATATAGCCCCACCCAGCCAGCAATACAGCACCCCCAGCCATACATAAAGCGTTTCCCCGAGATATATTGTAATGGACCCCTCTGTACTCCGACTGATACCTCCGTTAAAAGCTCTGCTTCCTTGCTCATAGCTGCTCTTCCAAGAGCAGACTATTGTGGCAATAACCCAAAGCACTAGAGGAAACCAGTGCTGTGATTAGTTACCCCTTACAGGAGCTTTAGTGTGATCTGCTCTAACGTCACTAGACGATACCAGTGTTGTGATTAGTTACCCCTTACAGGAGCTCTAACGTCACTAGATGATACCAGTGCTGTGATTAGTTAGCCCTTACAGGAGCTCTAACGTCACTAGACGATACCAGTGCTGTGATTAGTTACCCCTTACAGGAGCTCTAACGTCACTAGACGATACCACTGTTAGAGTGAAGTAAGAATGACAATTTATTACAGGAACAGCACACATATATACAGACATAATTACATCAACAGGGGATTAGCATACAGTACTAGAAGAGGCCACTGTAGTTCCCCACTAGGTCCAGTCATTACATTGGTGCAGACATTCAATGGACTAATTAACAGAGACCAATGGGTGAGACACACAGAACTTGTACAGCTTGAAACATGACATATAACAAATACAGGTTTATTTGCACTCTTAGAGCTGCAGTCCAGTTACTGTGACATTACTTCCCCGTGACACACTGTAATCAATGCAAAGTGCAAACTTACCCACTGTACCCACCTCCCCAAACCTAGAAACCCCTTTTTAATGCCAGGGCCCATTATCTATAGGGACGAGCCAAGCCATTAGTTCTCTCCAAGAACCCCAGTTCTGGAGGGTTCTGTCACATATATTTATAGAAACATAGAATGTGTCAGCAGATAAGAACCATTCGGTCCATCTAGTCTGGTCAATTTTTTTGAGTACTTTTATTAGTCCCCAGTTCCCGGTCTTATAGCTAGGATAGCCTTGTGTCTATCCCACGCATGCTTAAACTCCTTGACTGTGTTTACCTCTACCACTTCTGCTGGCAGGCTATTCCATACATCCACTACCCTCTCAGTAAAGTAATACTTTCATTAGTCCCTGACCTTATCTTATATCTAGGATAGCCTTATACCTATCCCATGCATGCTTAAACTCCATCACTGTATTAACCTCTACCACTTCTGCTGGAAGGCTATTCCATACATCCACTACCCTCTCAGTAATGTAATACTTTCATTAGTCCCTGGCCTTATCTTATATCTAGGATAGCCTTATACCTATCCCATGCATGCTTAAACTCCTTCACTGTATTAACCTCTACTACTTCTACTGGAAGACTATTCCATACACCCACTACCCTCTCAGTAATGTAATACTTTCATTAGTCCCTGGCCTTATCTTATATCTAGGATAGCCTTATACCTATCCCATGCATGCTTAAACTCCTTCACTGTATTAACCTCTACCACTTCTACTGGAAGACTATTCCATGCATCCACTACCCTCTCAGTAATGTAATACTTTCATTAGTCCCTGGCCTTATCTTATATCTAGGATAGCCTTATACCTATCCCATGCATGCTTAAACTCCTTCACTGTATTAACCTCTACCACTTCTACTGGAAGACTATTCCATACATCCACTACCCTCTCAGTAATGTAATACTTTCATTAGTCCCTGACCTTATCTTATATCTAGGATAACCTTATACCTATCCCATGCATGCTTAAACTCCTTCACTGTATTAACCTCTACCACTTCTACTGGAAGACTATTCCATGCATCCACTACCCTCTCAGTAATGTAATACTTTCATTAGTCCCTGGCCTTATCTTATATCTAGGATAGCCTTATACCTATCCCATGCATGCTTAAACTCCTTCACTGTATTAACCTCTACCACTTCTACTGGAAGGCTATTCCATGCACCCACTACCCTCTCAGTAATGTAATACTTTCATTAGTCCCTGGCCTTATCTTATATCTAGGATAGCCTTATATCTATCCCATGCATGCTTAAACTCCATCACTGTATTAACCTCTACCACTTCTACTGGAAGACTATTCCATACACCCACTACCCTCTCAGTAATGTAATACTTTTATTAGTCCCTGGCCTTATCTTATATCTAGGATAGCCTTATACCTATCCCATGCATGCTTAAACTCCTTCACTGTATTAACCTCTACCACTTCTACTGGAAGACTATTCCATACGTCCACTACCCTCTCAGTAATGTAATACTTCCTGATATTACATTTAAATCGTTGCCCCTCTAATTTAAGACCTCTATGTCCTCTAGTTGTGGTAGTTTTTCTTTATAGATATATTTCATATGACTGGATTATATATTATATAAATATGGTGTTGAATAATAATACATTTTATACACGGCAATTAAAAAACTTATTATACATGTTTTATACTCGCAATATATTCCAAACGGATGGATATTAGAGAGCACTTACATATTGTTGGCAGCTATTATGTGTTTGGTTTTTGGTGGGAGGGTTTGGGGTGGAGGTGAGGGGGTACAGGGGGCCCAAGCAAATGGCCTTGGTTCAATCAACATTAAAGACTGGACTGCCCTGGGAATCCATCTTTATGATGGCTGGTTCTTTAGTCCCAGGTTTATATAATCCTGTCTGGCATACATGGTACGGTTTGCTGGCCTCTCTGCATGCCACAAGTCACACATCTCCTTAGCCTTCCTTTCTCCCCTCTCAATTATTCATGGACTCTCCCCTCTTCCCTATCCCTGGACTCTGCCCTCTCCATTATCCCTGGACTCTCACCTATCCCTGGACTCTCCCCTCTCCATTATCCCTGAACTCTCCATTATCCCTGAACTCTCCCCTCTCCATTATCCCTGAACTCTCCCCTCTCCATTATCCCTGAACTCTCCCCTCTCCATTATCCCTGGACTCTCCCCTCTCCATTATTCCTGGACTAACCCTTCTCCATTATTCCTGGACTCTCCCGTCTCCATTATTCCTGGACTCCCCCTTCTCCATTATTCCTGGACTCCCCCTTCTCCATTATTCCTGGACTCTCCCTTCTCCATTATTCCTGGACTCTCCCCTCTCCATTATTCCTGAACTCTCCCCTCTCCATTATTCCTGAACTCTCCCCTCTCCATTATTCCTGGACTCTCCCTTCTCCATTATTCCTGGACTCTCCCCTCTCCATTATTCCTGAACTCTCCCCTCTCCATTATTCCTGGACTCTCCATTATACCTGGACTCTCCCCTCTCCATTATCCCTGGACTCTCCCCTCTCCATTATCCCTGGAATCTCCCCTCTCCATTATTCCTGGACTCTCCCCTCTCCATTATTCCTGGACTTTCCCCTCTCCATTATTCCTGGACTTTCCCCTCTCCATTATCCCTGGACTTTCCCCTCTCCATTATCCCTGGACTTTCCCCTCTCCATTATCCCTGGACTCTCCCCTCTCCATTATCCCTGGACTCTCCCCTCTCCATTTTCCCTGGACTCTCCCCTCTCCATTTTCCCTGGACTCTCCCCTCTCCATTATCCCTGGACTCTCCCCTCTCCATTATCCCTGGACTCTCCCCTCTCCATTATTCCTGGACTCTCCCCTACTCCATTTTTACTGGACTCTCCCCTCTCCATTTTTACTGGACTCTCCCCTCTCCATTATCACTGGACTCTTCCCTCTCCATTATCCCTGAACTCTCGTTTCTCCCCTCTCCATTATCCCTGGACTGTCCTCTCTCCCCTCTTCATTATTCCTGGACTCTCCCCTCTCCATTATTCCTGGACTTTCCCCTCTCCATTATCCCTGGACTTTCCCTCTCCATTATCCCTGGACTTTCCCCTCTCCATTATCCCTGGACTTTCCCCTCTCCATTATCCCTGGACTTTCCCCTCTCCATTATCCCTGGACTCTCCCCTCTCCATTATCCCTGGACTCTCCCCTCTCCATTATCCCTGGACTCTCCCCTCTCCATTATCCCTGGACTCTCCCCTCTCCATTATTCCTGGACTCTCCCCTACTCCATTTTTACTGGACTCTCCCCTACTCCATTTTTACTGGACTCTCCCCTCTCCATTTTTACTGGACTCTCCCCTCTCCATTTTTACTGGACTCTCCCCTCTCCATTATTACTGGACTCTCCCCTCTCCATTATCCCTGGAATCTCCCTTTTCCATTATTCCTGGACTCTCCCCTCTCCATTATCCCTGGACTGTCCTCTCTACCCTCTCCATTATCCCTGGACTCTCCCCTCTCCATTATCCCTGGACTCTCCCTTCTCCATTATTCCTGGACTCTCCCCTCTCCATTAACCCTGGACTCACCCCTCCCCATTATCCCTAGACTCTTCCCCTCTCCATTATCCCTGGACTCTCCCCTATCCCTGGACTCTCCCTTCTCCATTATATCTGGACTCTCTCTTCTCCATTATATCTGGACTCTCTCTTCTCCATTATATCTGGACTCTCCCTTCTCCATTATATCTGGACTCTCCCTTCTCCATTATTCCTGGACTCTCCCTTCTCCATTATTCCTGGACTCTCCCTTCTCCATTATATCTGGACTCTCCCTTCTCCATTATATCTGGACTCTCCCTTCTCCATTATATCTGGACTCTCCCTTCTCCATTATATCTGGACTCTCCCTTCTCCATTATATCTGGACTCTCCCTTCTCCATTATATCTGGACTCTCCCTTCTCCATTATATCTGGACTCTCCCTTCTCCATTATATCTGGACTCTCCCTTCTCCATTATATCTGGACTCTCCCTTCTCCATTATATCTGGACTCTCTCTTCTCCATTATATCTGGACTCTCTCTTCTCCATTATATCTGGACTCTCCCTTCTCCATTATTCCTGGACTCTCCCCTCTCCATTATTCCTGGACTCTCCCTTCTCCATTATATCTGGACTCTCCCTTCTCCATTATTCCTGGACTCTCCCTTCTCCATTATTCCTGGACTCTCCCTTCTCCATTATTCCTGGACTCTCCCTTCTCCATTATTCCTGGACTCTCCCCTCTCCATTATTCCTGGACTTTCCCCTCTCCATTATTCCTCGACTTTTCTCTCTCCATTATCCCTGGACTCTCCCCTCTCCATTATCCCTGGATTCTCCCCTCTCCATTATCCCTGGATTCTCCCCTCTCCATTATCCCTGGACTCTCCCCTCTCCATTATCCCTGGACTCTCCCCTCTCCATTATTCCTGGACTCTCCCCTCTCCATTTTCCCTGGACTCTCCATTATCCCTGGACTCTCCATTGTCCCTGGACTCTCCTCTCTCCATTATCCTTGGACACTCTCCTCTCCATTATCCCTGGACTGTCCTCTCTACCCTCTCCATTATCCTTGGATTCTCCCCTCTCCATTATCCCTGGACTCTCCATTTTTACTGGACTCTCCCCTCTCCATTTTTACTGGACTCTCCCCTCTCCATTATTACTGGACTCTCCCCTATCCATTATCCCTGGAATCTCCCTTTTCCATTATTCCTAGACTCTCCACTCTCCATTATCCCTGGACTGTCCTCTCTACCCTCTCCATTATCCCTGGATTCTCCCCTCTCCATTATCCCTGGACTCTCCCTTCTCCATTATCCCTGGACTCTCCCTTCTCCATTATTCCTGGACTCTCCCCTCTCCATTAACCCTGGACTCACCCCTCTCCATTATCCCTAGACTCTTCCCCTCTCCATTATCCCTGGACTCTCCCCTATCCCTGGACTCTCCCTTCTCCATTATATCTGGACTCTCTCTTCTCCATTATATCTGGACTCTCCCTTCTCCATTATATCTGGACTCTCCCTTCTCCATTATATCTGGACTCTCCCTTCTCCATTATTCCTGGACTCTCCCTTCTCCATTATTCCTGGACTCTCCCTTCTCCATTATTCCTGGACTCTCCCTTCTCCATTATTCCTGGACTCTCCCCTCTCCATTATCCCTGGACTCTCCCCTCTCCATTATCCCTGGACTCTCCCCTCTCCATTATTCCTGGACTTTCCTCTCTCCATTATCCCTGGACTCTCCCCTCTCCATTATCCCTGGACTCTCCCCTCTCCATTATCCCTGGACTCTCCCCTCTCCATTATTCCTGGACTCTCCATTTCCCCTGGACTCTCCCCTCTCCATTATCCCTGGACTCTCTCTTCTCCATTATCCCTGGACTCTCTCTTCTCCATTATCCCTGGACTCTCTCTTCTCCATTATCCCTGGACTCTCTCTTCTCCATTATCCCTGGACTCTCTCTTCTCCATTATATCTGGACTCTCCCTTCTCCATTATATCTGGACTCTCCCTTCTCCATTATTCCTGGACTCTCCCTTCTCCATTATTCCTGGACTCTCCCTTCTCCATTATTCCTGGACTCTCCCTTCTCCATTATTCCTGGACTCTTCCCTCTCCATTATCCCTGAACTCTCGTTTCTCTCCTCTCCATTATATCTGGACTCTCTCTTCTCCATTATATCTGGACTCTCCCTTCTCCATTATATCTGGACTCTCCCTTCTCCATTATATCTGGACTCTCCCTTCTCCATTATATCTGGACTCTCCCTTCTCCATTATATCTGGACTCTCCCTTCTCCATTATTCCTGGACTCTCCCTTCTCCATTATTCCTGGACTCTCCCTTCTCCATTATTCCTGGACTCTCCCTTCTCCATTATTCCTGGACTCTCCATTGTCCCTGGACTCTCCTCTCTCCATTATCCTTGGACACTCTCCTCTCCATTATCCCTGGACTGTCCTCTCTACCCTCTCCATTATCCCTGGACTCTCCATTTTTACTGGACTCTCCCCTCTCCATTTTTACTGGACTCTCCCCTCTCCATTTTTACTGGACTCTCCCCTCTCCATTTTTACTGGACTCTCCCCTCTCCATTTTTACTGGACTCTCCATTATTACTGGACTCTCCCCTCTCCATTATCCCTGGACTGTCCTCTCTACCCTCTCCATTATCCCTGGATTCTCCCCTCTCCATTATCCCTGGATTCTCCCCTCTCCATTATCCCTGGACTCTCCCTTCTCCATTATCCCTGGACTCTCCCTTCTCCATTATTCCTGGACTCTCCCCTCTCCATTAACCCTGGACTCTCCCCTCTCCATTAACCCTGGACTCTCCCCTCTCCATTAACCCTGGACTCACCCCTCTCCATTAACCCTGGACTCACCCCTCTCCATTATCCCTAGACTCTTCCCCTCTCCATTATCCCTGGACTCTCCCCTATCCCTGGACTCTCCCTTCTCCATTATATCTGGACTCTCCCTTCTCCATTATATCTGGACTCTCCCTTCTCCATTATATCTGGACTCTCCCTTCTCCATTATATCTGGACTCTCCCTTCTCCATTATATCTGGACTCTCCCTTCTCCATTATATCTGGACTCTCCCTTCTCCATTATTCCTGGACTCTCCCTTCTCCATTATCCCTGGACTCTCCCCTCTCCATTATCCCTGGACTCTCCCCTCTCCATTATTCCTGGACTCTCCATTTCCCCTGGACTCTCCCCTCTCCATTATCCCTGGACTCTCCCCTCTCCATTATCCCTGGACTCTCCCCTCTCCATTATCCCTGGACTCTCCCCTCTCCATTATTCCTGGACTCTCCCTTCTCCATTATATCTGGACTCTCCCTTCTCCATTATTCCTGGACTCTCCCCTCTCCATTATTCCTGGACTCTCCCCTCTCCATTATTCCTGGACTCTCCCCTCTCCATTATTCCTGGACTCTCCCCTCTCCATTATCACTGGACTCTTCCCTCTCCATTATCCCTGAACTCTCTCTTCTCCATTATATCTGGACTCTCCCTTCTCCATTATATCTGGACTCTCCCTTCTCCATTATATCTGGACTCTCCCTTCTCCATTATATCTGGACTCTCCCTTCTCCATTATATCTGGACTCTCCCTTCTCCATTATTCCTGGACTCTCCCTTCTCCATTATTCCTGGACTCTCCCCTCTCCATTATTCCTGGACTTTCCTCTCTCCATTATTCCTGGACTTTCCTCTCTCCATTATCCCTGGACTCTCCCGTCTCCATTATCCCTGGACTCTCCCGTCTCCATTATCCCTGGACTCTCCCCTCTCCATTATCCCTGGACTCTCTCCTCTCCATTATCCCTGGACTCTCTCCTCTCCATTATCCCTGGACTCTCCCCTCTCCATTATTCCTGGACTCTCCCCTCTCCATTATTCCTGGACTCTCCATTTCCCCTGGACTCTCTCTTCTCCATTATCCCTGGACTCTCTCTTCTCCATTATCCCTGGACTCTCTCTTCTCCATTATCCCTGGACTCTCTCTTCTCCATTATCCCTGGACTCTCTCTTCTCCATTATCCCTGGACTCTCTCTTCTCCATTATATCTGGACTCTCCCTTCTCCATTGTATCTGGACTCTCCCTTCTCCATTATATCTGGACTCTCCCTTCTCCATTATTCCTGGACTCTCCCCTCTCCATTATTCCTGGACTCCTCCCTCTCTATTATTCCTGGACTCTCCCCTCTCCATTATCACTGGACTCTTCCCTCTCCATTATCCCTGAACTCTCGTTTCTCCCCTCTCCATTATATCTGGACTCTCTCTTCTCCATTATATCTGGACTCTCTCTTCTCCATTATATCTGGACTCTCTCTTCTCCATTATATCTGGACTCTCCCTTCTCCATTATATCTGGACTCTCCCTTCTCCATTATATCTGGACTCTCCCTTCTCCATTATTCCTGGACTCTCCCTTCTCCATTATTCCTGGACTCTCCCTTCTCCATTATTCCTGGACTCTCCCTTCTCCATTATTCCTGGACTCTCCCTTCTCCATTATTCCTGGACTCTCCCTTCTCCATTATTCCTGGACTCTTCCCTCTCCATTATCCCTGAACTCTCGTTTCTCTCCTCTCCATTATATCTGGACTCTCTCTTCTCCATTATATCTGGACTCTCCCTTCTCCATTATATCTGGACTCTCCCTTCTCCATTATATCTGGACTCTCCCTTCTCCATTATATCTGGACTCTCCCTTCTCCATTATTCCTGGACTCTCCCTTCTCCATTATTCCTGGACTCTCCCTTCTCCATTATTCCTGGACTCTCCCTTCTCCATTATTCCTGGACTCTCCATTGTCCCTGGACTCTCCTCTCTCCATTATCCTTGGACACTCTCCTCTCCATTATCCCTGGACTGTCCTCTCTACCCTCTCCATTATCCCTGGACTCTCCATTTTTACTGGACTCTCCCCTCTCCATTTTTACTGGACTCTCCCCTCTCCATTTTTACTGGACTCTCCCCTCTCCATTTTTACTGGACTCTCCCCTCTCCATTTTTACTGGACTCTCCCCTCTCCATTTTTACTGGACTCTCCCCTCTCCATTTTTACTGGACTCTCCATTATTACTGGACTCTCCCCTCTCCATTATCCCTGGACTGTCCTCTCTACCCTCTCCATTATCCCTGGATTCTCCCCTCTCCATTATCCCTGGACTCTCCCTTCTCCATTATCCCTGGACTCTCCCTTCTCCATTAACCCTGGACTCTCCCTTCTCCATTAACCCTGGACTTTCCCCTCTCCATTAACCCTGGACTCACCCCTCTCCATTAACCCTGGACTCACCCCTCTCCATTAACCCTGGACTCACCCCTCTCCATTAACCCTGGACTCACCCCTCTCCATTATCCCTAGACTCTTCCCCTCTCCATTATCCCTGGACTCTCCCCTATCCCTGGACTCTCCCTTCTCCATTATATCTGGACTCTCCCTTCTCCATTATATCTGGACTCTCCCTTCTCCATTATATCTGGACTCTCCCTTCTCCATTATATCTGGACTCTCCCTTCTCCATTATATCTGGACTCTCCCTTCTCCATTATATCTGGACTCTCCCTTCTCCATTATATCTGGACTCTCCCTTCTCCATTATTCCTGGACTCTCCCTTCTCCATTATCCCTGGACTCTCCCCTCTCCATTATCCCTGGACTCTCCCCTCTCCATTATTCCTGGACTCTCCATTTCCCCTGGACTCTCCCCTCTCCATTATCCCTGGACTCTCCCCTCTCCATTATCCCTGGACTCTCCCCTCTCCATTATCCCTGGACTCTCCCCTCTCCATTATCCCTGGACTCTCCCCTCTCCATTATTCCTGGACTCTCCCTTCTCCATTATATCTGGACTCTCCCTTCTCCATTATTCCTGGACTCTCCCCTCTCCATTATTCCTGGACTCTCCCCTCTCCATTATTCCTGGACTCTCCCCTCTCCATTATCACTGGACTCTTCCCTCTCCATTATCCCTGAACTCTCTCTTCTCCATTATATCTGGACTCTCCCTTCTCCATTATATCTGGACTCTCTCTTCTCCATTATATCTGGACTCTCCCTTCTCCATTATATCTGGACTCTCCCTTCTCCATTATATCTGGACTCTCCCTTCTCCATTATATCTGGACTCTCCCTTCTCCATTATATCTGGACTCTCCCTTCTCCATTATTCCTGGACTCTCCCTTCTCCATTATTCCTGGACTCTCCCCTCTCCATTATTCCTGGACTTTCCTCTCTCCATTATTCCTGGACTTTCCTCTCTCCATTATCCCTGGACTCTCCCGTCTCCATTATCCCTGGACTCTCCCCTCTCCATTATCCCTGGACTCTCTCCTCTCCATTATCCCTGGACTCTCTCCTCTCCATTATCCCTGGACTCTCCCCTCTCCATTATTCCTGGACTCTCCCTTCTCCATTATTCCTGGACTCTCCATTTCCCCTGGACTCTCCCCTCTCCATTATCCCTGGACTCTCTCTTCTCCATTATCCCTGGACTCTCTCTTCTCCATTATATCTGGACTCTCCCTTCTCCATTGTATCTGGACTCTCCCTTCTCCATTATATCTGGACTCTCCCTTCTCCATTATTCCTGGACTCTCCCCTCTCCATTATTCCTGGACTCCTCCCTCTCTATTATTCCTGGACTCTCCCCTCTCCATTATCACTGGACTCTTCCCTCTCCATTATCCCTGAACTCTCGTTTCTCCCCTCTCCATTATATCTGGACTCTCTCTTCTCCATTATATCTGGACTCTCTCTTCTCCATTATATCTGGACTCTCCCTTCTCCATTATATCTGGACTCTCCCTTCTCCATTATATCTGGACTCTCCCTTCTCCATTATATCTGGACTCTCCCTTCTCCATTATTCCTGGACTCTCCCTTCTCCATTATTCCTGGACTCTCCCTTCTCCATTATTCCTGGACTCTTCCCTCTCCATTATCCCTGAACTCTCATTTCTCCCCTCTCCATTATATCTGGACTCTCTCTTCTCCATTATATCTGGACTCTCCCTTCTCCATTATATCTGGACTCTCCCTTCTCCATTATATCTGGACTCTCCCTTCCCCATTATATCTGGACTCTCCCTTCTCCATTATATCTGGACTCTCCCTTCTCCATTATATCTGGACTCTCCCTTCTCCATTATTCCTGGACTCTCCCTTCTCCATCATCCCTGGACTCTCCCCTCTCCATCATCCCTGGACTCTCCCCTCTCCATTATTCCTGGACTCTCCCCTCTCCATTTTTCCTGGACTCTCCATTATACCTGGACTCTCCCCTCTCCATTATCCCTGGAATCTCCCTTTTCCATTATCCCTGGAATCTCCCTTTTCCATTATTCCTGGACTCTCCCCTCTCCATTGTCCCTGGACTCTCCTCTCTCCATTATCCTTGGACACTCCCCTCTCCATTATCCCTGGACTGTCCTCTCTACCCTCTCCATTATCCTTGGATTCTCCCCTCTCCATTATCCCTGGATTCTCCTCTCTCCCCTCTCCATTATTACTGGACTCTCCCCTCTCCATTATTACTGGACTCTCCCCTCTCCATTATCCCTGGAATCTCCCTTTTCCATTATTCCTGGACTCTCCCCTCTCCATTATCACTGGACTCTTCCCTCTCCATTATCCCTGAACTCTCGTTTCTCCCCTCTCCATTATCCCTGGACTGTCCTCTCTACCCTCGCCATTATTCCTGGACTCTCCCCTCTCCATTATTCCTGGACTCTACCCTCGCCATTATTCCTGGACTCTCCCCTCGCCATTATTCCTGGACTCTCCCCTCGCCATTATTCCTGGACTCTCCCCTCTCCATTATTCCTGGACTCTCCCCTCTCCATTATTCCTGGACTCTCCCCTCTCCATTATTCCTGGACTCTCCCCTCTCCATTATTCCTGGACTCTCCCCTCTCCATTATTCCTGGACTCTCCCCTCTCCATTATCCCTGGACTCTCCCCTCTCCATTATCCCTGGACTCTCCCCTCTCCATTATCCCTGGACTCTCCCCTCTCCATTATTCCTGGACTCTCCCCTCTCCATTATTCCTGGACTCTCCCCTCTCCATTATTCCTGGACTCTCCCCTCTCCATTATTCCTGGACTCTCCCCTCTCCATTATTCCTGGACTCTCCCCTCTCCATTATTACTGGACTCTCCCCTCTCCATTATTACTGGACTCTCCCCTCTCCATTATTACTGGACTCTCCCCTCTCCATTATTACTGGACTCTCCCCTCTCCATTATCCCTGGAATCTCCCTTTTCCATTATTCCTGGACTCTCCATTATCCCTGGACTGTCCTCTCTACCCTCTCCATTATCCCTGGATTCTCCCCTCTCCATTATTCCTGGACTCTCCCCTCTCCATTATTCCTGGACTCTCCCCTCTCCATTAACCCTGGACTCACCCCTCTCCATTATCCCTAGACTCTTCCCCTCTCCATTATCCTTGGACTCTCCCCTATCCCTGGACTCTCCCTTCTCCATTATATCTGGACTCTCTCTTCTCCATTATATCTGGACTCTCCCTTCTCCATTATATCTGGACTCTCCCTTCTCCATTATATCTGGACTCTCCCTTCTCCATTATATCTGGACTCTCCCTTCTCCATTATATCTGGACTCTCCCTTCTCCATTATATCTGGACTCTCCCTTCTCCATTATATCTGGACTCTCCCTTCTCCATTATATCTGGACTCTCCCTTCTCCATTATATCTGGACTCTCCCTTCTCCATTATATCTGGACTCTCCCTTCTCCATTATATCTGGACTCTCCCTTCTCCATTATATCTGGACTCTCCCTTCTCCATTATATCTGGACTCTCCCTTCTCCATTATTCCTGGACTCTCCCTTCTCCATTATTCCTGGACTCTCCCCTCTCTCCATTATTCCTCGATTTTTCTCTCTCCATTATCCCTGGACTCTCCCTTTAACGGACCGTCACACCCAGCAAGTCTTTCCTGGACCCTTGCTCTTTGTACCCAAATAGACAGGACATCTAGCAGTTAGGTACAGCAAGATTGAACTACTTTATTTGACAAACAACACAGACTTATAAAAGACATACACATGACATTAGTATACAATGGGGGGAAGGAACTAAACATAGTCCTCCAACTAACTGGGGCTAGGAAAAGATTAGACATTCAGTCTGCAAACCAAATTACCATACAGTGAGTAGACACACAGTAAGAAACATAATGTACACAAAGTAATCAGTTTACCAGTTAATCCAGTTACTACAGAACAATGGATGTTGGAGTAAACTATTGGAGTCACTGTCACATTATAAACCTTCAGAGTGGTCTACTAACAGAATTAAACATTACACATAACCAATACACTAACAGAATATAACTAACAATATTAACATATAGTGTTATGGCACATCCATTACCCAGGTAGTCCATTCATTCATGAGTTGGTTCGGTAGATTCAATCTACCGAACACCCAGGCAGAAAGGTACGAACAAGCCTTTCTGCAGGGGAAAATGCAAGCTTTTACCATGGGGCCATAGTCCAGAGGCAGCAGGCGAGCAACCAGGCTTCTCCAGAACATAGTGGCGAGGTTGGTTCCGCCACACTCCCCTTTCCATTATCCCTGGACTCTCCTCTCTCTCCTCTCCATTATCCCTGGACTCTCCTCTCTCCCCTCTCCATTTTCCCTGGACTCTCCTCTCTCCCCTCTCCATTTTCCCTGTATTCTCCCCTTTCCATTATCCCTGGACTCTCCTATCTCCTCTCTCCATTTTCCCTGTATTCTCCCCTTTCCATTATCCCTGGACTCTCCTCTCCATTATCCCTGGACTCTCCCAGACTATCCTCTATGTCTCGGTCATCCCTGCCTCCTAACCCTCTCTGTTACACCTGGGTAACTTTCCATCTCTTCCATTATCATGGTATATCTTACAGGCCCGCGCTGGTACTAAGAAGCTTGAGAAGGTGGTTTTGACTGTAACGCCGCGTGGCATCAATCTGCAGGACTCAGCGACTGGACAGCTCATAGAATATGTTTCCATATACAGGTCAGGAACAGATCATCTCCGTGTGCATATCACTGGATCACGCTCTCTGCTGGTAAATCATATAAAGATCAGGAGCTGAGTACACACGTGTCCAGCAGAGGGAGCTCTGGAAAGCCAGAGTACACACGTGTCCAGCAGAGGGAGCTCTGGAAAGCCAGAGTACACACGTGTCCAGCAGAGGGAGCTCTGGAAAGCCAGAGTACACACGTGTCCAGCAGAGGGAGCTCTGGAAAGCCAGAGAACACACGTGTCCAGCAGAGGGAGCTCTGGAAAGCCAGAGAACACACGTGTCCAGCAGAGGGAGCTCTGGAAAGCCAGAGAACACACGTGTCCAGCAGAGGGAGCTCTGGAAAGCCAGAGAACACACGTGTCCAGCAGAGGGAGCTCTGGAAAGCCAGAGAACACACGTGTCCAGCAGAGGGAGCTCTGGAAAGCCAGAGAACACACGTGTCCAGCAGAGGGAGCTCTGGAAAGCCAGAGTACACACGTGTCCAGCAGAGGGAGCTCTGGAAAGCCAGAGTACACACGTGTCCAGCAGAGGGAGCTCTGGAAAGCCAGAGTACACACGTGTCCAGCAGAGGGAGCTCTGGAAAGCCAGAGTACACACGTGTCCAGCAGAGGGAGCTCTGGAAAGCCAGAGTACACACGTGTCCAGCAGAGGGAGCTCTGGAAAGCCAGAGTACACACGTGTCCAGCAGAGGGAGCTCTGGAAAGCCAGAGTACACACGTGTCCAGCAGAGGGAGCTCTGGAAAGCCAGAGTAAACACGTGTCCATCAGAGGGAGCTCTGGAAAGCCAGAGTACACACGTGTCCAGCAGAGGGAGCTCTGGAAAGCCAGAGTACAGAGGGAGGTCTCATTATCATTTTGTTTTTTCTATGTAGAATCTCTTACTGTACCACTGATAAAGTGCAGAATAAGGTCTTCGCATACGTAGCACAGAACCAGACGAACGAGACCCTTGAGTGCCACGCCTTCCTGTCCCCCAAGAAGAAGATGGTACAAACTAAAATTAGTATAGCGCCCATTCTGTGATGGGCATTTATGATCGAGGGTCCCGGTTTACATTCAGACAGTAGGGGGGTCTTGGTTACATTCATACAGTAGCGGGGTCTTGGTTACATTCATACAGTAGGGGGGTCTTGGTTACATTCATAGAGTAGGGTGTCTCTTGGTTACATTCATACAGTAGGGGGTCTTGGTTTTCATTCAGACAGTAGGGGGCTCTTGGTTTACATTCAGACAGTAGGGGGGTCTCTTGGTTACATTCATACAGTAGGGGGTCTTGGTTTACATTCATACTGTAGGGGGTCTTTGTTTACATTCATGCAGTAAGGGGTCTTTGTTTACAGACGGTTGGGGGGGCGGGTCTTGGTTTACATTTATACCGTAGGGGGTCTTGGTTTACATTCATACAGTAGAGGGGTCTTGATTTTCATTCATACAGTAGGGGGGTCTTGGTTTTCATTGATACAATGGGGGACTTGAGTTTTTTTAATGCAGTGGGGCGGTCTTGGTTTTAATTTATACAATGGGGGAGTCTTGGTTTTAATTTATACAATGGGGGTCTTGGTTTTCATTTATACAGTGGAACTGTCTTGGTTTTCATTCATGGAGTAGGGGCTTCTTGGTTTACATTCAGACAGTGGGGAGGCGTGGGTTGTGGGGAGGTGCGTGGGGTGTGGGGAGGCGCGTGGGTTGTGGGGAGGCGTGTCGGAGGTGGGTATGGTTTGGGGTGTGGGGAGGTGCGTGGGGTGTGGGGAGGCGCGTGGCGTGTGGGGAGACGTGTGGGGTGTGGGTCCCATATGCAGATTCCTGTGCTGTTTTTTTCTAGGCTCAGGCAGTGACCCTCACTGTAGCGCAGGCGTTTACAGTTGCTCTGGACTTGTGGGAATCCGCCAAGGAAGGTAAGATGACCTATTATGGCCGCTGTGTCTTATGTAAAGAGATGCCGCTCACTACGTCTGTGTTTTGCAGGTAAGGAGCCATCCCCTCCTCGAGGTGACACCCTGTGCACATACCCAGCAGCAGGAGCAGCCAGCTTGCAGACAAGTAGGTCCTTTCACATGGGCATCTGCTGGGGGGGCAAAATATACCACTGCAGTACCTCCTTCCTTACTCCCCATCTCCATTGGCTCAGGAGAGGGGTTTCCTGGTGGGATTCAGATGTTAGTTACCCATTGAAAGGACAAATGATATGTCTGCAGTAGTAGGTGTGGACCAACATGTACCTGTGCAACATGAGATCTGTATAATTCCTATGGTGCTGAGCCAGTAATAGCTGGCTTCATATCACAAAAGCTGCTTACTATTTAGTGTAGTGTAGTCCACCACAGTCTGTAACTACAAGTCCCATGAAGCTCAGCTAGCAATATGGCTGGCTGAATATTATTGTAGATGTGGTCAACAAAAGCCAAGGAGAACTGCCGTGAACTGCGATGGTCATTTCATACTTAAAGGAACTGTCTGGAGCCCAAGAGGCACCTTCCTGATATTAATGCATATTAATGTACTTTAAAATGCATGTTTTATCATTTGCATTGATTAAAATATAAAATACTTACAGCTAGATGAAATTGTGAAATTACAACAGTTTGTAAGAAACCAGGACCGCCCACACTAGCTGAGTAAAAGTCAATTAAAGTCAATTTCCTTTTTTTTTTTTTTATGTAGGAACCAATGAGAATAATTTCATTCAAATGAATGGAATTTTCTGTCTCTCTCTAGTGATGTCACTAGACATAGATGTCAATGTGTTGCACTGTTAAGCGTTCCTACTGTTTACAAGAGCAAGGTCACTTAGATTCTACGCAATGTATTTTATTGCAGCAGCACAGGAAGTGACTAAATGAAACAAAAAAATCAGTTCTGCCGCAGCTGCAGTGCACATACAGTTTAATCACTAGGGAGCGCTTAAGTCAAATATTAAAATTGTGATTTATGGAGAATACCTGCATAAAATAACACAAAGTGAGTTTGGGGCCTAGACTGTCCCATTAAGGCCATTAAGGCCAAAGTAGCAGAGTTAGTAAAATTCCCCCATTCAGCTGTACTGTAGACTTCCTGTAGTTACCCTTACCAAAAGTAAGTACTATTGCTATAATACTCAACTAGCAATGTTGTGTGTCATGGGAGTTGCAGTCAACAAAGGTTAATGTTGTGTTATGTAGTACAGCTTTGTGATGCACCGCAAGTTACTATTTAGAGCTGCCACTGTCAAGTGACCTGGCATCACTGTAAGAATTCTGTCACATACAAAGTGGACTGAGGTAGAGCTCGGTGAGAGAGAGCCTCCAATCCGGGACTGTTCTGCTTACAGTGGAACAGTTGGGAGGTATACATATATATATTACACAGGAGTCTGTACAGAGCAGACAGACATATAATGACACCAAGTGAATGATAACTATACTTGCAATGTGTGCTACATATATTACACAGGAGCCTGTACAGAGCAGACATATAATAATACCAGGTGAATGAGAACTATACTTGCAGTGTGTGCACACATATATTACACAGGAGTCTGTACAGAGCAGACATATAATACCAGGTGCATGATAACTATACTTGTAGCGTGTGCATACATATATTACACAGGAGTCTGTACAGACCAGACATATAATAATACCAGGTGAATGATAACTATACTTGCAGTGTGTGCATACATATATTACACAGGAGCCTGTACAGAGCAGACATATAATAATACCAGGTGAATGATAACTATATTTGCAATGTGTGTGCATACATATATTACACAGGAGCCTGTACAGAGCAGACATATAATAATACCAGGTGAATGATAACTATACTGGCAATGTGTACATACATATATTACACAGGAGTCTGTACAGAGCACACATATAATAATACCAGGTGAATGATAACTATACTTGCAATGTGTGCATACATATATTACACAGGAGTCTGTACAGAGCAGACATAATAATACCAGGTGAATGATAACTATACTTGTAATGTGAACATACATATATTACACAGGAGCCTGTACAGAGCAGACATATAATAATACCAGGTGAATGAGAACTATACTTGTAATGTGAACATACATATATTACACAGGAGCCTGTACAGAGCAGACAAATAATAATACCAGGTGAATGATAACTATACTTGCAGTGTGTGCATACATATATTACACAGGAGTCTGTACAGAGCAGACATATAATAACACCAGGTGAATGATAACTATACCTGCAGTGTGTGCATACATATATTACACAGGAGTCTGTACAGAGCACACATATAATAATACCAGGTGAATGATAACTATACTTGCAGTGTGTGCATACATATATTACACAGGACTCTGTACAGAGCACACATATAATAATACCAGGTGAATGATAACTATACTTGCAGTGTGTGCATACATATATTACACAGGACTCTGTACAGAGCAGACATATAATAATACCAGGTGAATGATAACTATACTTGCAGTGTGTGCATACATATATTACACAGGACTCTGTACAGAGCAGACATATAATAATACCAGGTGAATGATAACTATACTTGCAGTGTGTGCATACATATATTACACAGGAGTCTGTACAGAGCAGACATATAATAATACCAGGTGAATGATAACTATACTTCTAATGTGTGAATACATATGATACACAGGAGCCTGTACAGAGCACACATATAATAATACCAGGTGAATGATAACTATACTTGCAGTGTGTGCGTACATATATTACATAGGAGCCTGGACAGAGCACAAATATAATAATACCAGGTGAATGATAACTATACCTGCAGTGTGTGCATACATAAATTACACAGGAGTCTGTACAGAGCAGACATATAATAATACCAGGTGAATGATAACTATACTTGCAATGTGTGCATACATATATTACACAGGAGTCTGTTCAGAGCACACATATAATAATACTAGGTGAGTGTAAACTATACTTCTGCATACATATATTACATAGGAGCCTGGACAGAGCAGACATATAATAATACCAGGTGAATGATAACTATACTTCTAATGTGTGAATACATATGATACACAGGAGCCTGTACAGGGCAGACATATAATCAGTGCTGTATTTACCGCGAGGCATCCTAGACGGATGCCTAGGGCGGCAAATTTTGGGGGGCGGCAGCACTGAAAAAAAAAACCCGGCCCTTTAAAAAAAATTAAAAAAAATAATAGACCGCGCTTGCAGGCAGAGACGGAGGTGAGAGGGGATCGGAAGATCCCCCCTCACCATCGCTCTGCCTGCCAGGCTGCACTGGGAGCCGCACAGGCAGCACAGAGAAACCTCCGTGCTGCCTGTTTGGCTCCCCGTGCAGTGTGACACGGAAGTGCCGACAGTCACGTGACGGGTGCGCTGACGTCATACGTGTGCCGGGTCACGTGACCTGTCGGCACAATCGCCTGGGAGCCGGACAGGCAGCATGGAGGGACCATGCTGCCTGCCACTAGACACCAGGGAAAAAGGTAAGAGATGGGTGGAGATGTATTGGGCAAATTAGCTGTGGCTTCATAAATGGCAAATAACACTGGCATATAATTGGGCAAATTACCAGGGGCATATTAAATGGCAAATAACACTGGCAAATAAATGGCCAAATTACCAAGGGCATATTAAATGGCAAATAACACTGGCAAATAAATGGCCAAATTACCAAGGGCATATTAAATGGCAAATAACACTGGCATATAATTGGGCAAATTACCAGGGGCATATTAAATGGCAAATAACACTGGCATATAATTGGGCAAATTGGCTTGGCATATTAAATGGCAAATAACACTGGCAAATAAATGGCCAAATTACCAAGGGCATATTAAATGGCAAATAACAAAGGCATATAATTGGGCAAATTACCAGGGGCATATTAAATGGCAAATAACATAGTAACATAGTAACATAGTAATTTAGGTTGAAAAAAGACACAAGTCCATCAAGTTCAACCCTTCTACCTATCATTACAGCTTTTGATCCAAAAGAAGGCAAAAAACCCCTAAGGAAGCTATTTCGAATTTTGCCTCCTGGGGGAAAAAATTCCTTCTTGACTCCAAGAGGCAATCAGATTTCTCCTTGGATCAATAAGCTCTTTTATTAATGCTTATTCTATTATTAATAGCCCTGTATGTTCTGCTTTCCTAAAAAAACATCCAAACCATTTTTAAATGCATCTATTGTGTTTGCTAGCACTACCTCTCTTGGCAGTGAGTTCCATAACTTTATTGTCCTAACCGTAAAGAATCCCTTCCTTTGCTGTCTATGAAATCTTTGCTCTTCCAGTCTCAGGGGGTGACCTCTTGTTCTTTGTACCTTTCTGTTAATGAACAGGTCCCTGGAGAGCTCTTTATATTGGCCCTGCAAATATTTATATAATGTTATCATATCCCCTCTGAGACGCCTTTTTTCTAACGTATATAAATTCAATTTTTTAAGTCTCTCTTCATAACTAAGATCCTCCAAACCCCATATTAATTTTGTAGCTCTCCTTTGCACTTTTTCTAGTTCCTTAATATCCTTTTTAAGGACTGGTGCCCAGAACTGTACTGCATATTCAAGGTGAGGTCTTACCATTGATTTGTAAAGAGGCAAGATGATGTCCTCCTCCCGTGAATCTATACCTCGTTTTATACATGCCAATATCTTATTGGCCCTTGCAGCTGCTGACTGGCATTGGGCACTGTTGCCAAGTTTGTTGTCTATAATTATTCCTAAATCCTTTTCATTAGTAGTTTTTCCCAGGGAATAACACTGGCATATAATTGGGCAAATTACCAGGGGCATATTAAATGGAAAATAACACTGGCATATAATTGAGCAAATTGGCTGCGGGATATAACATGGCAAATAACACTGGCATATAATTGGGCAAATTGGCTGGGCACATTAAATGGCAAATAACACTGGCATATAATTGGGGAAATTAGCAGGGGCATATTAAATGGCAATTAACACTGGAATATTATTGAGCAAATTAGCAGGGGCACATTAAATGGCAAATAACACTGGAATATTATTGAGCAAATTAGCAGGGGCACATTAAATGGCAAATAACACTGGCATATTATTGGGCAAATTGGCAGGGGCACATTAAATGGCAAATAACACCGGCATATTATTGGTTAAATTGTCAGGGGCACATTAAATGGCAAATAACACTGGCATATTATTGGGCAAATTGGCTGCGGGATATGACATGGCAAATAACACTGGCATATAATTGGGCAAATAGGCTGGGCACATTAAATGGCAAATAACAGTGGCATATTATTGGGCAAATTGGCAGGGGCATATTAAATGGCAAATAACACTGGCATATTGGGCAAATTGGCAGGGGCACATTAAATGGCAAATAACACTGGCATATTGGGCAAATTGGCAGGGGCATATTAAATGGCAAATAACACTGGCATATTATTGGGCAAATTGGCTGCGGCATATAACATGGCAAATAACACTAACATATTATTGGGCAAATTGGCTGGGGCATATTAAATGGCAAATAACACTGGCATATTATTGGGCAAATTGGCTGCGGGATATAACATGGCAAATAACACTGGCATATAATTGGGCAAATTGGCAGGGGCATATTAAATGGCAAATAACACTGGCATATAATTGGGCAAATTGGCAGGGGCATATTAAATGGCAAATAACACTAACATATTATTGGGCAAATTGGCAGGGGCATATTAAATGGCAAATAACACTGGCATATTATTGGGCAAATTGTCTGGGGCTTATTAATGGCAAATAACACTAACATATTGGGCAAATTGGCTGTGGCATATAAATGACATGATACTGGCATATTATTGGGCAAATTAGCTGGGGAATATTATGGGCAAATAATATTGGCAATGTGTATGTAATGAGGTGATGGAGGCATGCAAATGGGGTGATGGGGCATGTCCTTGGTGTGCAACGTGGGTTATGGGTCATGTCGTGGGTGTGCGTCGTGGGTAGGGGGTGCCCAAAATTTGTCTGCCTAGGGCAGCACAAAACCAAGATACACCACTGCATATAATAATACCAGGCGAATGATAACTATACTTGCAGTGTGTGCATACATATATTACACAGGAGCCTGGACAGAGCAGACATATAATAATACCAGGTGAATGATAACTATACTTGCAGTGTGTGCATACATATATTACACAGGACTCTGTACAGAGCAAACATATAATAATACCAGGCGAATGGTACGTATACTTGCAGTGTGTGCATACATATATTACACAGGATGCTGTACAGAGCAGACATATAATAATACCAGGTGAATGATAACTATACTTGCAGTGTGTACATACATATATTACACAGGAGTCTGTACAGAGCAGACATATAATAATACCAGGTGAATGATAACTATACTTGCAGTGTGTGCATACATATATTACACAGGAGCCTGTACAGAGCAGACATATAATAATACCAGGTGAATGATAACTATACTTGCAGTGTGTGTATACATATATTACACAGGAGTCTGTACAGAGCAGACATATAATAATATCAGGTGAATGATAACTATACTTGCAGTGTGTGCATACATATATTATACAGGAGCCTGTACAGACCAGACATATAATAATATCAGGCGAATGGTAACTATACTTGCAGTGTGTACATACATATATTACACAGGAGGATGTACAGAGCAGACATATAATAATACCAGGTGAATGATAACTATTCTTGCAGTGTGTGCATACATATATTACACAGGAGGATGTACAGAGCACACATATAATAATACCAGGTGAATGATAACTATAATGGCATTGTATGCATACATATATTACACAGGAGTCTGTACAGAGCAGACATATAATAATACCAGGTGAATGATAACTATTCTTGCAGTGTGTGCATACATATATTACACAGGAGGATGTACAGAGCAAACATATAATAATACCAGGCGAATGGTACGTATACTTGCAGTGTGTGCATACATATATTACACAGGAGCCTGGACAGAGCAGACATATAATAATACCAGGTGAATGATAACTATTCTTGCAGTGTGTGCATACATATATTACACAGGAGTCTGTACAGAGCAGACATATAATAATACCAGGTGAATGATAACTATTCTTGCAGTGTGTGCATACATATATTACACAGGAGTCTGTACAGAGCACACATCTGCAGGTTTTTTCCACTAGTTGTACAGTTAGGGTTTGTAGCAGGAGTTAAAGTCAGATCTATTCAGGTAGCTGATCATACAGCTGAATGCCTGGAATGAGAAGTAGGAGGAGTTAATGTCAGATCTATTCAGGTAGCCGATCATACAGCTGTACGCGTGGAATGAGAAGTAGGAGGAGTTAATGTCAGATCTATTCAGGTAGCTGATCATACAGCTGTATGCGTGGAATGAGCAGTAGGAGGAGTTCATGTCAGATCTATTCAGGTAGCCGATCATACAGCTGTATGCGTGGAATGAGCAGTAGGAGGAGTTCATGTCAGATCTATTCAGGTAGTCGATCATACAGCTGTATGCGTGGAATGAGAAGTAGGAGGAGTTAATGTCAGATCTATTCAGGTAGCTGATCATACAGCTGTATGCGTGGAATGAGAAGTAGGAGGAGTTAATGTCGGATCTGTTCAGGTAGCTGATCATACAGCTGTATCTGTGGAATGAGAAGTAGGAGGAGGTAATGTCAGATCTATTCAGGTAGCCGTTCATACAGCTGTATGCGTGGAATGAGAAGAAGGAGGAGTTAATGTCAGATCTATTCAGCCAGCAGATCATACAGCTGTATGCGAGTAATGAAAAGTAGGAGGAGTTAATGTCAGATCTATTCAGGTAGCCGATCATACAGCTGTATGCGTGGAATGAGAAGTAGGAGGAGTTAATGTCAGATCTATTCAGGTAGCTGTCCATACAGCTGTATGCGTGGAATGAGAAGTAGGAGGAGTTAATGTCAGATCTATTCAGGTAGCCGATCATACAGCTGTATGCGTGGAATGAGAAGTAGGAGGAGTTAATGTCAGATCTATTCAGGTAGCCGATCATACAGCTGTATGCGTGGAATGAGAAGTAGGAGGAGTTAATGTCAGATCTATTCAGGTAGCCGATCATACAGCTGTATGCGTGGAATGAGAAGTAGGAGGAGTTAATGTCAGATCTATTCAGGTAGCCGATCATACAGCTGTATGCGTGGAATGAGAAGTAGGAGGAGTTAATGTTAGATCTATTCAGTTAGCTGATCATACAGCTGTATGCGTGGAATGAGAAGTAGGAGGAGTTAATGTCAGATCTATTCAGGTAGCCGATCATACAGCTGTATGCGTGGAAAGAGAAGTAGGAGGAGTTAATGTCAGATCTATTCATGTAGCTGATCATACAGCTGTATGCGTGGAATGAGAAGTAGGAGGAGTTAATGTCAGATCTATTCAGGTAGCGGATCATACAGCTGTATGCGTGGAATGAGAAGTAGGAGGAGTTAATGTCAGATCTATTCAGGTAGCTGATCATACAGCTGTATGCGTGGAACGAGAAGTAGGAGGAGTTAATGTCAGATCTATTCAGGTGGCCGATCATACAGCTGTATGCGTGGAATGAGAAGTAGGAGGAGTTAATGTCAGATCTATTCAGGTAGCCGATCATACAGCTGTATGCGTGGAATGAGAAGTAGGAGGAGTTAATGTCAGATCTATTCAGGTAGCCGATCATACAGCTGTATGCGTGGAATGAGAAGTAGGAGGAGTTAATGTCAGATCTATTCAGGTAGCCGATCATACAGCTGTATGCGTGGAATGAGAAGTAGGAGGAGTTAATGTCAGATCTATTCAGGTAGCCGATCATACAGCTGTATGCGTGGAATGAGAAGTAGGAGGAGTTAATGTCAGATCTATTCAGGTAGCCGATCATACAGCTGTATGCGTGGAATGAGAAGTAGGAGGATTTAATGTCAGATCTATTCAGGTAGCTGATCATACAGCTGTATGCGTGGAATGAGAAGTAGGAGGAGTTAATGTCAGATCTATTCAGGTAGCCGATCATACAGCTGTATGCTTGGAATGAGAAGTAGGAGGAGTTAGTGTCAGATCTATTCAGGTAGCTGATCATACAGCTGTATGTGTGGAAAGAGAAGTAGGAGGAGTTAATGTCAGATCTATTCAGGTAGCCGATCATACAGCTGTATGCGTGGAATGAGAAGTAGGAGGAGTTAATGTCAGATCTATTCAGGTAGCCGATCATACAGCTGTATGCGTGGAATGAGAAGTAGGAGGAGTTAGTGTCAGGTCTATTCAGGTAGCTGATCATACAGCTGTATGTGTGGAAAGAGAAGTAGGAGGAGTTAATGTCAGATCTATTCAGGTAGCCGATCATACAGCTGTATGCGTGGAATGAGAAGTAGGAGGAGTTAATGTCAGATCTATTCAGGTAGCCGATCATACAGCTGTATGCGTAGAATGAGAAGTAGGAGGAGTTAATGTCAGATCTATTCAGGTAGCTGATCATACAGCTGTATGTGTGGAATGAGAAGTAGGAGGAGTTAGTGTCAGATCTATTCAGGTAGCCGATCATACAGCTGTATGTGTGGATGAGAAGTAGGAGGAGTTAATGTCAGATCTATTCAGGTAGCTGATCATACAGCTGTATGCATGGAATGAGAAGTAGGAGGAGTTAATGTCAGATCTATTCAGGTATCAGATCATACAGCTGTATGCGTGGAATGAGAAGTAGGAGGAGTTAATGTCAGATCTATTCAGGTAGCTGATCATACAGCTGTTTGCGTGGAATGAGAAGTAGGAGGAGTTAATGTCAGATCTATTCAGGTAGCTGATCATACAGCTGTATGCGTGGAATGAGAAGTAGGAGGAGTTAGTGTCAGATCTATTCAGGTAGCCGATCATACAGCTGTATGCGTGGAAAGAGAAGTAGGAGGAGTTAATGTCAGATCTATTCAGGTAGCTGATCATACAGCTGTATGCGTGGAATGAGAAGTAGGAGGAGTTAATGTCGGATCTATTCAGGTAGCTGATCATACAGCTGTATGTGTGGAAAGAGAAGTAGGAGGAGTTAATGTCAGATCTATTCAGGTAGCCGATCATACAGCTGTATGCGTGGAATGAGAAGTAGGAGGAGTTAATGTCAGATCTATTCAGGTAGCTGATCATACAGCTGTATGCGTGGAATGAGAAGTAGGAGGAGTTAATGTCGGATCTATTCAGGTAGCTGATCATACAGCTGTATGTGTGGAAAGAGAAGTAGGAGGAGTTAATGTCAGATCTATTCAGGTAGCCGATCATACAGCTGTATGCGTGGAATGAGAAGTAGGAGGAGTTAATGTCAGATCTATTCAGGTAGCCGATCATACAGCTGTATGCGTGGAATGAGAAGTAGGAGGAGTTAATGTCAGATCTATTCAGGTAGCTGATCATACAGCTGTATGCGTGGAATGAGAAGTAGGAGGAGTTAATGTCAGATCTATTCAGGTAGCCGATCATACAGCTGTATGCGTGGAATGAGAAGTAGGAGGAGTTAATGTCAGATCTATTCAGGTAGCTGATCATACAGCTGTATGCGTGGAATGAGAAGTAGGAGGAGTTACTGTCAGATCTATTCAGGTAGCCGATCATACAGCTGTATGCGTGGAATGAGAAGTAGGAGGAGTTACTGTCAGATCTATTCAGGTAGCCGATCATACAGCTGTATGCGTGGAATGAGAAGTAGGAGGAGTTACTGTCAGATCTATTCAGGTAGCTGATCATACAGCTGTATGCGTGGAATGAGAAGTAGGAGGAGTTACTGTCAGATCTATTCAGGTAGCCGATCATACAGCTGTATGCGTGGAATGAGAAGTAGGAGGAGTTACTGTCAGATCTATTCAGGTAGCCGATCATACAGCTGTATGCGTGGAATGAGAAGTAGGAGGAGTTACTGTCAGATCTATTCAGGTAGCTGATCATACAGCTGTATGCGTGGAATGAGAAGTAGGAGGAGTTAATGTCAGATCTATTCAGGTAGCCGATCATACAGCTGTATGCGTGGAATGAGAAGTAGGAGGAGTTAATGTCAGATCTATTCAGGTAGCTGATCATACAGCTGTATGCGTGGAATGAGAAGTAGGAGGGGTTAATGTCAGATCTATTCAGGTAGCTGATCATACAGCTGTACGCGTGGAATGAGAAGTAGGAGGAGTTACTGTCAGATCTATTCAGGTAGCTGATCATACAGCTGTACATGTGGAATGAGAAGTAGGAGGGGTTAATGTCAGATCTATTCAGGTAGCTGATCATACAGCTGTATGCGTGGAATGAGAAGTAGGAGGAGTTAATGTCAGATCTATTCAGGTAGCTGATCATACAGCTGTATGCGTGGAATGAGAAGTAGGAGGAGTTAATGTCAGATCTATTCAGGTAGCTGATCATACAGCTGTATGCGTGGAATGAGAAGTAGGAGGAGTTAATGTCAGATCTATTCAGGTAGCTGATCATACAGCTGTATGTGTGGAATGAGAAGTAGGAGGAGTTAATGTCAGATCTATTCAGGTTAATAGCTAAATACCAGCAGCTATTCAGATAGTGTGACTGAGAGAGATGGTGGCTGTTTAGGGGACCAGAAATCAAACAATGGAGTGTGGCCTTCAAGGACTACTGCATTTAACCCATAGTGCAGCCTCCCCTGGAGATGAACTCTGCCTCGCTCATGGCATGTACGTGCAGTGTTCTCCTCCCAGGCTGGTCTTAATAACTCCTGAGAAGTGTGGGCGCGCTTACCCTACTAGCTAAGAATTATTAGATGTTGGACAGGGAGCGTCTGGAGCCCACAGACCAGTGGGACTCCCATGGTTGGTGGGGAAATGAATGGAAACCTTGTCAAAGCTCCCCATGCAGTAAATCCTAATGAGCCATTAGGGCCAGTGTCAAATGAACATTAAGTAAAATACCTCACTAAATGGGGACTGAAGATGATCTAGATTTCAGTAAAGCATTTGACCTGTACTTGGATGGTTGGGTGACGATGGTATAAAGATGTTGTGGGTGACATCCCTTGGATGGAAGCTTGCTTTTCCAGTGGGGGTTCCCAGGCTGTATAAATGGTGATTGGCAAACTGAATACATATCACATTTCAGTATCAGACGGACACCCATCCTGCACTGAGGAGGCCAGCCTACTGCACCTTACAACACCTCCTGGACCCCTGCTTTCTGGACCTGTGCCACAGCCTTGGGTATGATGGGGATTTGGCAATTTAAACCATATATCAGGGTAGATGGACGATCACAGCATACAGCTTGCGTATCAGGATGATAAGTGTAAACTTGCATTTATGTATGGTATTGAGAGGGGCAAGGCGACTGGAGATAAGTTGGGGTGATGCATGGGATTGGCTGGGCATGGTGCATGGGATTTGGAGGGGAATAAGGGTTGTAGTAGGTGTGGATGGGTTTTGGGTGGGGAGGATGGCATGCTGTATGTGTTTGGTTGGGGGAGGTGGGCATAGACGCATAATATTTGGTATGCATGGGATTGGGTGGGTATAGGTTGGCATTGGGTGGGTTTAGGTTTGGTTGCACCTGTTGGATTATTTGGGCAGTTGTTGTCATGCATTCCTTGCTCTGGGTGGGCATAGGTTTGTGTGACGGAACGCACTGGTACCCTGGCTAGGTACCTGTCACAAAATGGATTTTGAGATCCATTGTGACGGGGGCTCTTGGAGGGCCCTGGGGCCAGAAGACTACCTGTGGACTATGGACCCTGCCTGTGGATATACTAGGTTTGGGGGTACACACTTTGAGGGAACCAGCAGAACCAAGTTTTTAGCTGGACTTCAAACACAGGCTCACTCAGGATGTCAGCCAGGATGTGTACTCTGGGGTCCAAGCCTTGTCCCATTCATCATGTTTTCCCCAGGATAAGATTGTATCCTCTCCTGCAAACCCCTGTCATTATGTCACCTTACCCACTGTCTTTATGTGTCATTCAGTTTCCTGTTGTACAGTCATGTCCTTCACATAACACATTACTTTAATTGAGTGCACTCTGTGTGTATCCTGAAAGGTGTGAAGCAGGATTTCCCCATTGTATGTCCTACTGTTATGTTGTGTTCATTAAGTGTCTTAATGTGTGCTGTGTAATTAGATTTACTCACTGTATGTTAATTCCTGTTTGGTTTGCAGCCTGGAAGTACATCCTAGGGAAGAGCCAAATATGATCATTACAGTGTAAGGGTCCAATGTGTTCCTAGACCCACTTAATTGGATGACCTAGTGGAGATCTATGCTTAGCTCCATCCCCCCATTGTATACTAATGTCTGTGATGTCATGTTTATGTCTTTTTATAAGTCTGTGCTGTTTCACAAATAAAGGAGTTGTTCATTCTTGCTGTACCTAACTGCTAGTGGTTCTGTCTGCTGTTTGGGTACAAAGAGCAAGGGTCCAGGAAAGACTTGCTGGGTGGGTGCTGAGCTGTTATCGAGACTTGAGGGATGAAGAATAATAACACTTTATTGAAACAACACAAATGTATATCCAGACATAAAGACATCACAGACATTAGCATACAATGGGGGGATGGAACAATGCATAGTTCTCCACTAGGTCCTCCAATTAAATGGGTCTAGGAATACAATAGACATAATTACTTAACAGTAAATTCAATTAACACAGAACAATGGATGAGTGGGTAAACTATCAATCACTGTCCCTGACTCCCCTGTGACACATTGTAATCAATACAAAGTGCAAACCTCCCCAAAAACAGAACCCCTTTTCAATGCCAGGGTCCATAATCTATAGGGAGGAGGCAGGCCATTATATCTGCAGTGACGGGGAGTTCTTTCATAGTTGGCATGCACAGGTGGGACTGGGTGGGTGTAGTTTGGCAAGCACAGGTGGGATTGGGTGGGCACAGGTTGTCATGCACAGGTGGGACAGGTCAGGTGCAGGTTGGCATATGCAGCTGGGATGGCGGGAGTTGGCATGCACAGTTTGGCATGCACAAGGGAGATTTGGTGGGCACAGGTTGGTATGCACTGGTGAGTTTGGGTGGGCACAGGTTGGTATGCACAGGTGAGTTTGGGTGGGCACAGGTTGGCATGCACAGGTGGGATAGGGTGGGTACATGTTAGCATGCACAGGTGGGATAGGGTGGGCCCAGGTTAGCATGCACAGGTGAGATTGGGTGGGCACAGGTTGGCATGCACAGGTGGGATAGGGTGGGTACATGTTAGCATGCACAGGTGAGTTGGGGTGGGCACAGGTTGGCATGCACAGGTGGGATAGGGTGGGTACATGTTAGCATGCACAGGTGAGATTGGGTGGGCACAGGTTGGTATGCACAGGTGAGTTTGGGTGGGCACAGGTTGGCATGCACAGGGGGGATAGGGTGGGTACATGTTAGCATGCACAGGTGGGATAGGGTGGGCACAGGTTAGCATGCACAGGTGAGATTGGGTGGGTACATGTTAGCATGCACAGGTGAGTTTGGGTGGGCACAGATTGGCATGGATACTTGGAATGCATGGATACAAGGTGGAATTGGTCTGTATTCTGAGTTACATATGCTTCCTTCTTGCAGGAGGAAGAGGATGAGTTTGATGAGCTGGACGAAGCCTTCTCCAGGTCAGTCTCTACTGAGTCCATGAGCTGTCATTGCAAAACAAGACAGAATAGTGTAACAGGCTGCTCCATTTCTCTATGTGCCAAGGATTAGCCTGTCTCTATGCCTCTATCTATCTGTCTGTAGCTCTCTCTCTCTCTGTCTCTGTGTGTGTCTATATCTCTCTCTGTGTCTGTAGCTCTCTCTCTCTGTCTCTGTGTGTGTCTATATCTCTCTCTGTGCCTCTGTCTGTCTATAGCTCTCTCTGTCTCTTTCTGTATCTGTTTCTCTCGCTATCCCTCTCTCTCTCTCTCTCTCTCTCTCTCTCTCTCTCTCTCTCTCTCTCTCTCTCTCTCTCTCTCTCTCTCTCTCTCTCTCTGTGTCTCTCTTTCTCTGTATCTCTCTCTCTATCTGTATCTCTCTCTGTTAGTGTTGAGCGAACCCGAACCGCACCGAAATAGAGTCCCCATTCATACGAATAAGTCAATTGACCTATTCGTATTAATAGGGACTCTATTTCGGTTTATAGAATAGCAATAGCATTACATCTGAGAGTCAAATAGAACAGTCCAATACTGTGCTTACAGCGCACTTTGAAAAATTCTGGCTACCTCCTCCTCCTCCTCCAGCGCCGCTTCCACCTACACTGCAACGGTCACCGCCTCCTCAACCTATGGGTCACTTAGTATAAACTGAAAGAGAATACCCTGCACTCCAACCCTCTCTCAAATGGATAATTCTGTTGATCCTCCTGGCAGCCATACTTTAGATTTAGATTTATGTTCTTCCAAAGCTAAAATCAAAGATTCCATCTAGTGCTATTTTATGGCTCAGCTGTATTTGTAATTTGTATGTATTTTATGTTTTTTGAAGTTATTTCCCTATCCACATTTGCTTGCAGGGCCCTTGTCCTACTCTTACCCCCATTTTACTTCATTTTGCAGGCCTCTAGCCCTTTCCAGGACCTTTTTAGAGGCATTTTAGTGGCCAAAAGTTTGTGTCCCCATTGACTTCAATGGGGTTCGGGGTCAAGTTCGAGCACGGACCCGGACATTTTTTCGAAGTTCAGCCGAACCTTCGGTGTCCGCTCAACTCTACTCTCTGTGTCTGTATCTCTCTCTCTCTCTCTCTCTCTCTCTCTCTCTCTCTCTCTCTCTCTCTCTCTCTCTCTCTCTCTCTCTCTCTCTCTCTCTCTCTCTCTCTCTCTCTCTGTGACCAAGATGGCGCTGCCCTTCTAAGTAGGAAGTAGCTGCATCCTGTGCTCTTCAAGCAGTCACACGATTGCCTCATCACAGAGGCAATCTGTGACTCCCAGGTAGACTGACAGTCAGTACAAGCTGCCTGGTCAGATCAATATTAAACCAATATTGATCTGATCACTTAGGATCTGCCTTCGTCTCCTCACATTTTTTTTTTTTAGTGAGGGAGACAGACAGATCAAGTAAGTTAAAGTATAATAAATACACATTACACTAATAATAAAACAATAAAACATTTTTTATAAAAGCAATTCCCTGCCATTGATCTAATTTAATTGCTTGGCTGCTCTTCTATGAGCTGCTTTTCAAAGAGTATATTTAAGAGATATTCTGGAGACAGACTTGATTTTTTAACTTGCTGAGATCTTCTTTTCTACTGATACAAGTAAGATTCATTTAGTCAAGTTATTGTGTGGTGGTTTGTACTGATTTCCTGCTTCAAATTGCTAAGGAATTTGAATTGAATACTTAGGTGTTTGTCATTGTTTGGTTCTAATTAGCATAGGCTCACTCAGGTGTTAAAACCTTCCTTGGTGCTTGTAGGTGTGTTGTGGGTGTATATAAGGCATAGTAGAAATTAGCTTGGCTATTTTAATAGCTTGGCTGCTCTTCTAAGAGCTGCTTTTCAAAGAGTATATTTAAGAGATATTCTGGAGATACTCTGGAGGTAGTCTGAGGTATACAAGAGGTGAGAAAAACTAAAAGATCTTTTTGATTTAAATTCTTAAAATGGCAGATTTGGTTTACTGTGATAATTGTTCTGCATTTGTTTCACATTCCATTTTTTGGAGGTTTGGAGGCTGTCTAATCTGTAGACAGTTCTCAAGATTGCAGCAGGAGATTGCATTTTTAAAGTCCGAGATTTGTAATTTATCTGTAAAACAAACTCGGGCTGAGACTGTTGTGAAGTCACTGCCACAGAGGTCATTACCACAGAGGCTTCCTAGGAATGGCAGGTGGGTTACTGTGGGATCTGGTAGGCTTAGAGTTGTGGATAAAAGGCATGTCCCGCAGTCTGTGGCTGTCCAGAATTCATTTTCAGCACTTTCAGAGTGCAGTGGTATTGTGGAGGCAGGCTCAGACACAGAGTTTGAGGAACCACTCTCCTATGTGGCTAAGGTGTGCAAGGAGAAGGTGAGGCCTGGTAGAAAGCAGTTGTTGTTGGGCGATTCTATCATAAGAGGTGCGGAGTTGGACAGTATTGGCTTAGTGAGATGTCTTCCTGGAGCTACTGCTCGCAGAGACATGAGGCGTATTTCTAATATTGTTAAGCAAGCAAATCAGGAAGGAGAATTGGATGTACTGGTTCATCTAGGGACAAATGATTTGGCTTGCAATGAGGTTTCAGAGGTGAAGGAAGCTTTTTGTGTTCTTGCCAATGATATACGACAGGTTGTGTCCACACTGTCCTTTTCTGAAGTTCTGCCTGTGCATAACATTCACAATGATAGACGGATGCGTATTAGGGACTTCAACTTGTGGCTTGGAGAATGGTGTCGGGAGCAAGGATTTGGCTTTGTTTCTCATGGAAGTTCACTATGGGATAGAAAGGAACTGTACAAAAAAGATGGTTTGCATCTTTCTCAAAAGGGAACGAATGTTCTCAGTGAGCAGTTCAGAGGTTTTGCTAGGAGGTTTTTAAACTAAAAGAGGGGGACAAAATGGCGATAAAACATCAATCCAATTGCCCCCCAAAAAAGGTACAGGAGTTACCTGTAGTCAGTGTGCTGAAAAATGATAAGCTTAGGGTCATGTCTACAAATGCTCGCAGTTTAGGGAATAAGATCCATGAACTTGTGGCAATATTGGCAACTGAGAATGTAGATTTAGTGGCTGTTACTGAGACATGGTATTATGAAAAACATGACTGGGACATATCAATACCAGGGTACACTTTATATAGAAAAGACAGAGAAGGTAAAAAAAGGGGGAGGGGTGGCCCTGTATGTGAGGGATAGCTTAAAATGTAACGTAATACAAGTTAGTGAGGCGAACATAGAGTCAGTTTGGGTTACATTAGAATTTGGTAATCATATGGTAACTCGGGTAGGTGTGATTTATAGGCCCCCTGGACAAATAGAGGTGTTAGATAATCTACTAGTTGAGGAAATAGCTAAAATGACAATGAAGGGAGAAGTGATCATCATGGGTGACTTTAATCTTCCTGATGTGCACTGGAAATACAAAACAGCTACTTGCGCCAGGAGTACGCATATCCTAAACTCCCTACTGGGATTATCTCTAAAACAAGTAGTGGAGGAGCCAACTGGAAAGCAGGCCATACTAGACTTAGTGTTCACAAATGGAGATTTGTTATCAGATATTACTGTAGGTGAAAGTTTAGGATCTAGTGATCACCAGATAGTGTGGTTTAATATAAGAACAGTGACGCAGTCACACCACACAAAAACAAAAGTTTTAGATTTTAGAAAAACAGACTTTTCTAAAATTAGATTAGATGTGAAGCAGTCATTATCAGACTGGAGCAATTTAAATGGAGTCCAGGAGAAATGGGATTATCTAAAAGTTGCACTACTGAAGGCAACAGAAAATTGCATAAGGCTTGTGAGTAAGAGCAAAAAATTTAAGAAACCACTGTGGTACTCTGCAGAGGTGGCTAAAATAGTACAAAATAAAAAGCTAGCATTTAGTAATTATAAAAATACTCAGAGTGAGGAAGATAGAAAGATCTATAAGAGTAGGCAGAAAAAGGCAAAGCAAGCTATAAGAGCTACCAAAGCACACACAGAAGAGACTATAGCCCAGTCAGTGAAAAAGGGGGATAAAACATTTTTTAGATACATAAATGAGAAAAGGAAAGTAAAACAAGGATTAGTTAGATTAAAAACAAAAGAAGGATGCTATGTAGAAGAGGATAAAGGCTTAGCAGACTGCCTTAATGAATATTTTTGTTCAGTTTTTACAAATGAAAATGAGAGTAAGGGACCTCATTTAGGGAAAAAGACTAATGAGTCTTTTGATGCATGTAATTTTACAGAGGAAGAGGTTTTACTTCAGCTGTCTAAAGTAAAGACAAATAAGTAGATGGGACCTGATGGGATACATCCAAAGTTATTAAAAGAACTTAGTGGTGTACTAGCAAAACCGTTAACAGATTTATTTAACCAATCATTGTTAACGGGAGTAGTTCCAGAAGATTGGAAATTAGCTAATGTTGTGCCCATTCACAAGAAAGGTAGTAGGGAGGAGGCGGGCAACTATAGACCAGTAAGTCTTACTTCAGTAGTGGGGAAAATAATGGAAACCTTGTTAAAGGATAGGATTGTTGAACATCTAAAGTCGCTTGGATTTCAAGATCAGAAAATGCATGGGTTTACTTCAGGGAGATCATGCCAAACTAATCTTATTGATTTTTTTGATTGGGTAACTAAAATAATAGATCAGGGTGGTGCAGTAGACATTGCTTACCTAGATTTCAGTAAGGCTTTTGACACTGTCGCACATAGAAGGCTTATCAATAAACTTAAATCTTTGAGTTTGGATTTCAATATTGTTGAATGGATTAGACAATGGCTGAGTGACAGGCAACAGAGGGTTGTAGTCAATGGGGTATATTCGATGCAAGGTCTTGTTACTAGTGGGGTACCTCAGGGATCTGTTCTTGGACCCATTCTCTTTAATATTTTTATTAGCGATATTGCAGAAGGTCTTGTTGGTAAAGTATGTCTTTTTGCTGATGATACAAAGATTTGCAGCAGGGTTGATATTCATGGAGGGATAAGCCAAATGGCAAATGATTTAGCTAAACTAGAAAAATGGTCAGAGCAGTGGCAACTGGCATTTAATGTGGACAAGTGCAAGATTATGCACCTTGGGCGTAAAAACCCAAAAGCAGAATATAGACTATTTGGTACAGTCCTAACCTCAACATCTGAGGAAAGGGATTTAGGAGTAATAATTTCAGAGGACTTGAAGGTAGGTAGGCAATGCAATAGAGCAGCAGGAAATGCTAGCAGAATGCTTGGTTGTATAGGGAGAGGTATTAGCAGTAGGAAGAGGGAAGTGCTCATGCCATTGTACAGAGCACTGGTGAGACCTCACTTGGAGTATTGTACAGAGCACTGGTGAGACCTCACTTGGAGTATTGTACGCAGTACTGGTGAGACCTCACTTGGAGTATTGTACGCAGTACTGGAGACCTTATCTCCAGAAGGATATTGATACTTTGGAGAGAGTTCAGAGAAGGGCTACTAAACTGGTTCATGGGTTGAAGGATAAAACTTACCAGGAAAGGTTAAAGCATCTTAACATGTATAGCTTGGAGGAAAGACGTAACAGGGGGGATATGATAGAAACATTTAAATACATAAAGGGAATCAACACAGTAAAGGAAGAGAGTATATTTAAAAGAAGAAAAACTACCACAACTAGAGGACATAGTCTTAAATTAGAGGGGCAACGATTTAAAAGTAATATCAGGAAGTATTACTTTACTGAGAGGGTAGTGGATGTATGGAATAGCCAGCCAGCAGAAGTGGTAGAGGTAAACACAGTCAAGGATTTTAAGCATGCGTGGGATAGACACAAGGCTATCCTAGCTATAAGACCGGGAAAGGGGGACTAATAAAAGTACTCAAAAAAAAAATAAAAAAATTGGGCAGACTAGATGGACCGAATGGTTCTTATCTGCCGACACATTCTATATTGCTGCGGGGTATATTGCTGGTGGCGGGCTCTTTTTCCCTCTGACATGTTTCTCTCTTCCAAGCAGCGATATGATGGATGACCCCACGGGTAATACCTTCCCTGCCTGCTCTGTATCATTAGTTACTCACCCCATTCTCAGCCCGCGGTGTGTCCTGCTACAGATTCATTCCCATCCCCCATCCCACCTCTGTCTCATGTGTCTCTCGCTTTGCATTCTGCACCCCTTGACCTCTCGCTCTGCATTCTGCACCTCTTGACCTCTCGCTCTGCATTCTGCACCTCTTGCTCTGCATTCTGCACCCCTTGACCGCTCGCTCTGCATTCTGCACCCCTTGAACTCTCACTCTGGTTTCTGCGCCACTTGACCTCTCACTCTGCGCCACTTGACCTCTCACTCTGCACCCCTTGACCTCTCGCTCTGCATTCTGCGCCACTTGACCTCTCGCTCTGCATTCTGCACCCCTTGACCTCTCGCTCTGCATTCTGCACCCCTTGACCTCTTGCTCTGCATCCTGCGCCCCATGACCTCTCGATCTGCATTGTGCACGCCTTGACTGATCACTCTGGTTTCTGCGCCCCTTGACCTCTTGCTCTGGTTTCTTGCTCCCTTTTCCCCTGTTTCTAGACTTGCAGAGTCCAGCACATGTGAGGCGTGCTCCCCAGACTCAGTGACCGCTTATCTCCTGGCAATGGTTTTCAGTAGATGTGTGAGGACCTGTAATCTTGGTGTGTGAGAGACTGGTAACGTGGTAACATCTGCCCAATAATAATTATGGACATGATTCTCAGAGGGGAGTCCCATGACATCTGCCACTGGGACAGGTGCCCCATGCCATCTGCCACTGGGACAGGTGCCCCATGCCATCTGCTACTGGGACAGGTACCCCATGCCATCTGCTACTGGGACAGGTGCCCCATGCCATCTGCCACTGGGACAGGTGCCCCATGCCATCTGCCACTGGGACAGGTGCCCCATGCCATCTGCCACTGGGACAGGTGCCCCATGCCATCTGCCACTGGGACAGGTGCCCCATGCCATCTGCCACTGGGACAGGTGCCCCATGCCATCTGCCACTGGGACAGGTGCGCCATGCCATCTGCTACTACGACAGGTGCCCCATGCCATCTGCCACTGGGACAGGTGCCCCATGCCATCTGCTACTGGGACATGTGCGCCATGCCATCTGCTACTGGGACAGGTACCCCATGCCATCTTCTACTGGGACATGTGCGCCATGCCATCTTCTACTGGGACATGTGCGCCATGCCATCTGCTACTGGGACAGGTACCCCATGCCATCTTCTACTGGGACATGTGCACCATGCCATCTGCCACTGGGACAGGTACCCCATGCCATCTTCTACTGGGACAGGTGCGTCATGCCATCTGCTACTGGGACAGGTGCCCCATGCCATCTTCTACTGGGACAGGTGCCCCATGCCATCTGCTACTGGGATAGATGTACCATACCATCTACTACTGGGGCAGGTGTCCTTCCTTTTGGAATAGGGTCCCCACCTACTCGATCTTCTATCTCGCACTGAATGACGCCGGAAGTTTTATTTCCTCTAATGTTTCCCGCATGTATGATCAGCTACATCCAGGAACACAGAAAATAACCAAACTGCTCCTGCAGACCACGGATTGCCACGGCCATTGTCCACGCCTTCGCTGCTTACTGCAAGATACCACCACCTTTCTCTCATAGTGCTGTGTCTCTCACTTGTCTCAGGCACAACTGTTTTGTTTTTTTTTTTGTTTTTTTTACCACCAAACAGTGAAAATAAATCTTGTTACTAATGATATACAAGACTATACTGCATTTCAGCAAAATACTTGATGCCAGGAATAAAAAGGAGAGTGCCAAGGTGTCAGTCATGGTTACTACAGGAATGTAAAGGGGGAGAGTGCCAAGGTGTCAGACATGGTTACTACAGGAATGTAAAGGGGGAGAGTGCCAAGGTGTCAGACAAGGTTACTACTGGAATGTAAAGGGGAGAGTGCCAAGGTGTCAGACAAGGTTACTACAGGAATGTAAAGGGGAGAGTGCTAAGGTGTCAGACAAGGTTACTACAGGAATGTAAAGGGGAGAGTGCTAAGGTGTCAGACAAGGTTATTGCAGGATTGTAAAGGAGAGTGCTAAGGTGTCAGACAAGGTTACTGCAGGATTGTAAAGGGAGAGTGCCAAGGTGTCAGGTGTTAGAGGAATTAGAGCTGGTAGCAGGAATAAAAAATTATGACTTAATTGGTATAACAGAAATGTGGTGGATGACACATGATTGGTCTATCAGTGTGAAGAGTTATATGTTGTTTAGAAAAGATAGGTCAAACAAAAGAGATGGAGGGGTCTGTCTGTCTGTATATCAAACTGGAGGGGTCTGTATATCAAACTGAAGGGGTCTGTATGTATATCAAACTGGAGAGGTCTGTCTGTATATCAAACTGGAGAGGTCTGTCTGTATATCAAACTGAATGGGTCTGTCTGTATGTCAAACTGGAGGGGTCTGTCTGTATGTCAAACTGGAGGGGTCTGTCTGTATGTCAAACTGGAGGGGCCTGTCTGTAGATCAAACTGAAGGGGTCTGTCTGTAGATCAAACTGGAGGGGTCTGTCTGTAGATCAAACTGGAGGGGTCTGTCTGTAGATCAAACTGGAGGGGTCTGTCTGTAGATCAAACTGAAGGGGTCTGTCTGCATATCAAACTGGAGGGGTCTGTCTGCATATCAAACTGGAGGGGTCTGTCTGCATATCAAACTGGAGGGGTCTGTCTGCATATCAAACTGGAGGGGTCTGTCTGTAGATCAAACTGGAGGGTTCTGTCTGTAGGTCAACCTGGAGGGTTCTGTCTGTAGGTCAACCTGGAGGGTTCTGTCTGTAGATCAAACTGGAGGGGTCTGTCTGTAGATCAAACTGGAGGGGTCTGTCTGTAGATCAAACTGGAGGGGTCTGTCTGTAGATCAAACTGGAGGGTTCTGTCTGTAGGTCAACCTGGAGGGTTCTGTCTGTAGGTCAACCTGGAGGGTTCTGTCTGTAGATCAAACTGGAGGGGTCTGTCTGTATATCAAACTGGAGGGGTCTGTCTGTATATCAAACTGAATGGGTCTGTCTGTATGTCAAACTGGAGGGGTCTGTCTGTATGTCAAACTGGAGGGGTCTGTCTGTATATCAAACTGGAGGGGTCTGTCATATCAAAACAGCATTATTTCAGGGAAGATGTATATGATGACTGTACTGAACATGTGGAATCATTGTGGGTGGAGATAGTAAATAGGGTGTAGACCTGCCCATAAGTTATTAGTGGGTATTTTTTTTATAAACCATCCAATATTGGTGAACTTGAAGAATCACAGCTACTAATGCAAATCGAAAATGCTTCTAAAATAGGGTGTAGTATCATTATGGAGGGATTTAATTACCCAGAAGTAGATTGGAAAAATGTAACTACTAATCCTGCTAAGAGCAGTAAGTAGGCAAAAAAGTGTAGTCTCAGCGCACAGTGTCTGGACACTTAAACAAACAAATCTGTGATATGTGACAAAATCGTGAAAAAAGATAATAAATATTTCGTGAGGAAACGTGGACCAACAAAACAATGCACTTGTATAAATACAGTGAAACACAATAGTGCAATGTAAACGTGTAAACACAGTTTTTGAAGCTGTTGCTATTGTTGCAGCTGCCAGTATCAGGTGGACACGCTTTTTATTTCACTCACTATATTGTTATTTGCAGCACATATTTTGGCTTGCTCATCCAGTTCACTGTTTTACTAATAGCAGTAAGTTTCTGAATTTGTTGAATGATAACTTTTTGTATCAGCTAGTACAGACACCAACCAGAGGGGAAGCCTGGATCTTGTAGTAACTAACATGGAGGAGCTTTTCTCTAACATCCAAGTAAGGGAGCATTTAGGGAATAGTGACCATAACATGGTATCCTTTGAGATTAATTCAAATTGGTATGGGTCCCACCAAAACACTGAATTTTAATAGGTTCAATAAATCCCTTGGCCTTGTTCACCAGGATGGATTATTTCTGGGAAAAAACACTGAAGGTAAGTGGAATATCTTCAAACTAACACTACAAAAATATACATATAAACGTATACCATTGGTAACTAATATAAAAGAAGCAAACTAAAACCAATGATGCTAACCAGTAAGGTAAATCAGGAAATAAATAAAAAGAAAGTAGCGTTTAAACACTATAAAGCTGAGGAATCATGAGAGGCATTTGCAGAATATAAAGAAGCCAACAAAGACTAAAAGGTTATTAAATTGGCTAAATTAGAGAATTAAAAAACAATTGCTAAGAAGAGCAAGAGGAATCCCAAAAATGTATTTAAATGTCTAATTGACAACGAATTAAAGGCTGAAAATGTTGGGCCCTTGATATCTGAAATGGGTGAGATTGTCAGGGCCCCTTACTGAAAAAAATTCTGAGCCCCCCCCCCCCCCCTCCATTATTCATTAATAGCCACAGATTATTTGTCCATTATTAGCCACTGATAATATGTCCATTAATAGCCCACTGTTAATATGTCCATTAATAGCCCACTGATAATCTGTCCATTAATAGCCCACTGATAATATGTCCATTAATAGCCCACTGTTAATCTGTCCATTAATAGCCCACTGATTATTTGTCCATTATTAGCCACTGATAATATGTCCATTAATAGCCCACTGTTAATATGTCCATTAATAGCCCACTGATAATATGTCCATTAATAGCCCACTGATAATTTGCCCATTAATAGCCCACTGATAATATGTCCATTAATAGCCCACTGATAATTTGTCCATTAATAGCCCACTGTTAATCTGTCCATTAATAGCCACTGATTATTTGTCCATTATTAGCCACTGATAATATGTCCATTAATAGCCCACTGTTAATATGTCCATTAATAGCCCACTGATAATATGTCCATTAATAGCCCACTGATAATATGTCCATTAATAGCCACTGATAATATGTCCATTAATAGCCCACTGATAATATGTCCATTAATAGCCACTGATAATATGTCCATTAATAGCCCACTGGTAATATGTCCATTAATAGCCCACTGATAATATGTCCATTAATAGCCCACTGATAATATGTCCATTAATAGCCCACTGATAATATGTCCATTAATAACCCACTGATAATTTGTCCATTAATAGCCACTGATAATATGTCCATTAATAGCCCACTGTTAATATGTCCATTAATAGCCCACTGATAATATGTCCATTAATAGCCACTGATAATATGTCCATTAATAGCCACTGATAATATGTCCACTAATAGCCACTGATAATATGTCCATTAATAGCCCACTGATAATCTGTCCATTAATAGCCCACTGGTAATATGTCCATTAATAGCCCACTGATAATATGTCCATTAATAAGCCACTGATAATTTGTCCATTAATAGCCACTGATAATATGTCCATTAATAGCCCACTGTTAATATGTCCATTAATAGCCCACTGATAATATGTCCATTAATAGCCACTGATAATATGTCCATTAATAGCCACTGATAATATGTCCACTAATAGCCACTGATAATATGTCCATTAATAGCCCACTGATAATCTGTCCATTAATAGCCCACTGGTAATATGTACATTAATAGCCCACTGATAATATGTCCATTAATAGCCCACTGATAATTTGTCCATTAATAGCCACTGATAATATGTCCATTAATAGCCCACTGCTAATCTGTCCATTAATAGCCCACTGGTAATATGTCCATTAATAGCCCACTGATAATCTGTCCATTAATAGCCCACTGATAATATGTCCATTAATAGCTCACTGATAATTTGTCCTTTGATAGCCCACTGATAATATGTCCATTAATATCCACTGATAATATGTCCATTAATAGCCCACTGATAATATGTCCATTAATAGCCACTGATAATATGACCATTAATAGCCACTGATAATATGTCCATTAATAGCCACAGATAATTTGTCCATTAATAGCCACTGATAATATGTCCATTAATATCCCACTGATAATATGTCCATTAATAGCCCACTGATAATATGTCCATTAATAGCCACTGATAATATGTCCATTAATATCCACTGATAATTTGTTCATTAATAGCCACTGATAATTTGTCCATTAATAGCCACTGATAATATGTCCATTAATAGCCACAGATAATTTGTCCATTAATAGCCACTGATAATATGTCCATTAATATCCACTGATAATTTGTCCATTAATAGCCACTGATAATTTGTCCATTAATAGCCACTGTTAATATGTCCATTAATAGCCCACTGATAATATGTCCATTAATAGCCACTGATAATATGTCCATTAATAGCCCACTGATAATATGTCCATTAATAGCCACTGATAATATGTCCATTAATATCCCACTGATAATATGTCCATTAATAGCCCACTGATAATATGTCCATTAATAGCCACTGATAATATGTCCATTAATAGCCACTGATAATATGTCCATTAATAGCCACTGATAATATGTCCATTAATAGCCCACTGATAATTTGTCCATTAATAGCCCACTGATAATTTGTCCATTAATAGCCCACTGATAATATGTCTATTAATAGCCACTGATCATTTGTCCATTAATAGCCCACTGATAATTTGTCCATTAATAGCCCACTGATAATATGTCTATTAATAGCCACTGATAATATGTCCATTAATATCCACTGATAATATGTCCATTAATAGCCCACTGATAATATGTCCATTAATAGCCTACTGATAATATGTCCATTAATAGCCACTGATCATTTATCCATTAATAGCCCACTGATAATTTGTCCATTAATAGCCACTGATAATATGTCCATTAATAGCCCACTGATAATCTGTCCATTAATAGCCCACTGATAATATGTCCATTAATAGCCCACTGATAATCTGTCCATTAATATGCCACTGATAATATGTCCATTAATAGCCTACTGATAATATGTCCATTAATATCCACTGATAATATGTCCATTAATAGCCCACTGATAATATGTCCATTAATATCCTACTGATAATATGTCCATTAATAGCCCACTGATAATATGTCCATTAATAGCCCACTGATAATATGTCCATTAATAGACACTGATAATATGTCCATTAATAACCACTGATAATATGTCCATTAATAGCCACTGATAATATGTCCATTAATAGCCCACTGATAATATGTCCATTAATAGCCACTGATAATATGTCCATTAATAGCCCACTGATAATATGTCCATTAATAGCCACTGATAATATGTCCATTAATAGCCACTGATAATATGTCCATTAATAGCCCACTGATAATATGTCCATTAATAGCCACTGATAATATGTCCATTAATAGCCCACTGATAATATGTCCATTAATAGCCCACTGATAATTTGTCCATTAATAGCCACTGATAATATGTCCATTAATAGCCACTGATAATATGTCCATTAATAGCCACTGATAATATGTCCATTAATAGCCACTGATAATATGTCCATTAATAGCCCACTGATAATATGTCCATTAATAGCCACTGATAATATGTCCATTAATAGCCACTGATAATTTGTCCATTAATAACCACTGATAATATGTCCATTAATAGCCACTGATAATATGTCCATTAATAGCCCACTGATAATTTGTCCATTAATAGCCCACTGATAATTTGTCCATTAATAGCCCACTGATAATATGTCTATTAATAGCCACTGATCATTTATCCATTAATAGCCCACTGATAATTTGTCCATTAATAGCCACTGATAATATGTCCATTAATAGCCCACTGATAATCTGTCCATTAATAGCCCACTGATAATATGTCCATTAATAGCCCACTGATAATATGTCCATTAATAGCCACTGATAATATGTCCATTAATAGCCACTGATAATATGTCCATTAATAACCACTGATAATATGTCCATTAATAGCCCACTGATAATATGTCCATTAATAGCCACTGATAATCTGTCTATTAATAGCCCACTGATAATATGTCCATTAATAGCCACTGATAATTTGTCCATTAATAGCCACTGGTAATATGTACATTAATAGCCCACTGATAAACTGTCCATTAATAGCCCACTGGTAATATGTCCATTAATAGCCCACTGATAATTTGTCCATTAATAGCCACTGATAATATGTCCATTAATAGCCCACTGATAATATGTCCATTAATAGCCACTGGTAATCTGTCCATTAATAGCCCACTGATAATATGTCCATTAATAGCCCACTGATAATATGTCCATTAATAGCCCACTGATAATATGTCCATTAATAGCCCACTGATAATTTGTCCATTAATAGCCACTGATAATATGTCCATTAATAGCCCACTGATAATCTGTCCATTAATAGCCCACTGGTAATATGTCCATTAATAGCCCACTGATAATATGTCCATTAATAACCCACTGATAATATGTCCATTAATAGCCCACTGTTAATATGTCCATTAATAGCCCACTGATAATCTGTCCATTAATAGCCCACTGGTAATATGTCCATTAATAGCCCACTGATAATTTGTCCATTAATAACCCACTGATAATTTGTCCATTAATAGCCACTGATAATATGTCCATTAGTAGCCACTGATAATATGTCCATTAATAGCCCACTGATAATTTGTACATTAATAGCCACTGATAATATGTCCATTAATAGCCACTGGTAATCTGTCCATTAATAGCCCACTGATAATATGTCCATTAATAGCCCACTGATAATATGTCCATTAATAGCCCACTGATAATATGTCCATTAATAGCCACTGATAATATGTCCATTAATAGCCCACTGCTAATCTGTCCATTAATAGCCCACTGGTAATATGTCCATTAATAGCCCACTGATAATCTGTCCATTAATAGCCCACTGATAATATGTCCATTAATAGCTCACTGATAATTTGTCCTTTGATAGCCCACTGATAATATGTCCATTAATAGCCACTGATAATATGACCATTAATAGCCACTGATAATATGTCCATTAATAGCCACAGATAATTTGTCCATTAATAGCCACTGATAATATGTCCATTAATAGCCACTGATAATATGTCCATTAATATCCACTGATAATTTGTCCATTAATAGCCACTGATAATTTGTCCATTAATAGCCACTGATAATATGTCCATTAATAGCCACAGATAATTTGTCCATTAATAGCCACTGATAATATGTCCATTAATATCCACTGATAATTTGTCCATTAATAGCCACTGATAATTTGTCCATTAATAGCCACTGTTAATATGTCCATTAATAGCCCACTGATAATATGTCCATTAATAGCCACTGATAATATGTCCATTAATAGCCCACTGATAATATGTCCATTAATAGCCACTGATAATATGTCCATTAATATCCCACTGATAATATGTCCATTAATAGCCCACTGATAATATGTCCATTAATAGCCACTGATAATATGTCCATTAATAGCCACTGATAATATGTCCATTAATAGCTCACTGATAATATGTCCATTAATAGACACTGATAATATGTCCATTAATAGCTCACTGATAATATGTCCATTAATAGCCCACTGATAATATGTCCATTAATAGCCCACTGATAATATGTCCATTAATAACCACTGATAATATGTCCATTAATAGCCCACTGATAATATATCCATTAATAACCACTGATAATTTGTCCATTAATAGCCACTGATAATATGTCTATTAATAGCCACTGATGATTTGTCCATTAATAGCCCACTGATAATTTGTCCATTAATAGCCACTGATAATATGTCCATTAATAGCCACTGGTAATCTGTCCATTAATAGCCCACTGATAATATGTCCATTAATAGCCCACTGATAATATGTCCATTAATAGCCCACTGATAATATGTCCATTAATAGCCACTGATAATATGTCCATTAATAGCCCACTGCTAATCTGTCCATTAATAGCCCACTGGTAATATGTCCATTAATAGCCCACTGATAATCTGTCCATTAATAGCCCACTGATAATATGTCCATTAATAGCTCACTGATAATTTGTCCTTTGATAGCCCACTGATAATATGTCCATTAATAGCCACTGATAATATGACCATTAATAGCCACTGATAATATGTCCATTAATAGCCACAGATAATTTGTCCATTAATAGCCACTGATAATATGTCCATTAATAGCCACTGATAATATGTCCATTAATATCCACTGATAATTTGTCCATTAATAGCCACTGATAATTTGTCCATTAATAGCCACTGATAATATGTCCATTAATAGCCACAGATAATTTGTCCATTAATAGCCACTGATAATATGTCCATTAATATCCACTGATAATTTGTCCATTAATAGCCACTGATAATTTGTCCATTAATAGCCACTGTTAATATGTCCATTAATAGCCCACTGATAATATGTCCATTAATAGCCACTGATAATATGTCCATTAATAGCCCACTGATAATATGTCCATTAATAGCCACTGATAATATGTCCATTAATATCCCACTGATAATATGTCCATTAATAGCCCACTGATAATATGTCCATTAATAGCCACTGATAATATGTCCATTAATAGCCACTGATAATATGTCCATTAATAGCTCACTGATAATATGTCCATTAATAGACACTGATAATATGTCCATTAATAGCTCACTGATAATATGTCCATTAATAGCCCACTGATAATATGTCCATTAATAGCCCACTGATAATATGTCCATTAATAACCACTGATAATATGTCCATTAATAGCCCACTGATAATATATCCATTAATAACCACTGATAATTTGTCCATTAATAGCCACTGATAATATGTCTATTAATAGCCACTGATGATTTGTCCATTAATAGCCCACTGATAATTTGTCCATTAATAGCCACTGATAATATGTCCATTAATAGCCCACTGATATGTCCATTAATAACCACTGATAATTTGTCCATTAATAGCCACTGATAATATGTCTATTAATAGCCACTGATCATTTGTCCATTAATAGCCCACTGATAATTTGTCCATTAATAGCCACTGATAATATGTCCATTAATAGCCCACTGATAATATGTCTATTAATAGCCACTGATCATTTGTCCATTAATAGCCCACTGATAATTTGTCCATTAATAGCCACTGATAATATGTCCATTAATAGCCCACTGATAATCTGTCCATTAATAGCCCACTGATAATATGTCCATTAATAGCCCACTGATAATCTGTCCATTAATATGCCACTGATAATATGTCCATTAATAGCCTACTGATAATATGTCCATTAATATCCACTGATAATATGTCCATTAATAGCCCACTGATAATATGTCCATTAATAGCCTACTGATAATATGTCCATTAATAGCCCACTGATAATATGTCCATTAATAGCCCACTGATAATATGTCCATTAATAGACACTGATAATATGTCCATTAATAACCACTGATAATATGTCCATTAATAGCCACTGATAATATGTCCATTAATAGCCCACTGATAATTTGTCCATTAATAGCCCACTGATAATTTGTCCATTAATAGCCCACTGATAATATGTCTATTAATAGCCACTGATCATTTGTCCATTAATAGCCCACTGATAATTTGTCCATTAATAGCCACTGATAATCTGTCCATTAATAGCCCACTGATAATATGTCCATTAATAGCCCACTGATAATATGTCCATTAATAGCCACTGATAATATGTCCATTAATAGCTCACTGATAATATGTCCATTAATAGCCACTGATAATATGTCCATTAATAGCCCACTGATAATATGTCCATTAATAGCCCACTGATAATATGTCCATTAATAGCCCACTGATAATCTGTCCATTAATAGCCCACTGATAATATGTCCATTAATAGCCTACTGATAATATGTCCATTAATATCCACTGATAATATGTCCATTAATAGCCACTGATAAGCTGTCCATTAATAGCCCACTGATAATATGTCCATTAATAGCCCACTGCTAAGCTGTCCATTAATAGCCCACTGATAATATGTCCATTAATAGCCCACTGGTAATATGTCCATTAATAGCCACTGATAATTTGTCCATTAATAGCCACTGATAATATGTTCATTAATAGCCCACTGATAATATGACCATTAATAGCCCACTGATATGTCCATTAATAGCCCACTGCTAAGCTGTCCATTAATAGCCCACTGATAATATGTCCATTAATAGCCCACTGATAATTTGTCCATTAATAGCCACTGATAATATGTCCATTAATAGCCCACTGATAATTTGTCCATTAATAGCCCACTGTTAATATGTCCATTAATAGCCCACTGATAATATGTCCATTAATAGCCACTGCTAAGCTGTCCATTAATAGCCCATTGATAATGTGTCCATTAATAGCCCACTGGTAATCTGTCCATTAATAGCCCACTGATAATATGTCCATTAATAGCCCACTGGTAATATGTCCATTAATAGCCACTGATAATTTGTCCATTAATAGCCAACTGCTAAGCTGTCCATTAATAGCCCACCAATAATTTGACCATTAATAGCCCACTGATAATATGTCATTTAATAGCCCATTGGTAATATGTCCATTAATAGCCACTTATAATTTTTCCATTAATAGCCCATTGATAATGTGTCCATTAATAGCCACTGATCATTTATCCATTAATAGCCCACTGATAATTTGTCCATTAATAGCCCACTGATAATATGTCCATTAATAGCCACTGATAATATGTCCATTATTAGCCCATTGATATTTTGTCCATTATTAGCCCACTGATAATTTATCCATTAATAGCCACTGATGATTTGTCCATTATTGGCCCACTGATAATTTGCTCATTAATAGCCCACCAATAATTTGTCCATTAATAGCCCACTTGTAATATGTCCATTAATAGACACTGATTATTTGTCCATTAATAGCCCATTGATAATGTGTCCATTAATAGCCACTGATAATTTGTCCATTAATAGCCCACTGGTAATATGTCCATTAATAGCCACTAATAATTTGTCCATTAATAGCGCACTGATAATATATCCAATAATAGTCCACTGGTAATATGTCCATTAATAGCCCATTGATAATGTGTCCATTAATAGCCCATTGATAATGTGTCCATTAATAGCCACTGATAATTTGTCCATTGATAGCCCATTGATAATATGTCCATTAATAGCCCACTGGTAATATGTCCATTAATAGCCATTGATAATTTGCTCATTAATAGCCCACTGATAATATGTCCATTAATATACCACTGATAATCTGTCCATTAATAGCCCACTGATAATATGTCCATTAATAGCCACTGATAATTTTTTCATTGATGTCCCATTGATAATTTTCTCATTAATAGCCCACCAATAATTTGTCCATTAATAGCGCACTGATAATATGTACATTAATTGCCCACTGATAATATGTCCATTAATAGCCACTGATAATATGTCCATTAATAGCCACTGATAATATGTCCATTAATAGCCCACTGATAATTTGTCCATTAATAGCCCACTGATAATTTGTCCATTAATAGCCCACTGGTAATTTGTCCATTAGTAGCCCACTGATAATATGTCCATTAATAGCCACAGATAATTTGTCCATTAATAGCCCACTGGTAATTTGTCCATTAGTAGCCCACTGATAATATGTCCATTAATAGCCACAGATAATTTGTCCATTAGTAGCCCACTGATAATATGTCCATTAATAGCCCACTGATAATATGTCCATTAATAGCCCACTGGTAATTTGTCCATTAATGGCTCACTGATAATTTGTCCATTAATAGCCCACTGATAATTTGTCCATTAATGGCCCACTGATAATTTGTCCATTAATAGCCACTGATCATTTGTCCATTAATAGCCCACTGACAATTTGTCCATTAATAGCCACTGATAATTTGTCCATTAATAGCCCACTGATAATTTGTCCATTAATAGCCACTGATCATTTGTCCATTAATAGCCACTGATAATTTGTCCATTAATAGCCCACTGGTAATATGTCCATTAATAGCCACTGATAATGTGTCCATTAATAGCCCATTGATAATGTGTCCATTAATAGCCACTGCTAATGTGTCCATTAATAGCCCACTGATAATTTGTCCATTAATAGCCCACTTTTAATATGTCCATTAATAGCAAATGATAATTTGTCCATTAATAGCCCACTGATAATATGTCCAATAATAGTCCACTGGTAATATGTACATTAATAGCCACTGATAATGTGTCCATTAATAGCCCATTGATAATGTGTCCATTAATAGCCACTGATAATTTGTCCTTTGATAGCCCACTGATAATATGTCCATTAATAGCCACTGCTAATTTGTCCATTAATAGCCCACTGGTAATATGTCCATTAAAAGCCACTGATAATTTGTCCATTAATAGCCCACTGATAATATGTCCATTAATAGCCCACTGATAATATGTCCATTTATAGCCCACTGGTAATATGTCCATTAATAGCCCACTGATAATATGTCCATTAATAGCCACTGATAATATGTCCATTAATAGCCACTGATAATTTGTCCATTAATAGCCCATTGATAATGTGTCTGTTAATAGCTATTGATAATTTGCTCATTAATAGCCCACCAATAATTTGTCCATTAATAGCCCACCAATAATTTGTCCATTAATAGCCCATTGGTAATATGTCCATTAATAGCCACTGATAATTTGTCCATTAATAGCCACTGATCATTTGTCCATTAATAGCCACTGATAATTTGTCCATTAATAGCCCACTGGTAATATGTCCATTAATAGCCACTGATAATGTGTCCATTAATAGCCCATTGATAATGTGTCCATTAATAGCCACTGATAATTTGTCCATTAATAGCCCACTGATAATATGTCCATTAATAGCAACTGCTAATTTGTCCATTAATAGCCCACTTTTAATATGTCCATTAATAGCAAATGATAATTTGTCCATTAATAGCCCACTGATAATATGTCCAATAATAGTCCACTGGTAATATGTACATTAATAGCCACTGATAATGTGTCCATTAATAGCCCATTGATAATGTGTCCATTAATAGCCACTGATAATTTGTCCTTTGATAGCCCACTGATAATATGTCCATTAATAGCCACTGCTAATTTGTCCATTAATAGCCCACTGGTAATATGTCCATTAAAAGCCACTGATAATTTGTCCATTAATAGCCACTGATAATATGTCCATTAATAGCCACTGATAATATGTCCATTAATAGCTCACTGATAATATGTCCATTAATAGCCACTGATAATATGTCCATTAATAGCCACTGATAATATGTCCATTAATAACCACTGATAATATGTCCATTAATAGCCCACTGATAATATGTCCATTAATAGACACTGATAATATGTCCATTAATAGCCACTGATAATATGTCCATTAATAGCCACTGATAATCTGTCTATTAATAGCCCACTGATAATATGTCCATTAATAGCCACTGATAATTTGTCCATTAATAGCCACTGGTAATATGTACATTAATAGCCCACTGATAAACTGTCCATTAATAGCCCACTGGTAATATGTCCATTAATAGCCCACTGATAATTTGTCCATTAATAGCCACTGATAATATGTCCATTAATAGCCCACTGATAATATGTCCATTAATAGCCCACTGATAATATGTCCATTAATAGCCACTGGTAATCTGTCCATTAATAGCCCACTGATAATATGTCCATTAATAACCACTGATAATATGTCCATTAATAGCCACTGATAATCTGTCTATTAATAGCCCACTGATAATATGTCCATTAATAGCCACTGATAATTTGTCCATTAATAGCCACTGGTAATATGTACATTAATAGCCCACTGATAAACTGTCCATTAATAGCCCACTGGTAATATGTCCATTAATAGCCCACTGATAATTTGTCCATTAATAGCCACTGATAATATGTCCATTAATAGCCCACTGATAATATGTCCATTAATAGCCACTGGTAATCTGTCCATTAATAGCCCACTGATAATATGTCCATTAATAGCCCACTGATAATATGTCCATTAATTGCCACTGATAATATGTCCATTAATAGCCCACTGATAATATGTCCATTAATAGCCCACTGATAATATGTCCATTAATTGCCCACTGATAATATGTCCATTTATAGCCCACTGGTAATATGTCCATTAATAGCCACTGATAATTTGTCCATTAATAGCCCATTGATAATGTGTCCGTTAATAGCTATTGATAATTTGCTCATTAATAGCCCACCAATAATTTGTCCATTAATAGCCCACCAATAATTTGTCCATTAATAGCCCATTGGTAATATGTCCATTAATAGCCACTGATAATTTGTCCATTAATAGCCACTGATAATTTGTCCATTAATAGCCACTGATAATTTGTCCATTAATAGCCACTGATAATTTGTCCATTTATAGCCCACTGGTAATATGTCCATTAAAAGCCACTGATAATTTGTCCATTAATAGCCCACTGATAATATGTCCATTAATAGCCCACTGATAATATGTCCATTAATAGCCACTGATAATTTGTCCATTAATAGCCCACTGATAATATGTCCATTAATAGCCACTGATAATTTGTCCATTAATAGCCCATTGATAATGTGTCCGTTAATAGCTATTGATAATTTGCTCATTAATAGCCCACCAATAATTTGTCCATTAATAGCCCACCAATAATTTGTCCATTAATAGCCCATTGGTAATATGTCCATTAATAGCCACTGATAATTTGTCCATTAATAGCCACTGATAATTTGTCCATTAATAGCCACTGATAATTTGTCCATTAATAGCCACTGATAATATGTCCATTAATAACCCACTGGTAATATGTCCATTAAAAGCCACTGATAATTTGTCCATTAATAGCCCACTGATAATATGTCCATTAATAGCCCACTGATAATATGTCCATTAATAGCCACTGATAATATGTCCATTTATAGCCCACTGGTAATATGTCCATTAATAGCCACTGATAATTTGTCCATTAATAGCCCATTGATAATGTGTCCGTTAATAGCTATTGATAATTTGCTCATTAATAGCCCACCAATAATTTGTCCATTAATAGCCCACCAATAATTTGTCCATTAATAGCCCATTGGTAATATGTCCATTAATAGCCACTGATAATTTGTCCATTAATAGCCCATTGATAATGTGTCCGTTAATAGCTATTGATAATTTGCTCATTAATAGCCCACCAATAATTTGTCCATTAATAGCCCACCAATAATTTGTCCATTAATAGCCCATTGGTAATATGTCCATTAATAGCCACTGATAATTTGTCCATTAATAGCCACTGATAATATGTCCATTAATAGCCACTGATAATTTGTCCATTAATAGCCACTGATAATTTGTCCATTAATAGCCACCAATAATTTGTCCATTAATAGCCCACCAATAATTTGTCCATTAATAGCCCATTGGTAATATGTCCATTAATAGCCACTGATAATTTGTCCATTAATAGCCACTGATAATTTGTCCATTAATAGCCACTGATAATTTGTCCATTAATAGCCCACTGGTAATATGTCCATTAAAAGCCACTGATAATTTGTCCATTAATAGCCACTGATAATTTGTCCATTAATAGCCCACTGATAATATGTCCATTAATAGCCACTGATAATATGTCCATTTATAGCCCACTGGTAATATGTCCATTAATAGCCACTGATAATTTGTCCATTAATAGCCCATTGATAATGTGTCCGTTAATAGCTATTGATAATTTGCTCATTAATAGCTATTGATAATTTGCTCATTAATAGCCCACCAATAATTTGTCCATTAATGGCCCACCAATAATTTGTCCATTAATAGCCACTGATAATTTGTCCATTAATAGCCCACTGATAATATGTCCATTAATAGCAACTGCTAATTTGTCCATTAATAGCAAATTATAATTTGTCCATTAATAGCCCACTGATAATATGTCCATTAATAGCAACTGCTAATTTGTCCATTAATAGCCCACTTTTAATATGTCCATTAATAGCAAATGATAATTTGTCCATTAATAGCCCACTGATAATATGTCCAATAATAGTCCACTGGTAATATGTACATTAATAGCCACTGATAATGTGTCCATTAATAGCCCATTGATAATGTGTCCATTAATAGCCACTGCTAATTTGTCCATTAATAGCCCACTGGTAATATGTCCATTAAAAGCCACTGATAATTTGTCCATTAATAGCCCACTGATAATATGTCCATTAATAGCCCACTGATAATATGTCCATTTATAGCCCACTGGTAATATGTCCATTAATAGCCACTGATAATTTGTCCATTAATAGCCCATTGATAATGTGTCCGTTAATAGCTATTGATAATTTGCTCATTAATAGCCCACCAATAATTTGTCCATTAATAGCCCACCAATAATTTGTCCATTAATAGCCCATTGGTAATATGTCCATTAATAGCCACTGATAATTTGTCCATTAATAGCCACTGATAATTTGTCCATTAATAGCCACTGATAATTTGTCCATTAATAGCCACTGATAATTTGTCCATTAATAGCGCTCTGATAATATGTACATTAATAGTCCACTGGTAATATGTCCATTAATAGCCACTGATAATGTGTCCATTAATAGCCACTGGTAATATGATCATTAATAGCCACTGGTAATATGATCATTAATAGCCACTGATAATTTGTCCATTAATTCCCACTGATAATTTGTCCATTAATAGCCCACTGATACTTTGTCCATTAATAGCCACTGATAATTTGTCCATTAATAGCCCACTGTTAATATGTCCATTAATAGCCCACTGGTAATGTGTCCATTAAAGGCCCACTGATAATATGTCCATTAATAGCAACTGATAATATGTCCATTAATAGCCACTTATAATTTGTCCATTAATAGCCCACTGATAATTTGTCCATTAATAGCCCATTGATAATGTGTCCATTAATAGCCACTGATAATATGTCCATTAATAGACACTGATAATGTTGCAAATTTTCTTTTGTCTCCATAGATGTCATATTTCTTCCATAAGAATTATTAATCAATCTTAGTATCTTGCTTAATAACCATCCAAAAAACAAACTTCAAATTCTTTTATTCAAATCCAAAGGACCAATAACACAGCAATGCTTAAGGTGTTCTTAGTTGTGATGTTATAATGTATTGGATACAGATCAGAATTTTTCAATAGTTTTTAATACCTCTATAAAGTTAAACACTCCTTAATTTATGGTAAAATAAGGAGGTGTGTATATATGTATGTGATCATAAATTGTAATATATGTAGGACGTGGCTTTAGCATCCATTTTGTCTATAGTGAAAGCCATATGTTGTAATTATACTCGGACAGGATAAGACTAACAAAGGGTACTATGTTTTAAAAGAAAGATATATTTGTGGGCCTCTTAATGTCAAAGGTGAAGGAAAAAACCTTGACTATCTGGCTAGAGAATTGTAACCACATGTGGTGTCCATCATATACAATGGACTCCTGTGATATAGGAACATCTCTTGGGGGGGAAGGGGGGTCTACATTCCATTGAATTCTATGTAGAATGTATTTCCTTGCCTTAGTACCAAATATGATGAACTTTTAAAAACATAAAATATTGATTTATTGAATTATATATATATATATATATATCAAACCCTCCTTTGATAATTATTAAATCAAGAATATTGTATATTAATTATCATATAGAGAAAGATACATATTTTTCATGATACCTTATAATCATGAAATTTTGTCATACCAGATGTTGCATCCTCAGAGATGTCTGCTTTAACAGATTCACAATAATCAACATCAGCAGCCTTACAATATTTGGCCAATGTATCTCTACTTTTGCAAACTAGAGTATCTATATTTTGGGCACCGATTGTACCTAATATTATTAATATCAGTGTCATTGTTATTATCCTGTACAATTACAAACATTTTACAGAAGAAACCAAAAACAAAATCCCTTTGATTTAGTCCATGAAATAAAGTTCTTCTTGGGTCGATTATCCGGATCCATAAGGTCTTTGAAAATGTCCATAATGTCCAAAGTTCAAAAGTACAGAACTTTTTAAACACATGAATAGTTTCAGTCCAGAAAAAGATATCATGTTTTCTGAAATAAAAAGACATAAAGAAGCAGTTACTGTTCTTATATATTAAACATTCACATTGATCAGTGTACATATGAATTGATTTATTACATTTCCTTTTTGAACCTATAACACAGTTTATTACTAATTTTTTCACATTTTCCCTAGTTGGAATTAACCCTTATAATTTCTTTCACCAATTGTTTACTGGAGGTTAGTCGTATTTGACCTTGTGATCCTCAAATTGGCAGTAATTGTTCCTGCAATGCTCTTAACTATTGATCATGTTTGTAGCACATTTGAGGGTGCCAGGAACAAATAGTTAATTGGAACACTAATTATCAGGATTCTTCCTATTATTAAGTCATAAGATGACACTTGTTTTAGAATCTGGTGTTACACAAATTACAATTAATACTCAGGGTAAATGTGTTACTTCTCCCTTTCATAGTTATTTTTTTTTATCTCTTTGTATTCTGCATAACACACATTAACAATATTTTATGTACACCTTCTGTCTCAATTTTGATTAGTAATATGTTATTACAGTATATAAACATAATATTATCTCTTCTTACATAACCTAGGATTATATTGTCAGTTCTTTTGACAAACCTATAGATATGTAGGCACAAAACATAGTTTTTCAAAACTTGATTTCTCTCTCTCTGTCTGTCTGTCTCTCTCACTCTGTCTGTCTGTCTCTCTCTCTGTGTCTCTCTCTCTCTCTGTCGTTAGTTTATGATGTATTTTCAGGACCGTATACAGTTTTTCTATTCCCAAATACAATGATTTTATTTAATCAGCTCTTGTTATATGTCACTAGATGTAAATAGTACAAAGGTTTGTGTCTCATAGTGTTTAACCCTTTACAAGCCAGCATCAGTAACATCATTCATTGTTACTGGATTAAACGTAACATCCTTACACTGATACTCATTCAGATCCTATAAATAATCTGCTCTGTCTTTTTCTATCAGTTATAATCATTATATGTTCTGAGTATTGCAGCTCTCCTAATATAATCAATCAGTTCTATTTTTATACCTGCATGTTTTAATACTTTATCCTAATAATCTACCATTCCTTTATTTTCCATATTGGAAGGTGAAGTGTTAATACTTTAACTATACAACTGCTGTTACTGATTATATCCACTGGGTCATATGCTGTTATTTCTAAAGCTTTCGTCACTAATCCAGCTCTTTAACCAGAACTGGTTTCCACTCTGAGATATTTATTTTGTAGCTTCAATATCCATTGAGCTACCCTCTAGGTATGTACCTCTAGATCAGAACCATATTTTAAAACAATTTTAAAAGTGTGTGGGGGTTTTGTAAATCATCTGTCCAATCCCACTATGTGTTGTGTTGCTTCTAAAGCCAACATACAGCCATTAACTGTTTTACACAGGAGAACATCCCCCTCTCCACTGGAGACATAATCTTAGAAAAATATCCCAATGTTTGTAAAGAGCCATGCTGCATTTACATCAAAACTACTGTTAATGAAAATACATCTGCATAACAATGAACAATACATGGTACTGATTCAATTTAAGCAGTTTATACAGATGCTTGGGTGAGAGTATCCTTCAACAAATTCCAATCTTTTCAGCTTCCTCTGTCAAGAGTAACTCATCTATAGGGATCTAGGACTCTTCTTCGCCGCATCTTCATCGCTGTCAGTTCAGCGCGGTAGTTAGTTTCAGCGCATGAAGTATAACGTGGCCGTTTCACCGCGGCTGCAGCTATGTAAGAGGTGACAGTTTAGCGCTGAACTGTCAGCTCTTACAAATCTAAAAGTAAAACTAAAATAACCCCCCCTAATAAATGATTCCCCCCCCAATAGTAACACTAAACACTAAACACCAATACTAACACTAAAATTAACCCCAATACTAAAATTAACCCCCTAAGCCCTAAAACTAACCACCGACCCCTAATACTAAAATTAACCCCCTAAACCCTAATACTAACCCTAATACTAACCCCCAACCCCTAATACTAAAATTAACCCCCTAAACACTAATACTAACCCCCGACCCCTAATACTAAAATTAACCCCCTAAACCCTAATACTAACCCTTATACTAACCCCCGACCCCTAATACTAACCCTAATACTAAACCCCGACCCCTAATAGTAAAGTTAACCCCTAACACTAAACACTAACACTAAACCCCAATACTAACACTAAAATTAACCCCAATACTAAAATTAACCCACTAAACCCTAATTCTAACCCCCTAAACCCTAATTCTAACCAAACTAAAATCGGTAAAATACTTACCTTTAGCGATGAAATGTCCCGCGATGAAATCTCCAGCGACAATCTGTCTTGTTCTGTAGAGTCGGCGGTGAAGCGGCTGCGCGGAAGCAGCCGCGATGAAGAGTCCCATCCCCCATCTATAGTTCACTAACTTTTAGCATATTGTTCAAAGGTTTTCTATCATACATAAATTCTCTGATGAAATTTACCAATCCTAAACATTTCCTTAAATCACTATCCTTGGCCTTGAAGATTACTGTAAACTTTCACATTTGTTAAACAAAGTGTTTTCCCTTCTAGATCTATATCAAATCATATCCTATCTTTCAAAATCTGCACTTTGGATGTGTTCAGTTTTAACTCATTATCTGCCAGTACATGACAAATATCACAGAGTATCTGTTAATACTCTTCCCTTGTTTCTGTTTGAATTAACAGCTTAGCAATATATCACTAAATCTTATTTCCATCCACCAAGGGTTCCAGTACCTTAGCCAATACTTTTATCCACTAACCACAATCTTTTTTGTTTCTTTTGGGGATCTTATATTGTTTTACTGCAGGGTGTCTGTACCTTCAATAACAACATGTACATTCATCTTCCCACAATCCTGTTTAGACTTAGACCAAACTTATTTATCTTACAGTTCATATAACTCATCATTTTGCTATATAGATGTTGTCACTTCACTTTGTTCTACCGCCATGATATAAACTTATCATCCTAAATCATTTATTCAATAAATCCACATACAACTTTTCTCCATTGATAATACCCATTCCTTTTATATTACAGTGTGAGGAGGGGTCCACCCATACATCCCAATAGATTATTCCTCCTTCAAACTCAATGTTATTATCACTGGATACAGTTACATGTAAACTTTCCCTATTAAAACTTAGAAGGTAATTGTTGATACATCAACTTTTAACGGCAAGCATTTGTTATTTAGTAAAACTGCTGCTCCAGTATGCACTAATATAATATCTCTGTAACATCCATTCTAGTGTTCCATAAATGTATGGTCATCCATCTTCACCCAGAGATGTGTTAGCAAGATAGACCAGGAAACAACTATTAGTTCTTATATTCATATTCCCTTCTTGGAAGGCAGCCTTCATTTATATCTAATTGCTGCTTCCACCGTTTATCAGTTTTACTTAATTTGGGCTAAGTACAGTAGGAGCTAGAACCATAAGATCAGGTTCCACTGCTGCCATACCCTGTACATTACTCTTAGCTAGCAGAAAGCCATTGTCTTTCACTTTAATTAGGTTTAAATTTTCCCCATGATATAGGACAATAATCTTTCCTTCACAAATCTTTCTTGCATATTTTAGGATTACTCTGATTAACCCTATAATATATGTCTTGGGGTGGGGCCAAATTAGTTGCATTACTCAGGGATTGTATCCACCCTGTATAGTCTCATATTTCTTATTATATCTAATTCTGATAATTTTTACCAAATCACTTCACTAAATAAATATTTGATAGGAATCAGGCCTGTAGAAATCTCTATCAAACAGTATATCGGTAAAAGCAAAAATGTGTTAGTTCCTATATTTTACAATATTATAATGATGTCATTTTATCTAATTTAGAATTGTTCTATTTGAGATACACAGTAACACTCTGTGCTATCCCTTGGACTTAGCTGACGTGTCAGTGATCAGATTACATGCTTTGTCCACTGATTAGCGCAACATATGTTTTCTTTCTAAAAAGAGTATAAAATGGAAATAAACATTCTTCACCACATTGCATAAACCATCAAATCTTACAAGAAAACAATCTCCACCTTCTATCGCCTGTACTGTCCCATATATTTTTCCTTTATCTCCCAGTACAGCAATCAACTTACTCTTAACCCATTCACTAACTACATAACTTTTTAACCATCTCATTATCAACCTCTGTTTCAGTAATTTCCACAATATATATCATATGTTTCACCTCCCAGATTCACCTGTATCTGCAGTTTTTATACAATTAATAACATATCTAATTCATCTATGACATCGTTTTTCTAGCAAACTTAAGTTGGTACATTTATTTTCATTACTTTTAAGATCTTGTATCATCCTTGTCAATATTGCTCTACATTTCTTTCTGTTAATTCAGCAATAATTGAAATGATTTATTTTTCTTTTAATTTATGTTTTTGCTAGTGAAACATCAAATGTAACCAATCTCTCTTCTGTTAATAACTTTTGAAGAGTTTTACTTGAGACTGCAGTTTTTATAACAACACATGTACTTTGCAGTTTTTTCAGTAACATATCCTTTCTTTGCCTTGATGTCAAACATACATAGCAGTCACTAGTTTTCTCACACTGACACAATTTAACCATTGCTTTGCTGGTTTCAAGAAAACATTTTTCTAATAATATAATATTGTGACTTTCCTTTTTTTTAAACACATTGCTCTGTTCAATATCTCTTAACCTGTCAAATCAATTTCAATAAACAATCATCCCAAATATTTTCAGGATTAGACCCCTTTACATACAGATTTTTGTTACATTTGGCAGCAGTCTTTTGCAGCCACTCCATGTTTAGATTAACAGTTAAACGAAGGGTTTCTTTAACAGGCAGTATATATGAGAACTTTCTACAGATTTTTATAAAAGACACATACCGTTCACAATATATATTTTCTCTGCAGCTGTGCCGTTTGTTCTTGAGATTCTTTTCAGTAACAAAATCCTCTTGTTTGAAACCGAAGTGATTTCGCTTCTGTAAATCACCAATGAAAAAGAATTAGGATGCAGTCTCAATTCTTTATCTTATTTTCCGAGTCCAATATTGGAACAAACAAACAACCACGTTCGAACGATTTTCCTGTTCAGCTCACCTAAGCCTTGATCCTTGTAATTCAGTAGTTGGAACAGTCTTTTCTTGGAGAGTTCTTCTTGGAGAATTTGTGGAATGTGGTGTAACATTCACCATATGTTCAATCCCTTTTGTATCAGGATTTTAACACTCGTAGTAGAGAATCAGCTCAAATAGTTATTTATCTTCTGTAGCTTGCAATTGAAAGATCTCTTTTAGTAATTCAGTAATAATTCTGAATATCTAATGCCTGCATTCTCCACCATTTCTGTTGCACATTTTCTTTTGTCTCCATAAATGTCATATTTCTTCCATAAGAATTATTAATAAATCTTAGTGTCTTGCTGAATAACCATCCGAAAAACAAACTTCAAATTATTTTATTCAAATCCATAGGACCAATAACACAGCAATGCTTAAGGTGTTCTTAGTTGTGATGTTATAATGTATTGGATACAGATCAGAAATTTGCAATAGTTTTTAATACCTCTATAAAGTTAAACACTCCCTAATTTATGGTAATACAAGGAGGTGTGTGTATATATGTATGTGATCATAAATTGTAATATATGTAGGAAGTGGCTTTAGCATCCATTTTGTCTATAATGAAAGCCATATGTTGTAATTATACTCGGACAGGATAAGACTAACAAAGGGTACTATGTTTTAAAAGAAAGATATATTGGTGGGCCTCTTAATGTCAAAGGTGAAGGAAATAACCTAGACTATCTGGCTAGAGAATTGTAACCACATGTGGTGTTTATCATATACAATGGACTCTTGTGATATAGGAACATCTCTTGGGGGGGAAGGGGGGTCTACATTCCATTGAATTCTATGTAGAATGTATTTCCTGCCTTAGTACCAAATATTTTGAACTGATATTTTAAATTATATATATCAGATAATTTGTCCATTAATAGCCCATTGATAATGTGTCCATTAATAGCCCACTGGTAATATGTCCATTAAGAGCCACTGATAATTTGTCCATTAATAGCCCACTGGTAATATGTCCATTAAGAGCCACTGATAATTTGTCCATTAATAGCCCACTGATAATATGTCCAATAATAGCCCACTGATAATTTGTCCATTAATAGCCCACTGATAATATGTCCATTAATAGCCACTGATAATTTGTCCATTAATAGCACACTGGTAATATGTCCATTAATAGCCACTGATAATTTGTCCATTAATAGCCCACTGGTAATATGTCCAATAATAGCCCACTGATAATTTGTCCATTAATAGCCCACTGATAATTTGTCCATTAATAGCCCACTGATAATATGTCCATTAATAGCCCATTGATAATGTGTCCATTAATAGCCACTGATAATTTGTCAATTAATAGCCATTGAAAATGTGTCCATTAAAATCCCACTGATACTTTGTCCATTAATAGCCACTGGTAATATGTCCATTAATAACCACTGATAATTTATCCATTAATAGCCACTGATAATTTGTCCATTAATAGCCCATTGATAATGTGTCCATTAATAGCCACTGATAATTTGTCAATTAATAGCCATTGAAAATGTGTCCATTAAAATCCCACTGATACTTTGTCCATTAATAGCCACTGATAATTTGTCCATTAATGGCCCACTGATAATTTGTCCATTAATAGCCCACTGATAATATGTCCATTAATAGCCCACTGATAATCTGTCCATTAATAGCCCACTGATAATCTGTCCATTAATAGCCACTGATAATATGTCCATTAATAGCCACTGATGATATGTCCATTTATAACCACTGATAATTTGTTCATTAATGAGCATTTATTCTGCCTCTTTATAGGTCCATGGTAAGACATCATCTTGAATATGCGGTTCAATTCTTGACGACTTTAAAAAAAAAAATACATTATGGAATTAAAAAAAGTGCAGAGGAGGGCTACAAAACTAATCAGGGGAATGGAAATCTTTAGTTATGAAGAAAGGCTGGAAAAGTTAAATATGTACACGCTAGAGAAATGGCAGCTTAGAGGGGATATAATAATGTTATATTAATATGTACAGGGCCCATACAAAGGGTCTTTCTAAAGACCTGATCATTAACAGAACAGTACAAAGGACAAGAGGTCACCTGCTAAGACTGCGAAGAAAGGAGATTTAGTCTACGACAGCGGAAGGGATTTTTTACAGTAAGGACAATAAAGATATGGAATTCACTGCCTGTAGAAGGAGTTCTGGCAAATACCTTAGATGCCTTTAACAGCGGCCTGGATACTGTTATAATGCCCCGAAGCATAGAGGGCTGTGCATGTTACTATAGGCAGTAATGCCCCGAAGCATAGAGGGCTATGCATGTTAGTATAGGCAGTAATGCCCCGGAGCATAGAGGGCTATGCATGTTAGTATAGGCAGTAATGCCCCGGAGCATAGAGGGCTATGCATGTTAGTATAGGCAGTAATGCCCGGAGCATAGAGGGCTATGCATGTCAGTATAGGCAGTAATGCCCTGGAGCATAGAGGGCTATACTTGTTAGTATAGGCAGTAATGCCCCGGAGCATCGAAGGCTATGCATGTTAGTATAGGCAGTAATGCCCGGAGCATAGATGGCTATGCATGTTAGTATAGGCAGTAATGCCCCGGAGCACAGAGGGCTATGCATGTCAGTATAGGCAGTAATGCCCCGGAGCATAGAGGGCTATGTATGTTAGTATAGGCAGTAATGCCCCGGAGCATAGAAGGCTATGTATGTCAGTATAGGCAGTAATGCCCCGGTGCATAGAGGGCTATGTATGTTAGTATAGGAAGTAATGCCCCGGAGCATAGAGGGCTATGCATGTCAGTATAGGCAGTAATGCCCCGGAGCATAGAGGGCTATGTATGTTAGTATAGGCAGTAATGCCCCGGAGCATAGAGGGCTATGCCTGTTAGTATAGGCAGTAATGCTTCGGAGCATAAAGGGCTATGTATGTTAGTATAGGCAGTAATGCCCCGGAGCATAGAGGGCTATGCATGTCAGTATAGACAGTAATGCCCCTGAGCATAGAGGGCTATGCATGTTAGTATAGGAAGTAATGCCCCGGAGCACAGAGGGCTATGCATGTTAGTATAGGCAGTAATGGCCCGGAAGTCACAGAGGGCTATGCATGCTAGTATAGGCAGTAATGCCCGGAGAATAAAGGGCTGTGCATGTTAGTATAGGCAGTAATGCCCTGGAGCATAGAGGGCAATGCATGTTCGTATAGGCAGTAATGCCCCGGAGCATAGAGGGCTATGCATGTTAGTATAGGGAGTAATATTTATATAGTGCTTGTTGATCCAGGAGAAACATGGGATGCTGATCAATAGCCATAAACATGGGATGGGAAAGGGTTGAACATGATGGACGCAAGTCATTTTTCAACCTAAACTAATATGTAACTATGTAACAATGTTACTGCAGGATTTTAAAGGGGAGAGTGCCAAGGTGTCAGACACGGTTACTGCAGGAATGTAAAGGGAGAGTACCAAGGTGTCAGACAAGGTTACTGCAGGTTGTAAAGTGAGAGTGCCAAGGAGTCAGGCAAGGTTACTATAGGAATGTAAAGGGGAGAGTGCCAAGGTGTCAAACATGGTTACTACAGGAATGTAAAGGGGAGAGTGCCAAGGTGTCAGACAAGGTTACTATAGGAATATAAAGGGGAGAGTACCAAGGTGTCAAACACGGTTACTACAGGAATGTAAAGGGGAGTGCAAAGGTGTCAGACAAGGTTACTACAGGAATGTAAAGGGTAGTGCCAAGGTGTCAGACAATGTTACTACAGGAATGTAAATGGAGAGTACCAAGGTGTCAGACAAGGTTACTACTGGAATGTAAAGGGGAGTGCCAAGGTGTCAGACAAGGTTACTACAGGAATGTAAAGGGGAGAGTGCCAAGGTGTCAGACAAGGTTACTACAGGAATGTAAAGGGGAGTGAAAAGGTGTCAGACAAGGTTACTACAGGAATGTAAAGGGGAGTGCCAAGGTGTCAGACAAGGTTACTACAGGAATGTAAAGGGGAGTGCCAAGGTGTCAGACAAGGTTACTACAGGAATGTAAAGGGGAGTGCCAAGGTGTCAGAAAAGGTTATTACTGGAATGTAAAGGGGAGAGTGCCAAGGTGTCAGACAAGGTTACTAAAGGAATGTAAAGGGGAGAGTGCCAAGGTGTCAGACAAGGTTTCTACTGGAATGTAAAGGTGAGAGTGTCAAGGTGTGAGACAAGTTTACTACAGGAATGTAAAGGAGAGTGCCAAGGTTTCAGACAAGGTTACTACAGGAATGTAAAGGGAGAGTACCAAGTTGTCAGACATGGTTACTACAGGAATGTAAAGGGAGAGTACCAAGGTGTCAGACATGGTTACTACAGGAATGTAAAGGGGAGAGTGCTAAGGTGTCAGACATGGTTACCGCAGGATTGTAAAGGGAGAGTGCCAAGGTGTCAGACAAGGGTACTACAGGAATGTGAAGGGGAGAGTGCCAAGGTGTCAGACACGGTTACTGCAGGAATGTAAAGGGAGAGGGCCAAGGTGTCAGACAAGGTTACTACAGGAATGTAGAGGGAGAGTGCCAAGGTGTCAGACACGGTTACTGCAGGAATGTAAAGGGAGAGTGCCAAGGTGTCAGACAAGGTTACTGCAGGATTGTAAAGGGGATTGTCAAGGTGTCAGACATGGTTACTACAGGAATGTAAAGGGGAGAGTGCCAAGGTGTCAGACATGGTTACTGCAGGAATGTAAGAGAGTGCCAAGGTGTCAGACAAGGTTACTGCAGGATTGTAAAGGGTGAGTGCCAAGGTGTCAGACATGGTTACTGCAGGATTGTAAAGGGTGAGTGCCAAGGTGTCGGACAAGGTTACTGCAGGATTGTAAAGGAGAGGTCACACCACACAAAAACAAAAGTTTTAGATTTTAGAAAAACAGACTTTTCTAAAATTAGATTAGGTGTGAAGCAGTCATTATCAGACTGGAGCAATTTAAATGGAGTCCAGGAGAAATGGGATTATCTAAAAGTTGCACTACTGAAGACAACAGAAAATTGCATAAGGCTTGTCAGTAAGAGCAAAAAATTGAAGAAACCACTGTGGTACTCTGCAGAGGTGGCTAAAATAGTAAAAAATAAAAAGCTAGCATTTAGTAATTATAAAAATACTCAGAGTGAGGAAGATAGAAAGATCTATAAGAGTAGGCAGAAAGAGGCAAAGCAAGCTATAAGGGCTTCCAAAGCACACACAGAAGAGACTATAGCCCAGTCAGTGAAAAAGGGGGATAAAACATTTTTTAGATACATAAATGAGAAAAGGAAAGTAAAACAAGGATTAGTTAGATTAAAAACAAAAGAAGGATGCTATGTAGAAGAGGATAAAGGCTTAGCAGACTGCCTTAATGAATATTTTTGTTCAGTTTTTACAAATGAAAATGAGAGTAAGGGACCTAATTTAGGGAAAAAGACTAATGAGTCGTTTGATGCATGTAAGTTTACAGAGGAAGAGGTTTTACTTCAGCTGTCTAAAGTAAAGACAAATAAGTTGATGGGACCTGATGGGATACATCCAAAGTTATTAAAAGAACTTAGTGGTGTACTAGCAAAACCGTTAACAGATTTATTTAACCAATCATTGTTAACGGGAGTAGTTCCAGAAGATTGGAAATTAGCTAATGTTGTGCCCATTCACAAGAAAGGTAGTATGATGGAGGCGGGCAACTATAGACCAGTAAGTCTTACTTCAGTAGTGGGGAAAATAATGGAAACCTTGTTAAAGAATAGGATTGTTGAACATCTAAAGTCGCTTGGATTTAAAGATCAGAGACAGCATGGGTTTACTTCAGGGAGATCATGCCAAACTAATCTTATTGATTTTTTTGATTGGGTAACTAAAATAATAGATCAGGGTGGTGCAGTAGACATTGCTTACCTAGATTTCAGTAAGGCTTTTGACACTGTCGCACATAGAAGGCTTATCAATAAACTGAAATCTTTAAGTTTGAATTTCAATATTGTTGAATGGATTAGACAATGGCTGAGTGACAGGCAACAGAGGGTTGTAGTCAATGGGGTATATTCGATGCAAGGTCTTGTTACTAGTGGGGTACCTCAGGGATCTGTTCTTGGACCCATTCTCTTTAATATTTTTATTAGCGATATTGCAGAAGGTCTTGTTGGCAAAGTATGTCTTTTTGCTGATGATACAAAGATTTTCAGCAGGGTTGATATTCATGGAGGGATAAGCCAAATGGCAAATGATTTAGCTAAACTAGAAAAATGGTCAGAGCAGTGGCAACTGACAATTAATGTGCAAGATTATGCACCTTGGGCGTAAAAACCCAAAAGCAGAATATAGACTATTTGGTACAGTCCTAACCTCAACATCTGAGGAAAGGGATTTAGGAGTAATAATTTCAGAGGACTTGAAGGTAGGTAGGCAATGCAATAGAGCAGCAGGAAATGCTAGCAGAATGCTTGGTTGCATAGGGAGAGGTATTAGCAGTAGGAAGAGGGAAGTGCTCATGCCATTGTACAGAGCACTGGTGAGACCTCACTTGGAGTATTGTACAGAGCGCTGGTGAGACCTCACTTGGAGTATTGTACAGACCGCTGGTGAGACCTCACTTGGAGTATTGTACAGAGCGCTGGTGAGACCTCACTTGGAGTATTGTACGCAGTACTGGAGACCGTATCTCCAGAAGGATATTGATACTTTGGAGAAAGTTAAGAGAAGGGCTACTAAACTGGTTCATGGGTTGAAGGATAAAACTTACCAGGAAAGGTTAAAGCATCTTAACATGTATAGCTTGGAGGAAAGACGTAACAGGGGGGATATGATAGAAACATTTAAATACATAAAGGGAATCAACACAGTAAAGGAAGAGAGTATATTTAAAAACTACCACAACTAGAGGACATAGTCTTAAATTAGAGGGGCAACAATTTAAAAGTAATATCAGGAAGTATTACTTTACTGAGAGGGTAGTGGATGTATGGAATAGCCTGCCAGCAGAAGTGGTAGAGGTAAACACAGTCAAGGATTTTAAGCATGCGTGGGATAGACACAAGGCTATCCTAGCTATAAGACCGGGAACGGGGGACTAATAAAAGTACTCAAAAAAAATTGGGCAGACTAGATGGACCGAATGGTTCTTATCTGCCGACACATTCTATGTTTCTATGAGAGTGCCAAGGTGTCAGACAAGGTTACTACAGGAATGTAAAGGGAGAGTACCAAGGAGTCAGACATGGTTACTACAGGAATGGAAAGGGAAGAGTACCAAGGTGTCAGACAAGGTTACTGCAGGATTGGAAAGGGAGAGTACCAATGTGTCAGGCCAGGTTACTGTAGGATTGTAAAGGAGAGAGTGCCAAGGTGTCAGACAAGGTTACTACAGGAATGTAAAGGGGAGTGCCAATGTGTCAGACATGGTTACTACAGGAATGTAAAGGGGAGAGTACCAAGGTGTCAGACATGGTTACTACAGGAATGTAAAGGGGACTGCCAAGGTGTCAGACAAGGTTACTACAGGAATGTAAAGGGGAGAGTGCCAAGGTGTCAGACACGGTTACTGCAGGAATGGAAAGGGGAGAGTGCCAAGGTGTCAGACACGGTTACTGCAGGATTGTAAAGGGGAGAGTGCCAAGGTGTAAGACACGGTTACTGCAGCAATGTAAAGGGGAGAGTGCCAAGGTGTCAGACATGGTTACTGCAGGAATGTAAAGGGGAGAGTGCCAAGGTGTCAGACAAGGTTACTGCAGCAATGTAAAGGGGAGAGTGCCAAGGAGTCAGGCAAAGTTACTGCAGGATTGTAAAGGGGAGAGTGCCAAGGTGTCAGACAAGGTTACTACAGGAATGTAAAGGGAGAGAACCAAGTTGTCAGACAAGGTTACTGCAGGATTGTAAAGGGAGAGTACCAAGGTGTCAGACAAGGTTACTACAGGAATGTAAAGGGGAGAGTGCCAAGGTGTCAGACAAGGATACGGCAGGATTGTAAAGGAGAGTGCCAAGGTGTCAGACAAGGTTACTGCAGGATTGTAAAGAGGATTGTCAAGGTGTCAGACATGGTAACTACAGGAATGTAAAGGGGAGAGTGCCAAGGTGTCAGACATGGTTACCGCAGGAATGTAAGGGGAGAGTGCCAAGGTGTCAGACAAGGTTACTGCAGGATTGTAAAGGGTGAGTGCCAAGGTGTCAGACATGGTTACTGCAGGATTGTAAAGGTTGAGTGCCAAGGTGTCGGACAAGGTTACTGCAGGATTGTAAAGGAGAGTGCCAAGGTGTCAGACATGGTTACTACAGGAATGTAAAGGGAGAGTGCCACGGTGTCAGACAAGGTTACTGCAGGAATGTAAAGAGGAGTGCCAAGGTGTCAGACAAGGTTACTGCAGGATTGTAAAGGGAGAGTGCCAAGGTGTCAGACAATTTTACTGCAGGATTGTAAAGGGAGAGTGCCAAGGTGTCAGACAAGGGTACTACAGGAATGTGAAGGGGAGAGTGCCAAGGTGTCAGACACGGTTACTGCAGGAATGTAAAGGGAGAGGGCCAAGGTGTCAGGCAAGGTTACTACAGGAATGTAAATGGAGAGTACCAAGGTGTCAGACATGGTTACTACAGGAATGTAAAGGGGAGAGTGCCAAGGTGTCAGACATGGTTACCGCAGGATTGTAAAGGGAGAGTGCCAAGGTGTCAGACAAGGGTACTACAGGAATGTGAAGGGGAGAGTGCCAAGGTGTCAGACACGGTTACTGCAGGAATGTAAAGGGGAGAGTGCCAAGGTGTCAGACAAGGTTACTACAGGAATGTAAAGGTGAGAGTGTCAAGGTGTCAGACAAGGTTACTACAGGAATGTAAAGGGGAGAGTACCAAGGTGTCAGACATGGTTACTGCAGGAATGTAAAGGGTATTGTCAAGGTGTCAGACATGGTTACTACAGGAATGTAAAGGGGAGAGTGCCAAGGTGTCAGACAAGGTTACTACAGGAATGTAAAGGGGAGAGTGCCAAGGTGTCAGACACGGTTACTGCAGGATTGTAAAGGGTGAGTGCCAAGGTGTCAGACATGGTTACTGCAGGATTGTAAAGGGTGAGTGCCAAGGTGTCAGACATGGTTACTGCAGGATTGTAAAGGGTGAGTGCCAAGGTGTCAGACACGGTTACTGCAGGATTGTAAAGGGTGAGTGCCAAGGTGTCGGACAAGGTTACTGCAGGATTGTAAAGGAGAGTGCCAAGGTGTCAGACAAGGTTACTACAGGAATGTAAAGGGGAGAGTGCCAAGGTGTCAGACATGGTTACTACAGGAATGTAAAGGGAGAGTGCCACGGTGTCAGACAAGGTTACTGCAGGAATGTAAAGAGGAGTGCCAAGGTGTCAGACAAGGTTACTGCAGGATTGTAAAGGGAGAGTGCCAAGGTGTCAGACAAGGTTACTGCAGCAATGTAAAGGGGAGAGTGCCAAGGTGTCAGACAAGGTTACTACAGGAATGTAAAGGGGAGAGTGCCAAGGTGTCAGGCAAGGTTGCTACAGGAATGTACAGTGGAGTGCCAAGGTGTCAGACATGGTTACTACAGGAATTTAAAGGGGAGAGTGCCAAGCTGTCAGACAAGGTTACTACAGGAATTTAAAGGGGAGAGTGCCAAGGTGTCAGACATGGTTACTACAGGAATGTAAAGGGGAGTGCCAAGGTGTCAGACATGGTTACCGCAGGATTGTAAAGGGAGAGTGCCAAGGTGTCAGACAAGGGTACTACAGGAATGTGAAGGGGAGAGTGCCAAGGTGTCAGACACGGTTACTGCAGGAATGTAAAGGGAGAGGGCCAAGGTTTCAGACATGGTTACTGCAGCTATGTAAAGGGGAGTGCCAAGGTGTCAGACATGGTTACTACAGGAATGTAAAGGGGAGAGTGCCAAGGTGTCAGACAAGGTTACTGCAGGATTGTAAAGGGTGAGTGCCAAGGTGTCAGACAAGGTTACTGCAGGATTGTAAAGGAGAGTGCCAAGGTGTCAGACAAGGTTACTACAGGAATGTAAAGGGTGAGTGCCAAGGTGTCAGACATGGTTACTGCAGGATTGTAAAGGGTGAGTGCCAAGGTGTCAGACAAGGTTACTGCAGGATTGTAAAGGAGAGTGCCAAGGTGTCAGACATGGTTACTACAGGAATGTAAAGGGAGAGTGCCAAGGTGTCAGACAAGGTTACTGCAGGATTGTAAAGGGAGAGTGCCAAGGTGTCAGACAAGGGTACTACAGGAATGTGAAGGGGAGAGTGCCATGGTGTCAGACATGGTTACTACAGGAATGTAAGGGGAGAGTGCCATGGTGTCAGACAAGGTTACTACAGGAATGTAAGGGGAGAGTGCCAAGGTGTCAGGCAAGGTTGCTACAGTTATGTACAGGGGAGTGCCAAGGTGTCAGACAAGGTTACTACAGGAATGTAAGGGGAGAGTGCCAAGGTGTCAGACAAGGTAACTACAGGAATGTAAATGGAGAGTACCAAGGTGTCAGACATGGTTACTACGGGAATGTAAAGGGAGAGTGCCAAGGTGTCAGACAAGGGTACTACAGCAATGTGAAGGGGAGAGTGCCAAGGTGTCAGACATGGTTACTGCAGCTATGTAAAGGGGAGAGTGCCAAGGTGTCAGACATGGTTACTGCAGGATTGTAAAGGGGAGAGTGACCAGGTGTCAGACATGGTTCCTGCAGGATTGTAAAGGGGAGAGTGCCAAGGTGTCAGACACGGTTACTGCAGGATTGTAAAGGGGAGAGTGCCAAGGTGTCAGACATGGTTATAACAGGAATGTAAAGGGGAGTTCCAAGGTGTCAGACAAGGTTACTACAGGAATTTAGAGGGGAGAGTGCCAAGGTGTCAGACATGGTTACTGCAGCTATGTAAAGGGGAGAGTGCCAAGGTGTCAGACATGGTTACTACAGGAATGTAAAGGGAGAGTGCCAAGGTGTCAGACATGGTTACTGCAGGATTGTAAAGGGAGAGTGACAAGGTGTCAGACATGGTTACTGTAGGATTGTAAAGGGAGAGTGCCAAGGTGTCAGACAAGGGTACTACAGGAATGTGAAGGGGAGAGTGCCATGGTGTCAGACAAGGTTACTACAGGAATGTACAGGGGAGTGCCAAGGTGTCAGACATGGTTACTAAAGGATTGTAAAGGGGAGTGTCAAGGTGTCAGACATGGTTACTACAGGAATGTAAAGGGGAGAGTGCCAAGGTGTCAGACATGGTTACTACAGGAATGTAAGGGGAGAGTGCCAAGGTGTCAGACAAGGTTACTACAGGAATGTAAATGGAGAGTACCAAGGTGTCAGACATGGTTACTACAGGAATGTAAAGGGAGAGTGCCAAGGTGTCAGACATGGTTACTACAGGAATTTAGAGGGGAGAGTGCCAAGGTGTCAGACATGGTTACTACAGGAATGTAAAGGGGAGTGCCAAGGTGTCAGACAAGGTTACTACAGGAATTTAGAGGGGAGAGTGCCAAGGTGTCAGACATGGTTACTACAGGAATGTAAAGGGAGAGTGCCAAGGTGTCAGACATGGTTACTGCAGGAATGTAAAGGGGAGAGTGCCAAGGTGTCAGACATGGTTACTGCAGGAATGTAAAGGGGAGAGTTCCAAGGTGTCAGACAAGGTTACTACAGGAATGTAAAGGGGAGAGTGCCAAGGTGTCAGACAAGGTTACTACAGGAATGTAAAGGGGAGAGTGCCAAGGTGTCGGACAAGGTTACTGCAGGAATGTAAAGGGGAGAGTGCCAAGGTGTCAGACATGGTTACTGCAGGAATGTAAAGGGGAGAGTGCCAAGGTGTCAGACATGGTTACTGCAGGATTGTAAAGGGGAGAGTGCCAAGGTGTCAGACACGGTTACTGCAGGATTGTAAAGGGGAGAGTGCCAAGGTGTCAGACAAGGTTACTGCAGGAGTGTAAAGGGGAGAGTGCCAAGGTGTCAGACAAGGTTACTACAGGAATGTAAAGGGGAGAGTACCAAGGTGTCAGATAACAGAAATATTTTTAAGTAAAATGTCATTAAAGTGTTTTGTGTGATATATAGTGCAATAATGGTGCTATACGTTGAAGATCAGACTACACACTGGGTCAGTATTGATTATATCTGTATTTAAAAGTGACAGACTCACAGTTTAACAATGTGAGGAAACAAGTAGCAAAATCCAGTGTACAGACAGGACATAAGGAAAACAAACATTTTGTACCAGTTAAAAAATAAAAATAAACTGAGAAACATTCTAACGATTTGCATAAAAAGAGTGTGGATGTAATTTATAAAATGCCGGAAGCACAGCAAGAACATAAAGTAACTGTTACACAAAAACCATATCAATATGGCAAAGAGGTCCTCTTCATCATGATGGCCACAAATGGACAGATGCTGGGTAAAGTGAGGAGAGGCAGGGTGATATGATGAAAGCTGGGTAGGAGAAGGTAGGTATGAGAGGTAAGGATGGAGGATCAGGAGGTGTGAAGGACCAGGGTGGGATATGATGAATGCTGGGTAGGAGGAGAAGGTAGGTATGAGAGGTAAGGATGTAGGATCAGGAGGTGTGAAGGACCAGGGTGGGATATGATGAATGCTGGGTAGGAGGAGAAGGTAGGTATGAGAGGTAAGGATGGAGGATCAGGTGTGAAGGACCAGGGTGGGATATGATGAAAGCTGGGTAGGAGAAGGTTGGTATGAGGTAAGGATGGAGGATCAGGAGGTGTGAAGGACCAGGATGGGATCTGATGAAAGCTGGGTAGGAGAAGGTAGGTATGAGATGTAAGGATGGAGGATCAGGAGGTGTGAAGGACCAGGGTGAGATATGATGAAAGCTGGGTAGGAGAAGGTAGGTATGAGAGTTAAGGATGGAGGATCAGGAGGTGTGAAGGACCAGGGTGAGATATGATGAAAGCTGGGTAGGAGAAGGTAGGTATGAGAGGTAAGGATGTAGGATCAGGAGGTGTGAAGGACCAGGGTGAGATATGATGAAAGCTGGGTAGGATGAGAAGGTAGGTATGAGAGGTAAGGATGGAGGATCAGGTGTGAAGGACCAGGGTGGGATATGATGAAAGCTGGGTAGGAGAAGGTTGGTATGAGGTAAGGATGGAGGATCAGGAGGTGTGAAGGACCAGGGTGGGATCTGATGAAAGCTGGGTAGGAGAAGGTAGGTATGAGATGTAAGGATGGAGGATCAGGAGGTGTGAAGGACCAGGGTGGGATATGATGAAAGCTGGGTAGGAGAAGGTAGGTATGAGAGTTAAGGATGGAGGATCAGGAGGTGTGAAGGACCAGGGTGGGATCTGATGAAAGCTGGGTAGGAGAAGGTAGGTATGAGATGTAAGGATGGAGGATCAGGAGGTGTGAAGGACCAGGGTGGGATATGATGAAAGGTGGGTAGGAGAAGGTAGGTATGAGAGTTAAGGAAGGAGGATCAGGAGGTGTGAAGGACCAGGGTGGGATATGATGAAAGCTGGGTAGGAGAAGGTAGGTATGAGGTAAGGATGTAGGATCAGGAGGTGTGAAGGACCAGGGTGGGATATGATGAAAGCTGGGTAGGATAAGGTAGGTATGAGATGTAAGGATGGAGGATCAGGAGGTGTGAAGGACCAGGGTGAGATATAAGGATGGAGGATCAGGAGGTGTGAAGGACCAGGGTGGGATATGATGAAAGATGGGTAGGAGAAGGTAGGTATGAGAGGTAAGGATGTAGGATCAGGAGGTGTGAAGGACCAGGGTGGGATATGATGAAAGCTGGGTAGGAGAAGGTAGGTATGAGAGTTAAGGATAGAGGATCAGGAGGTGTGAAGGACCAGGGTGGGATATGATGAAAGCTGGGTAGGAGAAGGTAGGTATGAGAGGTAAGGATGGAGGATCAGGAGCTGTGAAGGACCAGGGTGAGATATGATGAAAGCTGGGTAGGAGAAGGTAGGTATGAGGTAAGGATGTAGGATCAGGAGGTGTGAAGGACCAGGGTGAGATATGATGAAAGCTGGGTAGGAGAAGGTAGGTATGAGGTAAGGATGTAGGATCAGGAGGTGTGAAAGACCAGGGTGGGATATGATGAAAGCTGGGTAGGAGAAGGTAGGTATGAGATGTAAGGATGGAGGATCAGGAGGTGTGAAGGACCAGGGTGGGATCTGATGAAAGCTGGGTAGGAGAAGGTAGGTATGAGAGGTAAGGATGGAGGATCAGGAGGTGTGAAGGACCAGGGTGGGATATGATGAAAGCTGGGTAGGAGAAGGTAGGTATGAGAGGTAAGGATGTAGGATCAGGAGGTGTGAAGGACCAGGGTGAGATATGATGAAAGCTGGGTAGGAGAAGGTAGGTATGAGATGTAAGGATGGAGGATCAGGAGGTGTGAAGGACCAGGGTGAGATATGATGAAAGCTGGGTAGGAGAAGGTAGGTATGAGAGGTAAGGATGTAGGATCAGGAGCTGTGAAGGACCAGGGTGGGATATGATGAAAGCTGGGTAGGAGAAGGTAGGTATGAGAGTTAAGGATGGAGGATCAGGAGGTGTGAAGGACCAGGGTGAGATATGATGAAAGCTGGGTAGGATAAGGTAGGTATGAGAGGTAAGGATGGAGGATCAGGAGGTGTGAAGGACCAGGGTGGGATATGATGAAAGCTGGGTAGGAGAAGGTAGGTATGAGAGGTAAGGATGTAGGATCAGGAGGTGTGAAGGACCAGGGTGAGATATGATGAAAGCTGGGTAGGAGAAGGTAGGTATGAGAGGTAAGGATGGAGGATCAGGAGGTGTGAAGGACCAGGGTGAGATATGATGAAAGCTGGGTAGGAGAAGGTAGGTATGAGAGGTAAGGATGGAGGATCAGGAGCTGTGAAGGACCAGGGTGAGATATGATGAAAGCTGGGTAGGAGAAGGTAGGTATGAGAGGTAAGGATGTAGGATCAGGAGCTGTGAAGGACCAGGGTGGGATATGATGAAAGCTGGGTAGGAGAAGGTAGGTATGAGAGTTAAGGATGGAGGATCAGGAGGTGTGAAGGACCAGGGTGAGATATGATGAAAGCTGGGTAGGATAAGGTAGGTATGAGAGGTAAGGATGGAGGATCAGGAGGTGTGAAGGACCAGGGTGGGATATGATGAAAGCTGGGTAGGAGAAGGTAGGTATGAGAGGTAAGGATGTAGGATCAGGAGGTGTGAAGGACCAGGGTGAGATATGATGAAAGCTGGGTAGGAGAAGGTAGGTATGAGAGGTAAGGATGGAGGATCAGGAGGTGTGAAGGACCAGGGTGAGATATGATGAAAGCTGGGTAGGAGAAGGTAGGTATGAGAGGTAAGGATGGAGGATCAGAGCATACAAAGAATAGGTAGGAGACGTGGACTGGAGCGAGGTCACCTTGATGAATGATGGAGAGAGGATTCAACAGTCACGCAGAAGATCAGACTGGCACATTATATCACTCGTGAAGTTAGCAACATGCTCATCACACGTGACATTGGTAGACACAGGGGTCCGTCTGTTCAGTGATTGGAAGACTTGCGATTCTCATGGTGCAATAATATAGGATTAAATGTGGAGAGCTCAGCCCCCTATATACAGTATAATGCACAGCTATACAGGTCTATACAGAGAAATGACATACACTGTATATACAGCACAGACACATGCGTCTCTTATTTACACCGACACACAGGTGGCAGACATCAGATAACCCCCCCACTGCAGACGCCACCAGCATAGGAGGGGTTAAACCACCCACATGGAGGATAAAAATCTTTTATTATTTACAAAATCTGAACCCGACACACACATTGTACAGACGCTTAATCCGAGGGGGAGAGGGTGCTCCCCAGTGTCAAACACGTCGGGTTACTAAGGTGCAAGGAATGAATGTGAAGCACACAACAACATCTCCCAGATTTATTGTTACACAAGTGAGGCACAAGCGAATTATTACGCCACTCCTGCTGAAAACTGGGCCAAGATTCTAAAAAGTGGGCCAGTCGCTATAGAAAGCAATGTCATGTTACTGCTGACTGGTCCACTATAGTTCTGAACTTGAGATGGAAGATTGCTGAAAGCCACGCGTGGATGAACTCACGATCCTCTACATGATGAAGCTGATAATACGGACAGCGTTGGATATGAGCTCAGTTTGGTGTTAAGAGGATTAAACCAAGGATTTTTAAGGCAGTATATAGAATATTAGACACATCAGATAATACAGTTACTGTACAAGTTACCTGGAAATTGTTAGCCCAGAGGTGCATTTTAACCCTCGGAATGGGAGAGATTTTACTGTACAGTCACTGGCAGGGAGGGGAACCATGAATGCTATACATTATAATACAATGCAAAGGTCTGAGTTATTATTACAGGTGCTGTGTCGGACTCAGATATGAAATATTATTACAGGGGCCGTGTTGGACTCAGATATGAAATATTATTACAGGGGCCGTGTCGGACTCAGATATGAAATATTATTACAGGGGCCGTGTCGGACTCAGATATGAAATATTATTATTATTACAGGGGCCATGCCGGACTCAGATATGAAATATTATTATTATTACAGGGGCCATGCCGGACTCAGATATGAAATATTATTATTATTACAGGGGCCGTGCCGGACTCAGATATGAAATATTATTATTATTACAGGTGCTGTGTCGGACTCAGATATGAAATATTATTACAGGGGCCGTGTTGGACTCAGATATGAAATATTATTACAGGGGCCGTGCCGGACTCAGATATGAAATATTATTATTATTACAGGGGCCATGCCGGACTCAGATATGAAATATTATTATTATTACAGGGGCCGTGCCGGACTCAGATATGAAATATTATTATTATTACAGGGGCCGTGCCGGACTCAGATATGAAATATTATTATTATTACAGGTGCTGTGTCGGACTCAGATATTAAATATTATTATTATTACAGGTGCCGTGTCGGACTCAGATATGAAATATTATTACAGGGGCCGTGCCGGACTCAGATATGAAATATTATTATTATTACTGGGGCAGTGCCGGACTCAGATATGAAATATTATTACAGGGGCCGTGTCGGACTCAGATATGAAATATTATTATTATTACAGGGGCCGTGCCGGACTCAGATATGAAATATTATTACAGGGGCCGTGCCGGAGCCAGATATGAAATATTATTACAGGGGCCGTGTCGGACTCAGATATGAAATATTATTACAGGGGCCGTGTCGGACTCAGATATGAAATATTATTACAGGGGCCGTGCCGGACTCAGATATGAAATATTATTACAGGGGCCGTGTCGGACTCAGATATGAAATATTATTACAGGGGCCGTGTCGGACTCAGATATAAAATATTATTACAGGGGCCATGTCGGACTCAGATATGAAATATTATTATTATTACTGGGGCAGTGCCGGACTCAGACATGAAATATTATTATTATTACTGGGGCAGTGCCGGACTCAGATATGAAATATTATTATTATTACAGGGGCAGTGCCGGACTCAGATATGAAATATTATTATTATTACAGGGGCAGTGTCGGACTCAGATATGAAATATTATTATCATTACAGAGCCATGCCGGACTCAGATATGAAATATTATTACAGGGGCCGTGCCGGACTCAGATATGAAATATTATTACAGGGGCAGTGTCGGACTCAGATATGAAATATTATTACAGGGGCCGTGTTGGACTCAGATATGAAATATTATTACAGGGGCCGTGCCGGACTCAGATATGAAATATTATTATTATTACAGGGGCCATGCCGGACTCAGATATGAAATATTATTATTATTACAGGGGCCGTGCCGGACTCAGATATGAAATATTATTATTATTACAGGGGCCGTGCCGGACTCAGATATGAAATATTATTATTATTACAGGTGCTGTGTCGGACTCAGATATTAAATATTATTATTATTACAGGTGCCGTGTCGGACTCAGATATGAAATATTATTACAGGGGCCGTGCCGGACTCAGATATGAAATATTATTATTATTACTGGGGCAGTGCCGGACTCAGATATGAAATATTATTACAGGGGCCGTGTCGGACTCAGATATGAAATATTATTATTATTACAGGGGCCGTGCCGGACTCAGATATGAAATATTATTACAGGGGCCGTGCCGGAGCCAGATATGAAATATTATTACAGGGGCCGTGTCGGACTCAGATATGAAATATTATTACAGGGGCCGTGTCGGACTCAGATATGAAATATTATTACAGGGGCCGTGCCGGACTCAGATATGAAATATTATTACAGGGGCCGTGTCGGACTCAGATATGAAATATTATTACAGGGGCCGTGTCGGACTCAGATATAAAATATTATTACAGGGGCCATGTCGGACTCAGATATGAAATATTATTATTATTACTGGGGCAGTGCCGGACTCAGACATGAAATATTATTATTATTACTGGGGCAGTGCCGGACTCAGATATGAAATATTATTATTATTACAGGGGCAGTGCCGGACTCAGATATGAAATATTATTATTATTACAGGGGCAGTGTCGGACTCAGATATGAAATATTATTATCATTACAGAGCCATGCCGGACTCAGATATGAAATATTATTACAGGGGCCGTGCCGGACTCAGATATGAAATATTATTACAGGGGCAGTGTCGGACTCAGATATGAAATATTATTACAGGGGCCGTGCCGGACTCAGATATGAAATATTATTATTATTACAGGGGCCGTGCCGGACTCAGATATGAAATATTATTACAGGGGCCGTGTCGGACTCAGATATGAAATATTATTATTATTACAGGGGCCGTGCCGGACTCAGATATGAAATATTATTACAGGGGCCGTGTCGGACTCAGATATGAAATATTATTACAGGGGCAGTGCCGGACTCAGATATGAAATATTATTACAGGGGCAGTGCCGGACTCAGATATGAAATATTATTATTATTACAGGGGCAGTGCCGGACTCAGATATGAAATATTATTACAGGGGCCGTGCCGGACTCAGATATGAAATATTATTATTATTACTGGGGCAGTGTCGGACACAGATATGAAATATTATTACAGGGGCCGTGCCGGACTCAGATATGAAATATTATTACAGGGGCCGTGCCGGACTCAGATATGAAACATTATTATTATTACAGGGGCCGTGTCGGACTCAGATATGAAATATTATTACAGGGGCCGTGCCGGACTCAGATATGAAATATTATTACAGGGGCCGTGCCGGACTCAGATATGAAATATTATTACAGGGGCCGTGCCGGACTCAGATATGAAACATTATTATTATTACAGGGGCCGTGTCGGACTCAGATATGAAATATTATTACAGGGGCCGTGCCGGACTCAGATATGAAATATTATTATTATTACAGGGGCAGTGCCGGACTCAGATATGAAATATTATTACAGGGGCCGTGCCGAAATCAGATATGAAATATTATTATTATTACAGGGGCAGTGCCGGACTCAGATATGAAATATTATTATTATTACAGGGGCCGTGCCGGACTCAGATATGAAATATTATTATTATTACAGAGCCATGCCGGACTCAGATATGAAATATTATTATTATTACAGGGGCCGTGCTGGACTCAGACATGAAATATTATTATTATTACAGGGGCCGTGCTGGACTCAGACATGAAATATTATTATTATTACAGGGGATGTGCCGAAATCAGATATGAAATATTATTATTATTACAGGGGCAGTGCCGGACTCAGATATGAAATATTATTACAGGGGCAGTGCCGGACTCAGATATGAAATATTATTACAGGGGCCGTGCCGGACTCAGATATGAAATATTATTATTATTACAAGGGCAGTGCCGGACTCAGATATGAAATATTATTACAGGGGCAGTGCCGGACTCAGATATGAAATATTATTACAGGGGCCGTGCCGAAATCAGATATGAAATATTATTATTATTACAGGGGCAGTGCCGGACTCAGATATGAAATATTATTACAGGGGCAGTGCCGGACTCAGATATGAAATATTATTACAGGGGCCGTGCCGAAATCAGATATGAAATATTATTATTATTACAGGGGCAGTGCCGGACTCAGATATGAAATATTATTATTATTACAGGGGCCATGCCGGACTCGGATATGAAATATTATTACAGGGGCCATGCCGGACTCAGATATGAAATATTATTATTATTACAGAGCCATGCCGGACTCAGATATGAAATATTATTATTATTACAGGGGCCGTGCCGGACTCAGATATGAAATATTATTATTATTACAGGGGCCGTGCCGGACTCAGATATGAAATATTATTATTATTACAGAGCCATGCCGGACTCAGATGTGAAATATTATTATTATTACAGGGGCCGTGCCGGAGTCAGATATGAAATATGATTATTATTACAGGGGCCGTGCCGGACTCAGATATGAAATATTATTATTATTACAGAGCCATGCCGGACTCAGATATGAAATATTATTATTATTACAGGGGCCATGCCGGACTCAGATATGAAATATTATTATTATTACAGGGGCCGTGCCGGACTCAGATATGAAATATTATTATTATTACAGAGCCATGCCGGACTCAGATGTGAAATATTATTATTATTACAGGGGCCGTGCCGGAGTCAGATATGAAATATGATTATTATTACAGGGGCCGTGCCGGACTCAGATATGAAATATTATTATTATTACAGGGGATGTGCCGGACTCAGATATGAAATATTATTATTATTACACGGGCCGTGCTGGACTCAGACATGAAATATTATTATTATTACAGGGGCCGTGCCGGAGTCAGATATGAAATATTATTATTATTATTACAGGGGCAGTGCCGGACTCAGATATGAAATATTATTACAGGGGCCGTGCCGAAATCAGATATGAAATATTATTATTATTAAAGGGGCAGTGCCGGACTCAGATATGAAATATTATTATTATTACAGGGGCCATGCCGGACTCGGATATGAAATATTATTATTACAGGGGCCATGCCGGACTCAGATATGAAATATTATTATTATTACAGGGGCCGTGCCGGACTCAGATATGAAATATTATTATTATTACTAGGGCCGTGCTGGACTCAGACATGAAATATTATTATTATTAGAGGTGCCGTGCCGGACTCTGATATGAAATATTATTATTATTACAGGGGATGTGCCGGACTCAGATATGAAATATTATTATTATTACAGGGGCCGTGCTGGACTCAGACATGAAATATTATTATTATTACAGGGGCCGTGCCGGAGTCAGATATGAAATATTATTATTATTACTACAGGGGACGTGCCGGACTCAGATATGAAATATTATTATTAATACAGGGACCGTGCCGGACTCAGATATGAAACATTATTATTATTACAGGGGCCGTGCCGGACTCAGATATGATATATTATAATTATTACAGGGGCCGTGCCGGAGCCAGATATGAAATATTATTATTATTACAGGGGCCGTGCCAGACTCAGATATGAAATATTATTATTATTACAGAGCCATGCCGGACTCAGATATGAAATATTATTATTATTACAGGGGCCGTGCCGGAGTCAGATATGAAATATTATTATTATTACTACAGGGGACGTGCCGGACTCAGATATGAAATATTATTATTATTACAGAGCCATGCCGGACTCAGATATGAAATATTATTATTATTACAGGGGACATGCCGGACTCAGATATGAAATATTATTACTATTACAGGGGCCGTGCCGAACTCAGTGACAGATATGAAATATTATTATTATTACTGGGGCTGTGCCGGAGTTAGATATGAAATATTATTATTATTACAGGGGCCGTGCCGGACTCAGATATGAAATATTATTATTACAGGGGCCATGCCAGACTCAGTCAGAGATATGAAATATTACTATTATTACAGGGGCAGTGCCGGACTCAGTGACAGATATTAAATATTATTATTATTACATGGGCTGTGCCAGACTCAGTGACAGATATTAAATTATTACAGGGGACGTGCCGGAGTCAGATATGAAATATTATTATTATTACAGGGGACGTGCCGGACTCAGATATGAAATATTATTACTATTACAGGGGCTGTGCCAGACTCAGTGACAGATATTAAATATTACAATTATTACAGGGGCCGTGCCGGAGTCAGATATGAAATATTATTATTACAGGGGCAGTGCCGGACTCAGTGACAGATATTAAATATTATTATTATTACAGGGGCTGTGCCGGACTCAGTGACAGATATTAAATATTATTATTATAACAGGGGCTGTGCCCGACTCAGTGACAGATATGAAATATTATTATTATTACAGGGGCTGTGCTGGACTCAGTGACAGATATGAAATATTATTATTACAGGGGCAGTGCCGGACTCAGTGACAGATATTAAATATTATTATTATTACAGGGGCAGTGCCGGACTCAGTGACAGATATTAAATATTATTATTATTACATGGGCTGTGCTGGACTCAGTGACAGATATTAAATATTATTATTATTACAGGGGCTGTGCCAGACTCAGTGACAGATATTAAATATTATTATTATTACATGGGCTGTGCCGGACTCAGTGACAGATATTAAATATTATAATTATTACATGGGCTGTGCCGGACTCAGTGACAGATATTAAATATTATTATTATTACATGGGCTGTGCCGGACTCAGTGACAGATATTAAATATTATTATTATTACAGGGGCTGTGCTGGACTCAGTGACAGATATTAAATATTATTATTATTACAGGGGCTGTGCTGGACTCAGTGACAGATATTAAATATTATTATTATTACAGGGGCCGTGCCGGACTCAGTGACAGATATTAAATATTATTATTATTACAGGGGCCGTGCCGGACTCAGTGACAGATATTAAATATTATTATTATTACAGGGGCCGTGCCGGACTCAGATATTAAATATTATTGTTCAAAAGAAAAGAGAAGTGAGGTTTCTCATTTGTGTAATGACTCCAAGTGGAACAGAAACCTCTGTGGGGTACTAGAGTCAAAAACTGACTATTGTCATCGGTGTTAACACACAATATTTGTGTTATACCCATGTTGTAATATATGTTTATGATGTATACATTTCAATCATCCTATTTTAAAATTTGATCAATACATTTTTTTGTTCTTTATTATACAGTTAAACCTCTAGTACCCCACAGAGGTGTTCCAGGTTTCTGGTTAATGTTATAAGTTTAAATAATTTGCATATATTACATTTGCATACAGTACCAGGGATTCCTTCAGAGGCACACCAATCAGGAGTTATAGTGATTGACTTTCCTGCTCTATACAAATATCGTCTATTTATGGTCGAACCCAACTTCCCTCATAAGACCACAGACCCCCCCCCCCAACTCCACCATTCCCCCACCGCCACCATAATCCCCAACTCCACCATTCCCCCCACCTCCACCATAACCCCAACTCCCCCACCTCCACCATAATCCCCAACTCCACCATTCCCCCACCATAACCACCACCTCCACCATAACCCCCAGCTCCACCATTCCCCCACCATAACCACCACCTCCACCATAACCCCCAGCTCCACCATTCCCCCACCATAACCACCACCTCCACCATAACCCCCAACTCCACCATAACCACCAACTCCACCATAACCACCACCTCCACTATAACCCCCAACTCCACCATTCCCCCACCATAAACCCCAACTCCACCATTCACACACCTCCACCATAACCCCCAACTCCTCCACCTCCACCATAACCCCCAGCTCCACCATTCACCCACCATAACCCCCAACTCCCCCATTTCCCCACCATAAACCCCAACTCCACCATTCACCCACCTCCACCATAACCCCCAACTCCCCCATCCCCCCACCTCAACCCCTAACTCCCCCATTCCCTCACCTCCCTTATAACCCCTTACTCCCTCATAACCCCCAACTTCACCATTCCCCCACCTCCCTCATAACCCCCAACTTCACCATTCCCCCACCTCCCTCATAACCCCCAAACCCACAGCACCCCACCTCCCTCACAACCCCCAACTTCACCATTCCCCCACCTCCCTCATAACCCCCAACTCCCCCATGTACCCAGCCAGTCACAGATAAAGCCTGTCTCATCCAGTGTCTGGGTCACAGGAGGATTGTGGTGAAGGGACAGACAGACTCCCAGAACTAGTGTTGTGTCCAGCTGTCCCATCACTACAAACCCAGTATGGGGAGCATGGCCTGGGCAGTTATTCCTGCTCAGGGATCCACGTATGATTTACCTCATCCCTGTAAATAAACTCAAAGCTCTCATTACACAAATGAAGGGTCCCAAAAACTCCAAGCAGTGGGGTGATTCTCTAGATGACAATGAGAAGGCAGAGGATACGTGAAGAAGAGGATCACCCTCAGCCTGTAGGTGCATCCGTGGCCCTGGAATGTGTGGAATGACTGGTGGCAGCATGTACGAGATTTCTCCTCAGTTCTTATCTCCAGTGGATGAGGCTGTGGCAGGTCTTACACTGCAGTCTGAGGCACCGGAGTCCTGTGGACTAAATGGCAGCAGGGTGTACCAGGTTTCCCCTTAGTTCATGTCTCCCGTGGATGAGGCCGTGGCAGGCCTGCCCCTCATCAGGAGTTATCTCTGTGGTGGTGACAGTGGACAGGGTAAAGCCCTTTTCCTCTACCTTTGGCAGAGTTTTAGTTGTATTGCTATAAGAAGTCTTTAGTCCTTGGAGCACATCTGATGGGTACATTGAGGTCCCAACTCCTGGGACCAGACACAGCTGGCTTATACCTCTATGATGTTCACGGATGGTGCCTTCTTCTAGGAGAGAAATGAGACATTATAACAAACTGTCATGGCAGATGTGACAATAGACAGACTTCTCATCCCAGCCTTCTCCAGCCGTACATGCAATATTACCTTCCAATCAATGTCTGGAGCCTGCATAGCAATGTACCAGCAATCAATCGACAGGATAGGGGCTGGGAGCTAGCACTCAAACCATGGCTATATGTTAGCAGTGGGTACCTTAACCTGTCCTTATAATGTAATTATAGTGCATACGAAAATACTACATGGCAAAAATACTATAAAATACTACATGGATAAAATACGACATGGCAAAAGTACTACATACTACATGGCAAAAATACTATAAAATACTACATGGATAAAATACGACATGGCAAAAGTACTACATACTACATGGCAAAAATACTATAAAATACTACATGGATAAAATACTACATGGCAAAAGTACTACATACTACATGGCAAAAATACTATAAAATACTACATGGCAAAAATACTATAAAATACTACATGGATAAAATACTACATGGCAAAAATACTATAAAATACTACATGGATAAAATACTACATGGCAAAAATACTACATACTACATGGCAAAAATACTATAAAATACTACATGGCAAAAATACTACATGGCAAAAATACTACATACTACATGGCAAAAATACTATAAAATACGACATGGATAAAATACTACATGGCAAAAATACTATAAAATACTACATGGATAAAATACTACATGGCAAAAATACTACATACTACATGGCAAAAATACTATAAAATACTACATGGCAAAAATACTACATACTACATGGCAAAAATACTATAAAATACTACATGGATAAAATACGACATGGCAAAAGTACTACATACTACATGGCAAAAATACTATAAAATACTACATGGCAAAAATACTATAAAATACTACATGGATAAAATACTACATGGCAAAAATACTATAAAATACTACATGGATAAAATACTACATGGCAAAAATACTACATACTACATGGCAAAAATACTATAAAATACTACATGGCAAAAATACTATAAAATACTACATGGCAAAAATACTACATACTACATGGCAAAAATACTATAAAATACGACATGGATAAAATACTACATGGCAAAAATACTATAAAATACTACATGGATAAAATACTACATGGCAAAAATACTACATACTACATGGCAAAAATACTATAAAATACTACATGGCAAAAATACTATAAAATACTACATGGCAAAAATACTACATGGCAAAAATACTACATACTACATGGCAAAAATACTATAAAATATGACATGGCAAAAATACAATAAAATACTACATGGCAAAAATACTACATGGCAAAAATACTACATACTACATGGCAAAAATACTATAAAATACTACATGGATAAAATACTACATGGCAAAAATACTATAAAATACTACATGGATAAAATACGACATGGCAAAAATACTACATACTACATGGCAAAAATACTATAAAATACTACATGGATAAAATACGACATGGCAAAAATACTACATAGTACATGGCAAAAATACTATAAAATACTACATGGCAAAAATACTACATGGCAAAAATACTACATACTACATGGCAAAAATACTATAAAATACTACATGGCAAAAATACTACATACTACATGGCAAAAATACTATAAAATACTACATGGATAAAATACTACATGGCAAAAATACTATAAAATACTACATGGATAAAATACGACATGGCAAAAATACTCTATAGTACATGGCAAAAATACTATAAAATACTACATGGCAAAAATACTACATGGCAAAAATACAATAAAATACTACATGGATAAAATACTACATGGCAAAAATACTACATACTACATGGCAAAAATACTATAAAATACTACATGGATAAAATACTACATGGCAAAAATACTACATACTACATGGCAAAAAAAATATAAAATACTACATGTTAAAAATACTACACGGCAAAAATACTATAAAATACTACATGGATAAAATACTACATGGCAAAAATACTAGATACTACATGGCAAAAATACAATAAAATACTACATGGATAAAATACTACATGGCAAAAATACTACATACTACATGGAATAAATACAATAAAATACTACATGGATAAAATACTACATGGCAAAAATACTACATATTACATGGCAAAAATACTATAAAATACTACATGGATAAAATACTACATGGCAAAAATACTACATACTACATGGCAAAAAAACTATAAAATACTACATGTCAAAAATACTACACGGCAAAAATATTATAAAATACTACATGGATAAAATACTACATGGCAAAAATACTAGATACTACATGGCAAAAATACAATAAAATACTACATGGATAAAATACTACATGGCAAAAATACTACATACTACATGGCAAAAATACTATAAAATACTACATGGCAAAAATACTCCATGGCAAAAATACTATAAAATACTACATAGCAAAAATAGGACACAGATCCTATACCCAAGAGCTTACACGGTTCCGGCTTGAGACAAATGCACTTCGGTGATACTGATGGGACACAGTACATGGATAAAATACTACATGGCAAAAATACTATAAAATACTACATGGATAAAATACGACATGGCAAAAATACTCTATAGTACATGGCAAAAATACTATAAAATACTACATGGCAAAAATACTACATGGCAAAAATACAATAAAATACTACATGGATAAAATACTACATGGCAAAAATACTACATACTACATGGCAAAAATACTATAAAATACTACATGGATAAAATACTACATGGCAAAAATACTACATACTACATGGCAAAAAATATATAAAATACTACATGTTAAAAATACTACACGGCAAAAATACTATAAAATACTACATGGATAAAATACTACATGGCAAAAATACTAGATACTACATGGCAAAAATACAATAAAATACTACATGGATAAAATACTACATGGCAAAAATACTACATACTACATGGAATAAATACAATAAAATACTACATGGATAAAATACTACATGGCAAAAATACTACATACTACATGGCAAAAATACTATAAAATACTACATGGATAAAATACTACATGGCAAAAATACTACATACTACATGGCAAAAAAACTATAAAATACTACATGGCAAAAATACTACACGGCAAAAATACTATAAAATACTACATGGATAAAATACTACATGGCAAAAATACTAGATACTACATGGCAAAAATACAATAAAATACTACATGGATAAAATACTACATGGCAAAAATACTACATACTACATGGCAAAAATACTATAAAATACTACATGGATAAAATACTACATGGCAAAAATACTACATACTACATGGCAAAAAAACTATAAAATACTACATGGCAAAAATACTCCATGGCAAAAATACTATAAAATACTACATAGCAAAAATAGGACACAGATCCTATACCCAAGAGCTTACACGGTTCCGGCTTGAGACAAATGCACTTCGGTGATACTGATGGGACACAGTATCCAATACCCTTTTCCTTTAGTAAAAAAAATGAAAAGCCTGAATATAAGACTACCATTTAGGAAAAAAGTTTAACTTGTATATATTCACATGTAAATTGCTTTTTCATATTTAATAAAAATAATGTTAGAAAAAAATGGATTTCTTGTTTTTATTCCCTTTTATTTGCCCATCATCCCCTCAGACGTAGCCAATGCAACGCCACCACAGCTATCTGCCCACCAGACTTGCCCAATGCTGCCTCCCCCCCCAGACTTGCCCAATGCTCTCTCTCCCCTCTCCCTCCCCCAGACTTGTGTAATCTCCCTCTCCCCGCTCCCCCAGACTTGTGTAATCTCCCTCTCCCCCAGACTTGTGTAATCTCCCTCTCCCCCCTCTCCCAGACTTGTGTAATTTCCCTCTCTCCCAGACTTGTGTAATCTCCCTCTCCCCCCCCAGACTTGTGTAATCTCCCTCTCCCCCCTCCCGACATGTGCAATCTCCCTCTCCCCCCTCCCTACCCCAGACTTGTGTAATCTCCCTCTCCCCCCTCCCGACATGTGCAATCTCCCTCTCCCTCCCCCAGATTTGTGTAATCTCCCTCTCCCCCCTCCCGACATGTGCAATCTCCCTCTCCCTCCCCCAGATTTGTGTAATCTCCCTCTCCCTCCCCCAGACTTGTGTAATCTCCCTCTCCCCCCTCCCTACCCCAGACTTGTGTAATCTCCCTCTCCCCCCTCCCGACATGTGCAATCTCCCTCCTCCCTCCCCCAGACTTATGCATACCTGGTAACAGTTTCTACACCTGAGTAACAATTTGTACAATTTCTTTGTCTGTGTAACATTTTTTGTACTAATTCCTCTGCTTGTGGCTAATATTTTTATCAAGTCCATATATTAAGTGAGGTTTTCCCTTGCATTGTACATACAATCACTGACTTACCACGCTATGTCTCTGGCATACTATACACCCAATACTAAGACATTATTTTATTTGTTTTCATTTTTAGATAATATGTATTTCTAATTCTTGCTTTCTTTTCTGCTGTCTGTATTGACTTTTAGGACCACAGTACTTATTTTATTATAACCTCTGACGAAGCCGTTGAGCGAAACGCGTCAGGCAGCTGGCAATCTGAAAGCACTGTGCTATTTGTATATTGTCTTTAAATTATTTGTATCTGCATTTTTACTGTGTGATATTAAACAACTATATGTTTTACACCTACTGTGATCCTATATACCTCTGTCTCTAAGTCAGCGCAAATACCAGCTACACCTACATTGCTCCCCCCCCCCCCTTCATGAGTGGTCAGGAACACCACTCACTGTCATAGTAGCAGCTCTCTTCCTTTTTCTTTCCTCGCCACCTGTGGGTTTTTTTACTTGCTATACTTTCCTCCATCTATCGAGGCGCAGACTTGTACCCAAACTACAACAATCTCCCTCTCCCCCACAGACTTGTGCAATCTCCCTCTCCCCCCTTCCAACCCCAGACTTGTGCAATCTCCCTCTCCCCCCTTCCTCCCCCAGACTTGTCCAATCTCCCTCTCCCCCCTTCCTCCCCCAGACTTGTCCAATCTCCCTCTCCCCCCCTTCCTCCCTTAGACTTGTGCAATCTCCCTCTCCCCCCCTGATTTGTCCAATCTCCCTCTCCCCCCTTTCCTCCCCAGACTTGTCCAATACCCCTCTGCCCCCCTTCCTCCCCCAGACTTACACAATCTCCCTGGTGCCTAGTGGGGGCAGATTGGGGCAGCCGGTCCGAAGCTGCCCAACAGTTCTGTCTTCTATGACGGACCGCCGGAAGGTCATGTGACCTCTTGGATTCCATCATAGAAAATCCGACGGACGTGTCGTGACAGACGTACCGGCTGTCCTAATCTCCCTGGTGGCTAGTCTTGTGACCTCCCAGCTTCTGTCATAGAAGATCCGATGGACGTGCATTTGCTCTGAAAACTTATATATGGGCAAATACGGTAAGTTGGTCTGTTTTGAAATAAAGTGAGAAGTCTTTTCAATAGTTTGTGTCCATTCCTGTGGCGTCTTGAGCTTACTACTTGGAGGCAGAGGGGTCGATAACTGCCTCCCTCCCCAGTGGGTAGAGGACTGCCCTGGCTTTGGTCACAGTGTGCTACCAGCTACCGCGCATTCACCTTCTACTGAGACCAGCATCCTGGGGGAGATATAGACACTGGTTTTACCCTGGTTTCAGCAAAGTTCCCCTTCAGAACGATACACCTAGGGGAGAGGCTGCTCTAGGGTTCCTTGTTGTCACAATTGGTGGCAAGCAGTGGGATAATTACTAATTACGAAACCCTAAGCATCACTTCAAAGATGTCTCAATGGCAGCCAGTGAAGGATCGGTCATCACCAGAAGCAGAGTTTAGATGGAGGATGGAGGCGGCACTGACCCAGTTCGGCAGACCTGTTTCTGCAAAAGAAGAGCTGGTATTGAGAGACTTGATCCACTGGTGGCTCTGGATGAAGGCTCTCCAATTTGAGCAGGAGTACTGTGGAAAATGCCTTCCAACCAGCGAGGAAATGTACTGACACCAGATTGACCCGCGAAAACCGTTTCTTGGAAAGCAGCCCCTGGAGGAATTGGTGTCCAAATTAGATGGGCTGGTTCAGCCAGAGATGGAGCTAGATGAATGCTACAGGGCACTGCGGTGGTATGCAGTGCAGCTATGTCCGGAACTGGAGGCTGGAAATCCCACAGAGGGCTTTGGCTGCCCGGGACTGTTATTTGAAGGTCTCCAGGAAGATCACGACTTCGGTAATGCAGAGGTGTGGCAGTGGATGGACATCCAGGATTGCAGAGAGCTGGATATCCCTGAGGTACTCTGGCTATAACCGCACCCTCTATCATACAACCCTCTATACAATAACCGCATCCTCTATCATACAACCCTCTATACAATAACCGCACCCTCTATCATACAACCCTCTATACTATAACCGCACCCTCTATCATACAACCCTCTATACTATAACCGCACCCTCTATCATACAACCCTCTATACAATAACCGCATCCTCTATCATACAACCCTCTATACAATAACCGCACCCTCTATCATACAACCCTCTATACTATAACCGCACCCTCTATCATACAACCCTCTATACAATAACCGCACCCTCTATCATACAACCCTCTATACTATAACCGCACCCTCTATCATACAATCCTGTATCATACAACCCTCTATACAATAACCACACCCTCTATCATACAACCCTCTATACTATAACCGCACCCTCTATCATACAGCCCTCTATACTATAACCGCACCCTCTATCATACAACCCTCTACACTATAATCGCACCCTCTATTATACAACCCTCTATACAATAACCGCAACCTCTATCATACAACCCTCTATACAATAACCGCACCCTCTATCACACAGCCCTCTATACTATAACCGCACCCTCTATCATACAACCCTCTATACTATAACTGCACCCTCTATCACACAACCCTCTATACTATAACCGCACCCTCTATCATACTGCCCTCTATACTATAAAGCACCCTCTACCACACAACCCTCTATCATACAACCCTCTATACAATAACCTCACCCTCTATCATACTATAACCGCACCCTCTTTCACACAACCCTCTATACAATAACCGCACCCTCTATCATACAACCCTCTATACAATAACCGCACCTTCTATCATACAACCCTCTATACTATAACCGCACCCTCTATCATATAGCCCTCTATACTATAACTGTACCCTCAATCATACAGCCCTCAATACTATAACCGCACCCTCTATCATACAACCCTCTATACTATAACCGCACCCTCTATCATAAAACCCTCTATACAATAACCGCACCCTCTATCATACAATCCTCTATAATATAACCGCACCCTCTATCATACAACCCTCTATACTATAACCGCACCCTCTATCATACAAACCTCTATACAATAACCGCACCCTCTATCATACAAACCTCTATACAATAACCGCACCCTCTATCATACAACCCTCTATACTATAACCGCACCCTCTATCATACAACCCTCTATACTATAACCGCACCCTCTTTCATACAACCCTCTATACAATAACCGCACCCTCTATCATACAACCCTCTATACAATAACCGCACCCTCTATCATACAGCCCTCTATACTATAACCGCACCCTCTATCATACAGCCCTCTATACTATAACCGCACCCTCTATCACACAACCCTCTATACTATAACCGCACCCTCTATCATACAGCCCTCTATACTATAACCGCACCCTCTATCATACAACCCTCTATACTATAACCGCACCCTCTATCATACAACCCTCTATACTATAACCGCACCCTCTATTATACAACCCTCTATACAATAACCCCACCCTCTATCATACAACCCTCTATACTATAACCGCACCCTCTATTATACAACCCTCTATACAATAACCGCACCATCTATCATACAGCCCTCTATACTATAACCGCACCCTCTATCATACAGCCCTCTATACTATAACCGCACCCTCTATCATATAGCCCTCTATACTATAACTGTACACTCAATCATACAGCCCTCTATACTATAACTGTACCCTCAATCATACAGCCCTCTATACTATAACCGCACCCTCTATCATACAACACTCTATACTATAACCGCACCTTCTATCATACAACCCTCTATACTATAACCGCACCCAATATCATACAAACCTCTATACAATAACCGCACCCTCTATCATACAAACCTCTATACTATAACCGCACCCTCTATCACACAACCCTCTATACTATAACCGCACCCTCTATCATACAGCCCTCTATACTATAACCGCACCCTCTATCATACAACCCTCTATACTATAACCGCACCCTCTATCATACAACCCTCTATACAATAACCGCACCCTCTATCATACAGCCCTCTATACTATAACTGCACCCTCTATCATACAACCCTCTATACTATAACCGCACCCTCTATCATACAACCCTCTATACTATAACCGCACCCTCTATTATACAACCCTCTATACAATAACCGCACCCTCTATCATACAGCCCTCTATACTATAACCGCACCCTCTATCATACAGCCCTCTATACTATAACCAAACCCTCTATCATACAACCCTCTATACTATAACCGCACCCTCTATCATACAACCCTCTATACTATAACCGCACCCTCTATCATACAACCCTCTATACAATAACCGCACCCTCTATCATACAACCCTCTATACTATAACCGCACCCTCTATCATACAACCCTCTATACTATAACCGCACCCTCTTTCACACAACCCTCTATACAATAACCGCACCCTCTATCATACAACCCTCTATACAATAACCGCACCCTCTATCATACAGCCCTTTATACTATAACCGCACCCTCTATCATACAACCCTCTATACTATAACCGCACCCTCTATCATACAGCCCTCTATACTATAACCGCACCCTCTATCATACAGCCCTCTATACTATAACCGCACGCTCTATAATACAGCCCTCTATACAATAACCGCACCCTCTATCATACAACCCTCTATACTATAACCAAACCCTCTATCATACAGCCCTCTATACTATAACCGCTCCCTCTATCATACAGCCCTCTATACTATAACTGCACCCTCTATCATACAGCCCTCTATACTATAACTGCACCCTCTATCACACAACCCTCTATACTATAACCGCACCCTCTATTATACAACCCTCTATACAATAACCGCACCCTCTGAAAGGGTTAAATTGATGTTGAGAAGTTCCTCTGCTTGACCAAGTGCAAGAAAAGGTCCCAGTCACTGAGGAGGGCAGATAAGACATCATGGTGTTAGCTGTTTATGTAAGAATTGCTTAGATTGCAATAAGAGGAACTAAATATGTAAGCAAGTTTCTACTATTTTCTGCTTGAGTTTTATCTCATGTTTTGTGCTTAGTGGCAATATGAGTGCATATTGTTCACACCCCCCTGTGTAAACGCCCCCTCATGTACTTTATGCTATGTTCTGCACAATTTATAACCAATCACTATACAGGACAACACCTAAATGTGTGTATAAATATCAATGGGTAATAAACTACACTCAGAGCTGAGGATAAAGAAACACGTGCCTTGTGTATTTGTTTTCCGCCTTCACAGCTCTCCAGATATCTGCAAACCTGCCACACATCAACGACCTTAGAAGTAATTGATCAAGAGCAGAGACCGGCCGGTTCCTTTCACCCTTTATCATACAACCCTCTATACTATAACCGCACCCTCTATCACACAACCCTCTATACTATAACCGCACCCTCTATCATACAGCCCTCTATACTATAACCAAACCCTCTATCACACAACCCTCTATACTATAACCGCACGCTCTATCACACAACCCTCTATACTATAACCGCACCCTCTTTCACACAACCCTCTATACTATAACCGCACCCTCTATCACACAACCCTCTATACTATAACCGCACGCTCTATCACACAACCCTCTATACTATAACCGCACCCTCTATCACACAACCCTCTATACTATAACCGCACCCTCTATCATACAGCCCTCTATACTATAACCAAACCCTCTATCACACAACCCTCTATACTATAACCGCACGCTCTATCACACAACCTTCTATACTATAACCGCACCCTCTATCACACAACCCTCTATACTATAACCGCACCCTCTTTCACACAACCCTCTATACTATAACCGCACCCTCTATCACACAACCCTCTATACTATAACCGCACGCTCTATCACACAACCCTCTATACTATAACCGCACGCTCTATCATACAACCCTCTATACTATAACCGCACCCTCTTTCACACAACCCTCTGTACTATAACCGCACCCTCTATCATACAGCCCTCTATACTATAACCAAACCCTCTCTCATACAACCCTCTATACTATAACCAAACCCTCTGAAAGGGTTAAATTGATGTTGAGAAGTTCCTCTGCTTGACCAAGTGCAAGAAAAGGTCCCAGTCACTGAGGAGGGCAGATAAGACATCATGGTGTTAGCTGTTTATGTAAGAATTGCTTAGATTGCAATAAGAGGAACTAAATATGTAAGCAAGTTTCTACTATTTTCTGCTTGAGTTTTATCTCATGTTTTGTGCTTAGTGGCAATATGAGTGCATATTGTTCACACCCCCCTGTGTAAACGCCCCCTCATGTACTTTATGCTATGTTCTGCACAATTTATAACCAATCACTATACAGGACAACACCTAAATGTGTGTATAAATATCAATGGGTAATAAACTACACTCAGAGCTGAGGATAAAGAAACACGTGCCTTGTGTATTTGTTTTCCGCCTTCACAGCTCTCCAGATATCTGCAAACCTGCCACACATCAACGACCTTAGAAGTAATTGATCAAGAGCAGAGACCGGCCGGTTCCTTTCACCCTTTATCATACAACCCTCTATACTATAACCGCACCCTCTATCACACAACCCTCTATACTATAACCGCACCCTCTATCATACAGCCCTCTATACTATAACCAAACCCTCTATCACACAACCCTCTATACTATAACCGCACGCTCTATCACACAACCCTCTATACTATAACCGCACCCTCTTTCACACAACCCTCTATACTATAACCGCACCCTCTATCACACAACCCTCTATACTATAACCGCACGCTCTATCACACAACCCTCTATACTATAACCGCACCCTCTATCACACAACCCTCTATACTATAACCGCACCCTCTATCATACAGCCCTCTATACTATAACCAAACCCTCTATCACACAACCCTCTATACTATAACCGCACGCTCTATCACACAACCTTCTATACTATAACCGCACCCTCTATCACACAACCCTCTATACTATAACCGCACCCTCTTTCACACAACCCTCTATACTATAACCGCACCCTCTATCACACAACCCTCTATACTATAACCGCACGCTCTATCACACAACCCTCTATACTATAACCGCACGCTCTATCATACAACCCTCTATACTATAACCGCACCCTCTTTCACACAACCCTCTGTACTATAACCGCACCCTCTATCATACAGCCCTCTATACTATAACCAAACCCTCTCTCATACAACCCTCTATACTATAACCAAACCCTCTGAAAGGGTTAAATTGATGTTGAGAAGTTCCTCTGCTTGACCAAGTGCAAGAAAAGGTCCCAGTCACTGAGGAGGGCAGATAAGACATCATGGTGTTAGCTGTTTATGTAAGAATTGCTTAGATTGCAATAAGAGGAACTAAATATGTAAGCAAGTTTCTACTATTTTCTGCTTGAGTTTTATCTCATGTTTTGTGCTTAGTGGCAATATGAGTGCATATTGTTCACACCCCCCTGTGTAAACGCCCCCTCATGTACTTTATGTTATGTTCTGCACAATTTATAACCAATCACTATACAGGACAACACCTAAATGTGTGTATAAATATCAATGGGTAATAAACTACACTCAGAGCTGAGGATAAAGAAACACGTGCCTTGTGTATTTGTTTTCCGCCTTCACAGCTCTCCAGATATCTGCAAACCTGCCACACATCAACGACCTTAGAAGTAATTGATCAAGAGCAGAGACCGGCCGGTTCCTTTCACCCTTTATCATACAACCCTCTATACTATAACCGCACCCTCTATCACACAACCCTCTATACTATAACCGCACCCTCTATCATACAGCCCTCTATACTATAACCAAACCCTCTATCACACAACCCTCTATACTATAACCGCACGCTCTATCACACAACCCTCTATACTATAACCGCACCCTCTTTCACACAACCCTCTATACTATAACCGCACCCTATATCACACAACCCTCTATACTATAACCGCACGCTCTATCACACAACCCTCTATACTATAACCGCACCCTCTATCACACAACCCTCTATACTATAACCGCACCCTCTATCATACAGCCCTCTATACTATAACCAAACCCTCTATCACACAACCCTCTATACTATAACCGCACGCTCTATCACACAACCCTCTATACTATAACCGCACCCTCTTTCACACAACCCTCTATACAATAACCGCACCCTCTATCATACAACCCTCTATACTATAACCGCACCCTCTATCATACAACCCTCTATACTATAACCGCACCCTCTATTATACAAGCCTCTATACTATAACCTCACCCTCTATCATACAGCCCTCTATACAATAACCGCACCCTCTATCATACAACCCTCTATACTATAACCGCACCCTCTATCATACAACCCTCTATACTATAACCGCACCCTCTATCACACAACCCTCTATACTATAACCGCACCCTCTATCATACAGCCCTCTATACTATAACCAAACCCTCTATCACACAACCCTCTATACTATAACCGCACGCTCTATCACACAACCTTCTATACTATAACCGCACCCTCTATCACACAACCCTCTATACTATAACCGCACCCTCTTTCACACAACCCTCTATACTATAACCGCACCCTCTATCACACAACCCTCTATACTATAACCGCACGCTCTATCACACAACCCTCTATACTATAACCGCACGCTCTATCATACAACCCTCTATACTATAACCGCACCCTCTTTCACACAACCCTCTGTACTATAACCGCACCCTCTATCATACAGCCCTCTATACTATAACCAAACCCTCTCTCATACAACCCTCTATACTATAACCAAACCCTCTGTCATACAGCCCTCTATACAATAACCGCATCCTCAATCATACAACAATCTATACTATAACCGCACCCTCTATCATACACACCTCTATACTATAACCGCACCCTCTATCACACAACCCTCTATACTATAACCGCACCCGCTATCATACAACCCTCTATACAATAACCGCACCCTCTGAAAGGGTTAAATTGATGTTGAGAAGTTCCTCTGCTTGACCAAGTGCAAGAAAAGGTCCCAGTCACTGAGGAGGGCAGATAAGACATCATGGTGTTAGCTGTTTATGTAAGAATTGCTTAGATTGCAATAAGAGGAACTAAATATGTAAGCAAGTTTCTACTATTTTCTGCTTGAGTTTTATCTCATGTTTTGTGCTTAGTGGCAATATGAGTGCATATTGTTCACACCCCCCTGTGTAAACGCCCCCTCATGTACTTTATGTTATGTTCTGCACAATTTATAACCAATCACTATACAGGACAACACCTAAATGTGTGTATAAATATCAATGGGTAATAAACTACACTCAGAGCTGAGGATAAAGAAACACGTGCCTTGTGTATTTGTTTTCCGCCTTCACAGCTCTCCAGATATCTGCAAACCTGCCACACATCAACGACCTTAGAAGTAATTGATCAAGAGCAGAGACCGGCCGGTTCCTTTCACCCTTTATCATACAACCCTCTATACTATAACCGCACCCTCTATCACACAACCCTCTATACTATAACCGCACCCTCTATCATACAGCCCTCTATACTATAACCAAACCCTCTATCACACAACCCTCTATACTATAACCGCACGCTCTATCACACAACCCTCTATACTATAACCGCACCCTCTTTCACACAACCCTCTATACTATAACCGCACCCTATATCACACAACCCTCTATACTATAACCGCACGCTCTATCACACAACCCTCTATACTATAACCGCACCCTCTATCACACAACCCTCTATACTATAACCGCACCCTCTATCATACAGCCCTCTATACTATAACCAAACCCTCTATCACACAACCCTCTATACTATAACCGCACGCTCTATCACACAACCCTCTATACTATAACCGCACCCTCTTTCACACAACCCTCTATACAATAACCGCACCCTCTATCATACAACCCTCTATACTATAACCGCACCCTCTATCATACAACCCTCTATACTATAACCGCACCCTCTATTATACAAGCCTCTATACTATAACCTCACCCTCTATCATACAGCCCTCTATACAATAACCGCACCCTCTATCATACAACCCTCTATACTATAACCGCACCCTCTATCATACAACCCTCTATACTATAACCGCACCCTCTATCACACAACCCTCTATACTATAACCGCACCCTCTATCATACAGCCCTCTATACTATAACCAAACCCTCTATCACACAACCCTCTATACTATAACCGCACGCTCTATCACACAACCTTCTATACTATAACCGCACCCTCTATCACACAACCCTCTATACTATAACCGCACCCTCTTTCACACAACCCTCTATACTATAACCGCACCCTCTATCACACAACCCTCTATACTATAACCGCACGCTCTATCACACAACCCTCTATACTATAACCGCACGCTCTATCATACAACCCTCTATACTATAACCGCACCCTCTTTCACACAACCCTCTGTACTATAACCGCACCCTCTATCATACAGCCCTCTATACTATAACCAAACTCTCTCTCATACAACCCTCTATACTATAACCAAACCCTCTATCATACAGCCCTCTATACAATAACCGCACCCTCTATCATACAACCCTCTATACTATAACCGCACCCTCTATCATACAACCCTCTATACTATAACCAAACCCTCTCTCATACAACCCTCTATACTATAACCAAACCCTCTGTCATACAGCCCTCTATACAATAACCGCATCCTCAATCATACAACAATCTATACTATAACCGCACCCTCTATCATACACACCTCTATACTATAACCGCACCCTCTATCACACAACCCTCTATACTATAACCGCACCCGCTATCATACAACCCTCTATACAATAACCGCACCCTCTGAAAGGGTTAAATTGATGTTGAGAAGTTCCTCTGCTTGACCAAGTGCAAGAAAAGGTCCCAGTCACTGAGGAGGGCAGATAAGACATCATGGTGTTAGCTGTTTATGTAAGAATTGCTTAGATTGCAATAAGAGGAACTAAATATGTAAGCAAGTTTCTACTATTTTCTGCTTGAGTTTTATCTCATGTTTTGTGCTTAGTGGCAATATGAGTGCATATTGTTCACACCCCCCTGTGTAAACGCCCCCTCATGTACTTTATGCTATGTTCTGCACAATTTATAACCAATCACTATACAGGACAACACCTAAATGTGTGTATAAATATCAATGGGTAATAAACTACACTCAGAGCTGAGGATAAAGAAACACGTGCCTTGTGTATTTGTTTTCCGCCTTCACAGCTCTCCAGATATCTGCAAACCTGCCACACATCAACGACCTTAGAAGTAATTGATCAAGAGCAGAGACCGGCCGGTTCCTTTCACCCTCTATCATACAACCCTCTATACTATAACCGCACCCTCTATCACACAACCCTCTATACTATAACCGCACCCTCCAGGCCCGGACTGGCCATCGGGCCCACCGGGCAAATGCCCGGTGGGCCGCGGTGGCCATGGGCCGAGGCCGGCAGGGGAGGTCCCAGAATCTCCCCTGCCGGTCTATGCAGGGCCGGCACTATCCGAGCGCCGGCCCCGCTGTTTGACATGAAGGGCCGGTGAGGACATCAAAGATCTCCCTCACCGGCCCACATGCCTTCAAATACGGCCGCCGGCGGGGAGAGAGGGAGAGAGGACCCGGCGGAGCTCTAACTTGCAGCTCCACCGGGTTCCTCTCGCGAGATCCGGAGCATTGCCATAGCAACGACCGGATCTCGCGAGAGTGAACCTCTCACCACGAGGGAACATTGCCACCGCCAGTCGCAGGTACCAGCGTGCCGGTCCCCCCCTCCCAGGCTAAAGGTAAGAAAGGAGTGATGGGTGTGAGAGTGCTGTGTGTGATGGGTGTGAGAGTGCTGTATAAATGTTAGAATGGATTGTGTGTGTGTGTGTGTGTGTGTAGGGGGGGGGGGGGTAGGTAAATAAACAAATAAAATAACAGGCATTATGTCCCCATAATGCCTGTTATTTTATTTGTTTATTTACCCCCCCCCCCTACACACACACACACACAATCCATTCTAACATTTATACAGCACTCTCACCCATCACACACAGCACTCACACACCCATCACACACAGCACTCACACACCCATCACACACAGCACTCACACACCCATCACACACAGCACTCTCACACCCAGCACTCTCACACACACAGCACTCTCACACCCAGCACCCTCACACACACAGCACCCTCACACACAGCACCCTCACACCCAGCACCCTCACACCCAGCACTCTCACACACACAGCACCCTCACACACAGCACCCTCACACACAGCACCCTCACACCCAGCACTCTCACACACACAGCACTCTCACACACACAGCACTCTCACACACACAGCACTCTCACACCCATCACACACAGCATTCTCACACCCATCACACACAGCATTCTCACACCCATCATTCTCACACCCATCATTCTCACACCCATCACACACAGCATTCTCACACCCATCACACACAGCACTCACACACATCACTCTCACACACCATCACTCTCACACACAGCCCCCCTCACACACACATACTGCACCCCTCACATACACACAGAACACAACACACTGCACAACAGACATACACAATACTTACATGTATATATATATACACACACAGCACCCCTCACACACATACTGCACCCCTAAACACATTACATTCCAGACACACACTAGATCCCTTACCCAACTCTGGATCATCTACACACATACACACACTAGATCCCTATATACACTCTGAAACCGTTATAAACACACACTCACTAGATCTCCTATACACATTCTGGGTCCTTCAAACACACACTAGACTCATATATATATATATATGTATATATACACACACTAGATTCCTTGTAAGCAAACACATACTACACCCCTAAACACACACTAAATCTATATATATATTCACACACACACACTATAGCCTGTATGCACACACTTGCTATATCCCCTATACACACATTCTCTACAGCCCCTAGCCACATATGCATCACATTACACCACAAACACAACACAACTAAAACCGACCTTATTACACAATACCACACCACAATCAGCTTACTCTACACACACGCAATCCCACAAGCAGGCTCCAAACACATGCTCAATACTCTTTCCTGGCATTTTTGTCTCCTGGTATCCATTTATAGAGACACCAGAGACAAGTTGCAAGGAAACACAGTGCAAGCATGTTATTACATTTGCTTGCACTGTGCAGAACACATACAGGGCTTTTTTCTCATGCTAGAGCTCTTCAGCAGAGCTCTGCGCATGGTCTGCCCTGGAAGAGCATTGAACCAACATGCTCACTTTGAGAGGGAGCGTGTTTGTCATTGGTGATGACAAAACACACCTCCTCTGCCCCGCCCCCTTCTTAGTGGGCCGCTGTGATCAAAAAATGCCGGGCCGAATTTTTCTCCCAGTCCGGCCCTGGCACCCTCTATCATACAGCCCTCTATACTATAACCGCACCCTCTATCACACAACCCTCTATACTATAACCGCTCCCTCTATCATACAGCCCTCTATACTATAACCGCACCCTCTATCACACAACCCTCTATACTATAACCTCACCCTCTATCATACAACCCTCTATACTATAACCGCACCCTCTATCATACAACCCTCTATACTATAACCGCACCCTCTATCATACAACCCTCTATACTATAACCGCACCCTCTATCATACAGCCCTCTATACTATAACCGCACCCTCTATCACACAACCCTCTATACTATAACCGCTCCCTCTATCACACAACCCTCTATACTATAACCGCTCCCTCTATCATACAGCCCTCTATACTATAACCGCACCCTCTATCACACAACCCTCTATACTATAACCTCACCCTCTATCATACAACCCTCTATACTATAACCGCACCCTCTATCATACAGCCCTCTATACTATAACCGCACCCTCTATTATACAACCCTCTATACTATAACCGCTCCCTCTATCATACAGCCCTCTATACTATAACCGCACCCTCTATCACACAACCCTCTATACTATAACCTCACCCTCTATCATACAACCCTCTATACTATAACCGCACCCTCTATCATACAACCCTCTATACTATAACCAAACCCTCTATCATACAGCCCTCTATACAATAACCGCACCCTCTATCATACAACCCTCTATACTATAACCGCACCCTCTATCATACAGCCCTCTATACTATAACCGCACCCTCTATTATACAACCCTCTATACTATAACCGCACCCTCTATCATACAACCCTCTATACTATAACCTCACCCTCTATCATACAGCCCTCTATACTATAACCGCACCCTCTATCACACAACCCTCTATACTATAACCGCACCCTCTATCACACAACCCTCTATACTATAACCGCACCCTCTATCATACAACCCTCTATACTATAACCGCACCCTCTATCATACAGCCCTCTATACTATAACCAAACCCTCTATCATACAACCCTCTATACTATAACCGCACCCTCTATTATACAACCCTCTATACTATAACCGCACCCTCTATCATACAACCCTCTATACAATAACCGCACCCTCTATCATACAACCCTCTATACTATAACCTCACCCTCTATCATACAGCCCTCTATACAATAACCGCACCCTCTATCATACAACCCTCTATACTATAACCGCACCCTCTATCATACAGCCCTCTATACTATAACCGCACCCTCTATCATACAGCCCTCTATACTATAACCAAACCCTCTATCATACAACCCTCTATACTATAACCGCACCCTCTATCATACAGCCCTCTATACTATAACCGCACCCTCTATCATACAACCCTCTATACTATAACTGCACCCTCTATCATACAACCCTCTATACTATAACCGCACCCTCTATCATACAACCCTCTATACTATAACCAAACCCTCTATCATACAGCCCTCTATACAATAACCGCACCCTCTATCATACAACCCTCTATACTATAACCAAACCCTCTATCATACAGCCCTCTATACAATCACCGCACCCTCTATCATACAACCCTCTATACTATAACCGCACCCTCTATACTATAACAGCACCCTCTATCATACAACCCTCTATACTATAACCGCACCCTCTATCATACAACCCTCTATACAATAACCGCACCCTCTGTCATACAACCCTCTATACTATAACCACACCCTCTATTATACAACCCTCTATACTATAACCGCACCCTCTATCATACAGCCCTCTATACAATAACCGCACCCTCTATCATACAACCCTCTATACTATAACCGCACCCTCTATCATACAGCCCTCTATACTATAACCGCACCCTCTACCATACAACCCTCTATACTATAACCGCACCCTCTATCATACAACCCTCTTTACAATAACCGCACCCTCTATCATACAGCCCTCTATACTATAACCCCACCCTCTATCATACAACCCTCTATACTATAACTGCACCCTCTATCATACAACCCTCTATACTATAACCGCACCCTCTATCATACAACCCTCTATACTATAACTGCACCCTCTATCATATAACCCTTTATACTATAACCAAACCCTCTATCATACAGCCCTCTATACAATAACCGCACCCTCTATCATACAACCCTCTATACAATAACCGCACCCTCTATCATACAACCCTCTATACTATAACCGCACCCTCTATCATACAACCCTCTATACAATAACCGCACCCTCTATTATACAGCCCTCTATACTATAACCGCACCCTCTGTCATACAGCCCTCTATACTATAACCGCACCCTCTATCCATACAGCCCTCTATACTATAACCGCACCCTCTATCATACAGCCCTCTATACTATAACCGCACCCTCTATCATACAACCCTCTATACTATAACCGCACCCTCTATCATACAGCCCTCTATACTATAACCGCACCCTCTATCATACAACCCTCTATACTATAACCGCACCCTCTATCATACAACCCACTATACTATAACCGCACCCTCTGTCATACAGCCCTCTATACTATAACCACACCCTCTATCATACAGCCCTCTATACTATAACCGCACCCTCTATCATACAACCCTCTATACTATAACCGCACCCTCTATCATACAGCCCTCTATACTATAACCGCACCCTCTATCATACAACCCTCTATACTATAACCGCACCCTCTATCATACAACCCTCTATACAATAACCGCACCCTCTATCATACAGCCCTCTATACTATAACCGCACCCTCTATCATACAACCCTCTATACAATAACCGCTCCCTCTATCATACAACCCACTATACTATAACCGCACCCTCTGTCATACAGCCCTCTATACTATAACCGCACCCTCTATCCATACAGCCCTCTATACTATAACCTCGCCCTCTGTCATACAGCCCTCTATACTATAACCGCACCCTCTATCATACAGCCCTCTATACTATAACCGCACCCTCTATCATACAACCCTCTATACTATAACCGCACCCTCTATCATACAACCCACTATACTATAACCGCACCCTCTGTCATACAGCCCTCTATACTATAACCGCACCCTCTATCATACAGCCCTCTATACTATAACCGCACCCTCTATCATACAACCCTCTATACTATAACCGCACCCTCTATCATACAGCCCTCTATACTATAACCGCACCCTCTATCATACAGCCCTCTATACAATCACCGCACCCTCTATCATACAACCCTCTATACTATAACCGCACCCTCTATACTATAACAGCACCCTCTATCATACAACCCTCTATACTATAACCGCACCCTCTATCATACAACCCACTATACTATAACCGCACCCTCTGTCATACAGCCCTCTATACTATAACCGCACCCTCTATCATACAACCCTCTATACTATAACCGCACCCTCTATCATACAACCCTCTATACAATAACCGCACCCTCTATCATACAGCCCTCTATACTATAACCGCACCCTCTATCATACAACCCTCTATACAATAACCGCTCCCTCTATCATACAACCCACTATACTATAACCGCACCCTCTGTCATACAGCCCTCTATACTATAACCGCACCCTCTATCATACAGCCCTCTATACTATAACCGCACCCTCTATCATACAACCCTCTATACAATAACCGCTCCCTCTATCATACAACCCACTATACTATAACCAAACCCTCTATCATACAGCCCTCTATACTATAACCGCACCCTCTATTATACAACCCACTATACAATAACCGCTCCCTCTATCATACAACCCACTATACTATAACCGCACCCTCTGTCATACAGCCCTCTATACTATAACCGCACCCTCTATCATACAACCCACTGTATGGGCTGCTATCTCTCCAGAAGTCAGTAGGTGCGTGGTGGTGGTGTACCTACAAATCTTGATAACTGGAGAGGAATCTGGAAGTAGTTCTATCAGCTGGGACATTGCATCTGCATTGGCATCATGGCTTCGATATTGTATGTGGTAGCTGTATGCACCCAAAAATAGGGTATAGCGTTGGAGACGGGCTGCAGTTGTCTGGGAGATCCCCTTGTCTGGGCTCAAGATTTGAAGCAGAGGTTTATGATCCGTTAATTTGGTGAACTCTCTACCATAAACTTGGATTGCCCATATCAATGCAAGTGCCTCTATTTTAATCTGGGAGTAGGTGCTTTCCGTCTTTGTCAAGGATCTGGACACAATTGCCACTGGTTTCTCAGAGACATCTGGTAGGAGGTGGGAAAGTACAGCAGACCATACGGTGAGGCGTCGCAAGACAAAGTGAGAGGCTTGATGAGGTCGTGGTGTACAAGCATTCGTGAGCTTGTTGACATTCTGCTGACCATCTGGAGTGTTTCTCTAGAAGTTTATGCAGTGGGAACAATGTATGAGCCAGGTCTGGGAGGAGTTTATTATAGTAGTTAAGGAGGCCAAGGTATGATCGTAGTTGTTGGACATTTCTTGGGGCTTGTTCGCTGGTGCTTTGACTAGAGCGTCGACCTTGGCTTCAGTGGTGTGTATGCCGTTTACTAGGTGGCCGCAAAACTCCCATTTGTGCAACATAAATATGCATTTTTCTAAGTTCGCCTTGACACCATGGTCCTGAAGTCTTTGTAACACCTGCTCTATGTTCTGCTTGTGTTCTTGGTTTGTGCGACCAGTGAAGAGCATGTCATCTAATAGACACTGTGTGAAAGGAATGTCTGCTAAGATTGCCTCCATCTTCCTCTGCCAGATGGCTGGTGCAGGTGCTATGCCAAACACCAAACAGTTGTATTCGTACAAGTCCTTGTGAGTGTTAATGGTGAGGTATTTTCAGGAAGAAGGGTGGACCTCAAACTGTAGGTAGGCTTGTCGGAGGTCAGTCTTAGTGAACTTCTGTCCCCCAGCAAGTGACGCGAAGATGTCATCCACTCTGGGTAGAGGATACTGGTCAACATCCGGTTGAGTATTCAGTACCATGATAAAATCCCCACAGATGCGCAAGTCCCCATTTGATTTCTTTACTGGCGTAATAGGTGATGCCCATTCACTGTGCTCTACCTTGGAAATGATGCCCTGTTCTTCTAGCCAGATGAGTTCACCTTCCACTCCTGCTCGAAGGGCAAATGGTACTGTGCGGGCTTTGAAGAATCTAGGATGGGCATCCGGTTTCAGCTTGAGCTTCACCCAGTCATTCTTGATTTTCCCCAATTGGTCCTTAAACACCGGAGGAAAACGCTGTTTCAAGGATTCCACCCATCCATCATTCTGTCCTGATGGGACTATAAGGTTGTTGGAAGGGCTCTTGATGCTGTTTGGCATTCCCAGATGAGCAATCCAGTCTTTATTGAAGCGAGGTGGTCCTCCATGTTTCAAAATATATATTGGTAGTCTCTTTGTCTGACCTTTGTATGATACCTCTAACAGGTGGGTGAAGAACTTGGAATATGTCTGCAGCTTGATTGGAGTTGTTTGTGTGTGCAATTGTTTTCAGCGTGTTTGTGTGATGTGGCGGAACCAACCTCGCCACTATGTTCTGGAGAAGCCTGGTTGCTCGCCTGCTGCCTCTGGACTATGGCCCCATGGTAAAAGCTTGTATTTTCCCCTGCAGAATGGCTTGTTCGTGCCTTTCTGCCTGGGTGTTTGGTAGATTGAATCTACCGAACCAACTCACAAATGAATGGACTACCTGGGTAAGGGATGTGCCATAGCACTATACGTTAATATTGTTAGTTAGTTATATTCTGTTAGTATATTGGTTTATGTGTAATGTTTAATTCTGTGAGTAGACCACTCTGAAGGTTTATAATGTGACAGTGACTCCAATAGTTTACTCCAACATCCATTGTTCTGTATTAACTTGATTAACTGGTAAACTGATTATGTTGTGTACATTACTGTGTGTATTGTAATTAGGTCTACTCACTCTATGTTAATTCCTATTTGGTTTGCAGTCTGAATGTCTAATGTTTTCCTAGCCCCAGTTAGTTGGAGAACTATGTTTAGTTCCATCCCCCCCCCCCCCCATTGTATACTAATGTCTGTGATGTCATGTGTATGTCTTTATATAAGGAGTTGTTCTTCTTGCTGTACCTAACTGCTAGATGTCCTGTCTATTTGGGTACAAAGAGCAAGGGTCCAGGAAAGACTTGCTGGGTGAATGCTGAGCTGTAAGTGGGGGCTAAGGAGGTGATTTCACACAACGGACAAAGGGTCTACTACGTCCGGTAGACGGCCCGTTACATGTGATATCCACATCCATCTGTAATCCCTTTCCTTCCATGGTTACTTGTACTGTCATTGCAGGGTTTGACAAGTGCTGGCGATGTTAATCTGTGTAATGGTTCATCGTTGTCCGACTCAGATGACACCGTAGGTTTCTCTACCCTGTATGTTTTCTGTGGTTGTTTTTCCTGTACGATCCTTCTCCGGCAGACCCGTCTGAGGTGGCCCATTTCTCCGCAGACAGGTTTGGTCTTTAAAGCGAGATGTTTTGGAGTGATGGTCTGTATTACCACACGGGGAGCAGGCTGGTTTGGGTTGGGGTGAGAATGTGCAGTTGGCTGTAGCTGACCTCCTCTGAGTGAACCTGGGAGTTTAGTGTCTTGGTATCCATGATACTATTCAGTCCCTCAGGGGAGGTACTCCCCAAATGAACAGGTAGAGGCCAGTTTGGGCGCCACATAGGCCTGGATATCTTCCCCTGATTGCTGCTGGCGTTGGTAAAAGCGGTGGCTTTCTGCTAGTTCCAGTGGTTTGGGCTGGAAATGATCCTCTGGTAGGTTTAGTAGTCTCCCCAGCGTCTTGCTTGCTGGAGGTCTTTTACAATGTCCCCACTGTCAGGGATACAGACACCTGCCTTTCAGGGGGAATGGAGTATGACATACTGCTCTAAGCTTTCAGTCAGTGAGCTCCAGGAGCTCTACTCCCCCATCAGACTCACACAACGTACCTATCAGTGCCATGTCTTGGCTGCAGTGTGGATGGCTGTGAGTATTGATTGTTCTAGTGCAGGCTGGGTGGATGGCTGTGAGAAGTGATTGTTCTAGTGCTGTTATGTGGATGGCTGTGAGTAGTGATTGCTCTATTGCAGGATGGGTGGATGGCTGTGAGTAGTGATTGTTCAGTGCAGACTGGGTGGATGGCTGTGAGTAGTGATTGCTCTAGTGCAGGCTGGGTGGATGGCTGTGAGTAGTGATTGTTCTAGTGCAGGCTGGGTGGATGGCTGTGAGTAGTGATTGCTCTAATGCAGGATGGGTGGATGGCTGTGAGTATTGATTGTTCTAGTGCAGGCTGGGTGGATGGCTGTGAGTAGTGATTGTTCTAGTGCAGGCTGGGTGGATGGCTGTGAGTAGTGATTGCTCTAATGCAGGATGGGTGGATGGCTGTGAGTAGTGATTGCTCTAGTGCAGGCTGGGTGGATGGCTGTGAGTAGTGATTGTTCTAGTGCTGTTATGTGGATGGCTGTGAGTAGTGATTGTTCTAGTGCAGGCTGGGTGGATGGCTGTGAGTAGTGATTGTTCTGTGCAGACTGGGTGGATGGCTGTGAGTAGTGATTGTTCTAGTGCAGGCTGGGTGGATGGCTGTGAGTAGTGATTGCTCTAATGCAGGATGGGTGGATGGCTGTGAGTATTGATTGTTCTAGTGCAGGCTGGGTGGATGGCTGTGAGTAGTGATTGTTCTAGTGCAGGCTGGGTGGATGGCTGTGAGTAGTGATTGCTCTAATGCAGGATGGGTGGATGGCTGTGAGTAGTGATTGCTCTAGTGCAGGCTGGGTGGATGGCTGTGAGTAGTGATTGTTCTAGTGCTGTTATGTGGATGGCTGTGAGTAGTGATTGTTCTAGTGCAGGCTGGGTGGATGGCTGGGAGTATTGATTGTTCTAGTGCATGCTGGGTGGATGGCTGTGAGTATTGATTGTTCTAGTGCAGGCTGGGTGGATGGCTGTGAGTATTGATTGTTCTAGTGCAGGCTGGGTGAATGGCTGTGGGTAGTGATTGTTCTAGTGCTGCTATGGGTGGCTGTGAGTAGTGATTGTTCTAGTGCAGGCTGGGTGAATGGCTGTGAGTATTGATTGTTCTAGTGCAGGCTGGGTGGATGGCTGTGAGAAGTGATTGTTCTAGTGCTGTTATGTGGATGGCTGTGAGTAGTGATTGCTCTATTGCAGGATGGGTGGATGGCTGTGAGTAGTGATTGTTCTGTGCAGACTGGGTGGATGGCTGTGAGTAGTGATTGCTCTAGTGCAGGCTGGGTGGATGGCTGTGAGTAGTGATTGTTCTAGTGCAGGCTGGGTGGATGGCTGTGAGTAGTGATTGCTCTAATGCAGGATGGGTGGATGGCTGTGAGTATTGATTGTTCTAGTGCAGGCTGGGTGGATGGCTGTGAGTAGTGATTGTTCTAGTGCAGGCTGGGTGGATGGCTGTGAGTAGTGATTGCTCTAATGCAGGATGGGTGGATGGCTGTGAGTAGTGATTGCTCTAGTGCAGGCTGGGTGGATGGCTGTGAGTAGTGATTGTTCTAGTGCTGTTATGTGGATGGCTGTGAGTAGTGATTGTTCTAGTGCAGGCTGGGTGGATGGCTGTGAGTAGTGATTGTTCTAGTGCTGTTATGTGGATGGCTGTGGGTAGTGATTGTTCTAGTGCAGGCTGGGTGGATGGCTGGGAGTATTGATTGTTCTAGTGCATGCTGGGTGGATGGCTGTGAGTATTGATTGTTCTAGTGCAGGCTGGGTGGATGGCTGTGAGTATTGATTGTTCTAGTGCAGGCTGGGTGAATGGCTGTGAGTAGTGATTGTTCTAGTGCACGCTGGGTGGATGGCTGTGAATAGTGATTGTTCTAATGCAGGCTGGGTGGATGGCTGTGAATAGTGATTGTTCTAATGCAGGCTGGGTGGATGGCTGTGAGAAGTGATTGTTCTAGTGCTGTTATGTGGATGGCTGTGAGTAGTGATTGCTCTATTGCAGGATGGGTGGATGGCTGTGGGTAGTGATTGTTCTAGTGCTGTTATGTGGATGGCTGTGAGTAGTGATTGCTCTATTGCAGGATGGGTGGATGGCTGTGAGTAGTGATTGTTCTGTGCAGACTGGGTGGATGGCTGTGAGTAGTGATTTCTCTGATGCAGGATGGGTGGATGGCTGTGAGTAGTGATTGTTCTAGTGCTGTTATGTGGATGGCTGTGAGTAGTGATTGTTCTAGTGCAGGCTGGGTGGATGGCTGGGAGTATTGATTGTTCTAGTGCATGCTGGGTGGATGGCTGTGAGTATTGATTGTTCTAGTGCAGGCTGGGTGGATGGCTGTGAGTATTGATTGTTCTAGTGCAGGCTGGGTGAATGGCTGTGGGTAGTGATTGTTCTAGTGCTGCTATGGGTGGCTGTGAGTAGTGATTGTTCTAGTGCAGGCTGGGTGAATGGCTGTGAGTATTGATTGTTCTAGTGCTGCTATGTGGATGGCTGTGAATAGTGATTGTTCTAGTGCAGGCTGGGTGGATGGCTGTGAGTAGTGATTGTTCTAGTGCAGGCTGGGTGAATGGCTGTGAGTAGTGATTGTTCTAGTGCACGCTGGGTGGATGGCTGTAAATAGTAATTGTTCTAATGCAGCCTGGGTGGATGGCTGTGAGTATTGATTGTTCTAGTGCAGACTGGGTGGATGGCTGTGAGTAGTGATTGTTCTAGTGCAGGCTGGGTGGATGGCTGTGGGTAGTGATTGTTCTAATGCAGGCTGGGTGAATGGCTGTGAGTATTAATTGTTCTAGTGCAGGCTGGGTGGATGGCTGTGAATAGTGATTGTTCTAATGCAGGCTGTGTGGATGGCTGTGAGAAGTGATTGTTCTAGTGCTGTTATGTGGATGGCTGTGAGTAGTGATTGCTCTATTGCAGGATGGGTGGATGGCTGTGGGTAGTGATTGTTCTAGTGCAGGCTGGGTGGATGGCTGTGAGTAGTGATTGTTCTAGTGCAGGCTGGTTGGATGGCTGTGAGTAGTGATTGTTCTAGTGCTGCTATGGGTGGCTGTGAGTAGTGATTGTGATCCCATCCTCCATCTTATAACCCCATCCTCTATCCTATAACCCCATCCTCTATCTTATAACCACTCCTTCTATCTTATAACCCCATCCTCTATCTTATAACCCCATCCTCTATCTTATAATCACTCCTTCTATCTTATAACCCCATCCTCTATCTTATAACCACTCCTTCTATCTTATAACCCCATCCTCTATCTTATAACCCCATCCTCTATCTTATAACCCCATCCTCTATCTTATAACCCCATCCTCTATCTTATAACCCCATCCTCTATCTTATAAACCCATCCTCTATCTTATAACCCCATCTTCTATCTTATAACCCCATCCTCTATCTTATAACACCATCCTCTATCTTATAACCCCATCCTCTATCTTATAACCCCATCCTCTATCTTATAACCCCATCCTCTATCTTATAACCGCTCCCTCTATCTTATAACCCCATCCTCTATCTTATAACCCCATCCTCTATCTTATAACCCCATCCTCTATCTTATAACCGCTCCCTCTCTTATAACCCCCTCCTCTATCTTATAACCCCCTCCTCTATCTTATAACCCCATCTTCTATCTTATTAAACTATCCTCTATCTTATTACACTATCCTCTATCTTATAACTGATCCCTCTATCTTATAACCCCCTCCTCTATCTCATAACCCCATCCTCTATCTCATAACCCCATCCTCTATCTCATAACCCCATCCTCTATCTCATAACCCCATCCTCTATCTTATAACCCCATCCTCTATCTTATAACCCCATCCTCTATCTTATAACCCCATCCTCTATCTTATAACCCCATCCTCTATCTTATAACCGCTCCCTCTATCTTATAACCCCATCCTCTATCTTATAACCCCATCCTCTATCTTATAACCGCTCCCTCTCTTATAACCCCCTCCTCTATCTTATAACCCCCTCCTCTATCTTATAACCCCATCTTCTATCTTATTAAACTATCCTCTATCTTATTACACTATCCTCTATCTTATAACTGATCCCTCTATCTTATAACCCCCTCCTCTATCTCATAACCCCCTCCTCTATCTCATAACCCCATCCTCTATCTTATAACCCCATCCTCTATCTTATAACCCCATCCTCTATCTTATAACCCCATCCTCTATCTTATAACCCCATACTCTATCTTATAACCCCATCCTCTATCTTATAACCCCATCCTCTATATTATAACCACTCCCTCTATATTATAACCCCATCCTCTATCTTATAACCCCATCTTCTATCTTATAACCGCTCCCTCTTTCTTATAACCACATTCTCTGCTCCATAACTGGCCAAGATGAAGGTTTAAGGTACGGGGATGCAGTCTCACCTTGCGTAGTAAGCCGCCGGTTTGGCGCTCCGGAGTGCTCTGCTCAGAGGACGCCTTGGCTTTCTCTTTATTGTTATTGGAATCATTGTCTTTGATGATGTCATATTGTCGACAGAAGAGCGCAATTACGGCTGGGTGTAGAGGAGAAGCAGTGAGAAAACATAGCTCATTACCGCTATAGCCCACTGCACGGGGCACAAAAAATCTCACTGGTATAGAATTGGGATCAACATGTAATCCACAGGATCCTGAGCCTGAGGAGAGGCCGGCGGTATATACACAGCGCCCAGTCTGGGGATATCACGGTATAATAATGGAGCGTGTCGGTATTAGGAGAGGCCGGCGGTATATACAAAGAGCCCAGTCTGGGGATATCACGGTATAATAATGGAGCGTGTCGGTATTAGGAGAGGCTGGCGGTATATACACAGCGCCCAGTCTGGGGATATCACGGTATAATAATGGAGCGTGTCGGAATTAGGAGAGGCCGGCGGTATATACACAGCGCCCAGTCTGGGGATATCATGGTATAATAATGGAGCGTGTCGGTATTAGGAGAGGCCGGCGGTATATACACAGCGCCCAGTCTGGGGATATCACGGTATAATAATGGAGCGTGTCGGTATTAGGAGAGGCCGGCGGTATATACACAGTGCCCAGTCTGGGGATATCACGGTATAATAATAGAGCGTGTCGGTATTAGGAGAGGCCGGCGGTATATACACAGAGCCCAGTCTGGGGATATCACGGTATAATAATGGAGCGTGTCGGTATTAGGAGAGGCTGGCGGTATATACACAGCGCCCAGTCTGGGGATATCACGGTATAATAATGGAGCGTGTCGGTATTAGGAGAGGCCGGCGGTATATACACAGTGCCCAGTCTGGGGATATCACGGTATAATAATAGAGCGTGTCGGTATTAGGAGAGGCCGGCGGTATATACACAGAGCCCAGTCTGGGGATATCACGGTATAATAATGGAGCGTGTCGGTATTAGGAGAGGCTGGCGGTATATACACAGCGCCCAGTCTGGGGATATCACGGTATAATAATTGAGTGTGTCGGTATTAGGAGATGCCGGCGGTATATACACAGCGCCGTCTGGGGATATCAGGGTATAATAATGGAGCGTGTCGGTATTAGGAGAGGCCGGCGGTATATACACAGCGCCCAGTCTGGGGATATCAGGGTATAATAATGGAGCGTGTCGGTATTAGGAGAGGCCGGCGGTATATACACAGCGCCCAGTCTGGGGATATCACTGTATAATAATATAGTGTGTCGGTATTAGGAGAGGCCGGCGGTATATACACAGCGCCCAGTCTGGGGATATCACGGTATAATAATGGAGCGTGTCGGTATTAGGAGAGGCCGGCGGTATATACACAGCGCCCAGTCTGGGGATATCACGGTATAATAATGGAGCGTGTCGGTATTAGGAGAGGCCGGCGGTATATACACAGCGCCCAGTCTGGGGATATCATGGTATAATAATGGAGCGTGTCGGTATTAGGAGAGGCCGGCGGTATATACACAGCGCCCAGTCTGGGGATATCACTGTATAATAATATAGTGTGTCGGTATTAGGAGAGGCCGGCGGTATATACACAGCGCCCAGTCTGGGGATATCACGGTATAATAATGGAGCGTGTCGGTATTAGGAGAGGCCGGCGGTATATACACAGCACCCAGTCTGGGGATATCACGGTATAATAATGGAGCGTGTCGGTATTAGGAGAGGCTGGCGGTATATACACAGCGCCCAGTCTGGGGATATCACGGTATAATAATGGAGCGTGTCGGTATTAGGAGAGGCCGGCGGTATATACACAGCGCCCAGTCTGGGGATATCACGGTATAATAATGGAGCGTGTCGGTATTAGGAGAGGCTGGCGGTATATACACAGCGCCCAGTCTGGGGATATCAGGGTATAATAATGGAGCGTGTCGGTATTAGGAGAGGCCGGCGATATATACACAGCGCCCAGTCTGGGGATATCACGGTATAATAATGGAGCGTGTCGGTATTAGGAGAGGCCGGCGGTATATACACAGCGCCCAGTCTGGGGATATCACGGTATAATAATGGAGCGTGTCGGTATTAGGAGAGGCCGGCGGTATATACACAGCGCCCAGTCTGGGGATATCACGGTATAATAATGGAGCGTGTCGGTATTAGGAGAGGCCGGCGGTATATACACAGCGCCCAGTCTGGGGATATCACGGTATAATAATGGAGCGTGTCGGTATTAGGAGAGGCCGGCGGTATATACACAGCGCCCAGTCTGGGGATATCATCTTTCCTCCATTTTTGCCTCACCTGCCCACATGAGCAGCACGGCTACAATGATGATAATCTCCCCCGTTTCCAGCTGCCGCTCTTTGTCCACACCTTGAACAGTGATATCCCCTGCAGGAGAAACAATGCAGAATATGAAGGGTCCTCCCCCACCACAGGTTTGCTTGAAAAAGGACTTGCTTGTTTTAAACAAGCTCCGTTTGTCAGTGGACCTACATGTATTATGCTTTCAATGTGTTATTATGTGTTACACAGGGCACCAAGCTGATACCCTCTCCCCCTGTCTCACACAGGGCACCAAGCTGAAACCCTCTCCCCCTGTCTGACACAGGGCACCAAGCTGAAACCCTCTCCCCCTGTCTGACACAGGGCACCAAGCTGAAACCCTCTCCCCCTGTCTGACACAGGGCACCAAGCTGAAACCCTCTCCCCCTGTCTGACACAGGGCACCAAGCTGAAACCCTCTCCCCCTGTCTGACACAGGGCACCAAGCTGAAACCCTCTCCCCCTGTCTCACTCAGGGCACCAAGCTGAAACCCTCTCCCTCTGTCTGACACAGGGCACCAAGCTGATACCCTCTCCCCCTGTCTGACACAGGGCACCAAGCTGAAACCCTCTCCGGCTGTCTGACACAGGGCACCAAGCTGAAACCCTCTCCCCCTGTCTGACACAGGGCACCAAGCTGAAACCCTCTCCCGCTGTCTGACACAGGGCACCAAGCTGAAACCCTCTCCCCCTGTCTCACACAGGGCACCAAGCTGAAACCCTCTCCCCCTGTCTCACACAGGGCACCAAGCTGAAACCCTCTCCCCCTGTCTCACTCAGGGCACCAAGCTGAAACCCTCTCCCCCTGTCTGACACAGGGCACCAAGCTGAAACCCTCTCCCCCTGTCTGACACAGGGCACCAAGCTGAAACCCTCTCCCCCTGTCTCACACAGGGCACCAAGCTGAAACCCTCTCCCCCTGTCTGACACAGGGTACCAAGCTGAAACCCTCTCCCCCTGTCTGACACAGGGCACCAAGCTGAAACCCTCTCCCCCTGTCTCACACAGGGCACTAAGCTGAAACCCTCTCCCCCTGTCTCACACAGGGCACCAAGCTGAAACCCTCTCCCCCTGTCTCACACAGGGCACCAAGCTGAAACCCTCTCCCCCTGTCTGACACAGGGCACCAAGCTGAAACCCTCTCCCCCTGTCTGACACAGGGCACCAAGCTGAAACCCTCTCCCCCTGTCTGACACAGGGCACCAAGCTGAAACCCTCTCCCCCTGTCTGACACAGGGCACCAAGCTGAAACCCTCTCCCCCTGTCTGACACAGGGCACCAAGCTGAAACCCTCTCCCCCTGTCTGACACAGGGCACCAAGCTGAAACCCTCTCCCCCTGTCTGACACAGGGCAACAAGCTGAAACCCTCTCCCCCTGTCTGACACAGGGCACCAAGCTGAAACCCTCTCCCCCTGTCTGACACAGGGCACCAAGCTGAAACCCTCTCCCCCTGTCTGACACAGGGCAACAAGCTGAAACCCTCTCCCCCTGTCTGACACAGGGCACCAAGCTGAAACCCTCTCCCCCTGTCTGACACAGGGCACCAAGCTGAAACCCTCTCCCCCTGTCTGACACAGGGCACCAAGCTGAAACCCTCTCCCCCTGTCTGACACAGGGCACCAAGCTGATACCCTCTCCCTCTGTCTGACACAGGGCACCAAGCTGATACCCTCTCCCCCTGTCTGACACAGGGCACCAAGCTGAAACCCTCTCCCTCTGTCTGACACAGGGCACCAAGCTGAAACCCTCTCCCTCTGTCTGACACAGGGCACCAAGCTGAAACCCTCTCCCTCTGTCTGACACAGGGCACCAAGCTGAAACCCTCTCCCCCTGTCTGACACAGGGCACCAAGCTGAAACCCTCTCCCCCTGTCTCACACAGGGCACCAAGCTGAAACCCTCTCCCCCTGTCTCACACAGGGCACCAAGCTGAAACCCTCTCCCCCTGTCTGACACAGGGCACCAAGCTGAAACCCTCTCCCCCTGTCTCACACAGGGCACCAAGCTGAAACCCTCTCCCCCTGTCTCACACAGGGCACCAAGCTGAAACCCTCTCCCCCTGTCTGACACAGGGCACCAAGCTGAAACCCTCTCCCCCTGTCTGACACAGGGCACCAAGCTGAAACCCTCTCCCCCTGTCTGACACAGGGCACCAAGCTGAAACCCTCTCCCCCTGTCTGACACAGGGCACCAAGCTGAAACCCTCTCCTCCTGTCTGACACAGGGCACCAAGCTGAAACCCTCTCCCCCTGTCTGACACAGGGCACCAAGCTGATACCCTCTCCCCCTGTCTGACACAGGGCACCAAGCTGAAACCCTCTCCGGCTGTCTGACACAGGGCACCAAGCTGAAACCCTCTCCCCCTGTCTGACACAGGGCACCAAGCTGAAACCCTCTCCCCCTGTCTGACACAGGGCACCAAGCTGAAACCCTCTCCCCCTGTCTCACACAGGGCACCAAGCTGAAACCCTCTCCCCCTGTCTCACACAGGGCACCAAGCTGAAACCCTCTCCCCCTGTCTCACTCAGGGCACCAAGCTGAAACCCTCTCCCCCTGTCTCACTCAGGGCACCAAGCTGAAACCCTCTCCCCCTGTCTGACACAGGGCACCAAGCTGAAACCCTCTCCCCCTGTCTGACACAGGGCACCAAGCTGAAACCCTCTCCCCCTGTCTCACACAGGGCACCAAGCTGAAACCCTCTCCCCCTGTCTGACACAGGGTACCAAGCTGAAACCCTCTCCCCCTGTCTGACACAGGGCACCAAGCTGAAACCCTCTCCCCCTGTCTGACACAGGGCACCAAGCTGAAACCCTCTCCCCCTGTCTCACACAGGGCACCAAGCTGAAACCCTCTCCCCCTGTCTCACACAGGGCACCAAGCTGAAACCCTCTCCCCCTGTCTCACTCAGGGCACCAAGCTGAAACCCTCTCCACTTGTCTGACACAGGGCACCAAGCTGAAACCCTCTCCCCCTGTCTGACACAGGGCACCAAGCTGAAACCCTCTCCCCCTGTCTGACACAGGGCAACAAGCTGAAACCCTCTCCCCCTGTCTGACACAGGGCACCAAGCTGAAACCCTCTCCCCCTGTCTGACACAGGGCACCAAGCTGAAACCCTCTCCCCCTGTCTGACACAGGGCAACAAGCTGAAACCCTCTCCCCTTGTCTGACACAGGGCACCAAGCTGAAACCCTCTCCCCCTGTCTGACACAGGGCACCAAGCTGAAACCCTCTCCCCCTGTCTGACACAGGGCACCAAGCTGAAACCCTCTCCCCCTGTCTGACACAGGGCACCAAGCTGAAACCCTCTCCCCCTGTCTGACACAGGGCACCAAGCTGAAACCCTCTCCCCCTGTCTGACACAGGGCACCAAGCTGAAACCCTCTCCCCCTGTCTGACACAGGGCACCAAGCTGATACCCTCTCCCTCTGTCTGACACAGGGCACCAAGCTGAAACCCTCTCCCCCTGTCTGACACAGGGCACCAAGCTGAAACCCTCTCCCCCTGTCTGACACAGGGCACCAAGCTGAAACCCTCTCCCCCTGTCTGACACAGGGCACCAAGCTGAAACCCTCTCCCCCTGTCTGACACAGGGCACCAAGCTGATTCCCTCTCCCCCTGTCTGACACAGGGCACCAAGCTGAAACCCTCTCCCCCTGTCTGACACAGGGCACCAAGCTGAAACCCTCTCCCCCTGTCTGACACAGGGCACCAAGCTGAATCCCTCTCCCCTGTCTGACACAGGGCACCAAGCTGAAACCCTCTCCCTCTGTCTGACACAGGGCACCAAGCTGAAACCCTCTCCCCCTGTCTGACACAGGGCACCAAGCTGATACCCTCTCCCTCTGTCTGACACAGGGCACCAAGCTGAAACCCTCTCCCCCTGTCTGACACAGGGCACCAAGCTGAAACCCTCTCCCCCTGTCTGACACAGGGCACCAAGCTGAAACCCTCTCCCTCTGTCTGACACAGGGCACCAAGCTGAAACCCTCTCCCCCTGTCTCACACAGGGCACCAAGCTGAAACCCTCTCCCCCTGTCTGACACAGGGCACCAAGCTGAAACCCTCTCCCCCTGTCTGACACAGGGCACCAAGCTGTAACCCTCTCCCCCTGTCTGACACAGGGCACCAAGTTGAAACCCTCTCCCTCTGTCTGACACAGGGCACCCTGAAAATCAGCACACAGTCCTTGCTCTTCTATTTTTCTGCCAGTTTCATTTCAACTTCAGCCATATTGTGGATTACAATATTTATGGGCCCCAACTATGTGCACCAACTAACGGTACAAGACTGCTTGTGGGATGGAGCCTGGAGTGGGCTGCAGTATTTATTGTGCGTTGCTTTAAATGGGCCATTGCAATTCTGAATATTTTACTGTGTTATGTTTATTTCTGTGTTATTTATTTGCATAGTGCTTTTACTGTGCAATACAAAGTTATATTTAAGTTAGCTCTATGTCAGTTTTATTACTTGTGTAGATATGTTCCCAGTGGGATCCCACATCCATACCCGCCGTCATGTACCCCAAATCCCAGGTAGCGGAGACTCAGGATCGCCCTGCAGAGCGCAAGAAGGTAACTGGGTAAAAGGACCAAAGGGGTATAGGTGGGCCTACGCAAAAACCCGTTACATCTGTAAAAGAGTTTAGCTCTCTGTCAAGCTCTGTAGAGAACTATAAAGTAACAGCACTATAAAGTAACAGCACCGCATTATAAACTAACACAGATGTTGGTAAAATAAAAACAATTAGTAGTTTATTATTATGAAAACAATTAAATATAAAGGTGGACTATTCTGTAGAAGGAATTGAGGGACACATGCTTTGTCTGTACCTTGGTTGGAGCTGTTGGATGGGAGTCGATCTGTCTCTTTCAAGGTACGGAAGTGTATTCTCTTGCTGGCCTGGCTCTCACTGTACAAACCAATCGACTGGACCTGGATGATGTAATCGGTGTCTTCATCTAAATCCCACAGGACACAAGCCTGATTGGTGGTGTTAACCTCTCGAATGAACCTGTGAATCTGCCCATCCTGCCTCTGTAACGGGAAGCAAGAGCAGGAAAAATCAGACTGCAGGGCGACACAGAAAGGGGGGAGCTACGGGGAATGGAGTCTGCCCCTCCCACTGCAGGGCGACACAGGTAGGAGGGAGCTACGGGCATGTCCCTCCCACTGCAGGGCGACACAGACAGGAGGGAGCTACGGGGCATGGAGTCTGCCCCTCCCACTGCAGGGCGACACAGGTAGGAGGGAGCTACGGGCATGTCCCTCCCACTGCAGGGCGACACAGACAGGAGGGAGCTACGGGGCATGGAGTCTGCCCCTCCCACTGCAGGGCGACACAGACAGGAGGGAGCTACGGAGCATGGAGTCTGCCCCTCCCACTGCAGGGCGACACAGACAGGAGGGAGCTACGGGGCATGGAGTCTGCCCCTCCCACTGCAGGGCGACACAGATAGGAGGGAGCTACGGGGCATGGAGTCTGCCCCTCCCACTGCAGGGCGACACAGGTAGGAGGGAGCTACGGGGCATGGAGTCTGTCCCTCCCACTGCAGGGCGACACAGATAGGAGGGAGCTACGGGGCATGTCCCTCCCACTGCAGGGCGACACAGAAAGGAGGGAGCTACGGGGCATGGAGTGTGCCCCTCCCACTGCAGGGCGACACAGATAGGAGGGAGCTACGGGGCACAGAGTCTGCCCCTCCCACTGCAGGGCGACACAGATAAGAGGGAGCTACGGGGCATGTCCCTCCCACTGCAGGGCGACACAGACAGGAGGGAGCTACGGGGCATGGAGTCTGCCCCTCCCACTGCAGGGCGACACAGACAGGAGGGAGCTACGGAGCATGGAGTCTGCCCCTCCCACTGCAGGGCGACACAGACAGGAGGGAGCTACGGGGCATGGAGTCTGCCCCTCCCACTGCAGGGCGACACAGATAGGAGGGAGCTACGGGGCATGGAGTCTGCCCCTCCCACTGCAGGGCGACACAGGTAGAAGGGAGCTACGGGGCATGGAGTCTGTCCCTCCCACTGCAGGGCGACACAGATAGGAGGGAGCTACGGGGCATGTCCCTCCCACTGCAGGGCGACACAGACAGGAGGGAGCTACGGGGCATGGAGTGTGCCCCTCCCACTGCAGGGCGACACAGATAGGAGGGAGCTACGGGGCACAGAGTCTGCCCCTCCCACTGCAGGGCGACACAGATAGGAGGGAGCTACGGGGCATGGAGTCTGTCCCTCCCACTGCAGGGCGACACAGATAGGAGGGAGATATGGGGCACGGAGTCTGTCCCTCCCACTGCAGGGCGACACAGACAGGAGGGAGCTACGGGGCATGGAGTCTGTCCCTCCCACTGCAGGGCGACACAGATAGGAGGGAGATATGGGGCATGGAGTCTGTCCCTCCCACTGCAGGGCGACACAGATAGGAGGGAGATATGGGGCATGGAGTCTGCTCCTCCCAGGAGAGGAGGTTGGGGATAAGAGGAGGGCAGTTGGGAGGTGGTGGGATAGAAACAAGGGTGTCGGGTGGTGGTGGGCAAGAGGAGGATGGAAGGGGTAAGAAAAAGGGAGGTGGGAGGCATGAAGGTGAGATGTGAGAGGGGGAGGAGGGATGTGGACATTTGCTTTAGCCCTGGGTTCACTCACATTGACCTATTTGGATTTTGGGGGAATTAATACCCGGTGAGAGGGTCTGACTCCGGGTCATGGGTACTAGGGAGACTGCCGTCTTTGATCTGCCTCCAAGGAAGGTTCTGTTTGTGGATCTCATTAGCATCCTCTGGTGGCAGGTCTCTGTCCTACATGTAATATGCACCAGCAGCTAAATACCAGTGAGTCTCCCTCATTCATACAAATACAGCAATAGTGTAAAAAATGTAAGAGTACATTTACATTTTATATAACTTTTTAATTTCAATTCACCTTCTCAAAGAAGTGTCTGTAAGGCGCCAATCATTGTATTGGGGTTGATCTCCGCATATTGTGTTATCGAAATTGTGCAGCTTTTACAGCACAAATAATAATGTTCTGATCCAAATGTGTTCAATGTTTTGGTTTGTGATGTATAAGATCATGGAAAGCACACGTGATGAGCAGTTGGTGTATAAGATCATGGAAAGCACACGTTATACACCAACTGGTGTATAAGATCATGGAAAGCACACTTGATGAGCAGTTGGTGTATAAGATCATGGAAAGCACACGTGATGAGCAGTTGGTGTATAATATCATGGAAAGCACACGTGATGAGCAGTTGGTGTATAAGGTCATGGAAAGCACATGCAATGAGCAGTTTGTGTATAAGATCATGGAAAGCACACGTGATGAGCAGTTGGTGTACAAGATCATGGAAAGCACACGTGATGAGCAGTTGGTGTATAAGATCATGGAAAGCACACGTGATGAGCAGTTGGTGTATAAGATCATGGAAAGCACACGTGATGAGCAGTTGGTGTATAAGATCATGGAAAGCACACGTGATGAACAGTTGGTGTATAAGATCATGGAAAGCACACGTGATGAACAGTTGGTGTATAAGATCATGGAAAGCACACGTGATGAGCAGTTGGTGTATAAGATCATGGAAAGCACACGTGATGAGCAGTTGGTGTATAATATCATGGAAAGCACACGTGATGAACAGTTGGTGTATAAGATCATGGAAAGCACACGTGATGAGCAGTTGGTGTATAAGATCATTGAAAGCACATGTGATGAGCAGTTGGTGTATAAGATCATGGAAAGCACACGTGATGAGCAGTTTGTGTATAAGATCATGGAAAGCACACGTGATGAGCAGTTGGTGTATAAGATCATGGAAAGCACACGTGATGAGCAGTTGGTGTATAAGATCATGGAAAGCACACGTGATGAGCAGTTGGTGTATAAGATCATGGAAAGCACACGTGATGAGCAGTTGGTGTATAAGATCATGGAAAGCACATGTGATGAGCAGTTGGTGTATAAGATCATGGAAAGCACACGTGATGAGCAGTTTGTGTATAAGATCATGGAAAGCACACATGATGAGCAGTTGGTGTATAAGATCATGGAAAGCACACGTGATGAGCAGTTGGTGTATAAGATCATGGAAAGCACACGTGATGAGCAGTTTGTGTATAAGATCATGGAAAGCACATGTGATGAGCAGTTGGTGTATAAGATCATGGAAAGCACACATGATGAGCAGTTGGTGTATAAGATCATGGAAAGCACACGTGATGAGCAGTTGGTGTATAAGATCATGGAAAGCACACGTGATGAGCAGTTGGTGTATAAGATCATGGAAAGCACACGTGATGAGCAGTTGGTGTATAAGATCATGGAAAGCACACGTGATGAGCAGTTGGTGTATAAGATCATGGAAAGCACACGTGATGAGCAGTTGGTGTATAAGAACATGGAAAGCACACGTGATGAGCAGTTGGTGTATAAGATCATGGAAAGCACACGTGATGAGCAGTTGGTGTATAAGATCATGGAAAGCACACGTGATGAGAAGTTGGTGTATAAGATCATGGAAAGCACACGTGATGAGCAGTTGGTGTATAAGATCATGGAAAGCACACGTGATGAGCAGTTGGTGTATAAGATCATGGAAAGCACACGTGATGAGCAGTTGGTGTATAAGATCATGGAAAGCACACGTGATGAGCAGTTGGTGTATAAGATCATGGAAAGCACACGTGATGAGAAGTTGGTGTATAAGATCATGGAAAGCACACGTGATGAGCAGTTGGTGTATAAGATCATGGAAAGCACACGTGATGAGAAGTTGGTGTATAAGATCATGGAAAGCACACGTGATGAGCAGTTGGTGTATAAGATCATGGAAAGCACAGCCCTCTGGGGTATTAGGTACAGGACAATGATAAAAGAAGGTGTGGACCACTACTGATTTTTTGGCCAACATGAAGAACTTTCTTTTACCTTGCTGCATGTTTTTACTGTTGTCTTATTGCATGTTCCTGATTTTTGCTGTACCTATGCTGCTTACATCGCTCTATGCCGGATGCTGGGGACTTCGCTCGTGCTGCCCTGCTTATTGTAATGTAAGATACTATTGTTTTTTGTATATAAATGTATACCACCAAAGGGAAGAAGGTCTTATATGTATATGAGGAATGCCATCATATCTTCCATTTTCCTATAACATACTACACTATGGTCTATGTTTCTCTCTGTTTCTCGTTTTACATTGTGAGAGACTGACGATAAATACTGTGGATCTTTTTACCACCATTTCTGGCCATTGCCATTTTTCCTTTATATTTGTGTGAAGTGCACCTTCCACTCCTATTTTTGGGTTATTTTCTCCTTGTTTCTATCACGTGTGAACACAGAGAGACACAGATCCCTCTCATATAACGGTGTGGGGTTATTTCAAACTTGCACAGATTCTAACCAGCAAATTAAATCTCCAAACACTACACCGGATACAAAGCTTGCAGGTTACACCAACCTTTAGCACTGTGCAGCTCTCATTCTCTGCTAATTATGGCAGGTGAAGCAGTACAGACTGCAAAGGATTCTGGGTCCTAAATATCCTCCCTCTACTACCCTCCCATAGACTGTCATAATGTGTGTACGTGAGAGTGTGACTGTGTGTGTGTATTTGAGAGTGTATGTGTGTACGGAAGTGTGACTATGTGTGTGTGTAAGTGTGACTATGTGTGTGTGTGTAAGTGTGACTGTGTGTGTGTAAGTGCGACTGTGTGTGTGTGACTGTGTGACTATGTGTGTGACTGTGTGACTATGTGTGTGTGTGTGTGTGTAAGTGTGACTGTGTGTGTGTGTAAGTGTGACTGTGTGTGTATGGAAGTGTGACTGTGTGTGTGTATGGAAGTGTGACTTTGTGTGTGTAACTATCAGACGCGTTGCTAGGGGAGGACTAAGGAGGCTGAAGCCCCAAATGTGCTGAGCAAAGCTCCGAGTCTCAGCAGCTCCATGACAGCTCCGCCTCCTGTGCCCTCTGTCATTGTACAGCAGCCCTGCACTGATAGGATGGAGACTGAGGTGTCAGCCAATCAGAGCAGTGTGTGAATGCTGGGATGTGAGGGAATCTCCACGCGGGACATTAGCGGCTGTGATAGATACAGAGCAGATCAGTAACACGGTCATTTCCATTCAGGTAAGCTCAGGGGTTTGTGGAGAGAGGGGGCTTCACTTCGTTACAGCCTCCCTCATGTATGTAACCTATATACAGGGATTGTACAGTTATTACATGGTTTATATGTTATATATATATATATATATATATATATATATATGTGTGTGTATGTATGTGAATGTATGTGTGTGTGTGTATGTATGTATGTATGTGTGTGTGTGTATGTATGTATGTATGTATGTGTGGGTATGTATGTGAATGTATGTGTGTGTGTGTATGTATGTGAATGTATGTGTGTGTGTATGTATGTTTGTGTGTATGTGTATGTATGTGTGTGTGTATGTATGTGTATGTATGTGTATGTGTGTATGTATGTGTGTGTATGTGTATGTATCTATGTGTGTGTGTATGTATGTGTATGTATGTTTGTGTGTATGTATGTGTGTGTATGTATGTGTGTGTGTGTGTGTGTGTGTGTGTGTGTATGTATGTATGTATATGTGTGTGTGTATGTATGTATGTATGTATGTATGTATGTGTGTGTGTATTACAGGACAACTAAACATCATAGGAATTATATATATGTGTGTAAGGTTCTTTATTGCAGTGTGTGTGTGCGCATGTACAAATGCATTATTAATTCCTATGCTGTTTACTAGTTATGTAAACAAAAATCACATGCACATAAACATATATGTAACATATAAATTAATCCCATGCTGTTTAGCAATGATGTAAAAAAACACCTACCAACAATGAATGTATGGCTTAAATGAGGGTTAATCCCTTTATTATAACAGTCTCTGGGATATTGTCATTTGGGATATATAATCTCTACGAAAGGCAGGTGTGAAGGAGTGGACTTCCTAACCGTGGCTCATTTATATGTGAATGTAGAATAAACATATATACATTGTATTAGGAGAACTGAAAGCAAATGCATAGATTAAGAGAAAATGTATTTCTATGTGTGTGTGGTGTGTGCTGTATATTACATATTTCTATGTGTGTGTGGTGTGTCCTGTATATTATATATTTCTATGTGTGTGTGGTGTGTGCTGTATATTATATATGTCTATGTGTGTGTGGTGTGTCCTGTATATTATATATTTCTATGTGTGTGTGGTGTGTGCTGTATATTATATATGTCTATGTGTGTGTGGTGTGTCCTGTATGTTATATATTTCTATGTGTATGTGGAGTGTCCTGTATATTATATATTTCTATGTGTATGTGGTGGGTCCTGTATATTATATATTTCTATGTGTATGTGGTGTGTCCTGTATATTATATATTTCTATGTGTATGTGGTGTGTCCTGTATATTATATATTTCTTTGTGTGTGTGGTGTCTCCTGTATATTATATATTTCTATGTGTGTGTGGTGTCTCCTGTATATTATATATGTCTATGTGTGTGTGGTGTGTCCTGTATATTATATATGTTTCTATGTGTATGTGGTGTGTCCTGTATGTTATATATTTCTATGTGTATGTGGTGTGTCCTGTATATTATATATGTCTATGTGTATGTGGTGTGTCCTGTATATTATATATTTCTATGTGTGTGTGTGGTGTACCCTGTATATTATATATGTCTATGTGTGTGTGGTGTCTCCTGTATATTATATATGTCTATGTGTGTGTGGTGTCTCCTGTATATTATATATGTCTATGTGTGTGTGGTGTCTCCTGTATATTATACATTTCTATGTGTATGTGGTGTGTCCTGTATATTATATATTTCTATGTGTGTGTGGTGTGTCCTGTATATTATATATTTCTATGTGTGTGTGGTGTGTCCTGTATATTATATATTTCTATGTGTGTGTGGTGGGTCCTGTATATTATACATTTCTATGTGTATGTGGTGTGTCCTGTATATTATATGTTTCTATGTGTGTGTGGTGGGTCCTGTATATTATATATGTCTATGTGTGTGTGGTGTCTCCTGTATATTATATATGTCTATGTGTGTGTGGTGTCTCCTGTATATTATATATTTCTATGTGTGTGTGGTGTGTCCTGTATATTATATATGTTTCTATGTGTATGTGGTGTGTCCTGTATATTATATATTTCTATGTGTGTGTGGTGTGTCCTGTATATTATATATTTCTATGTGTGTGTGGTGTGTCCTGTATGTTATATATTTCTTTGTGTGTGTGTGTGTGGTGTGTCCTGTATATTATATATTTCTATGTGTGTGTGGTGTGTCCTGTATATTATATATGTTTCTATGTGTGTGTGGTGTCTCCTGTATATTATATATGTTTCTATGTGTGTGTGGTGTCTCCTGCATATTATATATTTCTATGTGTGTATGGTGTCTCCTGCATATTATATATTTCTATGTGTGTGTGGTGTCTCCTGTATATGATATATTTCTATGTGTATGTGGTGTGTCCTGTATATTATATATTTCTATGTGTGTGGTGTGTCCTGTATATTATAAATTTCTATGTGTGTGTGGTGTCTCCTGTATATTATATATTTCTATGTGTGTGTGGTGGGTCCTGTGTATTATATATTTCTATGTGTGTGTGGTGTGTCCTGTATATTATATATTTCTATGTGTGTGTGGTGGGTCCTGTATATTATATTTCTATGTGTGTGTGGTGTCTCCTGTATATTATATATGTCTATGTGTGTGTGGTGTCTCCTGTATATTATATATGTCTATGTGTGTGTGGTGTCTCCTGTATATTATATATGTCTATGTGTGTGTGGTGTCTCCTGTATATTATATATGTCTATGTGTGTGTGGTGTCTCCTGTATATTATATATTTCTTTGTGTATGTGGTGTGTCCTGTATATGATATATTTCTATGTGTGTGTGGTGGGTCCTGTATATTATTTATTTGTATGTGTGTGTGGTGGGTCCTGTATATTATTTATTTTTATGTGTGTGTGGTGGGTCCTGTATATTATATATTTCTATGTGTGTGTGTTGTCTCCTGTATATTATATATGTCTATGTGTGTGTGGTGTCTCCTGTATATTATATATTTCTATGTGTGTGTGGTGTCTCCTGTATATTATATATGTCTATGTGTGGGTGGTGTCTTCTGTATATTATATATGTCTATGTGTGTGTGTGGTGTCTCCTGTATATTATATATGTCTATGTGTGTGTGGGTGGTGTCTCCTGTATATTTTATATTTCTATGTGTGTGTGGTGTGTCCTGTATATTATATATTTCTATGTGTATGTGGTGTGTCCTGTATGTTATATATTTCTATGTGTGTGTGGTGGGACCTGTATATTATTTATTTCTATGTGTGTGCGGTGTGTGCTGTATATTATATATTTCTTTGTGTGTGTGGTGTGTGCTGTATATTACATATTTCTATGTGTGTGTGGTGTGTGCTGTATATTATATATTTCTTTGTGTGTGTGGTGTGTGCTGTATATTACATATTTCTATGTGTGTGTGGTGTGTGCTGTATATTATATATTTCTTTGTGTGTGTGGTGTCTCCTGTATATTATATATGTCTATGTGTGTGTGGTGTCTCCTGTATATTACATATTTCTATGTGTGTGTGGTGTCTCCTGTATCCTATTTTTATATGTGTGTGTGGTGTCTCCTGTATAATATATATTTCTTTGTGTGTGTGTGTGTGTCCTGCATATTATATATTTCTATGTGTGTGTGTTGTGTCTCCTGTATAATAAATATTTATATGTGTGTGTGGTGTCTCCTGTATATTATATATTTCTATATGTGTGTGTCCTGTATATTATATATGTTCCTATGTGTGTGTGGTGTCTCCTGTATATTATATATTTCTATGTGTGTGTGGTGTGTCCTGTATATTATATATTTCTATGTGTGTGTGGTGTCTCCTGTATATTATGTATTTCTATGTGTGTGTGGTGTCTCCTGTTTATTATATATTTCTATGCGTGTGTGGTGTGTCCTGTATATTATATGTTTCTATGTGTGTGTGGTGTCTCCTGTATATTATATTTCTATGTGTGTGTGTGGTGTGTCCTGTATAATATATATTTCTATGTGTGTGTGTGTGTGTGTGTGTGTGTGTGGTGTGTCCTGTATATTATATATTTCTATGTGTGTGTGGTGTGTCCTGTATATTATATATTTCTATGTGTGTGTGGTGTGTCCTGTATATTATATGTTTCTATGTGTGTGTGGTGTGTGCTGTATATTATATATTTCTTTGTGTGTGTGGTGTGTGCTGTATATTACATATTTCTATGTGTGTGTGGTGTGTGCTGTATATTATATATTTCTTTGTGTGTGTGGTGTCTCCTGTATATTATATATGTCTATGTGTGTGTGGTGTCTCCTGTATATTACATATTTCTATGTGTGTGTGGTGTCTCCTGTATCCTATTTTTATATGTGTGTGTGGTGTCTCCTGTATAATATATATTTCTTTGTGTGTGTGTGTGTCCTGCATATTATATATTTCTATGTGTGTGTGGTGGGTCCTGTATATTATATATGTCTATGTGTGTGTGTTGTGTCTCCTGTATAATAAATATTTATATGTGTGTGTGGTGTCTCCTGTATATTATATATTTCTATATGTGTGTGTCCTGTATATTATATATGTTCCTATGTGTGTGTGGTGTCTCCTGTATATTATATATTTCTATGTGTGTGTGGTGTGTCCTGTATATTATATATTTCTATGTGTGTGTGGTGTCTCCTGTATATTATGTATTTCTATGTGTGTGTGGTGTCTCCTGTTTATTATATATTTCTATGTGTGTGTGGTGTGTCCTGTATATTATATGTTTCTATGTGTGTGTGGTGTCTCCTGTATATTATATTTCTATGTGTGTGTGTGGTGTGTCCTGTATAATATATATTTCTATGTGTGTGTGTGTGTGTGTGTGTGTGGTGTGTCCTGTATATTATATATTTCTATGTGTGTGTGGTGTGTCCTGTATATTATATATTTCTATGTGTGTTTGGTGTGTCCTGTATATTATATGTTTCTATGTGTGTGTGGTGTCTCCTGTATATTATATTTCTATGTGTGTGTGTGTGGTGTATCCTGTATAATATATATTTCTTTGTGTGTGTGTGTGTCCTGTATATTATATATTTCTATGTGTGTGTGGTGTGTCCTGTATATGTATATTATATATTTCTATGTGTGTGTGGTGTGTCCTGTACATCATTTATTTCTATGTGTGTGTGGTGTGTCCTGTATATTATTTATTTGTATGCATGTGTGGTGGGTCCTGTATATTATATTTCTGTGTGAGTGGTGTGTCCTGTATTTTATATTTCTATGTGTGGTGTCTCCTGTATATTATATATGTCTATGTGTGTGTGGTGTCTCCTGTATATTATATATTTCTATGTGTGTGTGGTGGGTCCTGTATATTATATATGTCTATGTGTGTGTGGTGTCTCCTGTATATTATATATTTCTATGTGTGTGTGGTGGGTCCTGTATATTATATATGTCTATGTGTGTGTATTGTGTCTCCTGTATAATAAATATTTATATGTGTGTGTGGTGTCTCCTGTATATTATATATTTCTATGTGTGTGTGTCCTGTATATTATATATGTTTCTATGTGTGTGTGGTGTCTCCTGTATATTATATATTTCTATGTGTGTGTGTCCTGTATATTATATATGTTTCTATGTGTGTGTGGTGTCTCCTGTATATTATATATTTCTATGTGTGTGTGTCCTGTATATTATATATGTTTCTATGTGTGTGTGGTGTCTCCTGTATATTATATATTTCTATGTGTGTGTGGTGTGTCCTGTATATTATATATTTCTATGTGTGTGTGGTGTCTCCTGTATATTATGTATTTCTATGTGTGTGTGGTGTCTCCTGTATATTATATATTTCTATGTGTGTGTGGTGTGTCCTGTATATTATATATTTCTATGTGTGTGTGGTGTCTCCTGTATATTATGTATTTCTATGTGTGTGTGGTGTGTCCTGTATATTATATATTTCTATGTGTGTGTGGTGTCTCCTGTATATTATGTATTTCTATGTGTGTGTGGTGTCTCCTGTATATTATATATTTCTATGTGTGTGTGGTGTGTCCTGTATATTATATGTTTCTATGTGTGTGTGGTGTCTCCTGTATATTATATATGTCTATGTGTGGGTGGTGTCTCCTGTATATTATACTTCTATGTGTGTGTGTGTGGTGTGTCCTGTATAATATATATTTCTATGTGTGTGTGTGTGGTGTGTCCTGTATATTATATATTTCTATGTGTGTGTGGTGTGTCCTGTATATTATATATTTCTATGTTTGTGTGGTGTGTCCTGTATATTATATGTTTCTATGTGTGTGTGGTGTGTCCTGTATATTATATATTTCTATGTGTGTGTGGTGTGTCCTGTATATTATATATTTTTTATGTGTGTGTGGTGTCTCCTGTTTATTATATTTCTATGTGTGTGTGGTGTGTGCTGTATATTATATATGTCTATGTGTATGTGGTGTGTCCTGTATAATATATATTTCTTTGTGTGTGTGTGTGTCCTGTATATTATATATTTCTATGTGTGTGTGGTGTGTCCTATATATTATATATTTCTATGTGTATGTGGTGTGTCCTGTATATTATATATTTCTATGTGTGTGTGGTGTGTCCTGTATATTATACATTTCTATGTGTGTGTGGTGTGTCCTGTATATTATATATTTCTATGTGTATGTGGTGTGTCCTGTATATTATATATGTCTATGTGTATGTGGTGTGTCCTGTATAATATATATTTCTTTGTGTGTGTGGTGTCTCCTGTATATTATATATTTCTATGTGTGTGTGGTGTGTCCTGTATATTATATATGTCTATGTGTATGTGGTGTGTCCTGTATAATATATATTTCTTTGTGTGTGTGTGTGTCCTGTATATTATGTATTTCTATGTGTGTGTGTGGTGTGTCCTGTATATTATATATTTCTATGTGTGTGTGGTGTGTCCTGTATATTATATATTTCTATGTGTGTGTGGTGTCTCCTGTATATTATATATGTCTATGTGTGTGTGGTGTCTCCTGTATATTATATATGTCTATGTGTGTGTGTGTGTCCTGTATATTATGTATTTCTATGTGTGTGTGTGGTGTGTCCTGTATATTATATATTTCTATGTGTGTGTGGTGTGTCCTGTATATTATATATGTTTCTATGTGTATGTGGTGTGTCCTGTATATTATATATTTCTATGTGTGTGTGGTGTCTCCTGTATATTATATATTTCTATGTGTGTGTGGTGTGTCCTGTATATTATATATTTCTATGTGTATGTGGTGTGTGCTGTATATTATATATGTCTATGTGTGTGTGGTGTACCCTGTATATTATATTTCTATGTGTATGTGGTGTGTCCTGTATATTATATATTTCTATGTGTGTGTGATGTGTGTCCTGTACATCATTTATTTCTATGTGTGTGTGGTGTGTACTGTATATTATTTATTTGTATGTGTGTGTGGTGGGTCCTGTATATTATATTTCTGTGTGAGTGGTGTGTCCTGTATTTTATATTTCTATGTGTGTGTGGTGTCTCCTGTATATTATATATGTCTATGTGTGTGTGGTGTCTCCTGTATATTATATATTTCTATGTGTATGTGGTGTGTCCTGTATATTATATATTTCTATGTGTGTGTGGTGGGTCCTGTATATTATTTATTTCTATGTGTGTGTGGTGGGTCCTGTATATTATTTATTTTTATGTGTGTGTGGTGGGTCCTGTATATTATATATTTCTATGTGTGTGTGTTGTGTCTCCTGTATAATAAATATTTCTATGTGTGTGTGGTGTCTCCTGTATATTATATATTTCTATGTGTGTGTGGTGTGTTCTGTATATTATATATTTCTATGTGTGTGTGGTGTCTCCTGTATATTATACATTTCTATGTGTGGGTGGTGTCTCCTGTATATTTTATATTTCTATGTGTGTGTGGTGTGTCCTGTATATTATATATTTCTATGTGTATGTGGTGTGTCCTGTATGTTATATATTTCTATGTGTGTGTGGTGTGTCCTGTATATTATATATTTCTATGTGTGTGTGGTGTGTCCTGTATATTACATATTTCTATGTGTGTGTGGTGTCTCCTGTATCCTATTTTTATATGTGTGTGGTGTCTCCTGTATATTATATATTTCTATGTGTGTGTGGTGTGTCCTGCATATTATATATTTCTATGTGTGTGTGGTGGTTCCTGTATATTATATATGTCTATGTGTATGTGGTGTCTCCTGTATAATAAATATTTATATGTGTGTGTGGTGTCTCCTGTATATTATATATTTCTATGTGTGTGTGATGTGTCCTGTATATTTTATATGTTTCTATGTGTGTGTGGTGTACCCTGTATATTATATTTCTATGTGTGTGTGGTGTGTCCTGTATATTATATATTTCTATGTGTATGTGGTGTGTCCTGTATATTATATATTTCTATGTGTGTGTGGTTTGTGCTGTATATTATATATTTCTATGTGTGTGTGGTGTGTCCTGTATATTATATATTTCTATGTGTGTGTGGTGTGTCCTGTATATTATATATTTCTATGTGTGTGTGGTGGGTCCTGTTTATTATATATTTCTATGTGTGTGTGGTGGGTACTGTATATTATATATGTCTATGTGTGTGTGTCCTGTATGTTATATATTTCTATGTGTGTGTGGTGTGTCCTGTATATTATATATTTCTATGTGTATGTGGTGTGTCCTGTATATTATATATTTCTATGTGTGTGTGGTGGGTCCTGTATATTATATATTTCTATGTGTATGTGGTGTGTCCTGTATATTATATATTTCTATGTGTGTGTTGTGGGTCCTGTATATTATATATTTCTATGTGTATGTGGTGTGTCCTGTATATTATATTTCTATGTGTGTGTGGTGGGTCCTGTATATTATTTATTTGTATGTGTGTGTGGTGGGTCCTGTATATTATTTATTTTTATGTGTGTGTGGTGGGTCCTGTATATTATATATTTCTATGTGTGTGTGTTGTCTCCTGTATATTATATATGTCTATGTGTGTGTGGTGTCTCCTGTATATTATATATTTCTATGTGTGTGTGGTGTCTCCTGTATATTATATATGTCTATGTGTGGGTGGTGTCTTCTGTATATTATATATGTCTATGTGTGTGTGTGGTGTCTCCTGTATATTATATATGTCTATGTGTGTGTGGGTGGTGTCTCCTGTATATTTTATATTTCTATGTGTGTGTGGTGTGTCCTGTATATTATATATTTCTATGTGTATGTGGTGTGTCCTGTATGTTATATATTTCTATGTGTGTGTGGTGGGACCTGTATATTATTTATTTCTATGTGTGTGCGGTGTGTGCTGTATATTATATATTTCTTTGTGTGTGTGGTGTGTGCTGTATATTACATATTTCTATGTGTGTGTGGTGTGTGCTGTATATTATATATTTCTTTGTGTGTGTGGTGTGTGCTGTATATTACATATTTCTATGTGTGTGTGGTGTGTGCTGTATATTATATATTTCTTTGTGTGTGTGGTGTCTCCTGTATATTATATATGTCTATGTGTGTGTGGTGTCTCCTGTATATTACATATTTCTATGTGTGTGTGGTGTCTCCTGTATCCTATTTTTATATGTGTGTGTGGTGTCTCCTGTATAATATATATTTCTTTGTGTGTGTGTGTGTGTCCTGCATATTATATATTTCTATGTGTGTGTGTTGTGTCTCCTGTATAATAAATATTTATATGTGTGTGTGGTGTCTCCTGTATATTATATATTTCTATATGTGTGTGTCCTGTATATTATATATGTTCCTATGTGTGTGTGGTGTCTCCTGTATATTATATATTTCTATGTGTGTGTGGTGTGTCCTGTATATTATATATTTCTATGTGTGTGTGGTGTCTCCTGTATATTATGTATTTCTATGTGTGTGTGGTGTCTCCTGTTTATTATATATTTCTATGCGTGTGTGGTGTGTCCTGTATATTATATGTTTCTATGTGTGTGTGGTGTCTCCTGTATATTATATTTCTATGTGTGTGTGTGGTGTGTCCTGTATAATATATATTTCTATGTGTGTGTGTGTGTGTGTGTGTGTGTGTGGTGTGTCCTGTATATTATATATTTCTATGTGTGTGTGGTGTGTCCTGTATATTATATATTTCTATGTGTGTGTGGTGTGTCCTGTATATTATATGTTTCTATGTGTGTGTGGTGTGTGCTGTATATTATATATTTCTTTGTGTGTGTGGTGTGTGCTGTATATTACATATTTCTATGTGTGTGTGGTGTGTGCTGTATATTATATATTTCTTTGTGTGTGTGGTGTCTCCTGTATATTATATATGTCTATGTGTGTGTGGTGTCTCCTGTATATTACATATTTCTATGTGTGTGTGGTGTCTCCTGTATCCTATTTTTATATGTGTGTGTGGTGTCTCCTGTATAATATATATTTCTTTGTGTGTGTGTGTGTCCTGCATATTATATATTTCTATGTGTGTGTGGTGGGTCCTGTATATTATATATGTCTATGTGTGTGTGTTGTGTCTCCTGTATAATAAATATTTATATGTGTGTGTGGTGTCTCCTGTATATTATATATTTCTATATGTGTGTGTCCTGTATATTATATATGTTCCTATGTGTGTGTGGTGTCTCCTGTATATTATATATTTCTATGTGTGTGTGGTGTGTCCTGTATATTATATATTTCTATGTGTGTGTGGTGTCTCCTGTATATTATGTATTTCTATGTGTGTGTGGTGTCTCCTGTTTATTATATATTTCTATGTGTGTGTGGTGTGTCCTGTATATTATATGTTTCTATGTGTGTGTGGTGTCTCCTGTATATTATATTTCTATGTGTGTGTGTGGTGTGTCCTGTATAATATATATTTCTATGTGTGTGTGTGTGTGTGTGTGTGTGGTGTGTCCTGTATATTATATATTTCTATGTGTGTGTGGTGTGTCCTGTATATTATATATTTCTATGTGTGTTTGGTGTGTCCTGTATATTATATGTTTCTATGTGTGTGTGGTGTCTCCTGTATATTATATTTCTATGTGTGTGTGTGTGGTGTATCCTGTATAATATATATTTCTTTGTGTGTGTGTGTGTCCTGTATATTATATATTTCTATGTGTGTGTGGTGTGTCCTGTATATGTATATTATATATTTCTATGTGTGTGTGGTGTGTCCTGTACATCATTTATTTCTATGTGTGTGTGGTGTGTCCTGTATATTATTTATTTGTATGCATGTGTGGTGGGTCCTGTATATTATATTTCTGTGTGAGTGGTGTGTCCTGTATTTTATATTTCTATGTGTGGTGTCTCCTGTATATTATATATGTCTATGTGTGTGTGGTGTCTCCTGTATATTATATATTTCTATGTGTGTGTGGTGGGTCCTGTATATTATATATGTCTATGTGTGTGTGGTGTCTCCTGTATATTATATATTTCTATGTGTGTGTGGTGGGTCCTGTATATTATATATGTCTATGTGTGTGTATTGTGTCTCCTGTATAATAAATATTTATATGTGTGTGTGGTGTCTCCTGTATATTATATATTTCTATGTGTGTGTGTCCTGTATATTATATATGTTTCTATGTGTGTGTGGTGTCTCCTGTATATTATATATTTCTATGTGTGTGTGTCCTGTATATTATATATGTTTCTATGTGTGTGTGGTGTCTCCTGTATATTATATATTTCTATGTGTGTGTGGTGTGTCCTGTATATTATATATTTCTATGTGTGTGTGGTGTCTCCTGTATATTATGTATTTCTATGTGTGTGTGGTGTCTCCTGTATATTATATATTTCTATGTGTGTGTGGTGTGTCCTGTATATTATATATTTCTATGTGTGTGTGGTGTCTCCTGTATATTATGTATTTCTATGTGTGTGTGGTGTGTCCTGTATATTATATATTTCTATGTGTGTGTGGTGTCTCCTGTATATTATGTATTTCTATGTGTGTGTGGTGTCTCCTGTATATTATATATTTCTATGTGTGTGTGGTGTGTCCTGTATATTATATGTTTCTATGTGTGTGTGGTGTCTCCTGTATATTATATATGTCTATGTGTGGGTGGTGTCTCCTGTATATTATACTTCTATGTGTGTGTGTGGTGTGTCCTGTATAATATATATTTCTATGTGTGTGTGTGTGGTGTGTCCTGTATATTATATATTTCTATGTGTGTGTGGTGTGTCCTGTATATTATATATTTCTATGTTTGTGTGGTGTGTCCTGTATATTATATGTTTCTATGTGTGTGTGGTGTGTCCTGTATATTATATATTTCTATGTGTGTGTGGTGTGTCCTGTATATTATATATTTTTTATGTGTGTGTGGTGTCTCCTGTTTATTATATTTCTATGTGTGTGTGGTGTGTGCTGTATATTATATATGTCTATGTGTATGTGGTGTGTCCTGTATAATATATATTTCTTTGTGTGTGTGTGTGTCCTGTATATTATATATTTCTATGTGTGTGTGGTGTGTCCTATATATTATATATTTCTATGTGTATGTGGTGTGTCCTGTATATTATATATTTCTATGTGTGTGTGGTGTGTCCTGTATATTATACATTTCTATGTGTGTGTGGTGTGTCCTGTATATTATATATTTCTATGTGTATGTGGTGTGTCCTGTATATTATATATGTCTATGTGTATGTGGTGTGTCCTGTATAATATATATTTCTTTGTGTGTGTGGTGTCTCCTGTATATTATATATTTCTATGTGTGTGTGGTGTGTCCTGTATATTATATATGTCTATGTGTATGTGGTGTGTCCTGTATAATATATATTTCTTTGTGTGTGTGTGTGTCCTGTATATTATGTATTTCTATGTGTGTGTGTGGTGTGTCCTGTATATTATATATTTCTATGTGTGTGTGGTGTGTCCTGTATATTATATATTTCTATGTGTGTGTGGTGTCTCCTGTATATTATATATGTCTATGTGTGTGTGGTGTCTCCTGTATATTATATATGTCTATGTGTGTGTGTGTGTCCTGTATATTATGTATTTCTATGTGTGTGTGTGGTGTGTCCTGTATATTATATATTTCTATGTGTGTGTGGTGTGTCCTGTATATTATATATGTTTCTATGTGTATGTGGTGTGTCCTGTATATTATATATTTCTATGTGTGTGTGGTGTCTCCTGTATATTATATATTTCTATGTGTGTGTGGTGTGTCCTGTATATTATATATTTCTATGTGTATGTGGTGTGTGCTGTATATTATATATGTCTATGTGTGTGTGGTGTACCCTGTATATTATATTTCTATGTGTATGTGGTGTGTCCTGTATATTATATATTTCTATGTGTGTGTGATGTGTGTCCTGTACATCATTTATTTCTATGTGTGTGTGGTGTGTACTGTATATTATTTATTTGTATGTGTGTGTGGTGGGTCCTGTATATTATATTTCTGTGTGAGTGGTGTGTCCTGTATTTTATATTTCTATGTGTGTGTGGTGTCTCCTGTATATTATATATGTCTATGTGTGTGTGGTGTCTCCTGTATATTATATATTTCTATGTGTATGTGGTGTGTCCTGTATATTATATATTTCTATGTGTGTGTGGTGGGTCCTGTATATTATTTATTTCTATGTGTGTGTGGTGGGTCCTGTATATTATTTATTTTTATGTGTGTGTGGTGGGTCCTGTATATTATATATTTCTATGTGTGTGTGTTGTGTCTCCTGTATAATAAATATTTCTATGTGTGTGTGGTGTCTCCTGTATATTATATATTTCTATGTGTGTGTGGTGTGTTCTGTATATTATATATTTCTATGTGTGTGTGGTGTCTCCTGTATATTATACATTTCTATGTGTGGGTGGTGTCTCCTGTATATTTTATATTTCTATGTGTGTGTGGTGTGTCCTGTATATTATATATTTCTATGTGTATGTGGTGTGTCCTGTATGTTATATATTTCTATGTGTGTGTGGTGTGTCCTGTATATTATATATTTCTATGTGTGTGTGGTGTGTCCTGTATATTACATATTTCTATGTGTGTGTGGTGTCTCCTGTATCCTATTTTTATATGTGTGTGGTGTCTCCTGTATATTATATATTTCTATGTGTGTGTGGTGTGTCCTGCATATTATATATTTCTATGTGTGTGTGGTGGTTCCTGTATATTATATATGTCTATGTGTATGTGGTGTCTCCTGTATAATAAATATTTATATGTGTGTGTGGTGTCTCCTGTATATTATATATTTCTATGTGTGTGTGATGTGTCCTGTATATTTTATATGTTTCTATGTGTGTGTGGTGTACCCTGTATATTATATTTCTATGTGTGTGTGGTGTGTCCTGTATATTATATATTTCTATGTGTATGTGGTGTGTCCTGTATATTATATATTTCTATGTGTGTGTGGTTTGTGCTGTATATTATATATTTCTATGTGTGTGTGGTGTGTCCTGTATATTATATATTTCTATGTGTGTGTGGTGTGTCCTGTATATTATATATTTCTATGTGTGTGTGGTGGGTCCTGTTTATTATATATTTCTATGTGTGTGTGGTGGGTACTGTATATTATATATGTCTATGTGTGTGTGTCCTGTATGTTATATATTTCTATGTGTGTGTGGTGTGTCCTGTATATTATATATTTCTATGTGTATGTGGTGTGTCCTGTATATTATATATTTCTATGTGTGTGTGGTGGGTCCTGTATATTATATATTTCTATGTGTATGTGGTGTGTCCTGTATATTATATATTTCTATGTGTGTGTTGTGGGTCCTGTATATTATATATTTCTATGTGTATGTGGTGTGTCCTGTATATTATATTTCTATGTGTGTGTGGTGTGTGCTGTATATTATATATTTCAATGTGTGTGTGGTGTGTCCTGTATATTATATATTTCTATGTGTATGTGGTGTGTCCTGTATATTATATATGTCTATGTGTGTGTGGTGTCTCCTGTATATTATATATGTCTATGTGTGTGTGGTGTCTCCTGTATATTATACATTTCTATGTGTGTGTGGTGTCTCCTGTATATTATATATGTATATGTGTGTGTGGTGTCTCCTGTATATTATACATTTCTATGTGTGTGTGGTGTCTCCTGTATATTATATATGTCTATGTGTGTGTGGTGTCTCTTGTATATTATATATTTCTATGTGTGTGTGGTGTGTCCTGTATATTATATTTCTATGTGTGTGTGGTGTCTCCTGTATATTATATATTTCTATGTGTGTGTGGTGTCTCCTGTATATTATATATTTCTATGTGTGTGTGGTGTCTCCTGTATATTATATATTTCTATGTGTGTGTGGTGTGTGCTGTATATTATATATTTCTTTGTGTGTGTGGTGTCTCCTGTATATTATACATTTCTATGTGTGTGGTGTCTCTTGTATATTATATATGTCTATGTGTGTGTGGTGTCTCCTGTATATTATATATTTCTATGTGTGTGTGGTGTGTCCTGTATATTATATTTCTATGTGTGTGTGGTGTCTCCTGTATATTATATATTTCTATGTGTGTGTGGTGTGTCCTGTATATTATATATGTCTATGTGTGTGTGGTGTGTCCTGTATATTATACATTTCTATGTGTGTGGTGTGTCCTGTATATTATATATGTCTATGTGTGTGTGGTGTCTCTTGTATATTATATATGTCTATGTATGTGGTGTGTCCTGTATATTATATATGTCTATGTGTGTGTGGTGTCTCCTGTATATTATATATGTCTATGTGTGTGTGTGTGTGTGTGTGTGTCCTGTATATTATATATGTCTATGTGTGTGTGTCCTGTATATTATATATGTCTATGTGTGTGTGGTGTCTCCTGTATATTATACATTTCTATGTGTGTGTGGTGTCTCCTGTATATTATATATGTCTATGTGTGTGTGGTGTCTCCTGTATATTATATATGTCTATGTGTGTGTGGTGTGTGCTGTATATTATACATTTCTATGTGTGTGGTGTCTCCTGTATATTATATATTTCTATGTGTGTGTGGTGTCTCCTGTATATTATATATGTCTATGTGTGTGTGGTGTCTCCTGTATATTATATATGTCTATGTGTGTGTGGTGTGTGCTGTATATTATACATTTCTATGTGTGTGGTGTCTCCTGTATATTATATATGTCTATGTGTGTGTGGTGTGTCCTGTATATTATATATGTCTATGTGTGGGTGGTGGGTCCTGTATATTATATATTTCTATGTGTGTGTGGTGGGTCCTGTATATTATATATGTCTATGTGTGTGTGGTGGGTCCTGTATATTATATATGTCTATGTGTGTGTGGTGTCTCCTGTATATTATATATGTCTATGTGTGTGTGTGGTGGGTCCTGTATATTATATATGTCTATGTGTGTGTGGTGGGTCCTGTATATTATATATGTCTATGTGTATGTGGTGTCTCCTGTATATTATATATGTCTATGTGTGGGTGGTGGGTCCTGTATATTATATATGTCTATGTGTGTGTGGTGTCTCCTGTATATTATATATTTCTATGTGTGTGTGGTGTCTCCTGTATATTACATATTTCTATGTGTGTGTGGTGTCTCCAGTATATTATATATTTCTATGTGTGTGTGGTGTGTGCTGTATATTATATATTTCTTTGTGTGTGTGGTGTCTCCTGTATATTATACATTTCTATGTGTGTGGTGTCTCTTGTATATTATATATGTCTATGTGTGTGTGGTGTCTCCTGTATATTATATATTTCTATGTGTGTGTGGTGTGTCCTGTATATTATATTTCTATGTGTGTGTGGTGTCTCCTGTATATTATATATTTCTATGTGTGTGTGGTGTGTCCTGTATATTATATATGTCTATGTGTGTGTGGTGTGTCCTGTATATTATACATTTCTATGTGTGTGGTGTGTCCTGTATATTATATATGTCTATGTGTGTGTGGTGTCTCTTGTATATTATATATGTCTATGTATGTGGTGTGTCCTGTATATTATATATGTCTATGTGTGTGTGTGTGTGTGTGTCCTGTATATTATATATGTCTATGTGTGTGTGTCCTGTATATTATATATGTCTATGTGTGTGTGGTGTCTCCTGTATATTATACATTTCTATGTGTGTGTGGTGTCTCCTGTATATTATATATGTCTATGTGTGTGTGGTGTCTCCTGTATATTATATATGTCTATGTGTGTGTGGTGTGTGCTGTATATTATACATTTCTATGTGTGTGGTGTCTCCTGTATATTATATATTTCTATGTGTGTGTGGTGTCTCCTGTATATTATATATGTCTAAGTGTGTGTGGTGTCTCCTGTATATTATATATGTCTATGTGTGTGTGGTGTGTGCTGTATATTATACATTTCTATGTGTGTGGTGTCTCCTGTATATTATATATGTCTATGTGTGTGTGGTGTGTCCTGTATATTATATATGTCTATGTGTGGGTGGTGGGTCCTGTATATTATATATTTCTATGTGTGTGTGGTGGGTCCTGTATATTATATATGTCTATGTGTGTGTGGTGGGTCCTGTATATTATATATGTCTATGTGTGTGTGGTGTCTCCTGTATATTATATATGTCTATGTGTGTGTGTGGTGGGTCCTGTATATTATATATGTCTATGTGTGTGTGGTGGGTCCTGTATATTATATATGTCTATGTGTGTGTGGTGTCTCCTGTATATTATATATGTCTGTGTGGGTGGTGGGTCCTGTATATTATATATGTCTATGTGTGGGTGGTGTGTCCTGTATATTATATATGTCTATGTGTGTGTGGTGTCTCCTGTATATTATATATTTCTATGTGTATGTGGTGTGTCCTGTATATTATATATGTCTATGTGTGGGTGGTGGGTCCTGTATATTATATATGTCTATGTGTGTGTGGTGGGTCCTGTATATTATATATGTCTATGTGTGGGTGGTGTGTCCTGTATATTATATATGTCTATGTGTGGGTGGTGTGTCCTGTATATTATATATTTCTATGTGTGTGTGTGGTGTGTGCTGTATATTATATATTTCTTTGTGTGTGTGGTGTCTCCTGTATATTATACATTTCTATGTGTGTGGTGTCTCTTGTATATTATATATGTCTATGTGTGTGTGGTGTCTCTTGTATATTATATATTTCTATGTGTGTGTGGTGTGTCCTGTATATTATATTTCTATGTGTGTGTGGTGTCTCCTGTATATTATATATTTCTATGTGTGTGTGGTGTCTCCTGTATATTATATATGTCTATGTGTGTGTGGTGTGTCCTGTATATTATACATTTCTATGTGTGTGGTGTGTCCTGTATATTATATATGTCTATGTGTGTGTGGTGTCTCTTGTATATTATATATGTCTATGTATGTGGTGTGTCCTGTATATTATATATGTCAATGTGTGTGTGGTGTCTCCTGTATATTATATATGTCTATGTGTGTGTGTCCTGTATATTATATATGTCTATGTGTGTGTGGTGTCTCCTGTATATTATATATGTCTATGTGTGTGTGGTGGGTCCTGTATATTATATATGTCTATGTGTGTGTGGTGGGTCCTGTATATTATATATGTCTATGTGTGTGTGGTGTCTCCTGTATATTATATATGTCTATGTGTGTGTGGTGTCTCCTGTATATTATACATTTCTATGTGTGTGGTGTCTCCTTTATATTATATATTTCTATGTGTGTGTGGTGTGTGCTGTATATTATATATGTCTATGTGTGTGGTGTCTCCTTTATATTATATATTTCTATGTGTGTGTGGTGTGTGCTGTATATTATATATGTCTATGTGTGTGTGGTGGGTCCTGTATATTATATATGTCTATGTGTGTGTGGTGTCTCCTGTATATTATACATTTCTATGTGTGTGGTGTCTCCTGTATATTATATATTTCTATGTGTGTGTGGTGTCTCCTGTATATTATATATGTCTATGTGTGTGTGGTGTCTCCTGTATATTATATATGTCTATGTGTGTGTGGTGTGTGCTGTATATTATACATTTATATGTGTGTGGTGTGTCCTGTATATTATATATGTCTATGTGTGTGTGGTGTCTCTTGTATATTATATATGTCTATGTATGTGGTGTGTCCTGTATATTATATATGTCTATGTGTGTGTGGTGTCTCCTGTATATTATATATGTCTATGTGTGTGTGTCCTGTATATTATATATGTCTATGTGTGTGTGGTGTCTCCTGTATATTATATATGTCTATGTGTGTGTGGTGGGTCCTGTATATTATATATGTCTATGTGTGTGTGGTGGGTCCTGTATATTATATATGTCTATGTGTGTGTGGTGTCTCCTGTATATTATACATTTCTATGTGTGTGGTGTCTCCTTTATATTATATATTTCTATGTGTGTGTGGTGTGTGCTGTATATTATATATGTCTATGTGTGTGGTGTCTCCTTTATATTATATATTTCTATGTGTGTGTGGTGTGTGCTGTATATTATATATGTCTATGTGTGTGTGGTGGGTCCTGTATATTATATATGTCTATGTGTGTGTGGTGTCTCCTGTATATTATACATTTCTATGTGTGTGGTGTCTCCTGTATATTATATATTTCTATGTGTGTGTGGTGTCTCCTGTATATTATATATGTCTATGTGTGTGTGGTGTCTCCTGTATATTATATATGTCTATGTGTGTGTGGTGTGTGCTGTATATTATACATTTATATGTGTGTGGTGTCTCCTGTATATTATATATGTCTATGTGTGTGTGGTGTCTCCTGTATATTATACATTTCTATGTGTGTGGTGTCTCCTGTATATTATATATTTCTATGTGTGTGTGGTGTCTCCTGTATATTATATATGTCTATGTGTGTGTGGTGTCTCCTGTATATTATATATGTCTATGTGTGTGTGGTGTGTGCTGTATATTATACATTTATATGTGTGTGGTGTCTCCTGTATATTATATATGTCTATGTGTGTGTGGTGTGTCCTGTATATTATATATGTCTATGTGTGGGTGGTGGGTCCTGTATATTATATATTTCTATGTGTGTGTGGTGGGTCCTGTATATTATATATGTCTATGTGTGTGTGGTGGGTCCTGTATATTATATATGTCTATGTGTGTGTGGTGTCTCCTGTATATTATATATGTGTGTGTGTGGTGGGTCCTGTATATTATATATGTCTATGTGTGTGTGGTGGGTCCTGTATATTATATATGTCTATGTGTGTGTGGTGTCTCCTGTATATTATATATGTCTATGTGTGGGTGGTGGGTCCTGTATATTATATATGTCTATGTGTGGGTGGTGTGTCCTGTATATTATATATGTCTATGTGTGGGTGGTGTGTCCTGTATATTATATATGTCTATGTGTGTGTGGTGTCTCCTGTATATTATATATGTCTATGTGTGGGTGGTGGGTCCTGTATATTATATATTTCTATGTGTGTGGTGTCTCCTGTATATTATATATGTCTATGTGTGTGTGTGGTGGGTCCTGTATATTATATATGTCTATGTGTGTGTGGTGGGTCCTGTATATTATATATGTCTATGTGTGTGTGGTGTCTCCTGTATATTATATATGTCTATGTGTGGGTGGTGGGTCCTGTATATTATATATGTCTATGTGTGGGTGGTGTGTCCTGTATATTATATATGTCTATGTGTGGGTGGTGTCTCCTGTATATTATATATGTCTATGTGTGTGTGGTGTGTCCTGTATATTATATATGTCTATGTGTGGGTGGTGTCTCCTGTATATTATATATTTCTATGTGTGTGGTGTCTCCTGTATATTATATATGTCTATGTGTGTGTGGTGTGTCCTGTATATTATATATGTCTATGTGTGGGTGGTGTGTCCTGTATATTATATATGTCTATGTGTGTGTGGTGTGTCCTGTATATTATATATGTCTATGTGTGTGTGGTGTGTCCTGTATATTATATATTTCTATGTGTGTGGTGTCTCCTGTATATTATATATGTCTATGTGTGGGTGGTGTGTCCTGTATATTATATATGTCTATGTGTGGGTGGTGTCTCCTGTATATTATATATGTCTATGTGTGGGTGGTGTCTCCTGTATATTACATCACCTTGTGGCCCAATAAGCAGAGAAACATGTGGAAATAGGAAGGAGAGGTATTGTGTGACCCATGGGGTCATAGAGGGGGAATGCTCTATCAGACACATGGGGAGAAGACGCAAGGGGGATGTAGGCTTTAAAGGTACAGTAAACCTGCATGGGAAGATGAAGGGCGGTGGGATATGATGAGGACAGATATGGCAGAAGGGAGGTTTGGACTGAAGTTGTATGATGGAAGCAGGATGAAGCAGATATGAGGAGCAGGGGGAGAAGGAGAAATACGCTAAAGGCTCCTAAATTATAAAACAGGCATGAAGCTTAGAGCAGTGAGCATATATTGGTAACCGCCGGCAAGGTCGCCATCGCCAATTTCAGGACCCCTCACTGAAAAAAATTCATATTAAGTGCTAAACTATGAAGGGGGAGATTTTTTTTGTGCCCTGGGAAGTGCCCACTTCCCAGGGCTCTGCCTACACACATACACAGCCACACTAACACACACACCTACACAGACACACTTAGTCATCATTACACACACACACACATATACATACACTTACAGAGACACCCTTATACACACTGTCACACACACACTTACACACACATTTAGTCATCATGACACATACACACACACATATACATACACTTACAGAGACACACTTAGTCATCATTACACACACACACACACACACACACATATACATACACTTACAGAGACACCCTTATACACACTGTCACACACACACATTTAGTCATCATTACACATACACACATATACATACACTTACAGAGACACCTTTATACACACTGTCACACACACACATTTAGTCATCATGACACATACACACATATACATACACTTACAGAGACACCTTTATACACACTGTCACACACACACCTACACAGACACACTTAGTCATCATTACACACACACACACATATACATACACTTACAGAGACACCTTTATACACACTGTCACACACACACTTACACACACATTTAGTCATCATTACACATACACACACACACACACATATACATACACTTACAGAGACACACTTAGTCATCATTACACACACACACACACACATATACATACACTTACAGAGACACCCTTATACACACTGTCACACACACATTTAGTCATCATTACACATACACACATATACATACACTTACAGAGACACCTTTATACACACTGTCACACACACACACTTACACACACATTTAGTCATCATGACACATACACACATATACATACACTTACAGAGACACCTTCATACACACTGTCACACACACACTTACACACACATTTAGTCATCATTACACATACACACACACACATATACATACACTTACAGAGACACACTTAGTCATCATTACACACACACACACACACACATATACATACACTTACAGAGACACCCTTATACACACTGTCACACACACACTTACACACACACACATTTAGTCATCATTACACATACACACATATACATACACTTACAGAGACACCTTTATACACACTGTCACACACACACACATTTAGTCATCATGACACATACACACATATACATACACTTACAGAGACACCTTTATACACACTGTCACACACACACACTTACACACACATTTAGTCATCATGACACATACACACATATACATACACTTACAGAGACACCCTTATACACACTGTCACACACACACATTTAGTCATAATGACACATACACACATATACATACACTTACAGAGACACCTTTATACACACTGTCACACACACACTTACACACACATTTAGTCATCATGACACATAAACACATATACATACACTTACAGAGACACTCTTATACACACTGTCACACACACACTTACACACACATTTAGTCATCATGACACATACACACATATACATACACTTACAGAGACACCTTTATACACACTGTCACACACACACTTACACACACACACATTTAGTCATCATTACACATACACACATATACATACACTTACAGAGACACCTTTATACACACTGTCACACACACACTTACACACACACATTTAGTCATCATGACACATACACACATATACATACACTTACAGAGACACCTTTATACACACTGTCACACACACACTTACACACACATTTAGTCATCATGACACATACACACATATACATACACTTACAGAGACACCTTTATACACACTGTCACACACACACTTACACACACACATTTAGTCATCATGACACATACACACATATACATACACTTACAGAGACACCTTTATACACACTGTCACACACACACTTACACAGACATTTAGTCATCATGACACATACACACATATACATACACTTACAGAGACACCTTTATACACACTGTCACACACACACTTACACAGACATTTAGTCATCATGACACATACACACATATACATACATACACTTACAGAGACACCCTTATACACACAGATACACAAATAAATATACATACTTAGACACACAGTCACACTTACAGACAGTAACACACACAGTGACTCACACACAGAGAAATACACACAATTACACAGACAGAGAAATACACCCACATTGACACACCCACACACATTGACACACCCACACACATTGACACACCCACACACATTGACACACCCACACACATTGACACACCCACACACATTGACACACCCACACACATTGACACACCCACACACATTGACACACCCACACACATTGACACACCCACACACATTGACACACACTTACGCACTTTAATTTAAAATAGTTTTACTATTGGTCCTCCTCCGTGCTTAGTTAATTTAATTTGCAGGGAGGAGGACGTTTCCGGGGTTGTCTGCATAGGGAGAACACAGCCGGCCAGTCGCTGCCCGTGTGACTCATGGAGGTAGAAGCTAGCGCTAGCCACTCCTCTAGGGTCCCTGGCCAGCTTCTACCCCATCGTGACTGTCTCCATGTGACAGCGGGGGCCCGGGTCAGATGCCATGTTTACCCGCATTTTTTTTTAAAGGGCCGGGCCCGTGATGAGTGTATTGCCCGTCACCCCGCGATGGCCGCCCTGAGCGCCGGTATGGCTCCATACATTTTTTTTTCCTAAAGCCCCTGATATTTTGCAAACCTAGCAACACCTCTGGTAACTGTGACTCTCTATGTGTGTATTTGAGAGAGAATGTGTATATGTGTATATGTAAGTGTGGCTGTGTGTATGTGTATGAATGTGTGTGTGACTGTGTGTATGTGTGACTGTGTGTATGTGTGACTGTGTGTATGTGTATGCATGTGTTAATGTGTGTGTGACTATATATATTGTCACAAAGTGAATTCTGACAGTCTGACTGACTGGGGTTCTTGGAGGGGCCTGAGGGCCAAACACCTGCCTGTAGATTATGGACTACCTTACTTCTGGCTCCAGATTAAAGTGGCTAGATACTGCTTTACTGGTGATGTGTTTAAGTTTTCTATTGTTTAATCAAGTGTTATCTGATTGCAGTTTGGTGTATATGTGCTGTGTAAATCACAAATAAAGAGTTCTTCAATCTTGCTGTACCTAACTGCTAGATGTCCTGTCTATTTGGGTACAAAGAGCAAGGGTCCAGAAAGACTTGCTGGGTGAATGCTGAGCTGTAATTGGGGGCTAAGGAGGTGATTTCCCACAACGGACAGAGGGTCTACTTCGTACGGTAGACGGTCCGTTACATATATATATATATATACACACACACACACACACACACACACGTACATATGTATGCATATACAGTGGATATAAAAAGTCTACACACCCCTGTTAAAATGTCAGGTTTCTGTGCTGGTTTCTGTGCTGGAAAAAAATTAGACAAAGATAAATCATTTCAGAACTTTTTCCACCTTTATTGTGACCTATAAACTGTACAACTCAATTGAAAAACAAACTGAAATCTTTTAGATAGAGGGAAGAAAAAATATAAAAATAAAATAATGTGGTTGCATAAGTGTGCACACCCTCTTATAACTGGGGATGTAGCTGTGCTCAGAATTAAGCAATCACATTCCAAATCATGTTAAATAGGAGTCAGCATACACCTGCCATCATTTAAAGTGCCTCTGATTAACCCCAAATAAAGTTCAGCTGCTCTAGTTGGTCTTTCCTGAAATGTTCTTAGTCGCATCCCACAGCAAAAGCCATGGTCCACCGAGAGCTTCCAAAGCATCAGAGGGATCTCATTGTTAGAAGGTATCAGTCAGGAGAAGGGTACAAAAGAATTCCCAAGGCATTAGATATACCATGGAACACAGTGAGGACAGTCATCATCAAGTGGAGAAAATATGGCACAACAGTGACATTACCAAGAACTGGAGCTCCCTCCAAAATAGATGAAAAGACGAGAAGATAACTGATCTGGGAGGCCACCAAGAGGCCTACAGCAACATTAAAGGAGCTGCAGGAATATCTGGCAAGTACTGGCTGTGTGGTACATGTGACAACAATCTCCCGTATTCTTCATATGTCTGGGCTATGGGGTAGAGTGACAAGACGAAAGCCTTTTCTTACGAAGAAAAACATCCAAGCCAGGCTACATTTTGCAAAAACACATCTGAAGTCTCCCAAAAGCATGTGGGAAAAGGTGTTATGGTCTGATGAAACCAAGGTTAAACTTTTTGGCCATAATTCCAAAATATATGTTTGGTGCAAAAACAACACTGCACATCACCAAAAGAACACCATACCCACAGTGAAGCATGGTGGTGGCAGCATCATGCTTTGGGGCTGTTTTTCTTCAGCTGGAACTGGGGCCTTAGTTAAGATAGAGGGAATTATGAACAGTTCCAAATACCAGTCAATATTGGCACAAAACCTTCAGGCTTCTGCTAGAAAGCTGAACATGAAGAGGAACTTCATCTTTCAGCATGACAACGACCCAAAGCATCCATCCAAATCAACAAAGGAATGGCTTCACCAGAAGAAGATTAAAGTTTTGGAATGGCCCAGCCAGAGCCCAGACCTGAATCCGATTGGAAATCTGTGGGGTGATCTGAAGAGGGCTGTGCACAGGAGACGCCCTCGCAATATGACAGATTTGGAGTGTTTTTGCAAAGAAGAGTGGGCAAATCTTGCCAAGTCAAAATGTGCCATGCTGATAGACTCATACCCAAAAAGACTGAGTGCTGTAATAAAATCAAAAGGTGCTTCAACAAAGTATTAGTTTAAGGGTGTGCACACTTATACAACCACATTATTTTATTTTTATATTTTTTCTTCCCTCTGCCTAAAAGATTTCAGTTTGTTTTTCAATTGAGTTGTACAGTTTATAGGTCACATTAAAGGTGGAAAAAGTTCTGAAATGATTTATCTTTGTCTCATTTTTTTCCAGCACAGAAACCTGACATTTTAACAGGGGTGTGTAGACTTTTTATATCCACTGTATATATACACACACACACACATTATATATTATATATATACACACACATTATATATTATATATATACACACACATTATACATTTACGGTGAAGTGGCCCACTGCCCCCCTGCTATAGGGTCTACTAAGGAAGCTCCGAAAATGTGGAATTTTCTGTAATTTGTCTACTCGGTATGGCCAATTTTTATCTCTGAATCAGCAGTTTTGTTTAAATTCATGCCCATCTTCGGCCATATTCGGTACGGGGAAAATGATCTGACTATTCAGTAAGCCCCTCAAATGGTCCTGAATTCATCTATATTGCAGGCATTTTAATTCTCCTGATATTAGATGGAGAATGAAATAGAGAAGTGTAGAATAAAGTGTCATTGGCCAGACCCCACCAGGCCATAAACAGCCATGCACTGAATAACAATATAATTATGTGTGTATATTCAACCTTCTGAACAATGACCTCTCCTTCCTCTGTTGAATGTTTCCTTCCCTCAGTAATCTGGGCGGTACCTGTTGGGATAGTAATCTGGGCGCTACCTGTTGGGATGGTAATCTGGGCGCTACCTGTTGGGATAGTAATCTGGGCGCTACCTGTTGGGATAGTAATCTGGGCGCTACCTGTTGGGATAGTAATCTGGGCGCTACCTGTTGGGATAGTAATCTGGGCGGTACCTGTTGGGATAGTAATCTGGGCGCTACCTGTTGGGATAGTAATCTGGGCGCTACCTGTTGGGATAGTAATCTGGGCGCTACCTGTTGGGATAGTAATCTGGGCGCTACCTGTTGGGATAGTAATCTGGGCGGTACCTGTTGGGATGGTAATCTGGGCGCTACCTGTTGGGATAGTAATCTGGGCGCTACCTGTTGGGATAGTAATCTGGGCGCTACCTGTTGGGATAGTAATCTGGGCGCTACCTGTTGGGATAGTAATCTGGGCGCTACCTGTTGGGATAGTAATCTGGGCGGTACCTGTTGGGATAGTAATCTGGGCGCTACCTGTTGGGATAGTAATCTGGGCGGTACCTGTTGGGATAGTAATCTGGGCGGTACCTGTTGGGATAGTAATCTGGGCGCTACCTGTTGGGATAGTAATCTGGGCGCTACCTGTTGGGATAGTAATCTGGGCGCTACCTGTTGGGATAGTAATCTGGGCGCTACCTGTTGGGATAGTTATCTGGGCGCTACCTGTTGGGATAGTAATCTGGGCGCTACCTGTTGGGATAGTAATCTGGGCGGTACCTGTTGGGATAGTAATCTGGGCGGTACCTGTTGGGATGGTAATCTGGGCGGTACCTGTTGGGATGGTAATCTGGGTGGTACCTGTTGGGATAGTAATCTGGGCGGTACCTGTTGGGATAGTAATCTGGGCGCTACCTGTTGGGATAGTAATCTGGGCGCTACCTGTTGGGATAGTAATCTGGGCGGTACCTGTTGGGATGGTAATCTGGGCGGTACCTGTTGGGATAGTAATCTGGGCGCTACCTGTTGGGATAGTAATCTGGGCGCTACCTGTTAGTATAGTTATCTGGGCGCTACCTGTTGGGATAGTAATCTGGGCGGTACCTGTTGGGATAGTAATCTGGGCGGTACCTGTTGGGATAGTAATCTGGGCGCTACCTGTTGGGATAGTAATCTGGGCAGTACCTGTTGAGATAGTAATCTGGTCGTACCTGTTGGCATAGTAATCTGGGTGGTACCTGTTGGGATAGTAATCTGGGTGTACCTGTTGGGATAGTAATCTGGGCAGTATCTGTTGGGATAGTAATCTGGCCGTTACCTGTTGAGATAGTAATCTGGTCGTACCTGTTGGGATAGTAATCTGGGCAGTATCTGTTGGGATAGTAATCTGGGTGGTACCTGTTGGGATAGTAATCTGGGCAGTATCTGTTGGGATAGTAATCTGGCCGTTACCTGTTGAGATAGTAATCTGGTCGTACCTGTTGGCATAGTAATCTGGGTGGTACCTGTTGGGATAGTAATCTGGGCAGTATCTGTTGGGATAGTAATCTGGGTGGCACCTGTTGGGATAGTAATATGGTCGTACCTGTTGGGATATAGCGTATCCAATGATGACGTCTCCCTCGGGGAGGTCCCAGGAAACGGTGGCGGAATTGGCCTTCAGCTGTGTCACAGTCACATTCACTGGAGACGGAGGTCTGTCTAATGAGAGAAAACCAGTTATGAACAGTCACAGAGAGACAGTCAGACATGAGCAGCCGTCAAAGTGAGACAGTCTGCTAGGAGCAGCCGGACAAAGAGAGACAGTCTGCCAGGAGCAGCCGGACACAAAGAGACAGTCTGCCAGGAGCAGCCAGGCAAAGAGAGACAGTCTGCCAGGAGCAGTAGGACACAGAGAGACCATCTGCCAGGAGAAGTCATACACAGAGAGACAGTCTGCCAGGAGCAGTCGGACAAAGTGTGACAGACTGCCAGGAGCAGCTGGACACAGAGAGACAGTCTGCCAGGAGCAGCCAGACAAATAGAGACAGTCTGCCAGGAGCAGTCATACGCAGAGAGAGAGAGAGACAGTCTGCCAGGAGCAGCCAGACAAATAGAGACAGTCTGTCAGGAGCAGCCATACGCAGAGAGAGAGAGAGTCTGCCAGGAGCAGCCGGACACAGAGAGACAGTCTGCCAGGAACAGCCATACACAGAGAGACACTCTGCCAGGAGCAGTCGGACAAAGTGAGACATACTGCCAGGAACAGCCAGGCAAAGAGAGACAGTCTGCCAGGAGCAGCCGGACACAGAGAGACAGTCTGCCAGGAGAAGTCATACACAGAGAGACAGTCTGCCAGGAGCAATCGAACACAGAGATACAGTATGCCAGGAGAAGTCATACACAGAGAGACAGTCTGCCAGGAGCAGTCGGACAAAGTGAGACAGACTGCCAGGAGCAGCTGGACACAGAGAGACAGTCTGCCAGGAGCAGCCAGACAAATAGAGACAGTCTGCCATGAGCAGCCAGGAGCACAGAGAGAGAGAGTCTGCCAGGAGCAGCCGGACACAGAGAGACAGTCTGCCAGGAGCAGTCATTCACAGAGAGACAGTCTGCCAGGAGCAGTCATACACATAGAGACAGTCTGCCAGGAGCAGTCGGGCAAAGTGAGACAGACTGCTAGGAGCAGCCGGACAAAGAGAGCCAGTCTGCCAGGAGCAGCCGGACACAAAGAGACAGTCTGCCAGGAGCAGCCAGGCAAAGAGAGACAGTCTGCCAGGAGAAGTCATACACAGAGAGACAGTCTGCCAGGAGCAGTCGGACAAAGTGAGACAGACTGCCAGGAGCAGCCAGACAAATAGAGACAGTCTGCCAGGAGCAGTCATACCCAGAGAGAGAGAGACAGTCTGCCAGGAGCAGCCAGACAAATAGAGACAGTCTGCCAGGAGCAGCTGGACACAGAGAGACAGTCTGCCAGGAGCAGTCGGACAAAGTGAGACAGACTGCCAGGAGCAGCCAGACAAATAGAGACAGTCTGCCAGGAGCAGTCATACCCAGAGAGAGAGAGACAGTCTGCCAGGAGCAGCCAGACAAATAGAGACAGTCTGCCAGGAGCAGCTGGACACAGAGAGACAGTCTGCCAGGAGCAGCTGGACACAGAGAGACAGTCTGCCAGGAGCAGCCAGACAAATAGAGACAGTCTGCCAGGAGCAGCCATACGCAGAGAGAGAGAGAGTCTGCCAGGAGCAGCCGGACACAGAGAGACAGTCTGCCAGGAGCAGTCATACACATAGAGACAGTCTGCCAGGAGCAGTCGGGCAAAGTGAGACAGACTGCCAGGAGCAGCCATACACCGAGAGACTGTCTGCCAGGAGCAGTCATACATAGAGAGAGAGTCTGCCAGGAGCAGCCGGACACAGAGAGACAGTCTGCCAGGAGCAGTCATACACATAGAGACAGTCTGCCAGGAGCACCCAGACACAGAGAGACAGTCTGCCAGGAGCACCCAGATACAGAGAGACAGTCTGCCAGGACCAGCCGGACACAAAGAGACAGTCTGCCAGGAGCAGTCGGACACAGAGAGACAGTCTGCCAGGAGAAGTCATACACAGAGAGACAGTCTGCCAGGAGCACCCAGACACAGAGAGACAGTCTGCCAGGAGCACCCAGATACAGAGAGACAGTCTGCCAGGACCAGCTGGACACAAAGAGACAGTCTGCCAGGAGCAGTCGGACACAGAGAGACAGTCTGCCAGGAGAAGTCATACACAGAGAGACAGTCTGCCAGGAGCAGTCGGACAAAGTGAGACAGACTGCCAGGAGCAGCTGGACACAGAGAGACAGTCTGCCAGGAGCAGCCGGACACAGAGAGACAGTCTGCCAGGAGCAGCCATACGCAGAGAGAGAGAGAGTCTGCCAGGAGCAGCCATACACAGAGAGACAGCCTGCCAGGAGCAGTCATACACAGAGAGACAGCCTGCCAGGAGCAGTCATACACAGAGAGACAGTCTGCCAGGAGAAGTCGGACAAAGTGAGACAGTCTGCCAGGAGAAGTCATACACAGAGAGACAGACTGCCAGGAGCAGTCATACACAGAGAGACAGACTGCCAGGAGCAGCCGGACACAGAGAGACAGACTGCCAGGAGCACCCAGACACAGAGAGACAGTCTGCCAGGAGAAGTCATACACAGAGAGACAGTCTGCCAGGAGCAGTCGGACAAAGTGAGACAGACTGCCAGGAGCAGCCGGACACAGAGAGACAGTCTGCCAGGAGCAGCCAGACAAATAGAGACAGTCTGCCAGGAGCAGCCATACGCAGAGAGAGAGAGAGTCTGCCAGTCATACACAGAGAGACAGCCTGCAAGGAGCAGTCATACACAGAGAGACAGTCTGCCAGGAGAAGTCGGACAAAGTGAGACAGACTGCCAGGAGCAGCTGGACACAGAGAGACAGTCTGCCAGGAGAAGTCATACACAGAGAGACAGACTGCCAGGAGCAGTCATACACAGAGAGACAGACTGCCAGGAGCAGCCGGACACAGAGAGACAGACTGCCAGGAGCACCCAGACACAGAGAGACAGTCTGCCAGGAGAAGTCATACACAGAGAGACAGTCTGCCAGGAGCAGTCATACACAGAGAGACAGTCTGCCAGGAGCAGTCATACACAGAGAGACAGTCTGCCAGGAGAAGTCATACACAGAGAGACAGTCTGCCAGGAGAAGTCATACACAGAGAGACAGTCTGCCAGGAGCAGTCATACACAGAGAGACAGACTGCCAGGAGCAGCCGGACACAGAGAGACAGCCTGCCAGGAATAGTCATACACAGAGAGACAGCCTGCCAGGAGCAGTCATACACAGAGAGACAGTCTGCCAGGAGCAGTCATACACAGAGAGACAGTCTGCCAGGACCAGCCAGACACAGAGAGACAGTCTGCCAGGAGCACCCACACACAGAGAGACAGTCTGCCAGGAGGAGCCATACACAGAGACACAGATGCCAGGAGCAGCCGGACACAGAGAGACAGACTGCCAGGAGCACCCAGACACAGAGAGACAGTCTGCCAGGAGAAGTCATACACAGAGAGACAGTCTGCCAGGAGAAGTCATACACAGAGAGACAGTCTGCCAGGAGAAGTCATACAGAGAGACAGTCTGCCAGGAGCAGCCGGACACAGCTTACAATATAGACAAACAGGAAAGATGTGGCAGAACTTGGCAGGGGCACAGCCATCTGCTACATCTGGCCTGGGGCAAATAACACTCCCCTGCACCCAGATACCTGAGGCTCTGCTTCATACTCTGACTCAGCCCTATCCCAGAATCCCTCATAATGTTGCTCAGCCCATATCCCAGAATCCCTCATAATGTGGCTCAGCCCGTATCCCAGAATCCCTCACACTCTGACTCAGCCCTATCCCAGAATCCCTCATAATGTTGCTCAGCCCATATCCCAGAATCCCTCATAATGTGGCTCAGCCCGTATCCCAGAATCCCTCACACTCTGACTCAGCCCTATCCCAGAATCCCTCATAATGTGGCTCAGCCCATATCCCAGAATCCCTCATAATGTGGCTCAGCCCATATCCCAGAATCCCTCACACTCTGACTCAGCCGTATCCCAGAATCCCTCACAATCCGGTTCAGCCCGTATCCCAGAATCCCTCACACTCCGTCTCAGCCTGTATTCCTCACACTCGCACTCAGCCAGTATCCCAGAATTCCTTACACTCTGGCTCAGCCCGTATCCCAGAATCCCTCACACTCCGTCTCAGCCTGTATTCCTCACACTCGCACTCAGCCAGTATCCCAGAATTCCTTACACTCTGGCTCAGCCCGTATCCCAGAATCCCTCACACTCCGTCTCAGCCTGTATTCCTCACACTCGCACTCAGCCAGTATCCCAGAATTCCTTACACTCTGGCTCAGCCCGTATCCCAGAATCCCTCACACTCCGTCTCAGCCTGTATTCCTCACACTCGCACTCAGCCAGTATCCCAGAATTCCTTACACTCTGGCTCAGCCCGTATCCCAGAATCCCTCACACTCCGGCTCAGCCTGTATTCCTCACACTCGCACTCAGCCAGTATCCCAGAATTCCTTACACTCTGGCTCAGCCCGTATCCCAGAATCCCTCACACTCCGGCTCAGCCTGTATTCCTCACACTCGCACTCAGCCAGTATCCCAGAATTCCTTACACTCTGGCTCAGCCCGTATCCCAGAATCCCTCACACTCCGGCTCAGCCTGTATTCCTCACACTCGCACTCAGCCAGTATCCCAGAATTCCTTACACTGTGGCTCAGCCCATCAGGGCCGCCACCAGGAATTTCAGGGCTTCTTACTGAACACATTTTCTGCCCCACCCCGACAATATCTCCCACTCACCCCACCTACCCTCACAAGCATGTTATCCAGGTCTAGTGTAATATGGAGGGTGGTTCGGAGCAGTTTGTCAATGGCCAGTAATATTTTGCCCTCAATATGCCATTCCTTTGCCATTTAATATGCCATTCTTTTGCCATTTATTATGCCATTCTTTTACCTCAATATGCCATTTAATATGCAGTATTTTGCCCCTCAATATGCCATTCTTTTGCCAATTAATACGCCAGTATTTTGACCCTCAATTTGCCAGTATTTTGACCCTCAATATGCCAGGATTTTACCCCTCAGTATGCTAGTTAAGTTTATTTTATTGAAGCCGCGAGGCCGGAGGGGAGCGCAGAACGCTCTGATGGCATGCCTGCAGCCCATATCCCAGAATCCCTCACACTCTGGCTCAGCCCGTATTCCAGAATACCTCATACTGTGGCTAAGCCCTTATCCCAGAATACCTCACACCCTGGCATGGCCTGTATCCCAGAATCCCTCATACTCTGGCTCAGCCCATATCCCAGAATCCCTCACACTCTGGCTTGGCCTGTGTCCCAAATATCCCTCACACCCTGACATGGCCCGTATCCCAGAATCCCTCACACTCTGGCTCAGCCCGTTTTCCAGAATACCTCATACTGTGGCTAAGCCCTTATCCCAGAATACCTCACACCCTGGCATGGCCTGTATCCCAGAATCCCTCATACTCTGGCTCAGCCCATATCCCAGAATCCCTCACACTCTTGCGCAGCTAGTATCACAGAATACCTGATAATATGGCTCAGCCCGTTTCCCAGAATCCCTCACATGCTGCCTTGGCTTGTATCCCAGAATCCCTCACACTCTGGCTCAGCCCGTATCCCTTAATCCCTCACACTCTGGCTCAGCCCATATCCCAGAATCCCTCACATACAGCATTGGCTTGTATCCCAAAATCCCTCACACTCTGGCTTGGCCTGTGTCGCAAAATACCTCACACCATCGCATACCCCGTATCCCAGAATACCTCACACCCTGGCATTGCCTGTATCCCAGAATCCCTCACACTCTGGCTCAGCCTGTATCCCAGAATACCTCACACTCTGGCTCAGCCTGTATCCCAGAATCCCTCACACTCTGGCTCAGCCCATATCCCAGAATCCCTCACGTACAGCATTTGCTTGTATCCCAAAATCCCTCACACTCTGGCTTGGCCTGTGTCCCAAATATCCCTCACACCCTGACATGGCCCGTATCCCAGAATCCCTCACACTCTGGCTCAGCCCGTATCCCAGAATACCTCATACTGTGGCTCAGCCCGTATCCCAGAATACCTCACACCCTGGCATGGCCTGTATCCCAGAATCCCTCACACTCTGGCTCAGCCCATAGCCCAGAATCCCTCACACTCTTGCGCAGCCAGTATCCCAAAATACCTGAAAATGTGGCTCAGCCCGTATCCCAGAATCCCTCACATGCTGCCTTGGCTTGTATCCCAGAATCCCTCACACTCTGGCTCAGCCCGTATCCCAGAATCCCTCACACTCTGGCTCATCCCGTATCCCAGAATCCCTCACACTCTGGCTCAGCCCGTATCCCAGAATCCCTCACACTCTGGCTCAACCCATATCCCAGAATCCCTCACGTACTGCATTGGCTTGTATCCCAAAATCCCTCACGCTCTGGCTTGGCCTGTGTCCCAAAATCCCTCACACCCTGGCATGGCCCGTATCCCAGGATTCCTCACACTCTGGCTCAGCCTGTATCACTCGCACTCAGGAATTATCCCAGAATTCCTCACAATCTGGCTCATCCTGTATCCCAGAATCCCTCACACTCTTATTCAGCCCATATCCCAGAATCCCTCAAACTCTGGCTCAGCCCGTATCCCAGAATCCGTCACACTCTGGCTTGGCCTGTGTCCCAGAATCCCTCACACCCTGGCATGGCCCGTATCACAGGATACCTCACACTCTAGCTCAGCCCGTATCCCAGAATCCCTCACATCCTGGCATGGCCTGTATCCCAGAATCCCTCAAACTCTTGCTCAGTCCATATCCCAGAATCCCACACACTCTTGCTCAGCCAGTATCACAGAATACCTCATAATGTGGCTCAGCCAGTATCACGGAATACCTCATAATGTGGCTCAGCCCGTATCCCAGAATCCCTCACAACCTGGCATGGGCCGTATCCCAGAATCCCTCACACTCTGGCTCAGCCCGTATCCCAGAATACCTCATAATGTGGCTCAGCCAGTATCCCAGAATCCCTCACACTCTGGCTCAGCCCATATCCCAGAATCCCTCACACTCTGGCTCGGCCATTATCCCAGAATTCCATACGCTGAGCCCGTATCCTAGAATTCCTCACACTCTTGCTCAGCCAGTATCACAGAATACATCACAATGTGGCTCAGCCTGTATCCCAGGATTCCTCACACTCTGGCTCAGCCCGTATCCCAGAATCTCTCACACTCTGGCTCAGCCCGTATCCCAGAATCACTCACACCCTTGCATGGCCTGTATAACAGAATCCCTCACACCCTGGCATGGCCTGTATAACAGAATCCCTCACACTCTTGTTCAGCCCATATCCCAGAATCCCTCAAACTCTGGCTCAGCCAGTATCCCAGAATCCCTCACAGCCTGGCATGGGCCGTATCCCAGGATTCCTCACACTCTGGCTCAGCCCGTATCCCAGAATCCCTCACAGCCTGGCATGGGCCGTATCCCAGAATCCCTCACACCCTGGCATGGCCCTTATCCCAGGATTCCTCACACTCTGGCTCAGCCTGTATCCCAGAATCCCTCACACTCTGGCTTAGCCCATATCCCAGAATCCCTCATAATGTGGCTCAGCCTGTATCCCAGAATCCCTCACACTCCGACTAAGGCCGTATCCCAGAATCCCTCACAGCCTGGCATGGCCTGTTTCCAAGAATCCCTCACACTCTTGCTCAGCCCGTATCCCAGAATCTCTCACACTCTGGCTCAGCCCGTATCCCAGAATCCCTCACACACTGCCTTGGCCTGTGTCCCAGAATCCCTCACACCCTGGCATGGCACGTATCTCAGGATTCCTCACACTCTGGCTCAGCCTGTATCCCAGAATCCCTCACACTCTGGCTTAGCCCATATCCCAGAATCCCTCATAATGTGGCTCAGCCTGTATCCCAGAATCCCTCACACTCCGGCTAAAGCCGTATCCCAGAATCCCTCACAGCCTGGCATGGCCTGTTTCCAAGAATCCCTCACACTCTTGTTCAGCCCATATCCCAGAATCCCTCAAACTCTGGCTCAGCCCGTATCCCAGAATCCGTCACACTCTGGCATAGCCCATATCCCAGAATCCCTCATAATGTGGCTCAGCCTGTATCCCAAAATCCCTCACACTCTGGCTCAGCCGGTATCCCAGAATCACTCATAATGTTGCTCAGCCTGTATCCCAGAATCCCTCACACTCTGGCTTAGCCGGTGTCCCAGAATCCCTCATACTCTCGCTCAGACCATTTCCCAGAATCCCTTGCACATTGGCTCAGGCGTATCGCAGAATCCCTCGCACTCTGGTTCAGCCATTATCCCAGAATCCCTTGCACACTGGCTCAGGCGTATCCCAGAATCCCTCACACTCTGGTCCAGCCATTATCCCAGAATCCCTTGCACACTGGCTCAGGCGTATCCCAGAATCCCTCACACTCTGGTTCAGCCATTATCCCAGAATCCCTCATACTCTCGCTCAGCCCGTATCCCAGAATCCCTCACACTCTGGTTCAGCCATTATCCCAGAATCCCTTGCACACTGGCTCAGGCGTATCCAAGAAACCCTCACACTCTGGTTCAGCCATTATCCCAGAATCCCTCATACTCTCGCTCAGCCCATATCCCAGAATCCCTTGCACACTAGCTTAGGCCGTATCCCAGAATCCCTCACAATGCCTTGAACTTACTTCCTCTCACCAAGCAGAGGTCACAGCTAAAGAGAACCAGCACAGCTGGGTTGAGGTACATGGGGATATAGGCCATCTTCTCCGGCCCTTGGATCGCAGAGTGACAGAAGCAGCACAAATCATTCCTTACAGCCCCCCAACCCTCACATTGTATGGTGAGGCAGGAGCGCACATGTCTGAGGCAGAAGGGGCCACACCATATAAAGTGAGCGCTGGGTCAGAGGAAGGCTGCTGGGATCCTGCACAGAGAAGAAAGAAGATTTACAAGGGGCACAGAGGGGACCCCCAATATCAGTACACACAGTATCCCCGATACCAGCCGATATCAGTACACACAGTATCCCCGATACAAGCCAATACCAGTACACACGGTATCCCCGATACCAGCCGATATCAGTACACACGGTATCCCCGATACCAGCCGATATCAGTACACACGGTATCCCCGATACCAGCCGATATCAGAACACACGGTATCCCCGATACCAGCCAATATCAGTACACACGGTATCCCAGATACCAGCCGATATCAGTACACACAGTATCCCGGATACCAGCCGGTATCAGTACACACAGTATCCCCGATAACAGCCAATAATCAGCACAGTATCCCCGATAACAGCCGATATCAGTACACACGGTATCCCCGATACCAGCCGTTATCAGTAAACACAGTATCCCCGATACCAGCCGCTATCAGTACACACGGTATCACCGATACCAGCCGTTATCAGTACACACAGTATCCCCGATACCAGCCGCTATCAGTACACACGGTATCCCCGATAACAGCCGATATCAGTACACACTATCTCCGATACCAGCCGATATCAGTACACACGGTCTCCCCGATAACAGCCGATTTCAGTACACACTGTATCCCCGATACCAGCCGATATCAGTACACACGGTATCCCCGATACAAGCCGATATCAGTACACGCGGTATCCCCGATACCAGCCGATACCAGTACACGCGGTATCCCCGATACCAGCCGATACCAGTACACGCGGTATCCCCGATACCAGCCGATACCAGTACACGCGGTATCCCCGATACCAGCCGATACCAGTACACGCGGTATCCCCGATACCAGCCGATACCACTACACGCGGTATCCCCGATACCAGCCGATACCAGTACAAGCGGTATCCCCGATACCAGCCGATACCAGTACACACGGTATCCCCGATACCAGCCGATATCAGTACACACGGTATCCCCGATACCAGCCGATATCAGTACATACGGTATCCCCGATACCAGCCGGTATCAGTACACACAGTATCCCCGATAATAGCCGATATCAGAACACACACGGTATTCCCGATACCAGCCGATATCGGTACACACGGTATCCTCGGTACACACGGTATCCCCGATACCAGCCGCTATCAGTACACACGGTTACCCCCTATACCAGCCGATATCGGTACACACAGTATCCCCGATAACAGCCGATATCAGTACACACAGTATCCCCGATACCAGCCGATATCAGTACACACTGTATCCCCGATACCAGCCGATAATCAGTACACACAGTATCCCCGATACCAGCCGATATGAGTACACACAGTATCCCCGATACCAGCCGAAATCAGTACACACTGTATCCCCGATACCAGCCGATATCAGTACACACTATACCCCGATACCAGCCGATATCAGTACACACAGTATCCCCGATACCAGCCGATAATCAGTACACACAGTATCCCCGATACCAGCCGATATCAGTACACACAGTATCCCCGATACCAGCCGATATCAGTACACACTGTATCCCCGATACCAGCCGATATCAGTACACACAGTATCCCCGATACCAGCCGATAATCAGTACACACAGTATCCCCGATACCAGCCGATATCAGTACACACAGTATCCCCGATACCAGCCGATATCAGTACACACAGTATCCCCGATACCAGCCGATATCAGTATACACAGTATCCCCGATACCAGCCGATATCAGTACACACAGTATCCCCGATACCAGCCGATAATCAGTACACACAGTATCCCCGATACCAGCCGATATCAGTACACACAGTATCCCCGATACCAGCCGATATCAGTACACACAGTATCCCCGATACCAGCCGATATCAGTACACACTATATCCCCGATACCAGCCGATATCAGTACACACAGTATCCCCGATACCAGCCGATATCAGTACACACAGTATCCCCGATACCAGCCGATATCAGTACACACAGTATCCCTGATACCAGCCGATATCAGTACACACAGTATCCCTGATACCAGCCGATATCAGTACACACAGTATCCCCGATACCAGCTGATATCAGTACACACAGTATCCCCGATACCAGCCGATATCAGTACACACAGTATCCCCGATACCAGCCGATATCAGTACACACAGTATCCCCGATACCAGCCGATATCAGTACACACAGTATCCCCGATACCAGCCGATATCAGTATACACAGTATCCCCGATACCAGCCGATATCAGTACACACAGTATCCCCGATACCAGCCGATAATCAGTACACACAGTATCCCCGATACCAGCCGATATCAGTACACACAGTATCCCCGATACCAGCCGATATCAGTACACACAGTATCCCCGATACCAGCCGATATCAGTACACACTATATCCCCGATACCAGCCGATATCAGTACACACAGTATCCCCGATACCAGCCGATATCAGTACACACAGTATCCCCGATACCAGCCGATATCAGTACACACAGTATCCCTGATACCAGCCGATATCAGTACACACAGTATCCCTGATACCAGCCGATATCAGTACACACAGTATCCCCGATACCAGCTGATATCAGTACACACAGTATCCCTGATACCAGCCGATATCAGTACACACAGTATCCCCGATACCAGCCGATATCAGTACACACAGTATCCCCGATACCAGCCGATACCAGTACACACTGTATCCCCGATACCAGCCGATACCAGTACACACAGTATCCCCGATACCAGCCGATATCAGTACACACAGTATCCCCGATACCAGCCGATATCAGTACACACAGTATCCCCGATCCCAGCCGATATCAGTACACACTATATCCCCGATACCAGCCGATATCAGTACACACAGTATCCCTGATACCAGCCGATATCAGTACACACAGTATCCCCGATACCAGCCGATATCAGTACACACAGTATCCCTGATACCAGCCGATATCAGTACACACAGTATCCCTGATACCAGCCGATATTAGTACACACAGTATCCCCGATACCAGCTGATATCAGTACACACAGTATCCCTGATACCAGCCGATATCAGTACACACAGTATCCCCGATACCAGCCGATATCAGTACACACAGTATCCCCGATACCAGTACACACTGTATCCCCGATACCAGCCGATACCAGTACACACAGTATCCCCGATACCAGCCGATATCAGTACACACAGTATCCCCGATACTAGCCGATATCAGTACACACAGTATCCCCGATACCAGCCGATATCAGTACACACAGTATCCCCGATACCAGCCGATACCAGTACACACAGTATCCCCGATACCAGCCGATATCAGTACACACAGTATCCCCGATACCAGCCGATATCAGTACACACAGTATCCCCGATACCAGCCGATACCAGTACACACTGTATCCCCGATACCAGCCGATACCAGTACACACAGTATCCCCGATACCAGCCGATATCAGTACACACAGTATCCCCGATACCAGCCGATATCAGTACACACAGTATCCCCGATACCAGCCGATACCAGTACACACTGTATCCCCGATACCAGCCGATACCAGTACACACAGTATCCCCGATACCAGCCGATATCAGTACACACAGTATCCCCGATACCAGCCGATACCAGTACACACTGTATCCCCGATACCAGCCGATACCAGTACACACTGTATCCCCGATACCAGCCGATACCAGTACACACTGTATCCCCGATACCAGCCGATACCAGTACACACTGTATCCCCGATACCAGCCGATACCAGTACACACAGTATCCCCGATACCAGCCGATACCAGTACACACAGTATCCCCGATACCAGTACATGGTCGCTTGCTGTCTGTCCAGCAGGCCTAGTGGTTATTACATGATACACATTGCTATATTACACATGTGGCAGACTTCATGCCCACTACACACTGACCTCACTCCATGCACTGGGGTCACATTCCATCCAATGCAATGGAAGGGGCTTCAGACCCTCTGCTTGATGCTCTGCAGCTGGGAAGGATGCTCTGCGGCTGGGGAGGATGCTCTGCAGCTGGGAAGGATGCTCTGCAGCTGGGAAGGATGCTCTGCGGCTGAGGAGGATGCTGTGCAGCTGGGGGGGATTCTCTGCGGCTGGGTTGGATGCTCTGCGGCTGGGTTGGATGCTCTGCGGCTGAGGAGGATGCTGTGCGGCTGGGGAGGATGCTCTGCGGCTGAGGAGGATGCTGTGCAGCTGGGAAGGATGCTGTGCAGCTGGAGGGGATGCTCTGCGGCTGGGTTGGATGCTCTGCGGCTGGGTTGGATGCTCTGCGGCTGGGTTGGATGCTCTGCGGCTGGGTTGGATGCTCTGCGGCTGGGTTGGATGCTCTGCCACTGATAACTGGCCTCCTGTCTGCTGCAGGTCCTGTAACGTGTAAATGCTCTGCTTGGATGCAGTGTGGATGGTCTGCCCAGTTAGTCCATGATATCCCCTCACTGACGTCTGATGTCACTACCTGTAATGGGCGGAGCTACGACATCCTTAACCCTTTACTGCCCAGCTCCACTGCATCATACACTGCACCCTTTACTGCCCAGCTAAATTCATCACACACTGCACCCTTCACTGCCCAGCTCCACTGCATCACACACTGCACACTTTACTGCCAGCTACACTACATCACACACTGCACCCTTTACTGCCCAGCTACACTGCATCACACACTGCACCCTTTACTGCCCAGCTACACTACATCGCACACTGCACCCTTTACTGCCCAGCTCCACTGCATCACACACTGCACACTTTACTGCCAGCTACACTACATCACACACTGCACCCTTTACTGCCCAGCTACACTGCATCACACACTGCACCCTTTACTGCCCAGCTAAATTCATCACACACTGCACCCTTCACCGCCCAGCTCCACTGCATCACACACTGCACACTTTACTGCCCAGCTACACTACATCACACACTGCACCCTTTACTGCCCAGCTACACTACATCACACACTGCACCCTTTACTGCCCAGCTACACTACATCACACACTCCACCCTTTACTGCCCAGCTCCAATCCATCACACACTGCACCCTTTACTGCCCAGTTCCAATGCATCACACACTGCACCCTTTACTGCCCAGCTACACTGCATCACACAATGCACCCTTTACTGCCCAGCTACCCTGCATCACACTCTGCACCTTTAACTGCCCAGCTCCATTGCATCACACACTACACCCTTTAATAATGGTTAATAATGAGCCTGACTGAATGGGTTAATAAATGAGCCTGACTGAATGGGGTTAATAAATGAGCCTGACTGAATGGGTTAATAAATGAGCCTGACTGAATGGGGTTAATAAATGAGCCTGACTGAATGGGTTAATAAATTAGCCTAACTGAATGGGGTTAATAAACGAGCATGACTGAATGGGGCTAATAAATGAGCCTGACTGAATGGGTTAATAAACGAGCCTGACTGAATGGGGTTAATAAACGAGCCTGACTGAATGGGGTTATTAAATGAGCCTGACTGAATGGGGTTAATAAATGAGCCTGACCGAATGGGTTAATAAATTAGCCTGACTGAATGGGGTTAATAAATGAGCCTGACTGAAAGGGTTCATAAATGAGCCTGACTGAATGGGGTTAATAAATGAGCCTGACTGAATGGGTTAATAAATGATTCTGACTGAATGGGGCTAATTAATTAGCCTGACTGAATGGGGCTAATTAATTAACCTGACTGAATGGGTTAATAAATGAGCCTGACTGAATGGGTTAATAAATGAGCCTGACTGAATGGGGCTAATAAATGAGCCTTACTGAATGGGTTAATAAATGAGCCTGACTGAATGGGTTAATAAACGAGCCTGACTGAATGGGGCTGATAAATGAGCCTGACTGAATGGGGCTAATAAACGAGCCTCACTGAATGGGTTAATAAACGAGCCTGACTGAATGGGTTAATAAACGAGCCTGACTGAATGGGGCTAATAAATGAGCCTGACTGAATGGGGTTAATAAATTAGCCTGACCGAATGGGTTCATAAATGAGCCTGACTGAATGGGGTTAATAAATGACCCTAACTGAATGGGGTTAATAAATGAGCCTGACTGAATGGGGTTAATGAATGAGCCTGACTGAATGGGGTTAATAAATGAGCCTGACTGAAAGGGTTCATAAATGAGCCTGACTGAAGGGGTTCATAAATGAGCCTGACTGAATGGGGTTAATAAATTAGCCTGACTGAATGGGTTAATACATTATTCTGACTGAATGGGGCTAATAAATTAGCCTGACTCAATTAAAAAAAAAATGGGCAGACTAGATGGACCGAATGGTTCCTATCTGCCGACACATTCTATGTTTCTATGTAATGGGTTTAATAAATAAGCCTGACTGAATGGGTTAATAAATGAGCCTGATTGAATGGGGCTAATAAATGAGCCTGACTGAATGGGTTAATAAATGAGCCTATCTCAATGGGGTTAATAAATGAGCCTAACTGAATGGGTTAACTACTAGTTTTGTACATACTGTAACATAGATGGTGGGGACTGAAGTGACACCAGAGTCGGTCTTATTTGCTCTCAAACAAGGCACTGCTTTGGGGGTTCACAACTTATTGTGATGCTGAGATCATGGCAGTAGCTGAATAGTGGTGAAACCTATAGATACAATATTCATAAGCCATGCTGGGGATCCCTATAGAGCCAGTATACACCAGCCATGATGGGAATTCCTATAGATCCAGTATTCACCAGCCATGATGGGGGGATCCCTATAGATCCAGTATACACCAGCCATGCTGGGGGGATCCCTATAGATCCAGTATACATCAGCCATGCTGGGGATCCCTATAAATCCAATATACACTAGCTGTGGCAAACCTAGCCACTTTATGTCATATTGCAGAACATTTAAAGGTTGTCTGAAATAGCTGTGTTAACCTGGTGTAAAAATGTATTTGTGTGTTTTAGAATAGAGAGCATGCATAGGCTCACAGCTGAAAGCCGCTAGCATGCATATGGTAGTTTCACGAAGTGTGCGCTCTGACCCCAGCTATCTACCGAACGGTCATTTATTGTAATCCCACGAATAATGTTAAAGTTATATATTTTTATGTTAAAACCCGGTTCTGCTGTACGGAGGGATAATTCACTTAACAGGATATTCTAGTGGGAGTGCCCCTCCCGTACAGCAGTGCATGGTGGGAGAAATGTCCTGTATTTGCAGTTCCCAGGTAGTCCACTACTGAATAGCCCCTGTAAGGGGATTAAGGAAACCCCTTGCATGAGGAATTGCATAAATGCTGGAGCCGTGAATAAACTAATCAGTTGACTCCCAGAACTGTGTTTTGTCCGGTTACTGGGGGATTTGGGATATTGCCTTACTTTCCAGCGCTTTATTTGGATTACCTTATTTTACCAGCGGAGATATTGGGATTTAATATTGCAGCTCCGCTACATGATGTATAGATATTATTATTATATTAAGAGTGCGTATTTTAATATGTGATGTATAGATATTATTATTATATTTAGAGTGCAGTATTTTTAATATGCGTTGTATAGATATTATTATTATATTTAGAGTGCAGTATTTTTAATATGCGATGTATAGATATTATTATTATATTTAGAGTGCAGTATTTTTAATATGCGAAAAATAGATATTATTATTATATTTAGAGTGTGGTATTTTTAATTTGCTATGTATAGATATTATTATTATAGTGTGGTATTTTTAATATGCTATGTATAGATATTATTAATATAGTGTGGTGTTTTTAATATGCAATGTATAGATATTATTATTATATTTAGAGTGCAGTATTTTTAATATGCGATGTATAGATATTATTATTATATTTAGAGTGCGGTATTTTTAATATGCAATGTATTGATATTATTAATTTATTTAGAGTGCAGTATTTTTAATATGCGAAGTATAGATATTATTATTATATTTAGAGTGTGGTATTTTTAATATGTGATGTATAGATATTATTATATTTAGAGTGTGGTATTTTTAATTTGCTATGTATAGATATTATTATTATAGTGTGGTATTTTTAATATGCGATGTATAGATATTATTATTATATTTAGAGTGCGGTATTTTTAATATGCGATGTACAGTATTGATATTATTATTATATTTAGAGTGCAGTATTTTTAATATGCGAAGTATAGATATTATTATTATATTTAGAGTGCAGTATTTTTAATATTTGATGTATAGATATTATTTTTATATTTAGAGTGCGGTATTTTTAATATGTGATGTATTGATATTATTATATTTAGAGTGCAGTATTTTTAATATGCGTTGTATAGATATTATTATTATATTTAGAGTGCAATATTTTTAATATGCGATGTATAGATATTATTATTATTATATTTAGAGTGTGGTATTTTTAATATGCTATGTATAGATATTATATTTAGAGTGTGGTATTTTTAATATGCAATGTATAGATATTATTATTATATTTAGACTGCGGTATTTTTAATATGTGATGTATAGATATTTTTATTATATTTAGAGTGTGGTATTTTTCATATGCGGTGTATAGATATTATTATTATATTTAGAGTGCAGTATTTTTAATATGCGATGTATAGATATTATTATTATATTTAGAGTGCAGTATTTTTAATATGTGAAAAATAGATATTATTATTATATTTAGAGTGTGGTATTTTTAATTTGCTATGTATAGATATTATTATTATAGTGTGGTATTTTTAATATGCTATGTATAGATAATATTAATATAGTGTGGTGTTTTTAATATGCAATGTATAGATATTATTATTATATTTAGAGTGCAGTATTTTTAATATGCGATGTATAGATATTATTATTATATTTAGAGTGCAGTATTTTTAATATGCGATGTATTGATATTATTATTATATTTAGAGTGCAGTATTTTTAATATGCGATGTATAGATATTATTATTATATTTAGAGTGTGGTAATTTTAATATGTGATGTATAGATATTATTATATTTAGAGTGTGGTATTTTTAATTTGCTATGTATAGATATTATTATTATAGTGTGGTATTTTTAATATGCGATGTATAGATATTATTATTATATTTAGAGTGCAGTATTTTTAATATGCAAAATATAGATATTATTATATTTAGAGTGCAGTATTTTTAATATTTGATGTATAGATATTATTTTTATATTTAGAGTGCGGTATTATTAATATGTGATGTATTGATATTATTATTATATTTAGAGTGCGGTATTTTTAATATGCGATGTATTGATATTATTATTATATTTAGAGTGCAGTATTTTTAATATGCGAAATATAGATATTATTATTATATTTAGAGTGCAGTATTTTTAATATTTGATGTATAGATATTATTTTTATATTTAGAGTGCGGTATTATTAATATGTGATGTATTTATATTATTATTATATTTAGAGTGCAGTATTTTTAATATGCGATGTATAGTTATTATTATTATATTTAGAGTGCAGTATTTTTAATATGCGATGTATAGATATTAATATTATATTAAGAATGTGGTATTTTTAATATGCGATGTATAGATATTATTATTATATTTAGAGTGCAGTATTTTTAATATGCGATGTATAGATATTATTATTATATTTAGAGTGCAGTATTTTTAATATGCGATGTATAGATATTATTATTATATTTAGAGTGTGGTATTTTGAATATGCGATGTATAGATATTATTATTATATTTAGAGTGCGGTATTTTTAATATGTGATGTATAGATATTATTATTATATTTAGAGTGCGGTATTTTTAATATGCGATGTATAGATATTATTATTATATTTAGAGTGTGGTATTTTTAATATGCAATGTATAGTTATTATTATTATATTTAGACTGCAGTGTTTTTAATATGCGATGTATAGATATTATTATTATATTTAGTGTGCAGTATTTATATTATTCAATATATAGATATTATTATTATATTATGAAATATAGAGATATTTTTATTATATTTAGTGTGCAGTATTTACAATATGCAATATATAGATATTATTATTATATTCTGAGTAAATTATTTTTAATATGCGATGTATTGATATTATTATTATATTTAGAGTACAGTGTTTTTAATATGTGATGAATAGATATTATTATTATATTTAGAGTGCAGTTTATTAATATGTGATGTATAGATATTATTATTATATTTAGAGCCCAGTATATTTAATATGCGATGAATAGATATTATTATTATAGTTAGTGTGCAGTATTTTTAATTTGCGTTGCATCGATATTATTATTATAATTAGAGTGCAGTATTTTTAATACGCAATGTATAGATATTATTATTATATTTAGAGTGCGGTATTTTTAATATGGGATGTATAGATATTATTATTATATTTAGAGTATGGTATTTTTAATCTACGATGTATAGATATTATTATTTTTATCTTTAGAGTGTGGTATTTTTAATATGCGATTCATAGATATTATTATTATATTTAGAGTGTGGTATTTTTAATATGCGATGTATAGATATTATGATTATATGTAGAGTGTGGTATTTTTAATATGCGATGTATAGATATTATTATTATATTAAGAATGTGGTATTTTTAATTTGCGATGTATATATATTATATTTAGAGTGTGGTATTTTTAATATGCGATGTATAGTTATTATTATTATATTTAGAGTGCGGTATTTTTAATATGCGATGTATAGATATTATTATTATATTAAGAATGTGGTATTTTTAATATGCGATGTATAGATATTATTATTATATTTAGAGTGCAGTGTTTTTAATATGTGATGAATAGATATTATTATTATATTTAGAGTGCAGTTTATTAATATGTGATGTATAGATATTATTATTATATTTAGAGCCCAGTATATTTAATATGCTATGAATAGATATTATTATTATAGTTAGTGTGCAGTATTTTTAATTTGCGTTGCATCGATATTATTATTATAATTAGAGTGCAGTATTTTTAATACGCAATGTATAGATATTATTATTATATTTAGAGTGCGGTATTTTTAATATGCGATGTATAGATATTATTATTATATTTAGAGTGTGGTATTTTTAATATGCGATGTATAGATATTATTATTATATTAAGAATGTGGTATTTTTAATTTGCGATGTATATATATTATATTTAGAGTGTGGTATTTTTAATATGCGATGTATAGTTATTATTATTATATTTAGAGTGCGGTATTTTTAATATGCGATGTATAGATATTATTATTATATTAAGAATGTGGTATTTTTAATATGCGATGTATAGATATTATTATTATATTTAGAGTGCGGTATTTTTAATATGCGATGTATAGATATTATTATATTTAGAGTGTGGTATTTTTAATATGCGATGTATAGATATTATTATTATATTTAGAGTGTGGTATTTTTAATATGCGATGTATAGATATTATTATTATATTTAGAGTGCGGTATTTTTAATATGCGATGTATAGTTATTATTATTATATTTAGAGTGCGGTATTTTTAATATGCGATGTATAGATATTATTATTATATTTAGAGTGCGGTATTTTTAATATGCGATGTATAGATATTATTATTATATTTAGAGTGCAGAATTTGTAATATGCTATGTATAGATATTATTATTATATTTAGAGTGTGGTATTTTTAATATGCTATGGATAGATATTATTAATATATCTAGAGTGCAATATTTTTAATATGCGATGAATAGATATTATTATTATAAGTAGTGTGCAGTATTTATATTATGCAATATATAGATATTATTATTATATTATGCAATATAGAGATATTTTTATTATATTTAGTGTGCAGTATTTACAATATGCAATATATAGATATTATTATTATATTTAGAGTGTGGTATTTTTAATATGCGATGTATTGATATTATTATTATATTTAGAGTGTGGTATTTATAATATGCGATGTATAGATATTATTATATTTAGAGTGTGGTATTTTTAATATGCGATGTATAGATATTATTATTATATTTAGAGTGTGGTATTTTTAATATGCGATGAAAAGATATTATTATTATATTTAGAGTGCGGTATTTTTAATATGCGATGTATAGTTATTATTATTATATTTAGAGTGCGGTATTTTTAATATGCGATGTATAGATATTATTATTATATTTAGAGTGCAGTATTTTTAATATGTGATGTATAGATATTATTATTATATTTAGAGTGCGGTATTTTTAGTATGCGATGTATAGATATTATTATTATATTTAGAGTGTGGTATTTTTAATATGCGATGAAAAGATATTATTATTATATTTAGAGTGCGGTATTTTTAATATGCGATGTATAGTTATTATTATTATATTTAGAGTGCGGTATTTTTAATATGCGATGTATAGATATTATTATTATATTTAGAGTGCAGTATTTTTAATATGTGATGTATAGATATTATTATTATATTTAGAGTGTGGTATTTTTAATATGCGATGTATAGATATTATTATTATATTTAGAGTGCGGTATTTTTCATATGCGATGTATAGTTATTATTATTATATTTAGAGTGCGGTATTTTTAATATGCGATGTATAGATATTATTATTATATTTAGAGTGCGGTATTTTTAATTTGCTATGTATAGATATTATTATTATATTTAGAGTGCAGTATTTTTAATATGCGATGTATAGATATTATTATTATATTTAGAGTGTGGTATTTTTAATATGCGATGTATAGATATTATTATTATATTTAGAGTGCGGTATTTTTAATATGCGATGTAAAGATATTATTATTATATTTAGAGTGCGGTATTTTTAATATGCGATGTATAGATATTATTATTATATTTAGAGTGCGGTATTTTTAATTTGCTATGTATAGATATTATTATTATATTTAGAGTGCAGTATTTTTAATATGCGATGTATAGATATTATTATTATATTTAGAGTGCGGTATTTTTAGTATGTGATGTATAGATATTATTATTATATTTCGAGTGCGGTATTTTTAATATGCGATGTATAGATATTATTATTATATTTAGAGTGCAGTATTTTTAGTATGCGATGTATAGATATTATTATTATATTTAGAGTGCGGTATTTTTAATATGCGATGTATAGATATTATTATTATATTTAGAGTGCGGTATTTTTAGTATGCGATGTATAGATATTATTATTATATTTAGAGTGTGGTATTTTTAATATGCGATGTATAGATATTATTATTATATTTTGTGTGCACTTGGAAAGCCCAGCTACGAGGTTTTTTTTTGGAGGTCATAAAGTTCCATACCAAGAGCACCTTGCGTTTGAATATTTTGGATGACCGTCTGGACGATACTCGTTTGTCTACACTGTATTGTGAACATCTTGCGGTTCTTTTCTCAGTGTTGGGTATTTTTTCTGCTGCAGATGTTGTTGCGAGGAAGATGAGGTGAAGCAATAAATAATCATTAATATTTCACATCTTACATTAACATCCGTTATGAATAATACATTTTCCTGTACTGGATCCTTTTACTAAATGAACTCTCCTCATTTTCAGATACCAAACTGACCTTCTTTTGATGGGTAAATATTTACATTATTTAATAGCAACAGAACAAACAGAAAAGGAGTGCAAAGTAAATAAAGTCACCAAAATGAAAAAAATCATATATAAAGACATATTTATAACTTGGTAACGGGTTAAATTAATCTATCTTTAGGATTCTTCAAAATGTGCAAAACGGCTTCAATATCTTGTCATCAATGTGACTCTCAATGCCAGTGCTAGCGCGTCTAATATGTGATAGGCCACCCTGGGATGTGATAGGCCGCCATGCCTGGGGTGTGATAGGCTGCCCTGGCTGGGGTGTGATACGTGTCCTGCCTGGGGTGTGATAGGCCGCCCTGCCTGGGGTGTGATAGGCTGCCCTGACTGGGGTGTGTTAGGCCGCCCTGCCTGGCGGTGGGGTGGGGCTGCCCTGCCTAGAGTGTGATAGTCCGCCCTGCCTGTGTTGTGGTAGGCCGCACTGCCTAGGGTGGAGTAGGCTTCCCTGTCTGGGGTGTGGTAGCTTATGTTAAGTCTGTAGTCCTTAATTTAGTCCCTGTAGCCCTGACACATGCATTTTGCAGGCTGCCTCTGTACATATCAATTAACTAATTAACATGGTTCTGTGGGATCCAATCCCTAATTAATTCATTGATTTCCTTCTCGTGACAAATGATCTGTACACACACTGCAAGGCAGCCGAAGGCAGTAGGGGGTCAGACCCCATCTTCCGAGTAGAAGCAGATGGTGACGTCTGATCCCGGCTAAATACATTATAAAGTCAGGAAGATGATCTCATAATGCAGGGAATACAGCTAGTGCCAAACACCTCCCTCTCTCACCGTGCGGAGGGCAGATTCATAGATGTATATTAGACGCTGGAGCACTGGTGAGACCTCACTGGAGTATTGTACAGAGCGCTGGCGAGACCTCACTTGGAGTATTGTACAGAGCGCTGGTGAGATCTCACTTGGAGTATTGTACAGAGCACTGGTGAGACCTCACTTGGAATATTGTACAGAGCACTGGTGAGACCTCACTTGGAGTATTGTACAGAGCGCTGGTGAGACCTCACTTGGAGTATTGTACAGAGCGCTGGTGAGACCTCACTTGGAGTATTGTACTGAGCGCTGGTGAGACCTCACTTGGAGTATTGTACTGAGCGCTGGTGAGACCTCACTTGGAGTATTGTACAGAGCGCTGGTGAGACCTCACTTGGAGTATTGTACAGAGCGCTGGTGAGACCTCACTTGGAGTATTGTACAGAGCACTGATGAGACCTCACTGGAGTATTGTACAGAGTGTTGGTGAGACCTCACTTGGAGTATTGTACAGAGCGCTGGTGAGACCTCACTTGGAGTATTGTACTGAGCGCTGGTGAGACCTCACTTGGAGTATTGTACAGAGCACTGGTGAGACCTCACTGGAGTATTGTACAGAGCGCTGGTGAGACCTCACTTGGAGTATTGTACAGAGCGCTGGTGAGACCTCACTTGGAGTATTGTACAGAGCGCTGGTGAGACCTCACTTGGAGTATTGTACAGAGCGCTGGTGAGACCTCACTTGGAGTATTGTACAGAGCGCTGGTGAGACCTCACTTGGAGTATTGTACAGAGCACTGGTGAGACCTCACTGGAGTATTGTACACAGCGCTGGTGAGACCCACTTGGAGCATTACACTGAGTGTTGGTGAGACCTCACTTGGAGTATTGTACAAAGACATATAAAGACATATTTATAACTTGGTAACGGGTTAAATTAATCTATCTTTAGGATTCTTCAAAATGTGCAAAACGGCTTCAATATCTTGTCATCAATGTGACTCTCAATGCCAGTGCTAGCGCGTCTAATATGTGATAGGCCACCCTGGGATGTGATAGGCCGCCATGCCTGGGGTGTGATAGGCTGCCCTGGCTGGGGTGTGATACGTGTCCTGCCTGGGGTGTGATAGGCCGCCCTGCCTGGGGTGTGATAGGCTGCCCTGACTGGGGTGTGTTAGGCCGCCCTGCCTGGCGGTGGGGTGGGGCTGCCCTGCCTAGAGTGTGATAGTCCGCCCTGCCTGTGTTGTGGTAGGCCGCACTGCCTAGGGTGGAGTAGGCTTCCCTGTCTGGGGTGTGGTAGCTTATGTTAAGTCTGTAGTCCTTAATTTAGTCCCTGTAGCCCTGACACATGCATTTTGCAGGCTGCCTCTGTACATATCAATTAACTAATTAACATGGTTCTGTGGGATCCAATCCCTAATTAATTCATTGATTTCCTTCTCGTGACAAATGATCTGTACACACACTGCAAGGCAGCCGAAGGCAGTAGGGGGTCAGACCCCATCTTCCGAGTAGAAGCAGATGGTGACGTCTGATCCCGGCTAAATACATTATAAAGTCAGGAAGATGATCTCATAATGCAGGGAATACAGCTAGTGCCAAACACCTCCCTCTCTCACCGTGCGGAGGGCAGATTCATAGATGTATATTAGACGCTGGAGCACTGGTGAGACCTCACTGGAGTATTGTACAGAGCGCTGGCGAGACCTCACTTGGAGTATTGTACAGAGCGCTGGTGAGATCTCACTTGGAGTATTGTACAGAGCACTGGTGAGACCTCACTTGGAATATTGTACAGAGCACTGGTGAGACCTCACTTGGAGTATTGTACAGAGCGCTGGTGAGACCTCACTTGGAGTATTGTACAGAGCGCTGGTGAGACCTCACTTGGAGTATTGTACTGAGCGCTGGTGAGACCTCACTTGGAGTATTGTACTGAGCGCTGGTGAGACCTCACTTGGAGTATTGTACAGAGCGCTGGTGAGACCTCACTTGGAGTATTGTACAGAGCGCTGGTGAGACCTCACTTGGAGTATTGTACAGAGCACTGATGAGACCTCACTGGAGTATTGTACAGAGTGTTGGTGAGACCTCACTTGGAGTATTGTACAGAGCGCTGGTGAGACCTCACTTGGAGTATTGTACTGAGCGCTGGTGAGACCTCACTTGGAGTATTGTACAGAGCACTGGTGAGACCTCACTGGAGTATTGTACAGAGCGCTGGTGAGACCTCACTGGAGTATTGTACAGAGCGCTGGTGAGACCTCACTTGGAGTATTGTACAGAGCGCTGGTGAGACCTCACTTGGAGTATTGTACAGAGCGCTGGTGAGACCTCACTTGGAGTATTGTACAGAGCGCTGGTGAGACCTCACTTGGAGTATTGTACAGAGCACTGGTGAGACCTCACTGGAGTATTGTACACAGCGCTGGTGAGACCCACTTGGAGCATTACACTGAGTGTTGGTGAGACCTCACTTGGAGTATTGTACAGAGCGCTGGTGAGACCTCACTTGGAGTATTGTACTGAGCGCTGGTGAGACCTCACTTGGAGTATTGTACAGAGCACTGGTGAGACCTCACTGGAGTATTGTACAGAGCGCTGGTGAGACCTCACTGGAGTATTGTACAAAGTGCTGGTGAGACCTCACTTGGAGTATTGTACAGAGCGCTGGTGAGACCTCACTTGGAGTATTGTACAGAGCGCTGGTGAGACCTCACTTGGAGTATTGTACAGAGCACTGGTGAGACCTCACTTGGAGTATTGTACTGAGCGCTGGTGAGACCTCACTTGGAGTATTGTACTGAGCGCTGGTGAGACCTCACTTGGAGTATTGTACAGAGCGCTGGTGAGACCTCACTTGGAGTATTGTACAGAGCGCTGGTGAGACCTCACTTGGAGTATTGTACAGAGCACTGATGAGACCTCACTGGAGTATTGTACAGAGCGCTGGTGAGACCCACTTGGAGCATTACACTGAGTGTTGGTGAGACCTCACTTGGAGTATTGTACAGAGCGCTGGTGAGACCTCACTTGGAGTATTGTACTGAGCGCTGGTGAGACCTCACTTGGAGTATTGTACAGAGCACTGGTGAGACCTCACTGGAGTATTGTACAGAGCGCTGGTGAGACCTCACTGGAGTATTGTACAGAGCGCTGGTGAGACCTCACTTGGAGTATTGTACAGAGCGCTGGTGAGACCTCACTTGGAGTATTGTACAGAGCGCTGGTCAGACCTCACTTGGAGTATTGTACAGAGCACTGGTGCGACCTCACTGGAGTATTGTACACAGCGCTGGTGAGACCCACTTGGAGCATTACACTGAGTGTTGGTGAGACCTCACTTGGAGTATTGTACAGAGCGCTGGTGAGACCTCACTTGGAGTATTGTACTGAGCGCTGGTGAGACCTCACTTGGAGTATTGTACAGAGCACTGGTGAGACCTCACTGGAGTATTGTACAGAGCGCTGGTGAGACCTCACTGGAGTATTGTACAAAGTGCTGGTGAGACCTCACTTGGAGTATTGTACAGAGCGCTGGTGAGACCTCACTTGGAGTATTGTACAGAGCGCTGGTGAGACCTCACTTGGAGTATTGTACAGAGCACTGGTGACACCTCACTTGGAGTATTGTACAGAGCGCTGGTGAGACCTCACTTGGAGTATTGTACAGAGCGCTGGTGAGACCTCACTTGGAGTATTGTACTGAACGTTGGTGAGACCTCACTTGGAGCATTGTACTGAACGTTGGTGAGACCTCACTTGGAGTATTGTACAGAGCGCTGGTGAGACTTCACTTGGAGTATTGTACAGAGTGCTGGTGAGACCTCACTTGGAGTATTGTACCGAGCACTGGTGAGACCTCACTTGGAGTATTGTACTGAGTGCTGGTGAGACCTCACTTGGAGTATTGTAAAGAGCACTGGTGAGACCTCACTTGGAGCATTGTACTGAACGTTGGTGAGACCTCACTTGGAGCATTGTACTGAACGTTGGTGAGACCTCACTTGGAGTATTGTACAGAGCACTGGTGAGACCTCACATGGAGTATTGTACAGAGCGCTGGTGAGACCTCACTTGGAGTATTGTACCGAGCACTGGTGAGACCTCACTTGGAGTATTGTACTGAGTGCTGGTGAGACCTCACTTGGAGTATTGTAAAGAGCACTGGTGAGACCTCACTTGGAGTACTGTACAGAGCGCTGGTGAGACCTCACATGGAATATTGTACAGAGCGCTGGTGAGACCTCACTTGGAGTATTGTAGAGAGCGCTTGTGAGACCTCACTTGGAGTATTGTACAGAGCACTGGTGAGACTTCACTTGGAGTATTGTACTGAACGCTGGTGAGACCTCACTTGGAGTATTGTACAGAGTGCTGGTGAGACCTCACTTGGAGCATTGTACAGAGCGCTGGTGAGACCTCACTTGGAGTATTGTACAGAGTGCTGGTGAGACCTCACTTGGAGTATTGTACAGAGTATTGGTGAGACCTCACTTGGAGTATTGTACAGAGCGCTGGTGAGACCTCACTTGGAGTACGCCGTACTGGAGACCGTATCTCCAGAAGGATATTGATACTTTGGAGAGAGTTCAGAGAAGGGCTACTAAACTGGTTCATGGGTTGAAGGATAAAACTTACCAGGAAAGGTTAAAGCATCTTAACATATATAGCTTGGAGGAAAGACGTAACAGGGGGGATATGATAGAAACATTTAAATACATAAAGGGAATCAACACAGTAACGGAAGAGAGTATATTTAAAAGAAGAAAAACTACCACAACTAGAGGACATAGTCTTAAATTAGAGGGGCAACGATTTAAAAGTAATATCAGGAAGTATTACTTTACTGAGAGGGTAGTGGATGTATGGAATAGTCTTCCAGTAGAAGTGGTAGAGGTTAATACAGTGAAGGAGTTTAAGCATGCATGGGATAGGTATAAGGCTATCCTAGATATAAGATAAGGCCAGGGACTAATGAAAGTATTACATTACTGAGAGGGTAGTGGATGCATGGAATAGTCTTCCAGTAGAAGTGGTAGAGGTTAATACAGTGAAGGAGTTTAAGCATGCGTGGGATAGGTATATGGCTATCCTAGATATAAGATAAGGTCAGGGACTAATGAAAGTATTACATTACTGAGAGGGTAGTGGATGTATGGAATAGTCTTCCAGTAGAAGTGGTAGAGGTTAATACAGTGAAGGAGTTTAAGCATGCATGGGATGGGTATAAGGCTATCCTAGATATAAGATAAGGCCAGGGACTAATGAAAGCATTACATTACTGAGAGGGTAGTGGATGCATGGAATAGTCTTCCAGTAGAAGTGGTAGAGGTTAATACAGTGAAGGAGTTTAAGCATGCATGGGATGGGTATAAGGCTATCCTAGATATAAGATAAGGCCAGGGACTAATGAAAGTATTACATTACTGAAAGGGTAGTGGATGTATGGAATAGTCTTCCAGTAGAAGTGGTAGAGGTTAATACAGTGAAGGAGTTTAAGCATGCGTGGGATAGGTATAAGGCTATCCTAGATATAAGATAAGGCCAGGGACTAATGAAAGCATTACATTACTGAGAGGGTAGTGGATGCATGGAATAGTCTTCCAGTAGAAGTGGTAGAGGTTAATACAGTGAAGGAGTTTAAGCATGCATGGGACAGGTATAAGGCTATCCTAGATATAAGATAAGGCCAGGGACTAATGAAAGTATTACTTTACTGAGAGGGTAGTGGATGTATGGAATAGTCTTCCAGTAGAAGTGGTAGAGGTTAATACAGTGAAGGAGTTTAAGCATGCATGGGATAGGTATAAGGCTTTCCTAGATATAAGATAAGGCCAGGGACTAATGATAGTATTACTTTACTGAGAGGGTAGTGGATGCATGGAATAGTCTTCCAGTAGAAGTGGTAGAGGTTAATACAGTGAAGGAGTTTAAGCATGCATGGGATAGGTATAAGGCTATCCTAGATATAAGATAAGGCCAGGGACTAATGAAAGCATTACATTACTGAGAGGGTAGTGGATGCATGGAATAGTCTTCCAGTAGAAGTGGTAGAGGTTAATACAGTGAAGGAGTTTAAGCATGCATGGGATGGGTATAAGGCTATCCTAGATATAAGATAAGGCCAGGGACTAATGAAAGTATTACATTACTGAAAGGGTAGTGGATGTATGGAATAGTCTTCCAGTAGAAGTGGTAGAGGTTAATACAGTGAAGGAGTTTAAGCATGCGTGGGATAGGTATAAGGCTATCCTAGATATAAGATAAGGCCAGGGACTAATGAAAGTATTACATTACTGAGAGGGTAGTGGATGCATGGAATAGTCTTCCAGTAGAAGTGGTAGAGGTTAATACAGTGAAGGAGTTTAAGCATGCATGGGATAGGTATAAGGCTATCCTAGATATAAGATAAGGCCAGGGACTAATGAAAGTATTACATTACTGAGAGGGTAGTGGATGCATGGAATAGTCTTCCAGTAGAAGTGGTAGAGGTTAATACAGTGAAGGAGTTTAAGCATGCGTGGGATAGGTATAAGGCTATCCTAGATATAAGATAAGGCCAGGGACTAATGAAAGTATTACATTACTGAGAGGGTAGTGGATGTATGGAATAGTCTTCCAGTAGAAGTGGTAGAGGTTAATACAGTGAAGGAGTTTAAGCATGCATGGGATGGGTATAAGGCTATCCTAGATATAAGATAAGGCCAGGGACTAATGAAAGTATTACATTACTGAAAGGGTAGTGGATGTATGGAATAGTCTTCCAGTAGAAGTGGTAGAGGTTAATACAGTGAAGGAGTTTAAGCATGCGTGGGATAGGTATAAGGCTATCCTAGATATAAGATAAGGCCAGGGACTAATGAAAGCATTACATTACTGAGAGGGTAGTGGATGCATGGAATAGTCTTCCAGTAGAAGTGGTAGAGGTTAATACAGTGAAGGAGTTTAAGCATGCATGGGATGGGTATAAGGCTATCCTAGATATAAGATATGGCCAGGGACTAATGAAAGTATTACATTACTGAAAGGGTAGTGGATGTATGGAATAGTCTTCCAGTAGAAGTGGTAGAGGTTAATACAGTGAAGGAGTTTAAGCATGCATGGGATAGGTATAAGGCTTTCCTAGATATAAGATAAGGCCAGGGACTAATGATAGTATTACTTTACTGAGAGGGTAGTGGATGCATGGAATAGTCTTCCAGTAGAAGTGGTAGAGGTTAATACAGTGAAGGAGTTTAAGCATGCATGGGATAGGTATAAGGCTATCCTAGATATAAGATAAGGCCAGGGACTAATGAAAGCATTACATTACTGAGAGGGTAGTGGATGCATGGAATAGTCTTCCAGTAGAAGTGGTAGTGGTTAATACAGTGAAGGAGTTTAAGCATGCATGGGATAGGTATAAGGCTATCCTAGATATAAGATAAGGTCAGGGACTAATGAAAGTATTACATTACTGCGAGGGTAGTGGATGCATGGAATAGTCTTCCAGTAGAAGTGGTAGAGGTTAATACAGTGAAGGAGTTTAAGCATGCATGGGATAGGTATAAGGCTATCCTAGATATAAGATAAGGCCAGGGACTAATGAAAGTATTACATTACTGAGAGGGTAGTGGATGCATGGAATTGTCTTCCAATAGAAGTGGTAAAGGTTAATACAGTGAAGCAGTTTAAGCATGCATGGGATAGGTATAAGGCTATCCTAGATATAAGATAAGGTCAGGGACTAATGAAAGTATTACTTTATTGAGAGGGTAGTGGATGCATGGAATCCAATAAGTGATGATTATTATGTGGTCTGGATCCTGGCGCAGCCCCAGGCAGGGGAGAGAGATTATTTATTGTGTTGCCAAGCGGCCACACATCCCTGTAAGAGGTTATTTAATAATGGGACAGGGTCACCAGAACTTGGTGGACCTAGATCATGCTAATTGTGTGCGTTGGACAGATTGGATGGAGCATTGGGCCGTGGCTGTGGTAAATTTTCAAGTTGTGCTGTGAAGCTTCCTTGGAAAAAACGCTCAAACGTTGGTAACAATGCTGTCTATAGAGCCCCCCTTACATAATACCCCCCATATACTGTGGCATTGGTGCAGAAGTCATTTGATTGGAGTAATTGAGGCTAAAGACATTTTATTGGGCAATTAAGAAGTCATCTCACATCGGGAATCAGGGCAGAAGACGTTTTACTGGGACTGTGGGGCAGAAGATTTTTGTCCTGGTGCATCAGAGCAAAATAAATTTTCCTGGGGTGTTAATGCAGAAGAAATGTTCCTGGGTGTCGGATATTAATAACCATAAAAATATGAATATTAATTCTGAATCATTAAAAAATATGAAAATTGATGATTCATATATATGGGTCCGACTAAAAATACCCATATCAAGAATTCGTTATGTATGTGAGAGTTTGGATGACGTTTTTACAAAAGTAAATACAATGCAACAATTATTAATAAAATAATAATGAATTTATTGAATATAGAATAAAGATCAAACGGAAAGCAAAATAGCATAACAACAAAATACAATATCAATAGATGTTAATCATAATTCACATGTATGACTTATAACATAAGTAGGACAAAACATGAATTATGCAGCTCTGTACCTATATCACATGCATGTAGTATAATTTACTATGCAGTTACATTTCTGACCACTAGATGGCCATGCATTTTATTTAGATACAACCTACATTGATAATGATTAGTATTTAAAATGGTTAATGATAGTACACCATAATTACCTACAAATTACCAACATATACTCTGCTTAGGTAAGGTAATATACTAAATCATATAACTACTCAAGGTGGCTATTAATCTGCTCGGTAAATGATAATGTATGTATTCTAGCTTAGACTTTAAGAATGAGAATCTTAGATAATCTTTGGAGATTAGATATGACATATTTGGGTAAATAGCTAGACTATAAGAACTTATGGTTCTTTTGTTAATATCTATAGGATATTCCTCTGGCTTCCTTCTGCAGAAAGGATGACAGATAAACACCAGGCTAAAACATAAAGATCCCAGAAATTGGGGGATTTAAGTTACATTTACCCAAATATATCTATGCTCATTACATCCATAAAAATGAGATTATGCTAGAAACAAATGACCACATTTATACATTACCGGCAGAGGTTGGTTTGCAGTTGAGACTCCTTCCATTGAAGAATTGAGTGATGGGAGTTACTCCTGGGACTTAGCTCAATACTCTGTGTATGGAGATGTATATTGTTATAATGAACATGTGCTATTAAAAGCCTCATATTCCTGAGTTCTCCCCAGAAGGAGAGAGACTCAGCCCTTTTCTAAAACATTCCCATCTCTCACCCCACTAGTGGCAGCTCTCACCCCACTAGTGGCAGCTCTCCTAAAATCAGTCTCCCCCCTGGTTTCTCCAGGTATCTCAGCTCCCTCTTTACACCTCCAGTATCAATTTATCAACCAAACCTTATCTCCGATTCACACCCTGTTTCTGTAACTTCTAGCCAATTGAATGGATGGGTTTGTTTAATTTAAATGAGATGATGTCATGATTTATAGCAACACCTGGATTGTGAGTATAATATAATACAATATATATGTTGCAATATATAGAAGTGTTAATACAATTTCAAATTATAGTAAATATTCATCATTCTTATTCTTATCATTGCACATTAAATAAAACTTATAATAAAATGTATATCACACTTCTAAAACAATAAAAACAATATTCTAATTAATATGTAGGATTAATTATACTTTAAATATTTATTAGTGAAGATTTGATATAATTATATATATTAATGAGAGCTTTAAATCAACTGGGTGTATTTGTAATAACCCTTATTAGATTCTTCACATCTAAAATCCAAATAATCTCAGTGTGTCTGTCAGTTTCTGCCAGTTTGGGTGGGCTAGCAAGCTGAAGAGAAGCCCCCCTTCACCTCTTGTATGTATATAGACACAGCTGTGTCTTCAGAAATACAATGAGAGTCATAAACGACTAACAATGGCCACCTTATCTGTTCCGGTGATACTATGAACTTATCAGTAAAATATTTGGTTACAGATAACAGAGTTAGGAATGTGGAAGACTTTCTTTTATCCTCAGGGACACAGAATAAGATTTGAACACACAGAAGGATGTCCAAAAACTGTCACAAAATGGAGGCTGCTGGCATCCATCTTGTTATCCTTTTCTTCTGCTTTATTCATATGTACCAGTCTCGAGATTACTTTTCAATACCTCTGACATGGGGTAGCGGGGCAGAAGATGATTTCCTGGTGTGGTGGGCAGAAGTCGTATTCCTGGGGTAGCAGGGCAGAATAAGTTTATCCTAGGGCATATGAGCAGAAGACATTTTCCTGGGGTGTTGAGGTAGAAGATATTTTCCTGGTGTTTTGGGGTAGAAGATGTTTTTCTGGGGTGTTGGGGTAGAAGATATTTTCCTGGTGTTTTGGGGTAGAAGATGTTTTTCTGGGGTGTTGGGGTAGAAGATATTTTCCTGGGGTCTTGGGGTAGAAGACATTTTCCAGGGGTGTTAAGGTAGAAGACATTTTCCTGGGGTCTTGGGGTAGATGTTTTCCTGGGGTTTTGGGGTAGAAGACATTTTCCTGGCGTCTTGGGGTAGAAGATGTTTTCCTGGGGTGTTGGGGTAGAAGCTGTTTTTTCTGGGGTGTTGTGGAAGAAGCTGTTTTCCTGTGGTGTTGGGGTAGAAGATGTTTTCCTGGGGTGTTGGGGTAGAAGATGTTTTCCTGGGGTGTTGGGGTAGAAGATGTTTTACTGGGGTGTTGGGGTAGAATATGGTTTCCTGGGGTGTTGGGGTAGAAGATATTTTCTTTGGGTGTTGGGGTAGAAGCTGTTTTCCTGAGGTGTTGGGGTAGAAGATGTTTTCCTGGGGTGTTGGGGTAGAAGACGTTTTCTTGGGGTGTTGGGGTAGAAGACTTTTTTCTGGGGTGTTGGGGTAGAAGCTGTTTTCCTGGGGTGTTGGGGTAGAAGATGTTTTCCTGGGGTGTTGGGGTAGAAGATGTTTTCTTGGGGTGTTGGGGTAGAAGCTGTTTTCCTGGGGTGTTGGGGTAGAAGATGTTTTCTTGGGGTGTTGGGGTAGAAGACGTTTTCTTGGGGTGTTGGGGTAGAAGCTGTTTTCCTGGGGTGTTGGGGTAGAAGATATTTTCCTGGGGTGTTGGGGTAGAAGCTGTTTTCCTGGGGTGTTGGGGTAGAAGCTGTTTTCCTGGGATCTTGGGGTAGAAGCTGTTTTCCTGGGGTGTTGGGGTAGAAGCTGTTTTCCTGGGGTGTTGGGGTAGAAGCTGTTTTCCTGGGGTGTTGGGGTAGAAGCTGTTTTCCTGGGGTGTTGGGGTAGAAGATATTTTTCTGGGATCTTGGGGTAGAAGCTGTTTTCCTGGGGTGTTGGGGTAGAAGCTGTTTTCCTGGGGTGTTGGGGTAGAAGATATTTTTCTGGGATCTTGGGGTAGAAGCTGTTTTCCTGGGGTGTTGGGGTAGAAGCTGTTTTCCTGGGGTGTTGGGGTAGAAGCTGTTTTCCTGGGGTGTTGGGGTAGAAGCTGTTTTCCTGGGGTGTTGGGGTAGAAGCTGTTTTCCTGGGGTGTTGGGGTGGTAGATATTCCCTTGTCCTGGATGTCCCTAGGGCTGAAACTCTCCTTTTTCTGTTAAATACAAACATTAATTAGCAGAGTGATGGTGAAATGTCTAATTACATCCTAAGAGTGCACCCTTCAGCTGGATGAAAAGAATACAATTCTTCTATTGATGGCTCCCATCATGTTACATTCTAGCTGATTGAGCTTTGACCCCTAGAGGTGGCAGAATTCCCACTTACCTGCACATATCACACTAGCATCCTGTGTGTGGATACAGCGCCCTCTTCTGGATGTCAGAGAACCGCATTGGGATAAGAGTGACTCAGAACCATTACAAAAAACCTTCTCCAACCAAACAGGTCCAGAACCAGGACCAAAGAAAGCTCCTTTAGGTACCGAAAGGGCAGGTCCACATCCAACCTGCCGGCACACCACATTAGCATCATCGATGTCCCATTCTTCATCACAGACTGTACCCCACTTTTGTTTGTAATAAACCTCCACTCTCCCCGAACACAAATTATTTCCATTCACCAATTTCACCTTGGATATTTCTGGAATCAGACACATGAGAGCGATAACATGTTTTGGTCAGAACTCATATATTTGTAACAATACTGCTAATTTGTGGGCTTTTTTCCCCCATTTTTTCATTACTTTTTTCTCATTTTATGTGTTTTGCAGTGGTTTGCACATTATTTACCTTATTTTTACCTGTTACCCCTTGAGCCACCAATAACCACTCAGTTTTTTTGTCATTCTTTTTTTCCAAGTATTTATTGTGCTTTGTTTCTGTTGTTTTGGTTTCTCCTATATTTTTTCCTAGTTCTCCTATTTTTATCTGATTTTTTTCTAAGTTTTTTCCTCACCACATCCTCTCGCTGATTATTTATGAAGCTTCCTGTATTTTTTCTATTTTTTCTGTATATTCTTTTTATTGTCTTACTATGTTTTATACTACTTCTCCTACCTGTACCTATTTTTGACCATCATTACATGACTATATTTCTAATAAATATATATTCACTTAGTTACTATCAGTGTGCATGTCTGCTTGTTCAATACATTTTGTCTTTCCATATATATAACCCCTTAGGAGATGGCGTATAAGCAGTCCATTGGTTTTGCACCTGTAACCTTAGTATTCTGTTTGCCAGCAGTTCTCAATCCCCAATTTTTGTCTTACATTAGAGGGGCAAAGATGTAAAAGTAATATCAGGAAGTATTACTTTACTGAGAGGGTAGTGGATGCATGGAATAGTCTTCCAGTAGAAGTGGTAGAGGTTAATACAGTGAAGCAGTTTAAGCATGCATGGGATAGATATAAGGCTATCCTAGATATAAGATAAGGCCAGGAACTAATGATAGTATTACATTACTGAGAGGGTAGTGGATGTATGGAATAGTCTTCCAGTAGAAGTGGTAGAGGTTAATACAGTGAAGGAGTTTAAGCATGCATGGGATAGGTATAAGGTTATCCTAGATATAAGATAAGGCCAGGGACTAATGAAAGTATTACATTACTGAGAGGGTAGTGGGTGCATGGAATAGCCTTCCAGTAGAAGTGGTAGAGGTTAATACAGTGAAGGAGTTTAAGCATGCATGGGATAGGTATAAGGCTATCCTAGATATAAGATAAGGCCAGGGACTAATGAAAGTATTACATTACTGAGAGGGTAGTGGATGTATGGAATAGTCTTCCAGTCGAAGTGGTAGAGGTTAATACAGTGAAGGAGTTTAAGCATGCATGGGATAGGTATAAGGCTATCCTAGATATAAGATAAGGCCAGGGACTAATGAAAGTATTACATTACTGAGAGGGTAGTGGATGTATGGAATAGTCTTCCAGTAGAAGTGGTAGAGGTTAATACAGTGATGGAGTTTAAGCATGCATGGGATAGGTATAAGGCTATCCTAGATATAAGATAAGGCCAGGGACTAATGATAGTATTACATTACTGAGAGGGTAGTGGATGTATGGAATAGTCTTCCAGTAGAAGTGGTAGAGGTTAATACAGTGAAGGAGTTTAAGCATGCGTGGGATAGGTATAAGGCTATCCTAGATATAAGATAAGGTCAGGGACTAATGAAAGTATTACTTTACTGAGAGGGTAGTGGATACATGGAATAGTCTTCCAGTAGAAGTGGTAGAGGTTAATACAGTGAAGGAGTTTAAGCATGCATGGGATAGGTATAAGGCTATCCTAGATATAAGATAAGGCCAGGGACTAATGAAAGTGTTACGTTACTGAGAGGGTAGTGGATGTATGGAATAGTCTCCCAGTAGAAGTGGTAGAGGTTAATACAGTGAAGGAGTTTAAGCATGCATGGGATAGGTATAAGGCTATCCTAGATATAAGATAAGGCCAGGGACTAATGAAAGTATTACATTACTGAGAGGGTAGTGGATGTATGGAATAGTCTTCCAGTCGAAGTGGTAGAGGTTAATACATTGAAGGAGTTTAAGCATGCATGGGATAGGTATAAGGCTATCCTAGATATAAGATAAGGCCAGGGACTAATGATAGTATTACTTTACTGAGAGGGTAGTGGATGCATGGAATAGTCTTTCATTAGAAGTGGTAGAGGTTAATACAGTGAAGGAGTTTAAGCATGCATGGGATAGGTATAAGGCTATCCTAGATATAAGATAAGGTCAGGGACTAATGAAAGTATTACGTTACTGAGAGGGTAGTGGATGCATGGAATAGTCTTTCATTAGAAGTGGTAGAGGTTAATACAGTGAAGGAGTTTAAGCATGCATGGGATAGGTATAAGGCTATCCTAGATATAAGATAAGGTCAGGGACTAATGATAGTATTACTTTACTGAGAGGGTAGTGGATGCATGGAATAGTCTTCCAGTAGAAGTGGTAGAGGTTAATACAGTGAAGGAGTTTAAGCATGCGTGGGATAGGTATAAGGCTATCCTAGATATAAGATAAGGTCAGGGACTAATGAAAGGATTACATTACTGAGAGGGTAGTGGATGTATGGAATAGTCTTCCAGTAGAAGTGGTAGAGATTAATACAGTGAAGGAGTTTAAGCATGCATGGGATAGGTATAAGGCTATCCTAGATATAAGATAAGGCCAGGGACTAATGAAAGTATTAATTTACTGAGAGGGTAGTGGATGTATGGAATAGTCTTCCAGTAGAAGTGGTAGAGGTTAATACAGTGAAGGAGTTTAAGCATGCATGGGATAGGTATAAGGCTATCCTAGATATAAGATAAGGTCAGGGACTAATGAAAGTATTACATTACTGAGAGGGTAGTGGATGTATGGAATAGTCTTCCAGTAGAAGTGGTAGAGATTAATACAGTGAAGGAGTTTAAGCATGCATGGGATAGGTATATAGCTATCCTAGATATAAGATAAGTCCAGGGACTAATGAAAGTATTACATTACTGAGAGGGTAGTGGATGTATGGAATAGTCTTCCAGTAGAAGTGGTAGAGGTTAATACAGTGAAGGAGTTTAAGCATGCATGGGATAGGTATAAGGCTATCCTAGATATAAGATAAGGCCAGGGACTAATGAAAGTATTACATTACTGAGAGGGTAGTGGATGTATGGAATAGTCTTCCAGTCGAAGTGGTAGAGGTTAATACAGTGAAGGAGTTTAAGCATGCATGGGATAGGTATAAGGCTATCCTAGATATAAGATAAGGCCAGGGACTAATGAAAGTATTACATTACTGAGAGGGTAGTGGATGTATGGAATAGTCTTCCAGTAGAAGTGGTAGAGGTTAATACAGTGATGGAGTTTAAGCATGCATGGGATAGGTATAAGGCTATCCTAGATATAAGATAAGGCCAGGGACTAATGATAGTATTACATTACTGAGAGGGTAGTGGATGTATGGAATAGTCTTCCAGTAGAAGTGGTAGAGGTTAATACAGTGAAGGAGTTTAAGCATGCGTGGGATAGGTATAAGGCTATCCTAGATATAAGATAAGGTCAGGGACTAATGAAAGTATTACTTTACTGAGAGGGTAGTGGATACATGGAATAGTCTTCCAGTAGAAGTGGTAGAGGTTAATACAGTGAAGGAGTTTAAGCATGCATGGGATAGGTATAAGGCTATCCTAGATATAAGATAAGGCCAGGGACTAATGAAAGTGTTACGTTACTGAGAGGGTAGTGGATGTATGGAATAGTCTCCCAGTAGAAGTGGTAGAGGTTAATACAGTGAAGGAGTTTAAGCATGCATGGGATAGGTATAAGGCTATCCTAGATATAAGATAAGGCCAGGGACTAATGATAGTATTACTTTACTGAGAGGGTAGTGGATGCATGGAATAGTCTTCCAGTAGAAGTGGTAGAGGTTAATACAGTGAAGGAGTTTAAGCATGCATGGGATAGGTATAAGGCTATCCTAGATATAAGATAAGGTCAGGGACTAATGAAAGGATTACATTACTGAGAGGGTAGTGGATGTATGGAATAGTCTTCCAGTAGAAGTGGTAGAGATTAATACAGTGAAGGAGTTTAAGCATGCATGGGATAGGTATAAGGCGATCCTAGATATAAGATAAGGTCAGGGACTAATGAAAGTATTACATTACTGAGAGGGTAGTGGATGTATGGAATAGTCTTCCAGTAGAAGTGGTAGAGGGTAATACAGTGAAGGAGTTTAAGCATGCATGGGATAGGTATAAGGCTATCCTAGATATAAGATAAGGCCAAGGACTAATGAAAGTATTACGTACTGAGAGGGTAGTGGATGTATGGAATAGTCTTCCAGTAGAAGTGGTAGAGGTTAATACAGTGAAGGAGTTTAAGCATGCATGGGATAGGTATAAGGCTATCCTAGATATAAGATAAGGCCAGGGACTAATGAAAGTATTACATTACTGAGAGGGTAGTGGATGCATGGAATAGTCTTCCAGTAGAAGTGGTAGAGGTTAATACAGTGATGGAGTTTAAGCATGCATGGGATGGGTATAAGGCTATCCTAGATATAAGATAAGGCCAGGGACTAATGACAGTATTACATTACTGAGAGGGTAGTGGATGTATGGAATAGTCTTCCAGTAGAAGTGGTAGAGGTTAATACAGTGAAGGAGTTTAAGCATGCGTGGGATAGGTATAAGGCTATCCTAGATATAAGATAAGGCCAGGGACTAATGAAAGTATTACATTACTGAGAGGGTAGTGGATACATGGAATAGTCTTCCAGTAGAAGTGGTAGAGGTTAATACAGTGATGGAGTTTAAGCATGCATGGGATGGGTATAAGGCTATCCTAGATATAAGATAAGGTCAGGGACTAATGAAAGTATTACATTACTGAGAGGGTAGTGGGTATATGGAATAGTCTTCCAGTAGAAGTGGTAGAGGTTAATACAGTGAAGGGGTTTAAGCATGCATGGGATAGGTATAAGGCTATCCTAGATATAAGATAAGGCCAGGGACTAATGAAAGTATTACATTACTGAGAGGGTAGTGGATGCATGGAATAGTCTTCCAGTAGAAGTGGTAGAGGTTAATACAGTGAAGGAGTTTAATCATGCGTGGGATAGGTATAAGGCTATCCTAGATATAAGATAAGGTCAGGGACTAATGAAAGTATTACATTACTGAGAGGGTAGTGGATGCATGGAATAGTCTTCCAGTAGAAGTGGTAGAGGTAAATACAGTGAAGGAGTTTAAGCATGCATGGGATAGGTATAAGGCGATCCTAGATATAAGATAAGGCCAGGGACTAATGAAAGTATTACATTACTGAGAGGGTAGTGGATACATGGAATAGTCTTCCAGTAGAAGTGGTAGAGGTTAATACAGTGAAGGAGTTTAAGCATGCATGGGATAGGTATAAGGCTATCCTAGATATAAGATAAGGCCAGGGACTAATGAAAGTATTACATTACTGAGAGGGTAGTGGATGCATGGAATAGTCTTCCAGTAGAAGTGGTAGAGGTTAATACAGTGAAGGAGTTTAAGCATGCATGGGATAGGTATAAGGCTATCCTAGATATAAGATAAGGTCAGGGACTAATGATAGTATTACATTACTGAGAGGGTAGTGGATGCATGGAATAGTCTTCCAGTAGAAGTGGTAGAGGTTAATACAGTGAAGGAGTGTAAGCATGCATGGGATAGGTATAAGGCGATCCTAGATATAAGATAAGGCCAGGGACTAATGAAAGTATTACATTACTGAGAGGGTAGTGGATGTATGGAATAGTCTTCCAGTAGAAGTGGTAGAGGGTAATACAGTGAAGGAGTTTAAGCATGCATGGGATAGGTATAAGGCTATCCTAGATATAAGATAAGGCCAGGGACTAATGAAAGTATTACATTACTGAGAGGGTAGTGGATGCATGGAATAGTCTTCCAGTAGAAGTGGTAGAGGTTAATACAGTGATGGAGTTTAAGCATGCATGGGATAGGTATAAGGCTATCCTAGATATAAGAAAAGGTCAGGGACTAATGACAGTATTACATTACTGAGAGGGTAGTGGATGTATGGAATAGTCTTCCAGTAGAAGTGGTAGAGGTTAATACAGTGAAGGAGTTTAAGCATGCGTGGGATAGGTATAAGGCAATCCTAGATATAAGATAAGGCCAGGGACTAATGAAAGTATTACATTACTGAGAGGGTAGTGGATACATGGAATAGTCTTCCAGTAGAAGTGGTAGAGGTTAATACAGTGATGGAGTTTAAGCATGCATCGGATAGGTATAAGGCTATCCTAGATATAAGATAAGGTCAGGGACTAATGAAAGTATTACATTACTGAGAGGGTAGTGGGTATATGGAATAGTCTTCCAGTAGAAGTGGTAGAGGTTAATACAGTGAAGGGGTTTAAGCATGCATGGGATAGGTATAAGGCTATCCTAGATATAAGATAAGGCCAGGGACTAATGAAAGTATTACATTACTGAGAGGGTAGTGGATGCATGGAATAGTCTTCCAGTAGAAGTGGTAGAGGTTAATACAGTGAAGGAGTTTAATCATGCATGGGATAGGTATAAGGCTATCCTAGATATAAGATAAGGTCAGGGACTAATGAAAGTATTACATTACTGAGAGGGTAGTGGATGCATGGAATAGTCTTCCAGTAGAAGTGGTAGAGGTAAATACAGTGAAGGAGTTTAAGCATGCATGGGATAGGTATAAGGCGATCCTAGATATAAGATAAGGCCAGGGACTAATGAAAGTATTACATTACTGAGAGGGTAGTGGATACATGGAATAGTCTTCCAGTAGAAGTGGTAGAGGTTAATACAGTGAAGGAGTTTAAGCATGCATGGGATAGGTATAAGGCTATCCTAGATATAAGATAAGGCCAGGGACTAATGAAATTATTACAGTACTGAGAGGGTAGTGGATGCATGGAATAGTCTTCCAGTAGAAGTGGTAGAGGTTAATACAGTGAAGGAGTTTAAGCATGCATGGGATAGGTATAAGGCGATCCTAGATATAAGATAAGGTCAGGGACTAATGAAAGTATTACATTACTGAGAGGGTAGTGGATGTATGGAATAGTCTTCCAGTAGAAGTGGTAGAGGGTAATACAGTGAAGGAGTTTAAGCATGCATGGGATAGGTATAAGGCTATCCTAGATATAAGATAAGGCCAAGGACTAATGAAAGTATTACGTACTGAGAGGGTAGTGGATGTATGGAATAGTCTTCCAGTAGAAGTGGTAGAGGTTAATACAGTGAAGGAGTTTAAGCATGCATGGGATAGGTATAAGGCTATCCTAGATATAAGATAAGGCCAGGGACTAATGAAAGTATTACATTACTGAGAGGGTAGTGGATGCATGGAATAGTCTTCCAGTAGAAGTGGTAGAGGTTAATACAGTGATGGAGTTTAAGCATGCATGGGATGGGTATAAGGCTATCCTAGATATAAGATAAGGTCAGGGACTAATGACAGTATTACATTACTGAGAGGGTAGTGGATGTATGGAATAGTCTTCCAGTAGAAGTGGTAGAGGTTAATACAGTGATGGAGTTTAAGCATGCATGGGATGGGTATAAGGCTATCCTAGATATAAGATAAGGTCAGGGACTAATGAAAGTATTACATTACTGAGAGGGTAGTGGGTATATGGAATAGTCTTCCAGTAGAAGTGGTAGAGGTTAATACAGTGAAGTGGTTTAAGCATGCATGGGATAGGTATAAGGCTATCCTAGATATAAGATAAGGCCAGGGACTAATGAAAGTATTACATTACTGAGAGGGTAGTGGATGCATGGAATAGTCTTCCAGTAGAAGTGGTAGAGGTTAATACAGTGAAGGAGTTTAATCATGCATGGGATAGGTATAAGGCTATCCTAGATATAAGATAAGGTCAGGGACTAATGAAAGTATTACATTACTGAGAGGGTAGTGGATGCATGGAATAGTCTTCCAGTAGAAGTGGTAGAGGTAAATACAGTGAAGGAGTTTAAGCATGCATGGGATAGGTATAAGGCGATCCTAGATATAAGATAAGGCCAGGGACTAATGAAAGTATTACATTACTGAGAGGGTAGTGGATACATGGAATAGTCTTCCAGTAGAAGTGGTAGAGGTTAATACAGTGAAGGAGTTTAAGCATGCATGGGATAGGTATAAGGCTATCCTAGATATAAGATAAGGCCAGGGACTAATGAAATTATTACATTACTGAGAGGGTAGTGGATGCATGGAATAGTCTTCCAGTAGAAGTGGTAGAGGTTAATACAGTGAAGGAGTTTAAGCATGCATGGGATAGGTATAAGGCGATCCTAGATATAAGATAAGGTCAGGGACTAATGAAAGTATTACATTACTGAGAGGGTAGTGGATGTATGGAATAGTCTTCCAGTAGAAGTGGTAGAGGGTAATACAGTGAAGGAGTTTAAGCATGCATGGGATAGGTATAAGGCTATCCTAGATATAAGATAAGGCCAAGGACTAATGAAAGTATTACGTACTGAGAGGGTAGTGGATGTATGGAATAGTCTTCCAGTAGAAGTGGTAGAGGTTAATACAGTGAAGGAGTTTAAGCATGCATGGGATAGGTATAAGGCTATCCTAGATATAAGATAAGGCCAGGGACTAATGAAAGTATTACATTACTGAGAGGGTAGTGGATGCATGGAATAGTCTTCCAGTAGAAGTGGTAGAGGTTAATACAGTGATGGAGTTTAAGCATGCATGGGATGGGTATAAGGCTATCCTAGATATAAGATAAGGTCAGGGACTAATGACAGTATTACATTACTGAGAGGGTAGTGGATGTATGGAATAGTCTTCCAGTAGAAGTGGTAGAGGTTAATACAGTGATGGAGTTTAAGCATGCATGGGATGGGTATAAGGCTATCCTAGATATAAGATAAGGTCAGGGACTAATGAAAGTATTACATTACTGAGAGGGTAGTGGGTATATGGAATAGTCTTCCAGTAGAAGTGGTAGAGGTTAATACAGTGAAGGGGTTTAAGCATGCATGGGATAGGTATAAGGCTATCCTAGATATAAGATAAGGCCAGGGACTAATGAAAGTATTACATTACTGAGAGGGTAGTGGATGCATGGAATAGTCTTCCAGTAGAAGTGGTAGAGGTTAATACAGTGAAGGAGTTTAAGCATGCATGGGATAGGTATAAGGCGATCCTAGATATAAGATAAGGTCAGGGACTAATGAAAGTATTACATTACTGAGAGGGTAGTGGATGTATGGAATAGTCTTCCAGTAGAAGTGGTAGAGGGTAATACAGTGAAGGAGTTTAAGCATGCATGGGATAGGTATAAGGCTATCCTAGATATAAGATAAGGCCAAGGACTAATGAAAGTATTACGTACTGAGAGGGTAGTGGATGTATGGAATAGTCTTCCAGTAGAAGTGGTAGAGGTTAATACAGTGAAGGAGTTTAAGCATGCATGGGATAGGTATAAGGCTATCCTAGATATAAGATAAGGCCAGGGACTAATGAAAGTATTACATTACTGAGAGGGTAGTGGATGCATGGAATAGTCTTCCAGTAGAAGTGGTAGAGGTTAATACAGTGATGGAGTTTAAGCATGCATGGGATGGGTATAAGGCTATCCTAGATATAAGATAAGGTCAGGGACTAATGACAGTATTACATTACTGAGAGGGTAGTGGATGTATGGAATAGTCTTCCAGTAGAAGTGGTAGAGGTTAATACAGTGATGGAGTTTAAGCATGCATGGGATGGGTATAAGGCTATCCTAGATATAAGATAAGGTCAGGGACTAATGAAAGTATTACATTACTGAGAGGGTAGTGGGTATATGGAATAGTCTTCCAGTAGAAGTGGTAGAGGTTAATACAGTGAAGGGGTTTAAGCATGCATGGGATAGGTATAAGGCTATCCTAGATATAAGATAAGGCCAGGGACTAATGAAAGTATTACATTACTGAGAGGGTAGTGGATGCATGGAATAGTCTTCCAGTAGAAGTGGTAGAGGTTAATACAGTGAAGGAGTTTAATCATGCGTGGGATAGGTATAAGGCTATCCTAGATATAAGATAAGGTCAGGGACTAATGAAAGTATTACATTACTGAGAGGGTAGTGGATGCATGGAATAGTCTTCCAGTAGAAGTGGTAGAGGTAAATACAGTGAAGGAGTTTAAGCATGCATGGGATAGGTATAAGGCGATCCTAGATATAAGATAAGGCCAGGGACTAATGAAAGTATTACATTACTGAGAGGGTAGTGGATACATGGAATAGTCTTCCAGTAGAAGTGGTAGAGGTTAATACAGTGAAGGAGTTTAAGCATGCATGGGATAGGTATAAGGCTATCCTAGATATAAGATAAGGCCAGGGACTAATGAAAGTATTACATTACTGAGAGGGTAGTGGATGCATGGAATAGTCTTCCAGTAGAAGTGGTAGAGGTTAATACAGTGAAGGAGTTTAAGCATGCATGGGATAGGTATAAGGCGATCCTAGATATAAGATAAGGTCAGGGACTAATGAAAGTATTACATTACTGAGAGGGTAGTGGATGTATGGAATAGTCTTCCAGTAGAAGTGGTAGAGGGTAATACAGTGAAGGAGTTTAAGCATGCATGGGATAGGTATAAGGCTATCCTAGATATAAGATAAGGCCAGGGACTAATGAAAGTATTACATTACTGAGAGGGTAGTGGATGTATGGAATAGTCTTCCAGTAGAAGTGGTAGAGGTTAATACAGTGAAGGAGTTTAAGCATGCATGGGATAGGTATAAGGCTATCGTAGATATAAGATAAGGTCAGGGACTAATGAAAGTATTACATTACTGAGAGGGTAGTGGGTGCATGGAATAGTCTTCCAGTAGAAGTGGTAGAGGTTAATACAGTGAAGGAGTTTAAGCATGCGTGGGATAGGTATATGGCTATCCTAGATATAAGATAAGGTCAGGGACTAATGAAAGTATTACATTACTGAGAGGGTAGTGGGTGCATGGAATAGTCTTCCAGTAGAAGTGGTAGAGGTTAATACAGTGAAGGAGTTTAAGCATGCATGGGATAGGTATAAGGCTATCCTAGATATAAGATAAGGCCAGGGACTAATGAAAGTATTACCTTACTGAGAGGGTAGTGGATGTATGGAATAGTCTTCCAGTAGAAGAGGTAGAGATTAATACAGTGAAGGAGTTTAAGCATGCATGGGATAGGTATAAGGCTATCCTAGATATAAGATAAGGCCAGGGACTAATGAAAGTATTACATTAGTGAGAGGGTAGTGGATGTATGGAATAGTCTTCCAGTAGAAGTGGTAGAGGTTAATACAGTGAAGCAGTTTAAGCATGCATGGGATAGGTATAAGGCTATCCTAGATATAAGATAAGGCCCGCTTCATGAAAAGTCGTATTGCAGAAAACTGATAAGGAAATGTCACGCTTAAGGGTAAAGTAGCCTAGTTTTTAATGTAGCTGAATTGGAAAATTTTTACAACATGGCTACTTTTGCCTTAAGATTGTAATTCATTTGTCAATTTCCTATTGTTATATTTTGTGACGAGTCCATGTTACCTGCACAGGGCCAGGAGAGTCAGGAGGTTCAGGAGAGTCAGTAGAGTCATTAGAGTCAGTAGAGTAAGGAGAGTCCGTAGAGTCAATAGATTAAGGAGAGTCAGTAGAGTCAGTAGAGTTAGGAGAGTCAGAAGAGAAAGGGAGTCAGTAGACTCAGGAGAGTCAGGAGAGTCAGCAGAGTCAGGAGAGTCAGGAGAGTCAGTAGAGTTAGGAGAGTCAGAAGAGAAAGGGAGTCAGTAGACTCAGGAGAGTCAGGAGAGTCAGGAGAGTCAGTAGAGTCAGCAGAGTCAGGAGAGTCAGGAGAGTCAGTAGAGTCAGTAGAGTCAGGAGAGTCAGGAGAGTCAGGAGAGTTAGTAGAGTCAGGAGAGAAAGGGAGTCAGTAGAGTGAGGAGAGTCCGGAGAGTCAGCAGAGTCAGGAGAGTCAGGAGAGTCAGGAGAGTAAGGAGAGTCAGTAGAGTCAGGAGAGTCAGTAGAGTCAGGAGAGTCAGGAGAGTAAGGAGAGTCAGTAGACTCAGGAGAGTCAGCAGAGTCAGGAGAGTCAGGAGAGTGAGGAGAGTCAGGAGAGTAAGGAGAGTCGGTAGACTCAGGAGAGTCAGTAGAGTCAGGAGAGTTAGTAGAGTCAGGAGAGAAAGGGAGTCAGTAGAGTGAGGAGAGTCCGGAGAGTCAGTAGAGTCAGGAGAGTCAGTAGAGTCAGGAGAGTCAGGAGAGTAAGGAGAGTCAGTAGACTCAGGAGAGTCAGGAGAGTCAGGAGAGTCAGGAGAGTAAGGAGAGTCGGTAGACTCAGGAGAGTCAGTAGAGTCAGGAGAGTTAGTAGAGTCAGGAGAGAAAGGGAGTCAGTAGAGTGAGGAGAGTCCGGAGAGTCAGTAGAGTCAGGAGAGTAAGGAGAGCCAGTAGACTCAGTAGAGTCAGGAGGTTCAGAATGGTCAGGAGAGTCAGTAAAGTCAGGATAGTCAGGAGAGTCAGTAGAGTCAGGAGAGTCAGTAGAGTCAGTAGAGTCAGGAGGTTCAGAAGGGTCAGGAGAGTCAGGAGAGTCAGTTAAGTCAGGAGTGTTAACAGGGGACATGTACATTACCTGACTCTGAGCACAGGACGTCAGCTTCACTGATGTAACATCTATAGCCATTTGATGCAATTGCCCCACAGTGTGAAAGACTGGGTTCCTTCCCACTGCACAGCAGTCTCCGTACATTCACTGTGGTTTTAGGGGAATTTACAATTCTCCTGTCCTCCTTCATTTCAATAGCTGGACCACATCCCACCTGTCGGCAAAGCACCACATCTTCCAATGTGCTCCAGTCCTCAGCGCACACAGGGCTCAGGGTACCGTTATACTCCACCTTCACCTTACCAGAGCAGATACCACTACCACTGCTGAGTGACATCTTGCTAAAACCTGTAACAAGGAATAGTCAGACAGTGAAACATCATGATACAAAACCTTAAACAAGGAACAGTCAGACTGTGCACCATCTTCATACAAAACCTGAAACAAGGAACAGTCAGACTGTGCAACATCTTCATACAAAACCTGAAACAAGGAACAGTCAGACCATGAAACATCTTCATTCAAAACCTGAAACAAGGAACAGTCAGACTGTGCAACATCTTCATACAAAACCTGAAACAAGGAACAGTCAGACAGTGAAACATCATGATACAAAACCTGAAACAAGGAACAGTCAGACCGTGAAACATCTTCATACAAAACCTGAAACAAGGAACGTCAGACCGTGAAACATCTTCATTCAAAACCTGAAACAAGGAACAGTCAGACCATGCAACATCTTCATACAAAACCTGAAACAAGGAACAGTCAGACCATAAAACATCTTCATTCAAAACCTGAAACAAGGAACAGTCAGACTGTGCACCATCTTCATACAAAACCTGAAACAGGGAACAGTCAGACCATGAAACATCTTCATACAAAACCTGAAACAATGAACAGTCAGACAGTGAAACATCATGATACAAAACTTGAAACAAGGAACAGTCAGACTGTGCAACATCTTCATACAAAACCTGAAACAAAGAACAGTCAGACCATGAAACATCTTCATACAAAACCTGAAACAATGAACAGTCAGACATTGAAACATCTTCATACAAAACCTGAAGGAACAGTCAGACTGTGCAACATCTTCATACAAAACCTGAAGGAACAGTCAGACCATGAAACATCTTCACACAAAACCTGAAGGAACAGTCAGACTGTGCAACATCTTCATACAAAACCTGAAACAAGGAACAGTCAGACTGTGCAACATCTTCATACAAAACCTGAAACAAGGAACAGTCAGACTGTGAAACATCTTCATACAAAACCTGAAACAAGGAACAGTCAGACTGTGAAACATCTTCATACAAAACCTGAAGGAACAGTTAGACCATGAAACATCTTCATACAAAACCTGAAACAAGGAACAGTCAGACCATGAAACATCTTCATACAAAACCTGAAACAAGGAACAGTCAGACTGTGAAACATCTTCATACAAAACCTGAAACAAGGAACAGTCAGACTGTGCAACATCTTCATACAAAACCTGAAACAAGGAACAGTCAGACCATGAAACATCTTCATACAAAACCTGAAACAAGGAACAGTCAGACCATGCAACATCTTCATACAAAACCTGAAACAAGGAACAGTCAGACCATAAAACATCTTCATACAAAACCTGAAACAAGGAACAGTCAGACTGTGCACCATCTTCATACAAAACCTGAAACAGGGAACAGTCAGGCCATGCAATATTTTCATACAAAACCTGAAGGAACAGTCAGACTGTGAAACATCTTCATACAAAACCTAAAGGAACAGTCAGACAGTGAAACATCTTCATACAAAACCTGAAGGAACAGTCAGACCATGAAACATCTTCATACAAAACCTGAAACAAAGAACAGTCAGACCATGAAACATCTTTATATAAAACCTGAAACAAGGAACAGTCAGACAGTGAAAAATCATGATACAAAACTTGAAACAAGGAACAGTCAGACCATGAAACATCTTCATACAAAACCTGAAGGAACAGTCAGACTGTGAAACATCTTCATACAAAACCTGAAACAGGGAACAGTCAGACTGTGAAACATCTTCATACAAAACCTGAAACAAGGAACAGTCAGACTATGCAACATCTTCATACAAAAACATGAAGGAACAGTCAGACTGTGAAACATCTTCATACAAAACCTGAAGGAACAGTCAGACTGTGCACCATCTTCATACAAAACCTGAAACAAGGAACAGTCAGACCATGAAACATCTTCATACAAAACCTGAAGGAACAGTCAGACTGTGCAACATCTTCATACAAAACCTGAAACAGGGAACAGTCAGACTGTGCACCATCTTCATACAAAACCTGAAACAAGGAACAGTCAGGCCATGAAACATCTTCATACAAAACGTGAAGGAACAGTCAGACCATGAAGACAAAGTGAAAAAGTGCGCTTACACCAAACACTTAATACATAAAAAATAAGTGGATTACCCTAAATGCTGAGGTAATACGCTTGATGTATATGTGGAGGGAAAAAATAAATAAACAAAAAAATAATATAGTGTAGTTGTGAAGGAATTCCCCTGTTTGGCGTTGGGGTGACAGTTTGTATTCCCTTGTTTCATGTTGTCAGTTGTCTCCCTGTTCTGGGTTCGTGTGGACTGGGGATATAATTTTGCAGCTCTGTTTCAAGATTGCCTGTCAATAAATCTTCAGTTCATCTTTGTTCCCTTCTTTTGACTACGTATGTTTTTTGGAGAGTTCGTGTGTCTACTGAGGGAATTATCCAGGGACACTTTTGAAATTACACGGGGATTCGTCTACCATAACTACCGAACGGAGGGCTATGTTCACTAGGCTCTGGTGGTTCGGGAGGAAACTACCGATTGAGGTTAAATACACTTGGTTTCCTTACAACTGGTGGCAAGCGGCGGGATTCGAATCCCAAACGGACGTTTTAAACAAGCAATGGAATGAATGGCTCAGCAGTACCGACAGCTTAAGAGAACCACGCTTAAGGATTTATTGGAAGCTCGAGGCGTAATAGCAAGCAACAAAACAAAAGCCACGTTAATTGCAGAGCTGTTACAGAGCGACAGATCCAGCACTACAGAGATGGAGGATGAAACTGAAATGCAGAAAGACATCAGATGGATGCTCAGTTTATTGGGACCTAACCCAGCAACAGAAGTGGTTCTGCAGGTCATGGCACAAGCCAGGCAATCGCAGAAGGAGCGAGATGACCGTGACAGTCTGCTGCAGGGGGATCTGCTGCACTCCCCGGGAAGTACAAATGACCTACCAAAGAAGGTAAATTATGCTGCATTTAAAACCTTTAATGACAATGAAATGGAGATTGATAGTTATCTGCAGGATTTTGAAAGGCAATGTGCACTGGAGGGATTAGACTCCACCAAATGGGCCGCAGTACTGAGCAGCAAGTTATCAGGCAGAGCAGCAGAAGCGGCACGAGCAGTACCTGATGAGGACATTCACAATTATAGGAAAATGAAAGACATTTTGTTGGCTAGATATGCAGTTACCCCTGAGGCATACAGGAAGAAATTCAGGGAACTGAGGAAAACAGGGAAGGATACCCATACTGAATGGGCATTCCGGCTATACAGGGCAGCCCGAAATTGGATGAAGGGCTTCCAAGCAACCACTCTGGAGGATGCTTTACAACTCATCTTATTAGAACAATTTTTTAACCATACAGCAGAGGACATTAAGGACTGGGTAAAAGACAGGAAGCCTAAATCTGTGGAGGAGGCTGCAAGACTAGCAGACGAATACCAGGACAACCGGAGGCGAGAACAAGGGGTGAGCCGACCTGCGTTTAGGCAGCCGTATTCAGCCCCAACCATGGCTGCACCACCCAGAGCCCCCCTGAGTAATCCGCAGCCCAGCGCAACAGCAGCACCCCGACAACCTGCAGTGTGTCACTACTGCAAACGGCCGGGACACTACAAAAACCAGTGCCCACGTTTAAACCGGGGAAGCTGGGAGAGGCCGCCACCACAGTCCCAACCCAGGGCCGCTACTCATTGTGTACAGCAGGAGAGTACACCAGTGTTCCCTACCCACGAGGAACAATGGAGTGTGTTGCACGAAGTCAACCCCGTGCAAGCAGGAGGCGATAACCGGGACCACCACCGTCAGTGGATTACAGTAGATGGGGTGGGGGCCCGCGCTTTAAGAGATTCTGGGGCCACGTTAACTGTGGTTCAACCCCACACTGTCAAGGCCCAAGCTCACACGGGCCGCACTGTGGCAGTAAGGGTAGCCGGGGGTGCCATTCACAAACTACCCACGGCTAAAGTCCTTGTGGATTGGGGCTCGGGATCTAAACAATTGGAGGTTGGCATTATGCAGGAACTACCAGCCGAAGTACTGTTGGGGAATGATGTGGGCTGTTTAACTTCCCAACTAGCCCGAGATCCTGCGTCCGAAGCTTACCCAGTTACCACCCGAGCTCAAGCCAGACTGGAATCACCGCCGCACTCTGAGGAGACCAAGGTAGGAGTTGAAATACCCCCTTTACCTGACCCCCCTTCCCCGTTCTGGGATACTCCCCAGGGGTTTGAGCAGGAACAGAGGACGGACCCCACACTGGAAGGGTATAGAAAAGCGGTAGGGAATAATAGGGGCGACAACCCACACGAAAAGTTTGAGTGGCACAAGGGACTGTTGTATAGGGTGACAGATGGGGCAGGACACGGGACCGCCCAGGTTACTAAGAGGCAGCTAGTAGTACCCCGCAAATTCCGGGCAGAGTTATTAAGACTCAGCCACGATATTCCCTTAGCCGGACATTTAGGGGTGAAGAAAACTAGAGACCGACTGACCCAAACCTTCTTCTGGCCCAGGGTCACTCAAGACCTTAAATACTACTGCAGGACCTGTGACGTTTGCCAGAAAATAGGGAAACGGGGTGACCACCAGAAAGCGAAGCTCCACCCGCTACCCATCATAGAGGAGCCATTTCACCGGGTAGCGGTGGATTTAATAGGACCCCTCAGTCGACCCAGTCAGTCGGGTAAAAAGTTTATACTCACCGTCGTGGACTATGCCACTCGGTACCCCGAAGCCGTGGCTCTCCCCAATATAGAGGCCGAAACCGTAGCCGAGGCCCTGGTCAAAATATTTTCCCGGGTAGGTTTTCCCCAGGAGATCCTATCCGACAGAGGGACTCAATTCACAGCTCTCCTGACACAACAGCTGTGGCAGAGCTGTGGAGTGAAAGCCCTATTTAGCGCTCCATATCACCCTCAGACCAACGGTCTCTGTGAACGTTTTAATGGCACGCTCAAGCAAATGCTAAAGACGTTTGCAGAGTCCTGCAAGAACTGGGAGAAGTATCTTCCCCATCTTCTGTTTGCCTATCGTGAGGTGCCCCAGGCATCTACGGGGTTCTCCCCCTTCGAACTCCTGTTCGGGAGAAAAGTTCGGGGCCCCCTGGATCTCGTACGGGAGCACTGGGAGGGCAACACAGATAATGGGGGGATCCCTATCGTACAGTACGTACTGGAGTTCCGCGACCGGCTGCGGACTCTCACCGAATCAGTTCGGGAGAATCTGCAGGCGGCTCGGGACTGTCAAAAGAAGTGCTACGACAGGGGTGCCCGAGACAGAGTCTTAGACTTAGGCCAAAAGGTGCTAGCCCTGAGACCCGCCAAGAAGGATAAGCTCCAGGCAGCATGGCAGGGACCTTTTAAGGTGGTGGAGCGAATAAGTGATACCACCTATATTGTAAGTAAATGTTCGGATGAAAGACTGACCAAAGTCTTTCATGTAAACATGTTAAAGCCCTACTACGAGCGAACGGAAGATGTCGGCGCCGTATGCGCCCCGTCTTCTGAAGATAGTAAGGGGCTCCCCCTCCCCGATCTGCTAGACCCCTCGCCCTGTAGTATTGACCAGGTCAGCCTGGGTCAGAACCTACAACCCCTAGAGCGAGGAGAAGCGTACGGCCTACTCCGGGAATACCAGGATATGTTTTCCGCCATTCCCGGCTATACCTCCGCTGCGGTACACCGAGTAGAAACTCAGGGAGAGACACCACTACGGCAGCAACCATACCGTATTCCCGAGGCCGTGCGTGAGAGCATGCTGTCGGAAATTACCGACATGCTCAAGTTAGGGGTAATACAACCCTCTCAGAGCCCTTGGGCATCTCCGGTAGTACTAGTACCGAAGCGTGACGGCACCACACGCTTCTGTGTAGACTACCAGAGGCTCAACGACCGCACCATAACGGATGCCTATCCCATGCCCAGAATAGATGAGTTGCTGGACCGTATGGCTGGAGGTAATTACTTGACCACCCTGGATTTGTGCAAAGGATACTGGCAGATCCCCTTGGAGGCGGCAGCCATCCCCAAGTCGGCATTCGTCACTCCTTTCGGGCTCTACCAGTTCAAGGTTATGCCCTTTGGAATGAAGAATGCCCCCGCTACCTTTCAGCGGATGGCTGACAGGCTCCTGGAGGGACTCCAGGACTTCGCATGTGCGTATTTAGACGATATTGCTGTCTACAGCCGCACATGGGGAGACCACCTAGGGCACGTGTCCAGGGTGCTCGAGAGAATTCACCATGCAGGGCTTACGTTAAAACCGGACAAATGTCACGTTGGTATGGCTGAGGTACAGTACCTCGGCCACAGGGTAGGGTCAGGTAAACAGCGGCCTGAGCCTGCCAAAATAGAAGCCATAGCTAATTGGCCCCAACCGCGGACTAAGACCCAGGTCTTAGCCTTCTTAGGAACAGCCGGCTATTACCGGAAATTCGTCCCCGACTATAGCGCCCTGGCCAAACCCCTCACTGACCTCACCAAAAAGGCCCTTTCCAAACAGGTTACCTGGACCTCAGAGTGCGCGGCAGCCTTCCAGAAACTGAAAGCAGCATTGAGTGAGGCTCCTGTGTTGGCAGCACCCGACTACTCTAAACAATTTCTCGTCCACACAGATGCCTCCATGTTTGGGCTGGGAGCCGTGTTAAGCCAGGTGGGAGACGACGGCATGGAACACCCGGTGGCCTATCTCAGCCGTAAACTTTTGCCCCGGGAGGTCAGCTATGCCACCGTGGAGAAGGAGTGCCTAGCCCTGGTGTGGGCGCTTAAGAAACTCCAAACTTATTTGTACGGCCGGCCATTTACTCTGATGACCGACCACAACCCGTTGGTGTGGTTAAACCGGGTAGCTGGCGACAACCCCAGACTCTTACGGTGGAGCCTAGCCCTTCAACCGTACAACTTCACCATGCAGTACCGTCCGGGCAAACACAATGGTAATGCAGACGGTTTGTCACGCCAAATGGAACTGGATGTTTAACTTAGACCTTTCTTCTTTTTTTTTTTTTCTCTCGGACATCCCCAAGCCAACCCGTCAGGGTCTTGGCGGGTATGCCGACCTATGGACATATAGGGGAGCAGTAGTTGTAAGGAAACCAAGTGTATTTAACCTCAATCGGTAGTTTCCTCCCGAACCACCAGAGCCTAGTGAATATAGCCCTCCGTTTCGGTAGTTATGGTAGACGAATCCCCGTGTAATTTCAAAAGTGTCCCTGGATAATTCCCTCAGTAGACACACGAACTCTCCAAAAAAACATACGTAGTCAAAAGAAGGGAACAAAGATGAACTGAAGATTTATTGACTGGCAATCTTGTAATGGAGCTGCAAAATTATATCCCCAGTCCACACGAACCCAGAACAGGGAGTCAAATGACAATTTTTTAAATCTCGTTCAAAAAGTAAACTGCCAACATGAAACAAGGGAATACAAACTGTCACCCCAACGCCAAACAGGGGAATTCCTTCACAGTAGTATATTATCTTAATCTTGGAAATGTGAAGAAAAAACATGGATACACTCACATGTTCCTGAGTTCTGCTCAGTATTCAAAACATCAAGGGAGCCCATGCTGGGTAAATGTTCCAAAGACTTCCCAGGAGGTATATCCGAAGAGGTAGGAGAGCAAAAGGAGAGACCTTAAGTATCAATGTATAATTTATTACAACATAGCATAAAAACTCTTACATTAAAATACACAGGATCCAGTAGGCAGATGTCCAATAGTTCAAATCCTAATGTCCAAAGAAGTTCCAGCAGGTCTCTTCCTCCTCACAACGCGTTTCGCCCGGTAAAGCAGGCTTTTTCAAGTGACTTCTCTCCATATCCGTGTTACCACTTTTAAATCTCCCGCTGTCCGCGACTTCCGGGTGTCGCGTGCGGTGACGTCATCCGTCCAGCGTCATTTAGCCGGCATCTTCATTCTGCAGATCGCGTCTCTCCGTATAGACGCTTCTGCAGTTACATGGGGTTGGACATCCTCATGTAAAGGTGTTCCTTGCCTCTCCACATCATGATAGTAAAACGATATGTTGTAGAAAATGCTTGGGTACGGTATGTGTTGTAAGTTTATTTTTGATATTATTACAATGTTCCCCTATTCTTTTCCCCAATTTTCTGGAAGTACGTCCTACATATTGTAATCCACATGGACATTCAAGCAGATAGATGACTGAATTAGTCTGACAGTTCATAAAATCCTTAATGGGGTATTCTCTCCCTGTTATATTAGATTTAAAGTTGGAGACCTTTTTATCTTGTCTCTGTTTTTCTGATTAGAAACATGGACCAAAACATTGGTAGTTAATAGCCAACATAAGAGAAGGAGGGATATTTTGGAGTAGGCGTAGGAGGAGTGGGGGAAAGAACCAAGAGGAAATAGGGCAAGTCTATCGCATGACAATGTGAAGCCAAAACGACCAGAGTGCTGGGGGGATATTCTGGAGAGAGAGTGAGGGGTACTCCTTTTTTTTTTAACGGGAAGTGGGCTAGAGGGAAGGAAATAATGGTAGCGGGTAAATTGTCACACAACATAACTTTGCTTATATAAGCTTGAATTGATACTTTTGGGTAAATATCACTATCTTATTGAAGTCGCTCACAGGGAACCTCTTTTTAGCACTATAGTAATAAGATTAGGAGATGGAGCTGATAAGTGATAGTATATAGCACGGGCTATAGTGGGACTATGTGTGAATGTGTGTGGAAGTGGGACTATGTGTGAATGTGTGTGGAAGTGGGACTATGTGTGAATGTGTGTGGAAGTGGGACTATGTGTGAATGTGTGTGGAAGTGGGACTATGTGTGAATGTGTGTGGAAGTGGGACTATGTGTGAATGTGTGTGGAAGTGGGACTATGTGTGAATGTGTGTGGACGTGGGACTATGTGTGAATGTGTGTGGAAGTGGGACTATGTGTGAATGTGTGTGGAAGTGGGACTATGTGTGAATGTGTGTGGAAGTGGGACTATGTGTGAATGTGTGTGGAAGTGGGACTATGTGTGAATGTGTGTGGAAGTGGGACTATGTGTGAATGTGTGTGGAAGTGGGACTATGTGTGAATGTGTGTGGAAGTGGGACTATGTGTGAATGTGTGTGGACGTGGGACTATGTGTGAATGTGTGTGGAAGTGGGACTATGTGTGAATGTGTGTGGAAGTGGGACGATGTGTGAATGTGTGTGGAAGTGGGACTATGTGTGTGAATGTGGAAGTGGGACTATGTGTGAATGTGTGTGGAAGTGGGACGATGTGTGAATGTGTGTGGAAGTGGGACTATGTGTGTGAATGTGGAAGTGGGACTATGTGTGAATGTGTGTGGACGTGGGACTGACTATTTGTGTATTCACATGTAAATATGTGTGCATTGAATGTGAGTTTTTTTATTGCTGCTGTCTTACTGGGGAATCTGTGATACACTCACACTGCATGTTACGGTGATATATATATCCACACGTATGTATGTATGTATGTATGTGTATACATACATACATACATTTACTTTCAAGGAAACATGAATGCGGCCCACGCATGAAGTGGCCCACTGCAGAACAAACTGGGACACCCCTGGTATATAGAATGGGTTTGAACATAATGGAATTAGTTTTTTTTTTTTTCTTAACAACTTAAAGAATAAACCACCAGATTAGATACTCATGTAAGGATAATTTAATGGTTAGGTGCACAAGGATGTTAGATGGTTTAATGGGGTTAATTCACTCACAAGGGCTGCTTTTAAGCACGAGAGTAATAAGGTTAAGAGATGGAGTGGATAAGCATTAGTATTAATATTAATTATGAACAGAATGGAATTAGAATTTATATATTTTTATATGTGTTTTTTCTTCTTTTTTCTTCTTTATTTTTTTCTCTTCTCTCCTCTCATCTGCTCTCTAGTGCTCCCCACGCACCTGAGAACTAGCTGAAATAAGGAGTCAGATCGGTCACCTTTTAAAAAGGAAAAGAAGGAAAAGTATTTTCGATATCAATGCGAGGGATAGGCATTGATAGGTTAAGAAACCTTTTTGTACAGGTTTCGTACATTGGAGGGTTATATTCTTTTTTCTATGTTATTATATGTATGATGTCTTTGTTATATGTGATTGTAGCCGTTGAGGATGTGTGCCCAAGTCGTAAAAATAGTAATTTTGCCAATCGGAGGTACAGGGACTACCTTTGGGATGGGGGATAAGAGTACGCTAAGATTCCTGACATTAAAAGTTCAGGGATTAAATAGCCCACAAAAAAGAATGATAATGATGGAAATGCTGACTAAGCATAAGATAGACATTGCTGCCTTACAAGAAACTCATTGGCTACAGGCAGATACCGTCAGATTTAATTTCAAGAAATATCCTTTTAGAGAATCCTCCTCCATGAGAAATAAGAAACAGAGGGGAGTATCGATCTTAATCTCCAAAGACGTTAAATATGAACTGATATTTAAAATGCATGATGAGAATGGAAGATTCCTTTTTTTGATCTGTAGATTAAATGATGTTGTGTACTCGATCTTGAATATATATGTACCCAACAAAAGACAGGTTAGATTTGTGAATGGTATATTGGAAAAGATACGAGAAAGGATACAAGGAATCTTTCTGATCCTAGGTGATTTTAACTGCGTTATTGATCCAGAACTTGATAGAAAAGGTACAGGGCCGAAGGGAACAAACAAGCAAGATCTGGGTTTAGCAACAGCATTCCAGTGTACGCTAGGGAAATTTAGACTTTATGATCTCTGGAGGACACTTAGACCGAATGACAGGGAATATACCTTTTTTTCAAATAGACATAAGTCTTTTTCCCGAATCGATTTTATCCTCTCAAATCAGTGTGCAATTAAACAGTGTAAAAAAATACAAATTCAACCAGTTGTCTGGTCAGATCATGACGCGGTCGTTGTGGAGATGAGGGATATATATAATAAGGTGCCCCCTTCCTGGAGACTTAGAGACACTCTACTTATGAATCAGGGAAAAGTTGAGGGATTGTTAAGGAGGGGAGAAGAATTTTTTGAGGATAACCTGACAGGCGAAGTCAGTTTGCCTATAGTTTGGTGCATCTACAAGAGTGTCCTGAGGGGTTATTTAATAATGCTGGCCGCATATTCCAAAGATAAAAACGAAAAGAATCTATCAGAACTATATATTAAGTACGCAGATCTGAAGAACATGAACAAAAAAACGATTGATAAAAATAGAACTATAGAAATTAATCAAATACAGAAACTAATAAGAGAAAAACTAAACCAGAAAGCAAATAACATCCTATTTAAAAGGAAGCAGCACTGGTTCTACATGGGTAATCGTGCCCATAAGCTTATGTCTAGTCAAATAAAAGGTTTTAATTTAAAGAGCAGGATCCTTAAAATCAAAGAGGGAAACAGACTGTGCGTTAGTCCATCTGAAATTGGTGAAGCCTTTAAAAATTATTATTCAACTTTATATAACATAGGCGGGACGAAGGATAAAGAAGGGATTAGGGAATATCTGAGAAATGCCAAACTCCCTCAAATAAAGGAAGAACACAAAACCTGACTTAACTCCCCCTTCACAGAGGAAGAGGTGAGCAAAGCAATTAATAATTTGAAATCTAAAAAGGCCCCAGGACCCGATGGGTTTACAAATCTCTTCTATAAAAAAATGAGTCATCTACTAGTCCCACACCTCACAAATTGCTTTAACACCATCAGATTAAATAGGACTTTTCCATCGGAAATGTTGAGGGCAGTAATATCACCTATTCTAAAAACAGGTAAAGCGAGCACTCTGACAACTAGTTATCGTCCGATTTCCCTTATTAACACCGACACAAAAATATACTCCTCTACATTAGCGGAGAGAATGTCATTGGTGATTCCCTATATTATACACTCGAATCAGTCGGGCTTTGTAAAGGGCAGACAGGCCTCAGGGAACACAAGGAAAATCATAGGACTGATTGATGTCATAATGTCCCGGAAAATCCCATCGATTATTCTAGCCCTTGATGTGGAGAAGGCCTTTGACCGGGTCAACTGGTGCTTCCTTGAGGAGGTATTGGGTGCATTTGGCTGTGGTACAGCAATGGTTGACTCGGTCATGGCCTTGTATAAACATCCAGCAGCAAAGGTTGTAGGACAGGGTATTAACTCAGATTGGTTCAGAGTGAACAATGGCACAAGGCAGGGTTGCCCGCTTGCCCCTATATTATATATTATGTCCTTGGAACCCCTTGCCGCGAGAATAAGGAACTCTATAAAAATATCTGGAATCAATACAGGAACTAGGGTATGTAAAATCAGTTTATACGCAGATGACACACTACTAACTCTAACTAACCCAGAAAAATCCCTGGAAGAGGTTATGAGGGAGATAGAGATATATGGGAAGATGTCCAATTATAATCTCAATATTGAAAAAACTCAAGTTCTGAAATTTTGGCTAAGTGAGGAGACCAAAGACAAGTTAATTAAAAATTACCCATTTATCTGGTCAATGAAACAAATTAATTACTTAGGTATCTCAATTTCTGAGAATAATGAAGAGATTCTGGACATAAATTATACCTTACTGTTAAAAAATCTGCAAAAACAAATTGGAGACTGGGAAGCAGTTAAGTTGTCATGGATGGGGAGGATGAATTTAATAAGGGCATATGTATTACCAAAATGGCTTTTCTTCCTACGGATGATTCCTATCCCGATCCCCAAGAACTGGTGCACCCAATTCCAAAAGATGGTGTTATCATTTATTTGGAAGCAAAAGAGACTAAGAATAGATCAAAATATTTTGTATAGACATAAAGATAAAGGAGGAATGGGCTTCCCACGAATGTCTAGTTATGTGCAAGCTAGCAACTTAAATCATATATATGTGACTCAACATCCCCTCTCAAAAGGAGAAGACTGGTACATAATTGAACAGGAACTGACAGGGCCTGACAGCCTGATGTCTCTATTATGGACCAGTGATCATAAGGCTAAAGAATATATTAAAGAAACTAAGAGCAGCGTCTTTGGGAAGATTCTCAAGATCTGGGTATCCTTTAAGAAAAAAATAGGGCTACAAAATAAACTAATTTGCCCCCTGCGTGTGGAGATTCTCGAGACATTAATACCTAATCTGAACTTATCCAAATGGCCCTTACGGAAAGATATGTTAATTGGGGACTTCTTTGAAGGTAAAAACCTCAAGGATATGACCCAACTGAAATCAGAATGTAATATCCCGAAAGCAGACTCTTTTAATTTATATAGGATTATGCTCTTTATTAAAAAAAAATGTCCAAAAAGAAACAACTGATGTGATAGATCAGATAGAAAGAATATTTAAGAGTAAAGATAATAGGGGCTTGTTGAGCAGATGGTACAGGCTTTCTGAAAACTCTCACTTTGTGGACTTCCCTAGGGCATGGAAGAAATGGGAGGATGAGATGGGACAGAAGTGGGAATGGGAACTCTGGAGTAAGACTTGGAGTATGTGTCACGAAGTGAATTCTGACAGTCTGCCTGACTGGGGTTCTTGGAGGGGCCTGAGGGCCAAACACCTCCCTGTAGATTATGGACACTGTCTGTAATGTGTTTAAGCCTTCCATTGTTTAATTATGTCAGCCACCCAGTCTGACTACCTTGCTTCTGGCTCCAGATTAAAGTGGCTAGATACTGCTTTACTGGTGATGTGTTTAAGTTTTCTATTGTTTAATCAAGTGTTATCTGATTGCAGTTTGGTATATATGTGCTGTGTAAAACACAAATAAAGAGTAGTTCAATCTTGCTGTACCTGACTGCTAGATGTCCTGTCTATTTGGGTACAAAGAGCAAGGGTCCAGAAAGACTTGCTGGGTGAATGCTGAGCTGTAATTGGGGGCTAAGGAGGTGATTTCCCACAACGGACAGAGGGTCTACTTCGTACGGTAGACGGTCCTTTACAGTATGGTTAAAGAAGCATCACATTGTTTGAACTTACAAGAGCTCCAGTTCAAGGTCATGTTTAGATGGCATTTAACCCCACATGTAATTAATAAATTTGATCCCCTAACCTCACCTTTGTGCTGGAGGTGTGGTATTGCTCAGGGAACCTCCAGACATATTTGGTGGGACTGTGTAATGCTGAAAGATATTTGGGGTAAAGTCTTTGAAGAGGTCTCTAGAATACTTAACGTGCTGGTAACCCCTCTCCCAGAGCTCGCCCTGCTACATATGGGAATTTAAATCTTCCCTAAGAATAAAAGAACCTTAATGATCTATTTCTTTTTAGCAATGAAATTGATTATATCTCGTAATTGGGAGACTAAGTCTCAAATATTTTGGCCAGAAATAGAGAAACAAATTCAAGAATTTGGTATGCTGGAGAAGGGATTTTTCTACTCACATTTAATAATGGAGAGGTACCTGGACATCTGGTCCCCATGGATAGAACATTACAAATAGAAGTTTGGTTCCTCCCATGGATGACCGGCATTTTGCATTCTGTATGATGGTAATTTTCGGTGAACGGGACGGTGCACACGTCCTCGAGCGGCTGCAATTTGTGCAGCCCTGTTATGTCTTGTGTTGTGTATTGTCGGGTAATTTTTTGTATGTGTTTGGATCCCCCAGAGGGATAGGGGGCAGAGAGAGATAACCAGAATGCTTAGTCGTTCTTCAATTTCTTTTTTATATACACAAATATAAAGTTAAACACAAGGATGACGGAAAGCACATCAAAAGGAGTATTGAGTAATCCTATAACACATGTGTCTTACAGTCTGAGTGAAAAAAAGAAAAGGGAAAAAGAAAAAAAAAAAAAAAAGTTTCACTGCAATTTCAAAATACAAAAAACATTGGAGGGGAGGCGATTTCTGGAAAGAATTGGGAAAGCTAGAGATGCAATGGGTATATGAACTTAAAACCCTAACCCCTAATGGTCTTAATGCCGATTTTGACCTATTTAATTTCCTTTAATAATAAATACCTTTTTTTAGATAGGGATTGAATAATATATTATGGGGCATATTACAATCCACATTTTATGTTTCTATGTTTTTAATATCTATTGCTGCTTACAGTGTGCATTATACCCTAGATTCTGAGCAGAATGGATATTTTAATATTATATATAGTAATCATTTTTTAAGATATTATAACTCATATTTTATATATTTTTTATATATATTTGTTTCATACATAGTATTTTTGCCCAGAATCGTGAGGGTTAATGACTGTTGCACTATTAATGGGACACGTGATATTATGTATAGCAACACAATCATTTTATGTCACTGAATATATACCTTATACTCCAGATTCTGGGCAGGTAATAGTCTTATTGTATTTGTATTTTATGTACTTATTATTTTTTATCTTATATTGTATACCTGGTTTTCCTGCCCAGAATTGAGAGGGTTAATGTCTCTGATACATTACAAGCTAATCTGACAATGTGTCTATTCTGCTCGTTTTACTATCATGATGTGGAGAGGCAAGGAACACCTTTACATGAGGATGTCCAACCCCATGTAACTGCAGAAGCGTCTATACGGAGAGACGCGATCTGCAGAATGAAGATGCCGGCTAAATGACGCTGGACGGATGACGTCACCGCACGCGACACCCGGAAGTAGCGGACAGCGGGAGATTTAAAAGTGGTAACACGGATATGGAGAGAAGTCACTTGAAAAAGCCTGCTTTACCGGGCGAAACGCGTTGTGAGGAGGAAGAGACCTGCTGGAACTTCTTTGGACATTAGGATTTGAACTATTGGACATCTGCCTACTGGATCCTGTGTATTTTAATGTAAGAGTTTTTATGCTATGTTGTAATAAATTATACATTGATACTTAAGGTCTCTCCTTTTGCTCTCCTACCACTTCGGATATACCTCCTGGGAAGTCTTTGGAATATTTACCCAGCGTGGGCTCCCTTGATGTTTTGAATACTGAGCAGAACTCTGCTCAGGAACATGTGAGTGTATCCATGTTTTTTCTTCACATTTCCAAGATTAAGATAATATACTACACTATATTATTTTTTTGTTTATTTATTTTTTCCCTCCACATATACATCAAGCGTATTACCTCAGCATTTAGGGTAATCCACTTATTTTTTATGTATTAAGTGTTTGGTGTAAGCGCACTTTTTCACTTTGTCTTTATTGTTTATTGTACCAGGAGTGAAACACTGGTAGATTTTGTTGCTGCTTTTACCGTCACTATTAGGCGCAGTGTTTTTCTTTCTTTGTTTTTGTAGTCAGACCATGAAACATCTTCATACAAAACCTGAAACAAGGAACAGTCAGACCATGAAACATCTTCATAAAAAACCTGAAACAGGGAACAGTCAGACTGTGCAACATCTTCATACAAAACCTGAAGGAACAGTCAGACTGTGCAACATCTTCATACAAAACCTGAAGGAACAGTCAGACAGTGCAACATCTTCATACAAAACCTGAAGGAACAGTCAGACCGTGAAACATCTTCATACAAAACCTGAAGGAACAGTCAGACTGTGAAACATCTTCATACAAAACCTGAAGGAACAGTCAGACCGTGAAACATCTTCATACAAAACCAGAAGGAACAGTCAGACCATGAAACATCTTCATACAAAACCTGAAGGAACAGTCAGACCGTGAAACATCTTCATACAAAACCTGAAGGAACAGTCAGACTGTGCAACATCTTCATACAAAACCTGAAGGAACAGTCAGACCGTGAAACATCTTCATACAAAACCTGAAGGAACAGTCAGACTGTGCAACATCTTCATACAAAACCTGAAGGAACAGTCAGACGATGAAACACCTTCATACAAAACCTGAAGGAACAGTCAGACAGTGAAACATCTTCATACAAAAACTGAAGGAACAGTCAGACTGTGCAACATCTTCATACAAAACCTGAAGGAACAGTCAGACAGTGAAACATCTTCATACAAAAACTGAAGGAACAGTCAGACTGTGCAACATCTTCATACAAAACCTGAAGGAACAGTCAGACTGTGCAACATCTTCATACAAAACCTGAAGGAACAGTCAGACCGTGAAACATCTTCATACAAAACCTGAAGGAACAGTCAGACTGTGCAACATCTTCATACAAAACCTGAAGGAACAGTCAGACTGTGCAACATCTACATACAAAACCTGAAGGAACAGTCAGACTGTGCAACATCTTCATACAAAACCTGAAACAAGGAACAGTCAGACGATGAAACACCTTCATACAAAACCTGAATGAACAGTCAGACCATGAAACATCTTCATACAAAACCTGAAGGAACAGTCAGACTGTGCACCATCTTCATACAAAACCTGAAACAAGGAACAGTCAGACTGTGCAACATCTACATACAAAACCTGAAGGAACAGTCAGACTGTGCAACATCTTCATACAAAACCTGAAACAAGGAACAGTCAGACGATGAAACACCTTCATACAAAACCTGAATGAACAGTCAGACCATGAAACATCTTCATACAAAACCTGAAACAATGAACAGTCAGACCATGATACATCTTCATACAAAACCTGAAACAATGAACAGTCAGACTGTGCAACATCTTCATACAAAACCTGAAACAATGAACAGTCAGACTGTGCAACATCTTCATACAAAACCTGAAGGAACAGTCAGACTGTGCAACATCTTCATACAAAACCTGAAACAATGAACAGTCAGACTGTGCAACATCTTCATACAAAACCTGAAACAAGGAACAGTCAGACGATGAAACACCTTCATACAAAACCTGAATGAACAGTCAGACCGTGAAACATCTTCATACAAAACCTGAAGGAACAGGCAGACCATGAAACATCTTCATACAAAACCTGAAGGAACAGTCAGACCATGAAACATCTTCATACAAAACCTGAAGGAACAGTCAGACTGTGCAACATCTTCATACAAAACCTGAAGGAACAGTCAGACCATGAAACATCTTCATACAAAACCTGAATGAACAGTCAGACCATGAAACATCTTCATACAAAACCTGAAGGAACAGTCAGACTGTGCAACATCTTCATACAAAACCTGAAGGAACAGTCAGACCATGAAACATCTTCATACAAAACCTGAAGGAACAGTCAGACCGTGAAACATCTTCATACAAAACCTGAATGAACAGTCAGACCGTGAAACATCTTCATACAAAACCTGAAAATATGATGGCGTAAGGCATGTCCATGGGCTATTGAAAAGTTTGGTGGGGGCACTGAATGTAACTGAGGAAAAGGGGGAAATGGACAGAAAAGGATGGAAAAACAATTTGTCTGGAACTCTCAAAATTCGAAAACACAAGTTACAAATATTAATAATGCAATTTGTGAGAATTATATTAAAAGCATTATATTAAAACCAGAGTGTGTACAGAATTATCAATTTGCTTGTATAAAACGGGTTCTTCTCTGTAATTTGAATATGCTGCGGCTTCTTCAGAGGTAGAGAGATTAATAGTGAAAATAAGGAGAGTCTTAACAAATATATATAACAACATAATAAGATTTACCATATGTCCATGGGCTAGCTCTGCTACATATCAAAACTACTCTTCCCATGTTTGATATCAGACACATGTACACTTCCCGTGTTTGGTATCAGACACATGTACACTTCCCGTGTTTGGTATCAGACACATGTACACTTCCCGTGTTTGGTATCAGACACATGTACACTTCCCGTGTTTGGTATCAGACACATGTACACTTCCCGTGTTTGGTATCAGACACATGTACACTTCCCGTGTTTAGTATCAGACACTTGTACACTTCCCGTGTTTGGTATCAGACACATGTACACTTCCCGTGTTTAGTATCAAACACATGTACACTTCCTGTGTTTAGTATCAAACACATGTACACTTCCCGTGTGTAGTATCAAACACATGTACACTTCCAGTGTTTAGTATCAGACACATGTATTCTTCCCATGTTTGGTATCAGACACATGTACACTTCCCATGTTTGGTATCAGACACATGTACACTTCCTGTGTTTGGTATCAGACACATATACACTTCCCGTGTTTGATATCAGACACATGTACACTTCCCGTGTTTGGTATCAGACACATGTACACTTCCCATGTTTGGTATCAGACACATGTACACTTCCCGTGTTTGGTATCAGACACATGTACACTTCCCATGTTTGGTATCAGACACATGTACACTTCCCATGTTTGGTATCAGACACATGTACACTTCCCATGTTTGTTATCAGACACATGTACACTTCCCATGTTTAGTATCAGACACATGTACACTTCCCATGTTTAGTATCAGACACATGTACACTTCCCGTGTTTAGTATCAGACACATGTACACTTCCCGTGTTTAGTATCAGACACATGTACACTTCCCGTGTTTGGTATCAGACACATGTACACTTCCCATGTTTGGTATCAGACACATGTACACTTCCCGTGTTTGGTATCAGACACATGTACACTTCCCATGTTTGGTATCAGACACATGTACACTTCCCGTGTTTGGTATCAGACACATGTACACTTCCCGTGTTTGGTATCAGACACATGTACACTTCCCATGTTTGGTATCAGACACATGTACACTTCCCATGTTTGTTATCAGACACATGTACACTTCCCATGTTTGTTATCAGACACATGTACACTTCCCATGTTTAGTATCAGACACATGTACACTTCCCATGTTTAGTATCAGACACATATACACTTCCCGTGTTTAGTATCAGACACATGTACACTTCCCGTGTTTAGTATCAGACACATGTACACTTCCCATGTTTGGTATCAGACACATGTACACTTCCCATGTTTGGTATCAGACACATGTACACTTCCCGTGTTTGGTATCAGACACATGTACACTTCCCGTGTTTGGTATCAGACACATGTACACTTCCCGTGTTTGGTATCAGACACATGTACACTTCCCGTGTTTGGTTTCAGACACATGTACACTTCCCGTGTTTGGTATCAGACACATGTACACTTCCCGTGTTTGGTATCAGACACATGTACACTTCCCATGTTTGGTATCAGACACATGTACACTTCCTGTGTTTGGTATCAGACACATGTACACTTCCTGTGTTTGGTATCAGACACATGTACACTTCCCGTGTTTGGTATCAGACACATGTACACTTCCCATGTTTGGTATCAGACACATGTACACTTCCCATGTTTGGTATCAGACACATGTACACTTCCCATGTTTGTTATCAGACACATGTACACTTCCCGTGTTTAGTATCAGACACATGTACACTTCCCGTGTTTAGTATCAGACACATGTACACTTCCCATGTTTGGTATCAGACACATGTACACTTCCCATGTTTGGTATCAGACACATGTACACTTCCCGTGTTTGGTATCAGACACATGTACACTTCCCATGTTTAGTATCAGACACATGTACACTTCCCGTGTTTGGTATCAGACACATGTACACTTCCCGTGTTTAGTATCAGACACATGTACACTTCCCGTGTTTAGTATCAGACACATGTACACTTCCCGTGTTTCCTACATGTTGGATCTGTGCAGTTACTCTGTATTATGTGTATTATTAGTACTATGTCTCTCTTTGGCCGAGTATTAATTCATGTAGTATCTAAGTATCTGTTTGAATCAAACAGTATTTTATATTTTCCAAATAATAAATCTGACGCTAATGAATAGTAGAGCACCAGACAGCCTGTGTTTCTTTCTCTTTAAACACAAACAATGTACATAAAGGTATAATATGTGTTGAGCATAAAGTGGTTTTTCAGTGAAATGAATCCCTTGGACTCTAATGATACTGTGGGGAACAAAAACAACTAAACAATATATATGTGTGAGTCTGTTCTCACTGAGGACGTGTGCAATAACTCTTCCTATATGCCAGTTACCGCACATGTAACAGAGCCTATCAAGACCAGACTCTGGTGTGGAATATATGTGGGGAAATAAACTGGGCTTCCTCCCGACCACAATACTGTATGGGTTCCTTCTAGAAAGAGCCAAACAGAGAGAGAGACGCGAGTTGTGCAGTATAATAACAGAATTTTAATAATGGCCCCAAAGTGTGCTGCTTAATCTTTTTGTATATTACGGAGGTGACCTTCTCTATGCACTGCAGACTTTGGCCGAATAAAAGCCATAAAATGCTTGACAAAACGAATGACATTGGCCATGCTTCCTGGATTGTGTATGGGGAACTCCTAGGGTCTTCAGCCGGCATCTGCCGTCACCCGACCATCCAGGGCCATTATAAAATTCTGTTATTATACTGCACAACTCGCGTCTCTCTCTCTGTTTGGCTCTTTCTAGAAGGAACCCATACAGTATTGTGGTCGGGAGGAAGCCCAGTTTATTTCCCCACATATATTCCACACCAGAGTCTGGTCTTGATAGGCTCTGTTACATGTGCGGTAACTGGCATATAGGTAGAGTTATTGCACACGTCCTCAGTGAGAACAGACTCACACATATTTATTGTTTAGTTGTTTTTGTTCCCCACAGTATCATTAGAGTCCAAGGGATTCATTTCACTGAAAAAGCTGAACCACTAAGTTATAAGGTAAGTTGTATTCATTTTTCACAATTGTTCGGTACTTTGTAGTTATTTAGCAATTAACTCACCCAATATGAACTTCTATAGTGTGTTAGGAGAGAATGATTTATATATCGATTCAATATTTAGACTGCAAGTTCCCCTGGTCAGGACCCTGCTCAGACATTGCTCATAACATGTAATGTTACAGTTTATTGTATGTTGGGTTTGCACGTGTTGCTGTTTTAAAGTTCACAGATTATGATCTTTTGTGTGTTATTTACCTTCTGTGGAGCAGACAATTCCTGCATGTATGTTAAATAAACATGCTTTGGGACTCCAGAGGCTGATTCCACATTCTGATATCTTGGTCTCTACACCGGAGCAGAACATCTTCTCCACTGTCGTCACGTTGGAGTTTGCTTCTTTCTGATACACCTGGATTTGCAGGAGGGGTCCACATCCCAAATGACGACAGATAACCGCAGCCTCCTCCATGTCAAAGTTCCAGGCACAGACTCTGCCGGGCTGGTTATTTAATGAAACCTCCACTATCCCATTGCAGTGTCCAGAGCCATTTACCAGACTGACAGACCCAACTCCTGGAAGACACGGGGAAACCATATGCAGACATTGCATACAAAGAAGAGATGTGGCTGTAGCGGATGGCACCAGGCAACCCTACAAAAATACTGTATAAAGCTGCATCCGTGTATCTGTTGTATTTTCTGTGTATTAAAGCCTTCCATTGTTTAGTTATGTCAGCCACCCAGTCTGACTACCTTGCTTCTGGCTCCAGATTAAAGTGGCTAGATACTGCTTTACTGGTGATGTGTTTAAGGTTTCTATTGTTTAATCAAGTGTTATCTGATTGCAGTTTGGTGTATATAAGTCTGTGTTGTTTGTCAAATAAAGTAGTTCAATCTTGCTGTAAAAGGCTTGTCAGTTATGCTCCTGAAACTGTGTGTCGTCCAGTTATTGGGATTGCTGTTGGGATATTGCTGTATTTGACCTGCTGGAAACCCTGCCTTTGGATTTACTATTTACTTGTTCCTGAGTCTCACTTGGATTATAAGCGGAGATAACCTGGGTAATATTGCATCTCCGCTACATTGGTTGGCAGCGCTGGGATCCAGACTCACAGAGGAACAAGCCTAAATGGAGTACGGATGGAGATTGATTTTGCCACACTAAAACGCTCCACGCTAAAAGACCTTCTGGAGGCAAAGGGTATACAAGCCAGCAATAAGACAAAAGCGGCACTTATCACTGAACTGATGGCGGAGTACCAAATGGAAGGTGATTCGGTTCCCGAACAGGGGAATTCGGGAGAAACACCGGAACAAAGGGAGTTCCAGAGGCAGGTACAATTTCGGCTGTCTTTCTATGGGGAACACCCTCCAACAGAGATTGTTTCCAAAACAATAACGGAGGTCCAGGAATTTATACTGAGGAGTCAAACAGCGGCCCCGGAACGCAGCTCTGCAGTAAATATGCCACATGAAGGTAAGCCGAAAATACCGTACCAGGCTTTTAAAACATATGTGGAGGCAGAGGAAGATATAGACGCTTTCCTGCAAGATTTCGAGAGACTGTGTGCACTGCATAGAATCAGCACAGAGGACTGGGTACCTATTTTGGCAGGGAGGTTAACTGGGAGGGCAGCTGAGGCATATCGGACTGTACCGAATGATGAAATACGGAATTACCACAAAGTGAAAGAAATTATATTGGCCAGGTATGCTATAACACCAGAAGCATACCGGCGGAGATTCAGGGATTTAAAGAAGGTGGAGAAAGACTCACATGCTGAGTGGGCATGCAGACTGCAACGAGCAGTCTTGGGGTGGGTGCAAGCGAGCAAGGCACGGTCTATGGAGGATGTATTGCAAATGGTACTGCTGGAGCAATTTTATGAAGGAGTAACCAGCGAGGTACAGGAGTGGGTAAGAGACAGAAACCCTACCTCCCTTACCGAAGCAGCCAGGAAGGCGGACGAGTACCTGGATGCACGCAGGCAGCAAAAACCTGCAGCTCCAAAAGTACCTTTTAAAACCTTTGGGGGAAATAACTACACGCCAGCTCTACCAAGGTCACTGCCACCACCACCACCACCCGCTGCACAGCCACGTTTCCGCCAGCCCACGTCGGGCCCTTGCCACCACTGCCAGAAGTGGGGACATTATAAAAGGGAATGCCCCCAGCTGCGGGACCGTTCCACCTGGATTCGACCCGGTCCGCCACCACCACCGAGAGCCGCGCGCAGCCCATCACTACCAGGACATCGTGGCCACACCGTATGGTTCAGCAGTTCCCATCACAACAGTAGAGCAGTGGGAGGTACTGCACGAGGCAGATCCCGTCCAGGCTAACGCAGACAACCGCCAGCATCACAGGCAGACCGTGTATCTGGAGGGTAAAGCGGTTCAGGGGCTACGTGACTCAGGAGCCACCATCACCCTGGTAAAAAGTCACCTGGTCTCAGACCAAGCTAAACTTAATAAGACTGTGGCCGTCAGGGTAGCCGGGGGAGCAGTATACCGGCTACCCACAGCAAGGGTACATTTGCATTGGGGAGCGGGGGCAGGGCATGTGGAGGTGGGGTTGATGCCGCAGTTACCGGCGGAGGTTTTATTGGGGAACGATCTGGGGAGGCTCACATCTGCTTTTGAGCCCCAGACACCCACCACAGGAGAAGCTCACCCTGTGGTCACTCGACAACAGGCCCGCACCCAGGACTACAACACACTCCCGGAGGTTCAGGTAAGAGATCCTTCCCCTTCCCCTGACTGTGTCCCCTGGGCCCCTCCTAACGAATTTGCAGCTGAGGTAGTGACTGACCCCACCTTGCAGGTGTATAGGGACAAGGTGACAGCAGACACGCCTGGGGGGGAGGGCGAAAGGTTTATTTGGGACAACCAGCTGTTATATCGGGAGACGGATAAGCAGGTATCCGGGTCAGACCCGATTGTGATGAGGCAGTTGGTGGTACCTCAGCGGTACCGGGCGGAGTTACTACGGATAGCCCATGACATTCCGCTATCTGGACATTTAGGGGTCAGCAGGACCCGATACAGGTTAACCCAAAGTTTCTTTTGGCCGGGAATTAGCCAGGAGGTGCGCAGGTATTGCAACACGTGCGATACCTGTCAAAGGGTGGGGAAAAGGGGGGACCGGCGCAAGGCCAAGTTACATCCCCTCCCCATAATCGAGGAACCCTTTAGCAGGGTAGCAGTTGACCTAATAGGACCCCTCAACAAAGCAAGCCCGTCAGGTAAAAGATTTATCCTGACAGTAGTAGATTATGCCACCAGATATCCAGAGGCGGTGGCCCTGACGAATATACAGGCTGAGACAGTAGCCGAAGCCCTGATGAAGATATTCTCCCGGGTGGGACTCCCCAGGGAGATTGTCTCCGATCAGGGCACCCAGTTCACCGCCGAAGTCACGCAGCGCCTCTGGAAGTTTTGTGACATTAAGCCGGTCATTAGTTCCCCTTACCACCCCCAGACGAATGGGCTCTGCGAACGTTTCAACGGTACATTGAAACAAATGCTCCGAACCTTCGCAGAGACCCACAAGGACTGGGAGAAGTTCCTGCCACACCTCCTCTTTGCTTACCGGGAGGTGCCGCAGGAATCCACTGGGTTCTCCCCATTTGAACTATTGTTTGGCCGCAGGGTACGAGGGCCTTTAGATTTGATCAGAGAGCATTGGGAGGGAGAACGGAGCACTGACGGCACCCCCATCATACCCTATGTGTTGGCATTCCGAGACCGCCTTGAGGCCTTAACTCAGACGGTACGCGAGAATTTGCAGGCGGCTCAGACACGCCAACGCACATGGTATGATCGGGGCGCCAGGGACCGTAGCTTTCAGGTCGGGCAGAAGGTGTTAATCTTAAAACCTGTCCGACACGATAAGCTGCAGGCCGCCTGGCAGGGCCCTTATAAGGTGGTGGAACAACGGTGTGACACCACTTATATAATCGGCTCGTGCGTTGGTACTGGGGGGCGACGCATGCTCCATGTGAACATGATGAAGCCCTACCAGGAGCGCTCGGAGGAAGTGACCGCTATATGTGCGCCTAACTCCGAGGAGTTTGACAGTTTACCTCTCCCGGATCTGCTGGGAGAGGGTCAGTTATCCGGGGACTTAGAGGAGGTCACCCTGGGGGATCGGTTGAGCCCACAGGAGCGGAGCGAGGTACAACAGCTGTTGAGGGAGAAGCAGGATATCTTCTCTAATGTACCTGGTTACACTCCTCTGGCCACTCACCGAGTAGACACCCCAGGGCAACTTCCCATGCGTCAGACCCCGTACCGCATCCCAGAAGCGGTACGGGCGAACATGCGCAAGGAGATAGATGAGATGCTCCAGCTGGGGGTGATTGAGCCCTCTGACAGCCCCTGGGCATCTCCGGTAGTGCTAGTGCCAAAGCGGGACGGCACGACCCGGTTCTGTGTAGACTACCGGAGATTAAATGAGAAGACGGTATCGGACGCCTATCCTATGCCCAGGATAGACGAACTCCTGGATCGGATGGCGAGGGGGCACTATCTCACCACAATTGACTTGTGTAAAGGGTATTGGCAAATACCCTTGGCACAAGACGCCATCCCTAAGTCGGCCTTTGTCACCCCATTCGGCTTGTACCAATTTAAGGTCATGCCGTTTGGGATGAAAAACGCCCCGGCTTCTTTTCAGCGGATGGTGGACCGCCTCCTAGATGGGTTCCAGGATTATACCTGCGCATACCTCGACGATATTGCCATTTTCAGCAATACCTGGCAGGAAAACCTGACCCATTTAGGAGCGGTCCTAGACAGGATTAGGGCCGCTGGTTTAACGCTGAAACCAGCCAAATGCAGCATAGGAATGGCTGAAGTACAGTACCTAGGTCATCGGGTAGGATGTGGCAAGCAAAAGCCGGAACCAGCCAAAGTAGAGGCTGTAGTTCAATGGCCCACCCCTAGGACTAAGACCCAAGTGTTAGCGTTCTTAGGAACGGCCGGATACTACCGGATTTTTGTCCCGAATTACAGTGCCCTGGCCAAACCTCTCACCGACTTGACACGTAAAAACCTACCCCGCCAAGTAACCTGGACCCCGGAGTGTGAACAGGCATTTCAGTTGTTAAAAGATGCATTGACAAATGCCCCTGTCTTGGCAGCTCCCAATCCAACTAAACGTTTTCTTGTCCACACAGACGCTTCTATGTTTGGATTGGGAGCAGTATTAAGCCAAGTCGGGGCCGATGGCGGAGAACATCCCGTGGCTTACATCAGCCGGAAACTGTTACCTCGAGAAGTAAGCTACGCCGCCATCGAGAAAGAATGCCTGGCTGTGGTGTGGGCCCTGAAGAAATTACAGCCATATTTGTACGGACAAGCTTTTTACCTGCTCACGGATCACAACCCGTTAGTATGGCTAAACCGGGTGGCTGGGGACAATGCCCGGCTGCTGCGCTGGAGTCTGGCGCTGCAGCCCTTTGACTTTAATATCCAGTACCGCCCGGGTAAACAGAATGGAAATGCGGATGGGTTGTCTCGGCAAACGGACCTAGAGAAATGATCCGTGAGCCTCCCCGGACATCCCCAAGCCGATCCGTGTTGGATCAGACTGTGTATGCCGGCTTGTGGGCAAGGGGGAGCAGTGTAGCGGATGGCACCAGGCAACCCTACAAAAATACTGTATAAAGCTGCATCCGTGTATCTGTTGTATTTTCTGTGTATTAAAGCCTTCCATTGTTTAGTTATGTCAGCCACCCAGTCTGACTACCTTGCTTCTGGCTCCAGATTAAAGTGGCTAGATACTGCTTTACTGGTGATGTGTTTAAGGTTTCTATTGTTTAATCAAGTGTTATCTGATTGCAGTTTGGTGTATATAAGTCTGTGTTGTTTGTCAAATAAAGTAGTTCAATCTTGCTGTAAAAGGCTTGTCAGTTATGCTCCTGAAACTGTGTGTCGTCCAGTTATTGGGATTGCTGTTGGGATATTGCTGTATTTGACCTGCTGGAAACCCTGCCTTTGGATTTACTATTTACTTGTTCCTGAGTCTCACTTGGATTATAAGCGGAGATAACCTGGGTAATATTGCATCTCCGCTACAGTGGCTGACATCTATAGTCCCAACTCCCGGCTGACATCAATAGTCCCAACCCTGGCTGACATCAATAGTCCCAACCCTGGCTGACATCAATAGTCCCAACCCTGGCTGACATCAATAGTCCCAACCCTGGCTGACATCAATAGTCCCAACCCTGGCTGACATCAATAGTCCCAACCCTGGCTGACATCAATAGTCCCAACCCTGGCTGACATCATTAGTCCCAACCCTCGCTGACATCAATAGTCCCAACCCTGGCTGACATCAATAGTCCCAACCCTGGCTGACATCAACAGTCCCATCCCTGGCTGACATCAATAGTCCCAACCCTGGCTGACATCAATAGTCCCAACCCTGGCTGACATCATTAGTCCCAACCCTGGCTGACATCATTAGTCCCAACCCTGGCTGACATCTATAGTCCCAACCCTGGCTGACATCAATAGTCCCAACCCTGGCTGACATCTATAGTCCCAACCCTGGCTGACATCAATAGTCCCAACCCTTGCTGACATTTATAGTCCCAACCCTGGCTGACATCAATAGTCCCAACCCTGGCTGACATCAATAGTCCCAACCCTGGCTGACATCATTAGTCTCAACCCTGGCTAACATCAATAGTCCCAACCCTGGCTGATATCAATATTCCCAACCCTGGCTGACATCAATAGTCCCAACCCTGGCTGACATCAATAGTCCCAACCCTTGCTGACATCAATAGTCCCAACCCTTGCTGACATTTATAGTCCCAACCCTGGCTGACATCAATAGTCCCAACCCTGGCTGACATCTATAGTCCCAACCCTGGCTGACATCAATAGTCCCAACCCTGGTTGACATCATTAGTCCCAACCCAGGCTGACATCAATAGTCCCAACCCTGGCTGACATCTATAGTCCCAACCCTTGCTGACATCTATAGTCCCAACCCTGGCTGACATTTATAGTCCCAACCCTGGCTGACATCAATAGTCCCAACCCTGGCTGACATCTATAGTCCCAACCCTGGCTGACATCAATAGTCCCAACCCTGGTTGACATCATTAGTCCCAACCCTGGTTGACATCTATAGTCCCAACCCTGGCTGACATCTATAGTCCCAACCCTGGCTGACATCTATAGTCCCAACCCTGGCTGACATCAATAGTCCCAACCCTGGCTGACATCAATAGTCCCAACCCTTGCTGACATTTATAGTCCCAACACTTGCTGACATTTATAGTCCCAACCCTGGTTGACATCTATAGTCCCAACCCTGGCTGACATCTATAGTCCCAACCCTGGCTGACATCAATAGTCCCAACCCTGGTTGACATCATTAGTCCCAACCCTGGCTGACATCAATAGTCCCAACCCTGGCTGACATCAATAGTCCCAACCCTGGCTGACATCATTAGTCCCAACCCTGGCTGACATCTATAGTCCCAACCCTGGCTGACATCAATAGTCCCAACCCTGGCTGACATCAATAGTCCCAACCCTGGCTGACAATTATAGTCCCAACCCTGGCTGACATCAATAGTCCCAACCCTGGCTGAAATCTATAGTCCCAACCTCGGCTGACATATATAGTCCCAACCCTTGCTGACATTTATAGTCCCAACCCTGGCTGACATCTATAGTCCCAACCCTGGCTGACATCTATAGTCGCAACCCTGGTTTACATTTATAGTCCCAACCCTGGCTGACATCTATAGTCCCAACTCTGGCTGACATTTATAGTCCCAACCCTGGCTGACATCTATAGTCACAACCCTGGCTAACATCTATAGTCCCAACCCAGGCTGACATCAATAGTCCCAACCCTGGCTGACATCAATAGTCCCAACCCTGGCTGACATCTATAGTTCCAACCCTGGCTGACATCAATAGTCCCAACCCTGGCTGACATCTATAGTCCCAACCCTGGCTGACATCAATAGTCCCAACCCTGGCTGACATCTATAGTCCCAACCTTGGCTGACATCTATAGTCCCAACCCTGGCTGACATCTATAGTCCCAACCTTGGCTGACATCTATAGTCCCAACCTTGGCTGACATATATAGTCCCAACCCTTGCTGACATTTATAGTCCCAACCCTGGCTGACATCTATAGTCCCAACCCTGGCTTACATTTATAGTACCAAACCTGGCTGACATCTATCATCCCAACCCTGGCTGACATCTATAGTCCCAACCCTGGCTGACATCAATAGTCCCAACCCTGGCTGACATCAATAGTCCCAACCCTGGCTGACATCTATAGTCCCAACCCTGGCTGACATCAATAGTCCCAACCCTTGCTGAAATTTATGGTCCCAACCCTGGCTGACATCTAAAGTCCCAAACCTGGCTGATCTGGCTGGTCACTGTGCCACCAGCTCTCTTAGGGATAGGTTTCTCAATGTTCTATTATCCTATAAGCCAGCCACGCACACACTGATGGCAACTCACCTGAAGGCAAGCAGACAACTCCTGCACTTTGATGATGTTTCACAGGATCTTCTTCACCCCAAACTCCCAACAAACACTGAGAAATGTCTCTCTCATCCCCAGAGCAGACCACCTTTTCCAGAACATGGCCAGACCCGGGGCCAAATGGGTCACCTTTTATTGCTTCCAGGGAAGGGCCACATTGGAGTTGCCTGCAGATGACGTCTGCAATCTTTCTGTTCCAACTTTGGTCACTCAGCCAGCTCCAAGTGTGATTGTACAGCAGCTCAACTCGCCCCTTGCAGCGCTCCCCACCATTCACTAACCTAACTTGGGACAGAACTGAAAGAGGCAACTATTAGGAGTGTTTCACGTTAAGATGTCACTGGCCAGCCTAGCTCTAGGGAGAATTTACCATGTAAAACATTCCTTCCCCAGTGATCTCCTCTCTATCTCGCGTCTCCCATTGCTTTGCTCTCCCAACATAGTGGGCCATGTTTCAGGCCACTGAGTTGCTTTCACTTTCTCTGCTGGACCTTAATGAACCTTCAACTTTCTGCTGCTACCTTTCTGTACAACTACAGCGATTAACTATTTCAAAGTTACCTCCTCATTTACCTCAGTGTTACCTCCTCATTTACCTCAATGTTACCTCCTCATTTACCTCAATGTTACCTCCTCATTTACCTCAATGTTACCTCCTCATTTACCTCAATGTTACCTCCTCATTTACCTCAGTGTTACCTCCTCATTTACCTCAATGTTACCTCCTCATTTACCTCCTCATTTACCTCAATGTTACCTCCTCATTTACCTCAGTGTTACCTCCTCATTTACCTCAGTGTTACCTCCTCATTTACCTCCTCATTTACCTCAGTGTTACCTCCTCATTTACCTCAGTGTTACCTCCTCATTTACCTCCTCATTTACCTCAGTGTTACCTCCTCATTTACCTCAGTGTTAACTCCTCATTTACCTCAGTGTTACCTCCTCATTTACCTCAGTGTTACCTCCTCATTTACCTCAGTGTAACCTCCTCATTTACCTCAATGTTACCTCCTCATTTACCTCAGTGCTACCTCCTCATTTACCTCAATGTTACCTCCTCATTTACCTCAGTGTTACCTCCTCATTTACCTCAGTGTTACCTCCTCATTTACCTCCTCATTTACCTCAGTGTTACCTCCTCATTTACCTCAGTGTTACCTCCTCATTTACCTCAGTGTTAACTCCTCATTTACCTCAGTGTTACCTCCTCATTTACCTCAGTGTTACCTCCTCATTTACCTCAGTGTTACCTCCTCATTTACCTCCTCATTTACCTCAGTGTTATCTCCTCATTTACCTCAATGTTACCTCCTCATTTACCTCAGTGTTACCTCCCCATTTACCTCAGTGTTACCTCCTCATTTACCTCAGTGTAACCTCCTCATTTACCTCAGTGTTACCTCCTCATTTACCTCAATGTTATCTCCTCATTTACCTCAATGTTACCTCCTCATTTACCTCAGTGTTATCTCCTCATTTACCTCAATGTTACCTCCTCATTTACCTCAGTGTTACCTCCTCATTTACCTCAGTGTTACCTCCCCATTTACCTCAGTGTTATCTCCTCATTTACCTCAATGTTACCTCCTCATTTACCTCAGTGTTACCTCCTCATTTACCTCAGTGTTACCTCCCCATTTACCTCAGTGTTACCTCCTCATTTACCTCAATGTTATCTCCTCATTTACCTGAGTGTTACCTCCCCATTTACCTCAGTGTTACCTCCTCATTTACCTCAGTGTTACATCCTCATTTACCTCAGTGTCACCTCCTCATTTGCCTCAATGTTACCTCCTCATTTACTTCAGTGCTACCTCCTCATTTACCTTCATGTTACCTCCCCATTTACCTCAGTGTCACCTCCCCATTTACCATTTACTTTTACCTCCTCATTTACCTCAGTGTTACCTCCTCATTTACTTCAGTTCTACCTCCTCATTTAACTCTATGTTACCTCCTCGTTTACCTCAATGTTACCTCTTCATTTACCTCAGTGTTACCTCCTCATTTACCTCAGTGTCACCTCCTCATTTACCTCAATGTTACCTCCTTATTTACCTCAGTGTTACCTCTTCATTTACCTCAATGTTACCTCCTCATTTACCTCAATGTTACCTCCTCGTTTACCTCAATGTTACCTCCTCATTTACCTTAATGTTACCTCCTCATTTACCTCAGTGTTACCTCCTCATTTACCTCAGTGTAACCTCCTCATTTACCTCAGTGTTACCTCCTCATTTACCTCAGTGTAACCTCCTCATTTACCTCAGTGTCACCTCCTCTTTACCTCAATGTTACCTCCTCATTTACCTCAATGTTACCTCCTCATTAACCTCAGTGTTACCTCCTCATTTACCTCAGTGTTACCTCCTCATTTACATCAGTGTTACCTCCTCATTTACCTCAGTGTTACCTCCTCATTTACCTCAGTGTTACCTCCTCATTTACCTCAATGTTACCTCCTCATTTACCTCAGTGTTACCTCCTCATTTACCTCAGTGCTACCTCCTCATTTACCTCAGTGTTACCTCCTCATTTACCTCAGTGTTACCTCCTCATTTACCTCAGTGCTACCTCCTCATTTACCTCAATGTTATCTCCTCATTTACCTCAATGTTACCTCCTCATTTACCTCAGTGTTATCTCCTCATTTACCTCAATGTTACCTCCTCATTTACCTCAGTGTTACCTCCTCATTTACCTGAGTGTTACCTCCTCATTTAACTCTATGTTACCTCCTCATTTACCTCAGTGTTACCTCCCCATTTACCTCAGTGTTATCTCCTCATTTACCTCAATGTTACCTCCTCATTTACCTCAGTGTTACCTCCTCATTTACCTCAGTGTTACCTCCCCATTTACCTCAGTGTTACCTCCTCATTTACCTCAATGTTACCTCCTCATTTACCTGAGTGTTACCTCCCCATTTACCTCAGTGTTACCTTCTCATTTACTTCAGTGTTACATCCTCATTTACCTCAGTGTCACCACCTCATTTGCCTCAATGTTACCTCCTCATTTACCTCAGTGTTACCTCCTCATTTACCTCAGTGTTACCTCCCCATTTACCTCAGTGTTACCTCCTCATTTACCTCAATGTTACCTCCTCATTTACCTCAGTGTTACCTCCCCATTTACCTCAGTGTTACCTCCTCATTTACCTCAGTGTTACCTCCTCATTTAACTCTATGTTACCTCCTCGTTTACCTCAATGTTACCTCCTCATTTACCTCAGTGTCACCTCCTCATTTACCTCAATGTTTCCTCCCCATTTACCTCAGTGTTACCTCCTCATTTACCTCAATGTTACCTCCTCGTTTACCTCAATGTTACCTCCTCGTTTCCCTCAATGTTACCTCTTCATTTACCTCAATGTTACCTCCTCATTTACCTCAATGTTACCTCCTCATTAACCTCAGTGTTACCTCCTCATTTACCTCAGTGTTACCTCCTCATTTACCTCAGTGTTACCTCCTCATTTACATCAGTGCTACCTTCTCGTTTACCTCAATGTTAACTCCTCTTTTACCTCAGTGTTACCTCCCCATTTACCTCCGTGTTACCTCCTCATTTACCTCAATGTTACCTCCTCATTAACCTCAGTGTTACCTCCTCATTTACCTCAGTGTTACCTCCTCATTTACCTCAATGTTACCTCCTCATTTACCTCAGTGTTACCTCCTCATTTACCTCAATGTTACCTCCTCATTTACCTCAGTGCTACCTCCTCATTTACCTCAGTGTTACCTTCTCGTTTACCTCAATGTTAACTCCTCTTTTACCTCAGTTTTATCTCCTCATTTACCTCAGTGTTACCTCCTCATTTACCTCAGTGTCACCTCCTCATTTACCTCAATGTTACCTCCTCATTTACCTCAGTGTTACCTCCTCATTTACCTCAGTGTTACCTCTTCATTTACCTCAGTGTTACCTCCTCATTTACCTCAATGTTACCTCCTCATTTACCTCAGTGTTACCTCCTCATTTACCTCAATGTTACCTTCTCATTTACCTCAACGTTACCTCCTCTTTTACCTCAGTTTTATCTCCTCATTTACCACCAATGTTACCTCCCCATTTACCTCAGTGTTACCTCCTCATTTACCTCAGTGTTACCTCCTCATTTACCTCAGTGTTACCTCCTCATTTACCTCAGTGTTACCTCCTCATTTACCTCAGTGTTACCCCCTCTTTACCTCAATGTTACCTCCTCATTTACCTCAGTGTCACCTCCTCATTTACCTCAATGTTACCTCCTCATTAACCTCAGTGTTACCTCCTCATTTACCTCAGTGTTACCTCCTCATTTACCTCAATGTTACCTCCTCATTTACCTCAGTGTTACCTCCTCATTTACCTCAATGTTACCTCCTCATTTACCTCAGTGCTACCTCCTCATTTACCTCAGTGTTACCTCCTCATTTACCTCAGTGTCACCTCCTCATTTACCTCAATGTTACCTCCTCATTTACCTCAGTGTTACCTCCTCATTTACCTCAGTGTTACCTCTTCATTTACCTCAGTGTTACCTCCTCATTTACCTCAATGTTACCTCCTCATTTACCTCAGTGTTACCTCCTCATTTACCTCAGTGTTACCTCCTCATTTACCTCAGTGTTATCTCCTCATTTACCTCAATGTTACCTCCTCATTTACCTCAGTGTTACCTCCTCATTTACCTCAGTGTTATCTCCTCATTTACCTCAGTGTTACCTCCTCATTTACCTCAGTGTTACCTCTTCATTTACCTCAGTGTTACCTCCTCATTTACCTCAATGTTACCTCCTCATTTACCTCAGTGTTACCTCCTCATTTACCTCAGTGTTACCTCCTCATTTACCTCAATGTTACCTCCTCATTTACCTCAATGTTACCTTCTCATTTACCTCAACGTTACCTCCTCTTTTACCTCAGTTTTATCTCCTCATTTACCACCAATGTTACCTCCCCATTTACCTCAGTGTTACCTCCTCATTTACCTCAGTGTTACCTCCTCATTTACCTCAGTGTTACCTCCTCATTTACCTCAGTGTTACCCCCTCTTTACCTCAATGTTACCTCCTCATTTACCTCAGTGTCACCTCCTCATTTACCTCAGTGTTACCTCCTCATTTACCTCAGTGTTACCTCCTCATTTACCTCAGTGTTACCTCCTCATTTACCTCAGTGCTACCTCCTCATTTACCTCAATGTTACCTCCTCATTTACCTCAGTGTTACCTCCTCATTTACCTCAGTGTCACCTCCTCATTTACCTCAGTGTCACCTCCTCATTTACCTCAGTGTTACCTCCTCATTTACCTCAATGTTACCTCCTTATTTTCCTCAGTGTTACCTCCTCGTTTACCTGAGTGTTACCTCCTCATTTACCTCAGTGTTACCTCCTCATTTACCTCAATGTTACCTCCTCATTTACCTCAATGTTACCTCCTCATTTACCTCAGTGTTACCTCCTCATTTACCTCAGTGTTACCTCCTCGTTTACCTGAGTGTTACCTCCTCATTTACCTCAGTGTTACCTCCTCATTTACCTCAGTGTTACCTCCTCGTTTACCTGAGTGTTACCTCCTCATTTACCTCAGTGTTACCTCCTCATTTACCTCAGTGTTACCTCCTCATTTACCTCAGTGTTACCTCCTCATTTACCTCAGTGTTACCTCCTCGTTTACCTGAGTGTTACCTCCTCATTTACCTCAGTGTCACCTCCCCATTTACCTCAGTGTTACCTCCCCATTTACCTCAGTGTTACCTCCTCATTTACCTCAGTGTAACCTCCTCATTTACCTCAGTGTAACCTCTGTGCTCCTCAATGGGACTTAACCTCTCCTCCAACCTTATCACCACTTCTCACTTGCATCTCCAATATTTCGACCGAGCTGCCCCCTCTCTCTTGAACTCCCTTCCACAGAGCATCCAGCTCTCTCCCTCCTTTTCAAACTTTAAACAGTCCCTCAAAACTCGTCTCTTTAAAGAAGCTTAGTACCCATCCCACAAGAATACAGGTCACCTTACCTCTAGCTGATCTCACCTAGCTGGAAGACGCACAATTCATCGTTGGCATATCCCACCTAGTGCCTCCCATCCACACTACTGATACTACAACTTCGATCCCTCTGACCTCTTCAATCCCTTATGTGTCTTATGGACCCCATTCCCTCTAGAGTGTAAGTTTGCGTGCAGGGTTCTCTATCTCCCAGTCCGTTTCTAGTTTGTCTAACTTAGTATGTAGTTCCCCTCTATGCTCTGTACCTAGCGTTATGTAAATTGTTGACGCTATATAAATAAATGGTAATGTAATGTAATCTATAGAATCTGGGGGAAATTGCTGTGTCCTGTGTTTAGTACATAGGATTACAGGCCCATGTCTACTCACGTTCTTTCTTTGTAGTTTGGTGCCTCTGTTCGATGCTGTAACACACAGATTGTGATACTTCGGAGAGCACTGTGTCGGGATCATCGTGTTTCAGCCAGCTATACACGTGTCTTTGTGGCGGGAAGGATGCCAAGGTCTCTAATTCAGGGTTGTGATGTTTATAATGGACAATAAAGATCTCCACCCCGGCTTTCTTCATCTCCCACATCGCTTCTTCCAAACCGCTGATGCTAACGGTGTCGATCATGACAATGAATATTTGGGCGGTCTTCTCTCCGGGATGTTTATTTTGATGGAAGAAGTCCCACACGGCTGTACTGCTAATGACAGGTATATAATCGTATCGGATCGTGTAATTCACGTTAGTCAGATGCCCAGAGTCGTGAAGTTTCTTCTTGAGTTGCGGCTCGTCGTAACACGACAGAAAAACGTGGAGATTGAACTGAGGTTTAATAAATGTGTCGATCAGGTTTTGGATGGGTCGCAATTCATGTAAATTTCCGAAGAATGTAAATCTGTCTAAAGCTAAGGCAAGCTGCACCGAGCTGGGAACGGCATGCGAGCAGCCTGGAGGCAAACAGAAAGGGGCATTATTCTGCATGGGTAGATCCGCCATATTGCACCAAGCACAATTACAAATGGATCATTCCACATCTTATTTCTGTCATTAAATAGTTACTCTGCGAAAAAAGGTTTTTACCAAACAATTCAGAGAGGAAATTGAAAAGGCGGAAACTGGACAGCGGTGTTGCCGAAGCAGAGATGTGACATTTATCATTCCAGATATTAGGAATAAGATGGCCTCTCAATACTGGCAGATGCGGACCAATGCGAAGGGTTATTATATGGGAAAAGCAGGAATTATTTGTCTGTTTAGAGACACCAAGGAGGACAGACACACACAGAGAAACTGAAATCTCTCATGTTTGAGGTGGACGCACGTCTTTCAATGAATCTGATCCCTGCCAGGAAGGAGCATGCAGATAGCACAATATTAACCTGGCAATGAATACACCAAGTCTCACAATTAATGATGATTTTAACGGAGATTCGCTGCAGCTTAGATTTACCTCCCTGTTATTTATCAGATATTGGGGGCTTTTTATTTCATATTCGTTTGTTGCAGACTTTGGTTTCTACTTGGACACACGTTACCCTGTACTCCGTACTGGAGAGGAGGGGGCTTAGAGCTTCTCTGGGGGGCATGTGTTGTTTGCAGTAACAGGAGCACAAATAAACAGAGGGGCAAAGTCCAGGAAAGTATAGAAATCCTAATACAGGTAAACAGAGGGTCCATCTAATGCTGGCTCATTAACCCCTTAAGGACCTTGACCGAGTCACAGCCGTGCACCGGCAGAGCAGAGCACCAGGAGACAGCAGCAAGGAGGTAAGTACTGGAGAAGGGGGAAGGAGGGTGGTACATAACGAGCATAACGCTGGCATACTGAGGGGCAAAATCCTGTCATATTGGGGGGCAAAATCATGGCATATTAATTGGCAAAAGAATGGCATATTGAGGGGCAAAATCATGGCATATTTAGAGGCAAATCCTGGCATATTGAGGGGCAAATTACTGGCACATTAATTGGCAAAAGATTGGCATATTGAGGGGCAAAATACTGGCATATTAAATGGCATATTGAGGGGGAAAATACTGGCATATTAATTAGCAAAAGAATGGCATTTTGTGGGGCAAAATACTGACTTATTGAGTGGAAAAATATTACTGGCATGTTGGGGGGGGAGCGGAAAATTTGTTCAATAAGGGGCCCTGAAATTCCTGGTGGCGGCCCTGCCTGGTGCTGTAGTAGCCAGGCACCCTAGAACAGAGAGACATGTAGACAAAATGGCCTCCTCTGACAGAGGGAATCCCATCGCAGGCCCCAAATAACTGTGGGTGGCTGCGATGTGCTTCATGCTGTCTTCCTGGTCATTTGGACCATGTCTGATATGAAGGCATTAAATTCCCTAATTCACTAAGTGATTAGAGAGCTAATAGAGCTCGAAACGCAGAGGGGAGCACGAGTCTTTAATAAGAAGTGAAAGATTCGGCTGGCCGCCTGTTTTATGCAAATAATAGACAGCAGTACTGCAGGGTGGGGTGTTGGATCAGACCAGAACCATTTTGAAATTTTATCTACAAGGACTGTTCATTCATCACCTTTTTCTGCACAATTACTGAATGATTAGTGGCAGGGATTTCTGTGCTGTTTATCACTTTGTACTTTGTATGTCTATGTATGTATAAAATAATCCATCCTAACTAATGATGTACAGTGACACAAATTCAGTGACACTACTAGGCTTAGTTTCAGGGTTAGGGGTTAGTATTAGGTTAGTATTAGGGGGGTAAGGTTTAGTATTAATGATCATGGATCGGGTTTAGTATTGGTTATTATGATTAGTTTGAAAGTTAGGGTTAAGATTAGTATTAGGATGTTAGGGTTAGTATTAGGGTTTTAGGCTTGGGGGTTAGTTTTAGGGTTTGTATTTGGGTGTTAGGGCTAGTATTAGGCTATTAGGCTTAGGGGTTAGTTTTAGGGTAAGTATTTGAGTGTTAGGGTTACTATGAGGGTATGAGGCTTAGGGGTGGGTAGTTTTAGGGATAGTATTAGGCGCAGGGGTTATTTTTAGGGTTAGTATTAGGGTATTAGGCTTAGGGTTAGTTTAAGGGTTAGTATTAAGGGTTAAGGGTTAGTATTCATGTATTAGGTTTAGGAGGTAGTTTTAGGGTTAGTATTAGGGATCGGGGACCGGGATTAGTATTATAGTTAGTGTGAGAGTTAGGGTTTGGGGATACTTTTGTGTAAAAGGGGTTATTTTATTGGGGGGGGGGGGGTTTAGTATTTGGTGCTGACTTATAAGCGCAGAAATAGTTGCTCTGAATTGTCAGTGGCAAACTGTCCAAGACTCCCACCAGGTGAGTGCCTACAGTGAGACCTCCGAGGTGGTTACTGTTAAAGGGACCGCTCAACTGGTCTATCGGGACTTACTACATAAACTATCATGAACAGGCTGACAATGACGTGACCCCTTTATAAATCACAATACAGTTTGAGTCGTTTTAACGCTCAATCTGTCTCGAGAAGCCAACAAGAGATGCGAAGCACGTAGAGTATCGCGTCGTACACCATTTCTGTCTGGAAGAGATTTCCTTCGAACTCTATGTGTTAAGATCATTCAGCCTTTCCTTTAATCTAATACTTCTAGCAGGTGGGCTCCCATTCCCTGCAGGAGAGGTACTCACCTTCATACTTTGCCGCTATCAGTGGGAGAAACAGGAGGAAAATAAGTAACTTCATATCTTCTAGGCCAGAGACACACGTTGCACGGTCTGTTCACATGAGGACTGGATCCTACACACAGCTGTTTATTTAGGACAAAAGAGATCAATAGAGACGAACTTCAATCAGTGACAAAGTCTGATAAACAGAATGGAGTTAAAATGTAACAGATTCTCCTCTCTGAAGGCAATATCATCGCCTGCCAGTAACATCTACTACTAATACCTCTCTCCTCCTCTACTCATCCCACATCTAATACCTCTCTCCTCCCTACTCATCCCACATCTAATAACTCTCTACTCCTCTACTATTTCCTTATCTAATACATCTCTCCTCCTCTACTCATCCCCATCTAATACCTCTCTCCTCCTCTACTCATCCCCATCTAATTCCTCTCTCCTCCTCTACTCATCCCCATCTAATACCTCTCTCCTCCTCTACTCATCCCCATCTAATACCTCTCTCCTCCTCTACTCATCCCACATCTAATACCTCTCTCCTCCTCTACTCATCCCTCATCTAATACCTCTCGTCTACTCATCCCACATCTAATAACTCTCGTCTACTCATCCCACATCTAATAACTCTCTCCTCCTCTACTATTTCCTTATCTAATACCTCTCCCCTCTGCTCATCCCCATCTAATACCTCGCTCCTCCTCTACTCATCCCCCATCTAATACCTCTCTCCTCCTCTACTCATCCCACATCTAATAACTCTCTCCTCCTCTACTCATCCCTCATCTAATACCTCTCTCCTCCTCTACTCATCCCTCATCTAATACCTCTCGTCTACTCATCCCCATCTAATACCTCTCTCCTCCTCTACTCATCCCACATCTAATACCTCTCGTCTACTCATCCCACATCTAATACCTCTCGTCTACTCATCCCACATCTAATAACTCTCTCCTCCTCTACTATTTCCTTATCTAATACCTCTACCCTCTGCTCATTCCCCATCTAATACCTCTCTCCTCCTCTACTCATCCCACATCTAATACCTCTCTCCTCTTCTACTCATCCCCATCTAATACCTCTCTCCTCCTCTACTAATTCCTTATCTAATACCTTTCTCCTCTGCTCATTCCCCATCTAATACCTCTGTCCTCCTCTACTCATCCCCCATCTAATACCCCTCTCCTCCTCTACTAATTCCTTATCTAATACCTCTCTCCTCTGCTCATTCCCCATCTAACACCTCTGTCCTCCTCTACTCATCCCCCATCTAATACCTCTCGTCTACTCATCCCACATCTAATAACTCTCTCCTCCTCTACTATTTACTTATCTAATACCTCTCCCCTCTGCTCATCCCCCATCTAATACCTCTCTCCTCCTCTACTCATCCCCATCTTATACCTCTCTCCTCCTCTACTCATCCCCATCTAATACCTCTCTCCTCCTCAACTAATTCCTTATCACTTATCACTGAATTCCATTCACTACTGTATTCCATATTTACCATCCCTGCTCTATATCACTGTGTATCACTTAGAGCACCTTACACACATCCATTCACTACTGTATCCCATATTTACCATCCCTGCTCTGTATCACTGTGTATCACTTAGATAATCTTACACACATGCATTCACTACTGTATCCCATATTTACCATCCCTGCTCTATATTACTGTGGATCACTTAGAGCACCTTACACACATGCATTCACTACTGTATCCCATATTTACCATCCATGCTCTGTATCACTGTGTATCACTTAGAGCACCTTACACACATGCATTCACTACTGTATCCCATATTTACCATCCCTGCTCTCTATCACTGTGTATCTCTCCTCCTCTATTCATCCCACATCTAATACCTCTCTTCTACTCATCCCACATCTAATACCTCTCTCCTTCTCTACTCATCCCCCATCTAATACCTCTCTCCTCCTCTACTCATCCCCATCTAATACCTCTCTCCTCCTCTACTAATTCCTTATCTAATACCTCTCTCCTCTGCTCATTCCCCATCTAAAACCTCTGTCCTCCTCTACTCATCCCCCATCTAATACCTCTCTCCTCCTCTACTCATCCCCCATCTAATACCTTTCTCCTCCTCTACTATTTCCTTATCTAATACCTCTCCCCTCTGCTCATCCCCCATCTAGTACCTCTCTCCTCCTCTACTCATCCCCCATCTAATACCTCTCTCCTCCTCTACTCATCCCACATCTAATACCTCTCTCCTCCTCTACTCATCCCTCATCTAATAACTCTCTCCTCCTCTACTATTTCCTTATCTAATATCTCTCCCCTCTGCTCATCCCCCATCTAATACCTCTCTCCTCCTCTACTCATCCCCCATCTAATACCTCTCTCCTCCTCTACTCATCCCACATCTAATACCTCTCTCCTCCTCTACTCATCCCTCATCTAATACCTCTCTCCTCCTCTACTCATCCCTCATCTAATACCTCTCGTCTACTCATCCCCCATCTAATACCTCTCTGTAGCGGAGAGCCGATTTATCACAGCTAAACTCCACCAAGTACTTTAAGGGGATGCAGGAACAAGTAATAAATCCAAGAGAATATCCAGCACAACCAGCATTACAGTCCAAGAATATCCCAATCACTTTCCCCAATCACTGGACGACACACAGTATCAGGAGTAGAACTGACCAGAACTCCTTAATGATACAGAAACACAGAATATATACAGTTGAACATCTTGACAAACCAGATTAGACAAAGGAACTATAACAGGATTATAATTTAACCTAAGGACATACAAAGGGAAATCCTGCCTCACACCTTTCAGGATACAAAGGTGCCCAGCTCAGATACACACAGGAAACTAAATGACTTACATAAGACAATGGGAGAGGTGATAATAACAGGGATTAAAGATAGGATCCAATCTTAACTTGGGGAAAGCACAGTGAATAGGACAAAGACTTGGATCCTAGTAATTACAGTACATTCCTCTGCTTGGGAGATAATTGAGTTAACCTTTGTATCAGCTCAATTATCTCCAAGCTAAAATATACAGGTTCTATACAATATTAATAACTTTCAAAATATGCATCACATTCACATAAAACATACATTTTCATAATCAGCATACTTTAAATATGAAAATAACTAAAAATCAAACAATTCCACCCAGAAGTTCAAAAGTTAGCTTTTGGGGCATTTTTAAAGGGCCACACACCCCAGGGCCATAGTCACAGGGGAGGAGGCTGGCAAACAGGCCTCTCCAAGACCAAGTGGCGAAGGGCACTTCGTCACACATCTCCCCTTTTGGGGGGAGACTAACCAGGTACCTGACCTTCTGTCGGTCAGTACCTAAGTTAGTCGATTCACCCACCCTCAATAAACAAGTGCCAGAGTAGCCCACCCACAACAAACAATTACTGCACATAGGTATTCCTCTGGGATAACTGGGCAACACGCTGTGGGGGCTTGGGGGGCAGAGGCCAGCTGCGCTCTGCCCCAATGCCAGAGCTTCTGTTAGGGTAGCCTGGTGGGGACTTGGCTGTAGAGGGGAGACATCACTTTCCCCCTCCTCCTTGTACTCCTGCGATTGTAGCTGGGGATTTGGACCGGCTGTCCAGCATCCCTGTGGGTCAGGCACAGAGACCACGGTCCCATCTGCGCCGTCTGGGAGATTGGTGTCTCCCCTTAGTAGGTTAAGCTGCAGCTGGGGAGAGAGGGTGCCGTGCTCCTCTCCCTGGAACACAGGCTGCCCCTGGAGAGGGAGACCGACTGTCTCCACTTCCATAATATTGTCCTGCTGCTGGGGAGAGAGGCCGACTGTCTCTGCTCCCTGTAGGACACACTGCTGCTGGGGGGGAAGGATGACACTTTCTTCCCCCTGGGGTGCATCTTGCTGCTGGGGAAGGGGGTCGCCTGTCTCCACTCCCAATACAATACTCTGCCGCTGGGGAGAGAGACCGGTTGTCTCCTCTCCCTGAAACTCACCCTGCCGCTGGGGAGTGAGGCCGATTGCCTCCACTCCCTGTAGGGTACACTGCTGCTGGGGAGAGAGACCGGTTGTCTCCTCTCCCTGGGACTCACCCTGCCGCTGGGAAGGGGGCTTGGGTATCCACAGTGGCGACCTGTACAACTCAAGCTCGAGGCACCTTGCCGCTTGGTTCTCTACATAAGTCTTAAAAGCCTGGTACGGTACCTTTGGTTTGTTCTCCTGTACCATGGGCACAATCTGGTTCCTCACTGGAGTTTGTTGGAACCTCTGTCGTAGTACAAACTCCTGTACCTCTGTCATGGTTTTGGCGATAATCTCTGTTGGTGGGTTTTCCCCATAAAATGACAGCCGGAATTGCAATTCTCTTTTAAATTCCAACCGCCCCTGTTTAATCTGCACCAAAGCCGGACCCTCTTCTGCTCTGTACTCCGCCATGACTTCTGCAACCAGGACTGCCTTGGTCTTGTTGCTGGCGGGAATACCCCTTGCTTCCAGGAGGTCCTTTACAGTGGATCGCTTTAAAGTGGTGCAATTGATCTCCATCCGTGATCCATCAATGCTGTTGTCTTTCGTGGTACTTGCTCCTCTGTGGGTCTGGATCCCACCGCTGCCACCAATGTAGCGGAGAGCCGATTTCTCACAGCTAAACTCCACCAAGTACTTTAAGGGGATGCAGGAACAAGTAATAAATCCAAGAGAATATCCAGCACAACCAGCATTACAGTCCAAGAATATCCCAATCACTTTCCCCAATCACTGGACGACACACAGTATCAGGAGTAGAACTGACCAGAACTCCTTAATGATACAGAAACACAGAATATATACAGTTGAACATCTTGACAAACCAGATTAGACAAAGGAACTATAACAGGATTATAATTTAACCTAAGGACATACAAAGGGAAATCCTGCCTCACACCTTTCAGGATACAAAGGTGCCCAGCTCAGATACACACAGGAAACTAAATGACTTACATAAGACAATGGGAGAGGTGATAATAACAGGGATTAAAGATAGGATCCAATCTTAACTTGGGGAAAGCACAGTGAATAGGACAAAGACTTGGATCCTAGTAATTACAGTACATTCCTCTGCTTGGGAGATAATTGAGTTAACCTTTGTATCAGCTCAATTATCTCCAAGCTAAAATATACATGTTCTATACAATATTAATAACTTTCAAAATATGCATCACATTCACATAAAACATACATTTTCAGAATCAGCATACTTTAAATATGAAAATAACTAAAAATCAAACAATTCCACCCAGAAGTTCAAAAGTTAGCTTTTTGTGCATTTTTAAAGGGCCACACACCCCAGGGCCATAGTCACAGGGGAGGAGGCTGGCAAACAGGCCTCTCCAAGACCAAGTGGCGAAGGGCACTTCGTCACACTCTCTCCTCCTCTACTCATCCCACATCTAATACCTCTCGTTTACTCATCCCACATCTAATACCTCTCGTCTACTCATCCCACATCTAATAACTCTCTCCTCCTCTACTATTTCCTTATCTAATACCTCTCCCTTCTGCTCATTCCCTATCTAATACCTCTCTCCTCCTCTGCTCATCCCACATCTAATACCTCTCTCCTCTTCTACTCATCCCCATCTAATACCTCTCTCCTCCTCTACTAATTCCTTATCTAATACCTTTCTCCTCTGCTCATTCCCCATCTAATACCTCTGTCCTCCTCTACTCATCCCCCATCTAATACCCCTCTCCTCCTCTACTAATTCCTTATCTAATACCTCTCTCCTCTGCTCATTCCCCATCTAACACCTCTGTCCTCCTCTACTCATCCCCCATCTAATACCTCTCGTCTACTCATCCCACATCTAATAACTCTCTCCTCCTCTACTATTTACTTATCTAATACCTCTCCCCTCTGCTCATCCCCCATCTAATACCTCTCTCCTCCTCTACTCATCCCCATCTTATACCTCTGTCCTCCTCTACTCATCCCCATCTAATACCTCTCTCCTCCTCTACTAATTCCTTATCACTTATCACTGAATTCCATTCACTACTGTATCCCATATTTACCATCCCTGCTCTGTATCACTGTGTATCACTTAGAGCACCTTACACACATGCATTCACTACTGTATCCCATATTTACCATCCCTGCTCTATATTACTGTGTGTCACAAAGTGAATTCTGACAGCCTGCCTGACTGGGGTTCTTGGAGGGGCCTGAGGGCCAAACACCTCCCTGTCGATTATGGACCCTGTCTGTAATGTGTTTAAGCCTTCCATTGTTTAATTATGTCAGGCACCCAGTCTGACTATCTTGCTTCTGGCTCCAGATTAAAGTGGCTAGATACTGCTTTACTGGTGATGTGTTTAAGTTTTCTATTGTTTAATCAAGTGTTATCTGATTGCAGTTTGGTGTATATGTGCTGTGTAAATCACAAATAAAGAGTTCTTCAATCTTGCTGTACCTAACTGTTGGATGTCCTGTCTATTTGGGTACAAAGAGCAAGGGTCCAGGAAAGACTTGCTGGGTGAATGCTGAGCTGTAAGTGGGGGCCAAGGAGGGGATTTCCCACAACGGACAGAGGGTCTACTACGTCGGGTAGACGGTCCGTTACACTGTGGATCACTTAGAGCACCTTACACACATGCATTCACTACTGTATCCCATATTTACCATCCCTGCTCTGTATCACTGTGTATCTCTCCTCCTCTATTCATCCCACATCTAATACCTCTCGTCTACTCATCCCACATCTAATACCTCTCTCCTGCTCCACTCATCCCCCATCTAATAACTCTCTCCTCCTCTACTATTTCCTTATCTAATACCTCTCCCCTCTGCTCATTCCCCATCTAATACCTCTCTCCTTCTCTACTCATCCCCCATCTAATACCTCTCTCCTCCTCTACTAATTCCTTATCTAATACCTCTCTCCTCTGCTCATTCCCCATCTAATACCTCTCTCCTCTGCTCATTCCCCATCTAATACCTCTCTCCTTCTCTACTCATCCCCATCTAATACCTCTCTCCTTCTCTACTCATCCCCATCTAATACCTCTCTCCTTCTCTACTCATCCCCCATCTAATACCTCTCCTCCTCTGCTCATTCCCCATCTAAAACCTCTGTCCTCCTCTACTCATCCCCCATCTAATACCTCTCTCCTCCTCTACTCATCCCCCATCTAATACCTTTCTCCTCCTCTAATAATTCCTTATTGTATACCTTTCTCCTCCTCTACTCATCCCCCATCTAATAACTCTCTCCTCCTCTACTATTTCTCTAACTATTCCTCTACTATTTCCTTATCTAATACCTCTCCCCTCTGCTCATTCCCCATCTAATACCTCTCTCCTCTGCTCATTCCACATCTAATACCTCTCTCCTTCTCTACTCATCCCCCATCTAATACCTCTCTCCTCCTCTACTCATCCCCATCTAATACCTCTCTCCTCCTCTACTAATTCCTTATCTAATACCTCTCTCCTCTGCTCATTCCCCATCTAATACCTCTCTCCTCCTCTACTCATCCCCATCTAATACCTCTCTCCTCCTCAACTAATCCCCATCTAATACTTCTCTCATTCTCTACTAATTCCTCAACTAATACCTCTCTCCTCTTCTACGAATTCCTCAACTAATACCTCTCTCATCCTCCCCATCTAATACCTCTCTCATCTACTAATTCCCAATCTATTACCTTTCTCCTCCTCTACCAATTCCTCAACTAATACTGCTCTTATCCTCAACATTTACTACTGTATCCCATATTTACCATCCCTGCTCTGTATCACTGTGTATCACTTAGAGCACCTTACACACATGCATTTACTACTGTATCCCATATTTACCATCCCTGCTCTGTATCACTGTGTATCACTTAGAGCACCTTACACACATGCATTCACTACTGTATCCCGTATTTACCATCCCTGCTCTGTATCACTGTGTATCACTTAGAGCACCTTACACACATGTATTCACTACTGTATCCCATATTTACCATCCCTGCTCTGTATCACTGTGTATCACTTAGAGCACCTTACACACATGCATTCACTACTGTATCCCATATTTACCATCCCTGCTCTGTATCACTGTGTATCACTTAGAGCACCTTACACACATGCATTCACTACTGTATCCCATATTTACCATCCCTGCTCTGTATCACTGTGTATCACTTAGAGAATCTTACACACATGTATTCACTACTGTATCCCATATTTACCATCCCTGCTCTGTATCACTGTGTATCACTTAGAGCACCTTACACACATGCATTCACTACTGTATCCCATATTTACCATCCCTGCTCTGTATCACTGTGTATCACTTAGAGCACCTTACACACATGTATTCACTACTGTATCCCATATTTACCATCCCTGCTCTGTATCACTGTGTATCACTTAGAGCACCTTACACACATGCATTCACTACTGTATCCCATATTTACCATCCCTGCTCTGTATCACTGTGTATCACTTAGAGCACCTTACACACATGCATTCACTACTGTATCCCATATTTACCATCCCTGCTCTGTATCACTGTGTATCACTTAGAGCACCTTACACACATGCATTCACTACTGTATCCCATATTTACCATCCCTGCTCTGTATCACTGTGTATCACTTAGAGCACCTTACACACATGCATTCACTACTGTATCCCATATTTACCATCCCTGCTCTGTATCACTGTGTATCACTTAGAGCACCTTACACACATGCATTCACTACTGTATCCCATATTTACCATCCCTGCTCTGTATCACTGTGTATCACTTAGAGCACCTTACACACATGCATTCACTACTGTATCCCATATTTACCATCCCTGCTCTGTATCACTGTGTATCACTTAGAGAATCTTACACACATGTATTCACTACTGTATCCCATATTTACCATCCCTGCTCTGTATCACTGTGTATCACTTAGAGCACCTTACACGCATGCATTCACTACTGTATCCCATATTTACCATCCCTGCTCTGTATCACTGTGTATCACTTAGAGCACCTTACACACATGCATTCACTACTGTATCCCATATTTACCATCCCTGCTCTGTATCACTGTGTATCACTTAGAGAATCTTACACACATGTATTCACTACTGTATCCCATATTTACCATCCCTGCTCTGTATCACTGTGTATCACTTAGAGCACCTTACACACATGCATTCACTACTGTATCCCATATTTACCATCCCTGCTCTGTATCACTGTGTATCACTTAGATAATCTTACACACATGTATTCACTACTGTATCCCATATTTACCATCCCTGCTCTGTATCACTGTGTATCACTTAGATAATCTTACACACATGTATTCACTACTGTATCCCATATTTACCATCCCTGCTCTGTATCACTGTGTATCAGTTAGAGCACCTTACACACATGTATTCACTACTGTATCCCGTATTTACCATCCCTGCTCTGTATCACTGTGTATCACTTAGAGCACCTTACACACATGTATTCACTACTGTATCCCATATTTACCATCCCTGCTCTGTATCACTGTGTATCACTTAGAGCACCTTACACACATGCATTCACTACTGTTTCCCATATTTACCATCCCTGCTCTGTATCACTGTGTATCACTTAGATAATCTTACACACATGCATTCACTACTGTATCCCATATTTACCATCCCTGCTCTGTATCACTGTGTATCACTTAGAGCACCTTACACACATGTATTCACTACTGTATCCCATATTTACCATCCCTGCTCTGTATCACTGTGTATCACTTAGAGCACCTTACACACATGTATTCACTACTGTATCCCATATTTACCATCCCTGCTCTGTATCACTGTGTATCACTTAGATAATCTTACACACATGTATTCACTACTGTATCCCATATTTACCATCCCTGCTCTGTATCACTGTGTATCAGTTAGAGCACCTTACACACATGTATTCACTACTGTATCCCGTATTTACCATCCCTGCTCTGTATCACTGTGTATCACTTAGAGCACCTTACACACATGTATTCACTACTGTATCCCATATTTACCATCCCTGCTCTGTATCACTGTGTATCACTTAGAGCACCTTACACACATGTATTCACTACTGTATCCCATATTTACCATCCCTGCTCTGTATCACTGTGTATCACTTTGAGCACCTTACACACATGTATTCACTACTGTATCCCATATTTACCATCCCTGCTCTGTATCACTGTGTATCACTTAGAGCACCTTACACACATGCATTCACTACTGTTTCCCATATTTACCATCCCTGCTCTGTATCACTGTGTATCACTTAGAGCACCTTACACACATGCATTCACTACTGTATCCCATATTTACCATCCCTGCTCTGTATCACTTAGATCACCTTACACACATCCATTCACTACTGTATCCCATATTTACCATCCCTGCTCTGTATCACTGTGTATCACTTAGAGCACCTTACACACATGTATTCACTACTGTATCCCATATTTACCATCCCTGCTCTGTATCACTGTGTATCAGTTAGAACACCTTACACACATGCATTCACTACTGTATCCCATATTTACCATCCCTGCTCTGTATCACTGTGTATCAGTTAGAGCACCTTACACACATGCATTCACTACTGTATCCCATATTTACCATCCCTGCTCTGTATCACTGTGTATCACTTAGAGCACCTTACACACATGTATTCACTACTGTATCCCATATTTACCATCCCTGCTCTGTATCACTGTGTATCACTTAGAGCACCTTACACACATGTATTCACTACTGTATCCCATATTTACCATCCCTGCTCTGTATCACTGTGTATCAGTTAGAGCACCTTACACACATGTATTCACTACTGTATCCCATATTTACCATCCCTGCTCTGTATCACTGTGTATCACTTAGAGCACCTTACACACATGTATTCACTACTGTATCCCATATTTACCATCCCTGCTCTGTATCACTGTGTATCACTTAGAGCACCTTACACACATGCATTCACTACTGTTTCCCATATTTACCATCCCTGCTCTGTATCACTGTGTATCACTTAGAGCACCTTACACACATGTATTCACTACTGTATCCCATATTTACCATCCCTGCTCTGTATCACTGTGTATCACTTAGAGCACCTTACACACATGTATTCACTACTGTATCCCATATTTACCATCCCTGCTCTGTATCACTGTGTATCACTTAGAGCACCTTACACACATCCATTCACTGTTGATTTAGTTTAAGCTGAAACACACATTGCAAGAAAAAGATAAATACCAAAAACAAAATGAGCAAGTTTAATTTCTGTTCCTAGAAATGATTTGTGTGGGTCCCCATAATATTGTATATGATATGCATTCCTCTGATCAGTCAACGGATAGCCTAATGTCCTTTGTAAAGGATAACGGGATTACCGCTGCATATATCACAGATCCTGGAAGACCACCTTTGTTTAGTGTCAATGTATTCGGTGTTTCTAGGTAATGTTTCTGCTTGTCTCCGTGATGTGACTTTACAGAAAGGATTGTGGATTCAAGGTGAGTTCATCTCCCAGGAGAAAATAACATTCTTAATACATTCATCTTATTCAGCCTTTAGAGCAGCTGCCTGTGTACATTTATGAAGATTGTGATCAATAATTATTCCATAATCTCTGCCAGGCAGATTTCCTCAAGGATTTAATGCTCTGGACAGTCACTTAATCTCCAGTTCATGCCTGTTTTGCTGCCTAACTTGAACTATTGCAAGGAGGGCCATATCCCAAATCCTGACACACACCTATATACAGAGCTGTTTATTGTGTCAAGGTAATAGATCTCTGGGGAGGTAGATCTTTGCATTTTGATGGTCATGGTTTGGTTAGAGCTCCACCAAGTGGGGGATTATATTTCTGCACCATAAGAATTTCCCACGGTGGGGTTAGACCGCAGTTGCCCTCTCTTTGGGGTGTGCAACACCCAGGGGGTGCTAGATGAGGCACCTGCCTACCACCACCTCCTCTGTTCCCTCATCCAGCAAGTTAAGGTGTGGATGATCAGAGCTAGCATCTGCAGCTTTAGTACTGATGACTGCACTTCCCACGATGCTCAGCCAGCATCATTGAAACAGTATGGGAGCTGTATAACATTAGGGTTAGGTTAGTGACATTGGAGATGATTTAATCATGAAATATTTATACAAAGTGATTTTCAAGATGAATATCTAGTTTGGAATTGTCTGATATTATGATAGCAGTATACACAGCAGTGGGAAGATCCAGATCTCTTCTAATCTTGATGGTCGCCAAGACATAGATATAAATGATTTGCTTGACTCACACAAAGGGAATCATCTGACCTCCTAAAACCCCTCAGTCCGGAGTCAAATGAAGCTCTGAGATGTGCATATTCATTCATTAATTACTGTGTTTCTCCTTCTCCGTATGTACAGTTTATTATGGTTTGTGGTGTTCTACAGTTGCTGGGTGTGCAATCTGGGTGTTCTGTCACAACCAGTGGGTGCAAGCTGGATCCTCTGTCACAACCAGTGGGTGCAAGCTGGATCCTCTGGCAAGACCTGCAAGTGCAATCTTGGTACGCTGTCAAGACCAGTGGGTGCAACCGTGGTGCTATGGCAAGAACAGTGGGTGCAACCGTGGTGCTCTGGCAAGACCAGTGGGTGCAACCGTGGTGCCCTGGCAAGACCAGTGGGTGCAACCGTGGTGCCCTGGCAAGACCAGTGGGTGCAACCTTGGTGCCCTGGCAAGACCAGTGGGTGCAACCTTGGTGCCCTGGCAAGACCAGTGGGTGCCAGCTGGGTGCTGTGGCAAGTTATGTGGGTGCAATCAGGTAATGGGGATGCAATTGCAAGGAATGTTTGGGCAATAATGAAAGGAGGACAGGAGAAATGGAGTAAAGGGGGCCGAGGAAGTAAGTAAAAACAACTGGGGTGGTCCGCACAGGGCGTCTGAACACCTAAGATTGGTCCTGTTTAAACCCATGTCTGTTATCAGATGCAGCAGTAAAATCTCCCTTAAAATGCAGAGTTCGCTGATAAACCAGGGCTGTGATATGTAACACGAGAAGCGTTTCATTACCAGCAGGGCTGTGATATGTAACACATGAGACGCGTTTCGTTACCAGCAGGGCTGTGACATGTAACACATGATATGTTTCGCTACCAGCAGGGCTGTGACATGTAACACATGATATGTTTCGCTACCAGCAGGGCTGTGACATGTAACACATGATATGTTTCGCTACCAGCAGGGCTGTGACATGTAACACATGATATGTTTCGCAACCAGCAGGGCTGTGACATGTAACACGAGACGTGTTTCGCTACCAGCAGGGCTGTGAAATGTAACACGAGACGTGTTTCGCTACCAGCAGGGCTGTGACATGTAACACGAGATATGTTTCGCTACCAGCAGGGCTGTGACATGTAACACGAGATATGTGTCGCTACCAGCAGGGCTGTGACATGTAACACGAGATATGTTTCACTACCAGCTGGGCTGTGACATGTAACACATGAGACGTGTTTCGCTACCAGCAGGGCTGTGACATGTAACACGAGACGTGTTTCGCTACCAGCAGGGCTGTGATATGTGACACATGAGACGCGTTTCGCTATCATTCTCTTTAATGTTATACATTGTAAACAGCTTTGATTATTGGAAGATAATGGAAATAATGATTTGTAAACATAGCAATCAGCAGCTCTACATTCTGTGTTCCAAGCGCGCTTCTCTGAAACTGATGTGCAAAGAATATATTTGTATATTTATATATATTATATACAAGTTTATCTAACCTAATTTGGCAAATCTGGAGGAACGGGAAAATAATCATTGATTTGGCCCTTACCGTCCCTACCGAATCCTTCTCATTGGTTGGCCCTTACCGTCCCTACCGAATCCTTCTCATTGGTTGGCCCTTACCGTCCCTACCGAATCCTTCTCATTGGTTGGCACAATACAGGAGGCATATTGAACGAGGACAGGAATTTGGTCAGATTGCCCCCACTGACGTCACAGCCAGAAGGTGCCGGAATCACAATGGAATTGGCCATGTTTGGATCATTTAAAGAGACAGGAGGGGCGCTACTACAAAGTCACTAAATCCTTCGAATACTAAAAGTGACGTTGTAATAACCGCCAAGTGCTGGGTAAACTGGCGCCCTCCATTCTGTGCAAATCTCTGTGTCACGGTGCAAGCTGAGCGCAACAGTAAGCAAACAATTAGGCCAGTCTTCATGGGCCAGACACAATGCGTTGGGTTCCCCCATATCCGCCTGCCTTGGATACAGCTTTGAGATAGGTTAAACGGACATTCGTGATGGAGGTAGAGAACCCCCCCGCTGACGGTGTAATGGGTCTGCCAGTGACATGAAGACTCACAAATCATCGTCTCCAATGCCCTCAAAGGCGTAATTCCCATGGAAGTCTTGGGCGCTCAGATCATTGGCGGAGTTGGAGCTGCTGATCCCACGGATGGTGACTGAGCTAAGCTTACTCTGCGGAAGAAACAGTCACATCAGCAGGGTAATCTCAACTGGGAGGTAGTCTGGTGGAAGTATGCTCTATGAGGAAACTACATGGGCCGAATGGTATGATCATGACCTGCACCCTCAAATATACTATACATTGTGTGTCTGCTTAGGACAATATCTGAAAACTGTTAGTTTCCCACAGGTGATCCAGTCACAGTATAAGCAGTGTTTGGGTGATACAGTCACAGTATAAGCAGTGTTTGGGTGACACAGTCATAGTATAAGCAGTGTTTGGGTGATCCAGTCACAGTATAAGCAGTGTTTGGGTGATCCAGTCACAGTATAAGCAGTGTTTGGGTGATACAGTCACAGTATAAGCAGTGTTTGGGTGATCCAGTCACAGTATAAGCAGTGTTTGGGTGATCCAGTCACAGTATAAGCAGTGTTTGGGTGATCCAGTCACAGTATAAGCAGTGTTTGGGTGATCCAGTCACAGTATAAGCAGTGTTTGGGTGATCCAGTCACAGTATAAGCAGTGTTTGGGTGATCCAGTCACAGTATAAGCAGTGTTTGGGTGATCCAGTCACAGTATAAGCAGTGTTTGGGTGATCCAGTCACAGTATAAGCAGTGTTTGGGTGATCCAGTCACAGTATAAGCAGTGTTTAGGTGATCCAGTCACAGTATAAGCAGTGTTTGGGTGATCCAGTCACAGTATAAGCAGTGTTTGGGTGATCCAGTCACAGTATAAGCAGTGTTTGGGTGATCCAGTCACAGTATAAGCAGTGTTTGGGTGATCCAGTCACAGTATAAGCAGTGTTTGGGTGATCCAGTCACAGTATAAGCAGTGTTTGGGTGATCCAGTCACAGTATAAGCAGTGTTTGGGTGATCCAGTCACAGTATAAGCAGTGTTTGGGTGATCCAGTCACAGTATAAGCAGTGTTTGGGTGATCCAGTCACAGTATAAGCAGTGTTTGGGTGATCCAGTCACAGTATAAGCAGTGTTTGGGTGATCCAGTCACAGTATAAGCAGTGTTTGGGTGATCCAGTCACAGTATAAGCAGTGTTTGGGTGATCCAGTCACAGTATAAGCAGTGTTTGGGTGATCCAGTCACAGTATAAGCAGTGTTTGGGTGACACAGTCACAGTATAAGCAGTGTTTGGGTGACACAGTCACAGTATAAGCAGTGTTTGGGTGATCCAGTCACAGTATAAGCAGTGTTTGGGTGATCCAGTCACAGTATAAGCAGTGTTTGGGTGATCCAGTCACAGTATAAGCAGTGTTTGGGTGATCCAGTCACAGTATAAGCAGTGTTTGGGTGATCCAGTCACAGTATAAGCAGTGTTTGGGTGATCCAGTCACAGTATAAGCAGTGTTTGGGTGATCCAGTCACAGTATAAGCAGTGTTTGGGTGATCCAGTCACAGTATAAGCAGTGTTTGGGTGATCCAGTCACAGTATAAGCAGTGTTTGGGTGATCCAGTCACAGTATAAGCAGTGTTTGGGTGATCCAGTCACAGTATAAGCAGTGTTTGGGTGATACAGTCACAGTATAAGCAGTGTTTGGGTGATACAGTCACAGTATAAGCAGTGTTTGGGTGATACAGTCACAGTATAAGCAGTGTTTAGGTCATACAGTCACAGTATAAGCAGTGTTTGGGTGATCCAGTCACAGTATAAGCAGTGTTTGGGTGATCCAGTCACAGTATAAGCAGTGTTTGGGTGATCCAGTCACAGTATAAGCAGTGTTTGGGTGATCCAGTCACAGTATAAGCAGTGTTTGGGTGATCCAGTCACAGTATAAGCAGTGTTTGGGTGATCCAGTCACAGTATAAGCAGTGTTTGGGTGACACAGTCACAGTATAAGCAGTGTTTGGGTGATACAGTCACAGTATAAGCAGTGTTTGGGTGATACAGTCACAGTATAAGCAGTGTTTGGGTGATACAGTCACAGTATAAGCAGTGTTTGGGTGATACAGTCACAGTATAAGCAGTGTTTAGGTCATACAGTCACAGTATAAGAAGTGTTTGGGTGATACAGTCACAATATAAGCAGTGTTTGGGTGATACAGTCACAATATAAGCAGTGTTTGGGTGATAGTCACAGTATAAGCAGTGTTTAGGTGATACAGTCACAGTATAAGCCGTGTTTGGGTGATACACTCACAGTATAAGCAGTGTTTGTGTGATACAGACACAATATAAGCAGTGTTTGGGTGATAGTCACAGTATAAGCAGTGTTTAGGTGATACAGTCACAGTATAAGCAGTGTTTGGGTGATACAGTCACAGTATAAGCAGTGTTTGTGTGACACAGTCACAATATAAGCAGTGTTTGGGCGATAGTTACAGTATAAGCAGTGTTTGGGTGATACACTGACAGTATAAGCCGTGTTTGGGTGATACACTCACAGTATAAGCCGTGTTTGGGTGATACACTCACAGTATAAGCAGTGTTTGGGTGATACAGTCACAGTATAAGCAGTGTTTGGGTGATACAGTCACAGTATAAGCAGTGTTTGGGTCATACAGTCACAGTATAAGCAGTGTTTGGGTCATACAGTCACAGAACAAGCAGTGTTTGGGTAATCCAGTCACAGTACAAGCAGTGTTTGGGTGATCCAGTCACAGTACAAGCAGTGTTTGGGTGATCCAGTCACAGTATAAGCAGTGTTTGGGTGATCCAGTCACAGTATAAGCAGTGTTTGGGTGATCCAGTCACAGTATAAGCAGTGTTTGGGTGATCCAGTCACAGTATAAGCAGTGTTTGGGTGATACAGTCACAGTATAAGCAGTGTTTAGGTGATACAGTCACAGTATAAGCAGTGTTTGGGTGATACAGTCACAGTATAAGCAGTGTTTGGGTGATGGAGTCACAGTATAAGCAGTGTTTGGGTGACAGTCACAGTATAAGCAGTGTTTGGGTGACAGTCACAGTATAGCAAGTGTTTGGGTGACAGTCACAGTATAAGCAGTGTTTGGGGAATACAGTCACAGTATAAGCAGTGTTTGGGTAATACAGTCACAGTATAAGCAGTGTTTGGGTGACAGTCACAGTATAAGCAGTGTTTGGGTGACACAGTCACAGTATAAGCAGTGTTTGGGTGACACAGTCATAGTATAAGCAGTGTTTGGGTGATACAGTCACAGTATAAGCAGTGTTTGGGTGACACAGTCACAGTATAAGCAGTGTTTAGGTGATACAGTTACAGTATAAGCACATATTACACTCATATAGAAAGAAAAAGAAATTCAGATGCGTTAGTATGACAGTAGTGAAAGCAAACAGACCAGTAGGAGCCAGAGGACAGAATAGATATAATGTAAACATAAAACAAAGTGGTTTATAAAATGATATAAACCAGAATGATGAAATATACAATCTATAGATTGATCAGGAGAAAATATTATCCAAAGGAAACAGATTGAAGCTGGCACTCTGGTTCATAAAGTGAGTAAATGATTTAATGAGCACAACAGGTGGGAACACAAAAATACATATTACACTCACATCCACATCCTTAATAATCACATGACACTCACATCCACATCCTTATTAATCACATTACACTCACATCCACAATAATCACATGACACTCACATCCACATCCTTATTAATCACATTACACTCACATACATAATAATCACATTACACTCACACCCACATCCTTGTTAATCACATTACACTCACATCCACGTCCTTGTTAATCACATTACACTCACATCCACATCCTTATTAATCACATTACACTCACACTCACATCCTTATTAATCACATTACACTCACGTCATTATTAATCACATTGCACACACATCCTTATTAATCACATTACACTCACATCCATATTAATCACATTACATTCACATCCACGTCCTTATAATTCACATTACACTCACATCCGTATTAGTCATATTACACTGACATCCTTATTAATCACATTACATTCACTCACATCCTTATTGATCACATTACACTCACATCCATCTCCTTATTAATCACATTACACTCACATCCATCTCCTTATTAATCACATTACACTCACATCCACATTGTTATTAATCATATTACACTCACATCCACATTGTTATTAATCATATTATACTTAGATTCACATTGTTATTAATCATATTATACTCAGATCCACATTGTTATTAATCATATTACACTCAGATCCACATCCTTATTAATCATATTACACTCAGAGCCACATTGTTATTAATCATATTACACTCAGATCCACATCCTTATTAATCATATTACACTCAGAGCCACATTGTTATTAATCATATTACACTCAGATCCACATTGTTATTAATCATATTACACTCAGATCCACATTGTTATTAATCATATTACACTCATATCCACATCCTTATTAATCACATTACACTCACATCCACATCCTTATTAATCATATTACACTAAGATTCACATCCTTATTAATCATATTACAGTCCGATCCACATCCTTATTAATCATATTACACTCAGATCCACATCCTTATTAATCATATTAGACTTAGATTCACATCCTTAATAATCATATTACACTCAGATCCACATCCTTATTAATCATATTACACTCAGATCCACATCCTTATTAATAACATTACACTCAGATCCACATACCTATTAATCACATTACACTCAGATCCACATCCTTATTAATCATATTACACTCAGATCCACATCCTTATTAATCATATTACACTCAGATCCACATCCTTATTAATCATATTACACTCAGATCCACATCCTTATTAATCATATTACACTCAGATCCACATCCCTATTAATCACATTACACTCAGATCCACATCCCTATTAATCACATTACACTCAGATCCACATCCTTATTAATCATATTACACTCAGATCCACATCCCTATTAATCACATTACACTCAGATCCACATCCTTATTAATCATATTACACTCAGATCCACATCCTTATTAATCACATTACACTCAGATCCACATCCCTATTAATCACATTACACTCAGATCCACATCCTTATTAATCATATTACACTCAGATCCACATCCTTATTAATCATATTACACTCAGATCCACATCCCTATTAATCACATTACACTCAGATCCACATCCCTATTAATCACATTACACTCAGATCCACATCCCTATTAATCACATTACACTCAGATCCACATCCTTATTAATCATATTACACTCAGATCCACATCCCTATTAATCACATTACACTCAGATCCACATTGTTATTAATCATATTACACTCAGATCCACATTGTTATTAATCATATTACACTCATATCCACATCCTTATTAATCACATTACACTCACATCCACATCCTTATTAATCATATTACACTAAGATTCACATCCTTATTAATCATATTACAGTCCGATCCACATCCTTATTAATCATATTACACTCAGATCCACATCCTTATTAATCATATTAGACTTAGATTCACATCCTTAATAATCATATTACACTCAGATCCACATCCTTATTAATCATATTACACTCAGATCCACATCCTTATTAATAACATTACACTCAGATCCACATACCTATTAATCACATTACACTCAGATCCACATCCTTATTAATCATATTACACTCAGATCCACATCCTTATTAATCATATTACACTCAGATCCACATCCTTATTAATCATATTACACTCAGATCCACATCCTTATTAATCATATTACACTCAGATCCACATCCCTATTAATCACATTACACTCAGATCCACATCCCTATTAATCACATTACACTCAGATCCACATCCTTATTAATCATATTACACTCAGATCCACATCCCTATTAATCACATTACACTCAGATCCACATCCTTATTAATCATATTACACTCAGATCCACATCCTTATTAATCACATTACACTCAGATCCACATCCCTATTAATCACATTACACTCAGATCCACATCCTTATTAATCATATTACACTCAGATCCACATCCTTATTAATCATATTACACTCAGATCCACATCCCTATTAATCACATTACACTCAGATCCACATCCCTATTAATCACATTACACTCAGATCCACATCCCTATTAATCACATTACACTCAGATCCACATCCTTATTAATCATATTACACTCAGATCCACATCCCTATTAATCACATTACACTCAGATCCACATCCTTATTAATCATATTACACTCAGATCCACATCCTTATTAATCACATTACACTCAGATCCACATCCCTATTAATCACATTACACTCAGATCCACATCCTTATTAATCATATTACACTCAGATCCACATCCTTATTAATCATATTACACTCAGATCCACATCCTTATTAATCACTAAGATATTTATAGATGGAAAGGTGACAGCTGTTTGTTTGCATCATTAGGTGGTGATAAGAAGACAGAACTTACCGATAATTTCACAATGGGCTCCCTGCTCGAGTCTGGAGAATCCTAGAGAGAGAGAAAGAGAGCGAGCGTTCAGGCGGGGCATGAGAGAGAGAGCGTTCAGGCGGGGCATGAGAGAGAGAGCGTTCAGGCGGGGCATGAGAGAGAGAGCGAGCGTTCAGGCGGGGCATGAGAGAGAGAGCGAGCGTTCAGGCGGGGCATGAGAGAGAGAGAGAGAGAGAGTTCAGGCGGGGCATGAGAGAGAGTGTTCAGGCGGGGCATGAGAGAGAGCGCGTTCAGGCGGGGCATGAGAGAGAGAGCGAGAGTTCAGGCGGGGCATGAGAGACAGTGTTCAGGCGGGGCATGAGAGAGAGCGCGTTCAGGCGGGGCATGAGAGAGAGAGCGAGCGTTCAGGCGGGGCATGAGAGAGAGAGCGAGCGTTCAGGCGGGGCATGAGAGAGAGAGCGAGCGTTCAGGCGGGGCATGAGAGAGAGAGCGAGCGTTCAGGCGGGGCATGAGAGAGAGAGCGAGCGTTCAGGCGGGGCATGAGAGAGAGAGCGAGCGTTCAGGCGGGGCATGAGAGAGAGAGCGAGCGTTCAGGCGGGGCATGAGAGAGAGAGCGAGCGTTCAGGCGGGGCATGAGAGAGAGAGCGAGCGTTCAGGCGGGGCATGAGAGAGAGAGCGAGCGTTCAGGCGGGGCATGAGAGAGAGAGCGAGCGTTCAGGCGGGGCATGAGAGAGAGAGCGAGCGTTCAGGCGGGGCATGAGAGAGAGAGCGAGCGTTCAGGCGGGGCATGAGAGAGAGAGCGAGCGTTCAGGCGGGGCATGAGAGAGAGAGCGAGCGTTCAGGCGGGGCATGAGAGAGAGAGCGAGCGTTCAGGCGGGGCATGAGAGAGAGAGCGAGCGTTCAGGCGGGGCATGAGAGAGAGAGAGAGCGTTCAGGCGGGGCATGAGAGAGAGAGCGAGCGTTCAGGCGGGGCATGAGAGAGAGAGCGAGCGTTCAGGCGGGGCATGAGAGAGAGAGCGAGCGTTCAGGCGGGGCATGAGAGAGAGAGCGAGCGTTCCGGCGGGGCATGAGAGAGAGAGCGAGCGTTCAGGCGGGGCATGAGAGAGAGAGCGAGCGTTCAGGCGGGGCATGAGAGAGAGCAAGCGTTCAGGCGGGGCATGAGAGAGAGCGAGCGTTCAGGCGGGGCATGAGAGAGAGAGCGTTCAGGCGGGGCATGAGAGAGAGAGCGTTCAGGCGGGGCATGAGAGAGAGAGCGTTCAGGCGGGGCATGAGAGAGAGAGCGTTCAGGCGGGGCATGAGAGAGAGAGCGTTCAGGCGGGGCATGAGAGAGAGAGAGAGAGTTCAGGCGGGGCATGAGAGAGAGAGTTCAGGCGGGGCATGAGAGAGAGAGCGTTCAGGCGGGGCATGAGAGAGAGAGAGAGAGAGTTCAGGCGGGGCATGAGAGAGAGAGAGAGAGTTCAGGCGGGGCATGAGGGAGAGAGCGTTCAGGCGGGGCATGAGGGAGAGAGCGTTCAGGCGGGGCATGAGAAAGAGAGAGAGTTCAGTCGGGGCATGAGAAAGAGAGAGAGTTCAGTCGGGGCATGAGGGAGAGAGCGTTCAGGCGGGGCATGAGGGAGAGAGCGTTCAGGCGGGGCATGAGAGAGAGAGAGAGAGAGTTCAGGCGGGGCATGAGAGAGAGAGAGAGTTCAGGCGGGGCATGAGAGAGAGAGAGAGAGTTCAGGCGGGGCATGAGAAAGAGAGAGAGTTCAGTCGGGGCATGAGGGAGAGAGCGTTCAGGCGGGGCATGAGGGAGAGAGCGTTCAGGCGGGGCATGAGGGAGAGAGCGTTCAGGCGGGGCATGAGAGAGAGAGAGCGTTAAGGCAGCGCATGAGAGAGAGAGCGCGCGTTCAGGCAGGGCATGAACGAGAGAGCGCGCGTTCAGGCAGGGCATGAGCGAGAGAGCGCGCGTTCAGGCAGGGCATGAGCGAGAGAGCGCGCGTTCAGGCAGGGCATGAGCGAGAGAGCGCGCGTTCAGGCAGGGCATGAGCGAGAGAGCGCGCGTTCAGGCAGGGCATGAGCGAGAGAGCGCGCGTTCAGGCAGGGCATGAGCGAGAGAGCGCGCGTTCAGGCAGGGCATGAGCGAGAGAGCGCGCGTTCAGGCAGGGCATGAGCGAGAGAGCGCGCGTTCAGGCAGGGCATGAGCGAGAGAGCGCGCGGTCAGGCAGGGCATGAGCGAGAGAGCGCGCGGTCAGGCAGGGCATGAGCGAGAGAGCGCGCGGTCAGGCAGGGCATGAGCGAGAGAGCGCGCGAGCATTCAGGTAGGGCACCAGAGAGAGAAAGAGCACGTGAGCGCTAAGGAAGGGTATGAGAGAGTGAGAGGCATGGGTGAGATAGAGCGTTCAGGTAGGGTATGAAAGAGCAATCAGTAAGGACATGAGACAAAGATTGTTAAACATGATGATGCAGTAAGTGATAGCACACACAGACAGACACAGACAGACACGCGCAGAGAGACAGACACGCGCAGAGAGACAGACACGCGCAGAGAGACAGACACGCGCAGAGAGACAGACACGCGCAGACCGACACGCGCAGAGAGACAGACACGCGCAGACCGACACGCGCAGAGAGACAGACACGCGCAGACCGACACGCGCAGAGAGACCGACACGCGCAGAGAGACCGACACGCGCAGACCGACACGCACAGAGAGACCGACACGCGCAGAGACCGACACGCGCAGAGACCGACACGCGCAGAGACCGACACGCGCAGAGACCGACACGCGCAGAGACCGACACGCGCAGAGACCGACACGCGCAGAGAGACCGACACGCGCAGAGAGACCGACACGCGCAGAGAGACCGACACGCGCAGAGAGACCGACACGACGCAGAGAGACCGACACGACGCAGAGAGACCGACACGACGCAGAGAGACCGACACGACGCAGAGAGACCGACACGACGCAGAGAGACCGACACGACGCAGAGAGACCGACACGACGCAGAGAGACCGACACGACGCAGAGAGACCGACACGACGCAGAGAGACCGACACGACGCAGAGAGACCGACACGACGCAGAGAGACCGACACGACGCACACAGACCGACACGACGCACACAGACCGACACGACACACACAGACCGACACGACACACACAGACCGACACGACACACACAGACCGACACGACACACACAGACAGAGTTCAGGCAGTAGGGGTTACAGGCAGTGACCACAAACACAGGTGTGAGAAGGGTTAATAATACAGCTCAGGTTCTTCACCAGCAAAGGAGGAGACTTCACTGCATGCTGACTGTCCGAGCGCTGCACCAAACACGGCTGTCTCTTCCGCAGCATCTGAACAACAAAATAATCCTCACACTGACATCACCAGTAAGGGGAGTCAGACAGGTAGGGAGGCCGGGGTATCACTGATAGGGGGAGTCAGACAGGTAGAGAGGTCGGGGTATCACTGATAGGGGGAGTCAGACAGGTAGAGAGGTCGGGGTATCACTGATAGGGGGAGTCAGACAGGTAGGGAGGTCGGGGTATCACTGATAGGGGGAGTCAGACAGGTAGAGAGGTCAGGGTATCACTGATAGGGGGAGTCAGACAGGTAGGGAGGCCGGGGTATCACTGATAGGGGGAGTCAGACAGGTAGAGAGGTCGGGGTATCACTGATAGGGGGAGTCAGACAGGTAGGGAGGTCGGGGTATCACTGATAGGGGGAGTCAGACAGGTAGGGAGGCCGGGGTATCACTGATAGGGGGAGTCAGACAGGTAGAGAGGTCAGGGTATCACTGATAGGGGGAGTCAGACAGGTAGGGAGGCCGGGGTATCACTGATAGGGGGAGTCAGACAGGTAGGGAGGTCAGGGTATCACTGATAGGGGGAGTCAGACAGGTAGGGAGGTCGGGGTATTACTGATAGGGGGAGTCAGACAGGTAGAGAGGTCAGGGTATCACTGATAGGGGGAGTCAGACAGGTAGGGAGGTCGGGGTATCACTGATAGGGGGAGTCAGACAGGTAGGGAGGTCAGGGTATCACTGATAGGGGGAGTCAGACAGGTAGGGAGGCCGGGGTATCACTGATAGGGGGAGTCAGACAGGTAGGGAGGTCAGGGTATCACTGATAGGGGGAGTCAGACAGGTAGGGAGGTCGGGGTATTACTGATAGGGGGAGTCAGACAGGTAGAGAGGTCGGGATATCACTGATAGGGGGAGTCAGACAGGTAGAGAGGTCGGGGTATCACTGATAGGGGGAGTCAGACAGGTAGAGAGGTCGGGGTATCACTGATAGGGGGAGTCAGACAGGTAGTGAGGTCAGGGTATCACTGATAGGGGGAGTCAGACAGGTAGGGAGGTCGGGGTATCACTGATAGGGGGAGTCAGACAGGTAGAGAGGTCAGGGTATCACTGATAGGGGGAGTCAGACAGGTAGAGAGGTCAGGGTATCACTGATAGGGGGAGTCAGACAGGTAGAGAGGTCGGGGTATCACTGATAGGGGGAGTCAGACAGGTAGAGAGGTCAGGGTATCACTGATAGGGGGAGTCAGACAGGTAGGGAGGTCGGGGTATCACTGATAGGGGGAGTCAGACAGGTAGGGAGGTCGGGGTATCACTGATAGGGGGAGTCAGACAGGTAGAGAGGTCGGGGTATCACTGATAGGGGGAGTCAGACAGGTAGAGAGGTCGGGGTATCACTGATAGGGGGAGTCAGACAGGTAGTGAGGTCAGGGTATCACTGATAGGGGGAGTCAGACAGGTAGGGAGGTCGGGGTATCACTGATAGGGGGAGTCAGACAGGTAGTGAGGTCAGGGTATCACTGATAGGGGGAGTCAGACAGGTAGAGAGGTCAGGGTATCACTGATAGGGGGAGTCAGACAGGTAGAGAGGTCGGGGTATCACTGATAGGGGGAGTCAGACAGGTAGAGAGGTCGGGGTATCACTGATAGGGGGAGTCAGACAGGTAGAGAGGTCGGGGTATCACTGATAGGGGGAGTCAGACAGGTAGAGAGGTCGGGGTATCACCGATAGGGGGAGTCAGACAGGTAGGGAGGTCAGGGTATCACCGATAGGGGGAGTCAGACAGGTAGAGAGGTCGGGGTATCACTGATAGGGGGAGTCAGACAGGTAGGGAGGTCGGGGTATCACTGATAGGGGGAGTCAGACAGGTAGGGAGGTCGGGGTATCACTGATAGGGGGAGTCAGACAGGTAGGGAGGCCGGGGTATCACTGATAGGGGGAGTCAGACAGGTAGAGAGGTCAGGGTATCACTGATAGGGGGAGTCAGACAGGTAGGGAGGTCGGGGTATCACTGATAGGGGGAGTCAGACAGGTAGAGAGGTCGGGGTATCACTGATAGGGGGAGTCAGACAGGTAGAGAGGTCGGGATATCACTGATAGGGGGAGTCAGACAGGTAGAGAGGTCGGGGTATCACTGATAGGGGGAGTCAGACAGGTAGAGAGGTCAGGGTATCACTGATAGGGGGAGTCAGACAGGTAGAGAGGTCGGGGTATCACTGATAGGGGGAGTCAGACAGGTAGAGAGGTCGGGGTATCACTGATAGGGGGAGTCAGACAGGTAGAGAGGTCGGGGTATCACTGATAGGGGGAGTCAGACAGGTAGAGAGGTCGGGGTATCACTGATAGGGGGAGTCAGACAGGTAGAGAGGTCGGGGTATCACTGATAGGGGGAGTCAGACAGGTAGAGAGGCCGGGGTATCACTGATAGGGGGAGTCAGACAGGTAGGGAGGCCGGGGTATCACTGATAGGGGGAGTCAGACAGGTAGGGAGGCCGGGGTATCACTGATAGGGGGAGTCAGACAGGTAGGGAGGTCGGGGTATCACTGATAGGGGGAGTCAGACAGGTAGGGAGGTCAGGGTATCACTGATAGGGGGAGTCAGACAGGTAGAGAGGTCAGGGTATCACTGATAGGGGGAGTCAGACAGGTAGAGAGGTCGGGGTATCACTGATAGGGGGAGTCAGACAGGTAGGGAGGTCGGGGTATCACTGATAGGGGGAGTCAGACAGGTAGAGAGGTCAGTGTATCACTGATAGGGGGAGTCAGACAGGTAGAGAGGTCAGGGTATCACTGATAGGGGGAGTCAGACAGGTAGGGAGGTCAGGATATCACTGATAGGGGGAGTCAGACAGGTAGGGAGGTCGGGGTATCACTGATAGGGGGAGTCAGACAGGTAGGGAGGTCGGGGTATTACTGATAGGGGGAGTCAGACAGGTAGGGAGGTCAGGGTATCACTGATAGGGGGAGTCAGACAGGTAGAGAGGTCGGGGTATCACTGATAGGGGGAGTCAGACAGGTAGAGAGGTCAGGGTATCACTGATAGGGGGAGTCAGACAGGTAGAGAGGTCGGGGTATCACTGATAGGGGGAGTCAGACAGGTAGGGAGGTCGGGGTATCACTGATAGGGGGAGTCAGACAGGTAGAGAGGTCGGGGTATCACTGATAGGGGGAGTCAGACAGGTAGAGAGGTCAGGGTATCACTGATAGGGGGAGTCAGACAGGTAGAGAGGTCGGGGTATCACTGATAGGGGGAGTCAGACAGGTAGAGAGGTCAGGGTATCACTGATAGGGGGAGTCAGACAGGTAGAGAGGTCAGGGTATCACTGATAGGGGGAGTCAGACAGGTAGAGAGGTCAGGGTATCACTGATAGGGGGAGTCAGACAGGTAGAGAGGTCAGGGTATCACTGATAGGGGGAGTCAGACAGGTAGAGAGGTCGGGGTATCACTGATAGGGGGAGTCAGACAGGTAGAGAGGTCGGGGTATCACTGATAGGGGGAGTCAGACAGGTAGGGAGGCCGGGGTATCACTGATAGGGGGAGTCAGACAGGTAGAGAGGTCGGGGTATCACTGATAGGGGGAGTCAGACAGGTAGGGAGGCCGGGGTATCACTGATAGGGGGAGTCAGACAGGTAGGGAGGCCGGGGTATCACTGATAGGGGGAGTCAGACAGGTAGAGAGGTCGGGGTATCACTGATAGGGGGAGTCAGACAGGTAGAGAGGTCGGGGTATCACTGATAGGGGGAGTCAGACAGGTAGGGAGGCCGGGGTATCACTGATAGGGGGAGTCAGACAGGTAGGGAGGTCGGGGTATCACTGATAGGGGGAGTCAGACAGGTAGAGAGGTCAGGGTATCACTGATAGGGGGAGTCAGACAGGTAGAGAGGTCGGGGTATCACTGATAGGGGGAGTCAGACAGGTAGAGAGGTCGGGGTATCACTGATAGGGGGAGTCAGACAGGTAGAGAGGTCGGGGTATCACTGATAGGGGGAGTCAGACAGGTAGAGAGGTCGGGGTATCACTGATAGGGGGAGTCAGACAGGTAGAGAGGCCGGGGTATCACTGATAGGGGGAGTCAGACAGGTAGGGAGGCCGGGGTATCACTGATAGGGGGAGTCAGACAGGTAGGGAGGCCGGGGTATCACTGATAGGGGGAGTCAGACAGGTAGAGAGGTCGGGGTATCACTGATAGGGGGAGTCAGACAGGTAGAGAGGTCGGGGTATCACTGATAGGGGGAGTCAGACAGGTAGGGAGGCCGGGGTATCACTGATAGGGGGAGTCAGACAGGTAGAGAGGTCGGGGTATCACTGATAGGGGGAGTCAGACAGGTAGGGAGGCCGGGGTATCACTGATAGGGGGAGTCAGACAGGTAGAGAGGTCGGGGTATCACTGATAGGGGGAGTCAGACAGGTAGGGAGGCCGGGGTATCACTGATAGGGGGAGTCAGACAGGTAGGGAGATAGTCAGTGCCAAAAGGGCATTTGGTTCAGTACATGCCAAGGATTGATGTCTACCTTTTTGATACTCCCCCCAGATTTCTTCACCATCAGCTCATCCACCATGGACTGCAGACAGATACTCATCATTATGGCCTGAATTAATGGAGAAATTAATGAGTAACAAGCTCTGCGCTATAGGAATTAATGAAATAACGAGTAACAACCTCTGCGCTATAGAAATGAATGTTATAACGAGTAACAAGCTCTGCGCTATAGGAATTAATGAGATAACGAGTAACAAGCTCTGCGCTATAGGAATTAATGAGATAACGAGTAACAAGCTCTGCGCTATAGGAATTAATGAGATAACGAGTAACAAGCTCCGTGCTATATAAATTAATGGTATAACGAGTAACAAGCTCCGTGCTATATAAATTAATGTTATAACGAGTAACAAGATCTGCGCTATAGGAATTAATGAAATAACGAGTAACAACCTCTGCGCTATAGAAATGAATGAGATAACGAGTAACAAGCTCTGCGCTATAGGAATTAATGAAATAACGAGTAACAACCTCTGCGCTATAGAAATGAATGAGATAACGAGTAACAAGCTCTGCGCTATAGGAATTAATGAGATAACGAGTAACAACCTCTGCGCTATAGAAATGAATGTTATAACGAGTAACAAGCTCTGCGCTATATAAATTAATGGGATAATGAGTAACAAGCTCTGCGCTATAGGAATTAATGAGATAACGAGTAACAAGCTCTGCGCTATAGGAATAATTGAGATAACGAGTAACAAGCTCCGTGCTATATAAATTAATGGTATAACGAGTAACAAGCTCCGTGCTATATAAATTAATGGTATAACGAGTAACAAGCTCCGTGCTATATAAATTAATGGTATAACGAGTAACAAGCACCGTGCTATATAAATTAATGGTATAACGAGTAACAAGCTCCGTGCTATATAAATTAATGGTATAACGAGTAACAAGCTCCGTGCTATATAAATTAATGGTATAACGAGTAACAAGCTCCGTGCTATATAAATTAATGGTATAACGAGTAACAAGCTCCGTGCTATATAAATTAATGGTATAACGAGTAACAAGCTCCGTGCTATATAAATTAATGGTATAACGAGTAACAAGCTCCGTGCTATATAAATTAATGGTATAACGAGTAACAAGCTCCGTGCTATATAAATTAATGGTATAACGAGTAACAAGCTCCGTGCTATATAAATTAATGGTATAACGAGTAACAAGCTCCGTGCTATATAAATTAATGGTATAACGAGTAACAAGCTCCGTGCTATATAAATTAATGGTATAACGAGTAACAAGCTCTGCGCTATATAAATTAATGGTATAACGAGTAACAAGCTCTGCGCTATATATATTAATGGTATAACGAGTAACAAGCTCTGCGCTATAGGAATAATTGAGATAACGAGTAACAAGCTCCGTGCTATATAAATTAATGGTATAACGAGTAACAAGCTCTGCGCTATAGGAATAATTGAGATAACGAGTAACAAGCTCCGTGCTATATAAATTAATGTTATAATGAGTAACAAGCTCCTTGCTATATAAATTAATGGTATAACGAGTAACAAGCTCCTTGCTATATAAATTAATGGTATAACGAGTAACAAGCTCCGTGCTATATAAATTAATGGTATAACGAGTAACTAGCTCTGCGCTATAGGAATAATTGAGATAACGAGTAACAAGCTCTGCGCTATATAAATTAATGGTATAACGAGTAACAAGCTCCTTGCTACAGGAATTAATGAGATAATGAGTAACAAGCTCTGCGCTATAGGAATTAATGAGATAATGAGTAACAAGCTCTGCGCTATAGGAATTAATGAGATAACTAGTAACAAGCTCTGCGCTATAGGAATAATTGAGATAACGAGTAACAAGCTCCGTGCTATATAAATTAATGTTATAATGAGTAACAAGCTCCGTGCTATATAAATTAATGGTATAACGAGTAACAAGCTCCGTGCTATATAAATTAATGGTATAACGAGTAACAAGCTCCGTGCTATATAAATTAATGGTATAACGAGTAACAAGCTCTGTGCTATATAAATTAATGGTATAACGAGTAACAAGCTCCTTGCTATATAAATTAATGGTATAACGAGTAACAAGCTCCGTGCTATAAAAATTAATGGTATAACGAGTAACTAGCTCTGCGCTATAGGAATAATTGAGATAACGAGTAACAAGCTCTGCGCTATATAAATTAATGGTATAACGAGTAACAAGCTCCTTGCTATAGGAATTAATGAGATAATGAGTAACAAGCTCCGTGCTATATAAATTAATGGTATAACGAGTAACAAGCTCTGCGCTATAGGAATTAATGAGATAACGAGTAACAAGCTCTGCGCTATAGGAATTAATGAGATAACGAGTAACAAGCTCTGCGCTAAAGGAATGAATGAGATAACGAGTAACAAGCTCTGCGCTAAAGGAATGAATGAGATAACGAGTAACAAGCTCCGTGCTATAGGACAAATCATAGCATTACTCAGGAAATTACCTCATGAAGTCTCACCTGTGGGCTGGAGATTGTTATCCACTGGAGACGATCCTTACTCATCAAATATTCAAATGCCAATTCCAGCCGAGCTTCCGACTTGTTAGGACTTCCTGAACCATTAGCGAACGGCACCTGAAAAGAACCAAAGCTATTATATGGAAAATAAGGGAAAGATTCCCTGAGCGGGGGAAATGGGATTCCTGCTTATTATATGGAATGTCAGGGAAAGATTCCCTGAGCGGGGGAAATGGGATTCCTGCTTATTATATGGAAAATCTGGAAAATATTCCCTGAGCAGGGGAAATGGGATTCCTGCTTATTATACGGAAAATCAGGGAAAGATTCCCTGAACGGGGGAAATGGCATTCCTGCTTATAATATGGAAAATCCGGAAAAGATTCCCTGAGCGGGGGAAATGGGATTCCTGCTTATTATACGGAAAATCTGGAAAAGATTCCCTGAGCGGGGGAAATGGGATTCCTGCTTATTATATGGAAAATCCGGTAAAGATTCACTGAGCTGGGGAAATGGGATTCCTGCTTATTATATGGAAAATCCGGAAGAGATTCCCTGAGCGGGGGAAATGGTATTTGTAACGGTCCGTTACAGTATTCCTGCTTGTTATATGGAAAATCCGGAAAAGATTCCCTGAGCGAGGGAAATGGGATTCCTGTTTATTATATGGAAAATCCGGAAAAAAATTCCCAGAGCAGGGGAAATGGGATTCCTGCTTATTATATGGAAAATATGGAAAATATTCCCTGAGCAGGGGAAATGGGATTCCTGCTTATTATACGGAAAATCAGGGAAAGATTCCCTGAACGGGGGAAATGGCATTCCTGCTTATAATATGGAAAATCCGGAAAAGATTCCCTGAGCGGGGGAAATGGGATTCCTGCTTATTATACGGAAAATCTGGAAAAGATTCCCTGAGCGGGGGAAATGGGATTCCTGCTTATTATATGGAAAATCCGGTAAAGATTCCCTGAGCTGGGGAAATGGGATTCCTGCTTATTATATGGAAAATCCGGAAGAGATTCCCTGAGCGGGGGAAATGGTATTTGTAACGGTCCGTTACAGTATTCCTGCTTGTTATATGGAAAATCCGGAAAAGATTCCCTGAGCGAGGGAAATGGGATTCCTGTTTATTATATGGAAAATCCGGAAAAAAATTCCCAGAGCAGGGGAAATGGGATTCCTGTTTATTATATGGAAAATCCGGAAAAAAATTCCCAGAGCAGGGGAAATGGGATTCCTGTTTATTATATGGAAAATCCGGAAAAGATTCCCTGAGCGGGGGAAATGGGATTCCTGTTTATTATATGGAAAATCCGGAAAAGATTCCCTGAGCGGGGGAAATGGGATTCCTGCTTATTATACGGACAATCCAGATATGATTTCCTGAGAGGGAGTAACGAGATTCCCGCTTATTATGAGGAACATGATGAAATGATTCCCTGTCAGGCAGTGTTAATTTTGATTTAAATTTAGCCATAGTCTTTTGATTAAAATACAATTTTAGTTTAGTTGTACTTTGGTCATCTTAACTGTTTTAGTTTTAGTCTAGTTTTCATTGACTAAGACTCCAGCAGTGACTTAGGGATCAGGTCTGAGAAGCTGATACATAGTATTAAGTTCTGAACAGGTCTGAGAAGGCTGTTAGATAGTGTTAAGTTCCCTTGCTAGGGAGATGGGAGGGAACAGGTCTGAGAAGCTGTTACATAGTGTTAAGTTAACTTGCTAGGGAGATGGGAGGGAACAGGTCTGAGAAGCTGTTACATAGTGTTAAGTTAACTTGCTAGGGAGATGGGAGGGAACAGGTCTGAGAAGCTGTTACATAGTGTTAAGTTAACTTGCTAGGGAGATGGGAGGGAACAGGTCTGAGAAGCTGTTACATAGTGTTAAGTTAACTTGCTAGGGAGATGGGAGGGAACAGGTCTGAGAAGCTGTTACATAGTGTTAAGTTAACTTGCTAGGGAGATGGGAGGGAACAGGTCTGAGAAGGCTGATACACAGTATTAAGTTACCTTGCTAGGGAGATGGGAGGGAACAGGTCTGAGAAGGCTGTTACATAGTGTTATGTTAACTTGCAAGGGAGATGGGAGGGAACAGGTCTGAGAAGGCTGTTACACAGTGTTATGTTATCTTGCTAGGGAGATGGGAGGGAACAGGTCTGAGAAGGTTGTTACATAGTGTTAAGTTAACTTGCTAGGGAGATGGGAGGGAACAGGTCTGAGAAGCTGTTACAGAGTGTTAAGTTACCTTGCTAGGGAGATGGGAAGGAACAGGTCTGAGAAGCTGTTACACAGTGTTAAGTTACCTTGCTAGGGAGATGGGAGGGAACAGGTCTGAGAAGGCTGTTACATAGTGTTAAGTTACCTTGCTAGGGAGATGGGAGGGAACAGGTCTGAGAAGGTTGTTACATAGTGTTACGTTAACTTGCTAGGGAGATGGGAGGGAACAGGTCTGAGAAGCTGTTACATAGTGTTAAGTTAACTTGCTAGGGAGATGGGAGGGAACAGGTCTGAGAAGGCTGATACATAGTGTTATGTTAACTTGCTAGGGAGATGGGAGGGAACAGGTCTGAGAAGCTGTTACACAGTATTAAGTTACCTTGCTAGGGAGATGGGAGGGAACAGGTCTGAGAAGCTGTTACATAGTGTTAAGTTAACTTGCTAGGGAGATGGGAGGGAACAGGTCTGAGAAGGTTGTTACATAGTGTTACGTTAACTTGCTAGGGAGATGGGAAGGAACAGGTCTGAGAAGGTTGTTACATAGTGTTAAGTTAACTTGCTAGGGAGATGGGAGGGAACAGGTCTGAGAAGCTGTTACACAGTGTTAAGTTAACTTGCTAGGGAGATGGGAGGGAACAGGTCTGAGAAGGCTGATACATAGTGTTATGTTAACTTGCTAGGGAGATGGGAGGGAACAGGTCTGAGAAGCTGTTACACAGTATTAAGTTACCTTGCTAGGGAGATGGGAGGGAACAGGTCTGAGAAGCTGTTACATAGTGTTAAGTTAACTTGCTAGGGAGATGGGAGGGAACAGGTCTGAGAAGGCTGTTACATAGTGTTAAGTTAACTTGCTAGGGAGATGGGAGGGAACAGGTCTGAGAAGGTTGTTACATAGTGTTAAGTTACCTTGCTCGGGAGATGGGAGGGAACAGGTCTGAGAAGCTGTTACATAGTGTTATGTTAACTTGCAAGGGAGATGGGAGGGAACAGGTCTGAGAAGCTGTTACATAGTGTTATGTTAACTTGCTTGAGAGATGGGAGGGAACAGGTCTGAGAAGCTGTTACATAGTGTTATGTTAACTTGCAAGGGAGATGGGAGGGAACAGGTCTGAGAAGGCTGTTACACAGTGTTACATTAACTTGCTAGGGAGATGGGAGGGAACAGGTCTGAGAAGCTGTTACAGAGTGTTAAGTTACCTTGCTAGGGAGATGGGAGGGAACAGGTCTGAGAAGGTTGTTACATAGTGTTAAGTTAACTTGCTAGGGAGATGGGAGGGAACAGGTCTAAGAAGCTGTTACATAGTGTTAAGTTAACTTGCTAGGGAGATGGGAGGGAACAGGTCTGAGAAGCTGTTACATAGTGTTAAGTTACCTTGCTAGGGAGATGTGAGGGAACAGGTCTGAGAAGCTGTTACATAGTGTTACGTTAACTTGCTATGGAGATGGGAGGGAACAGGTCTGAGAAGCTGTTACATAGTGTTAAGTTACCTTGCTAGGGAGGTGGGAGGGAACAGGTCTGAGAAGGCTGTTACATAGTGTTAAGTTAACTTGCTAGGGAGATGGGAGGGAACAGGTCTGAGAAGGTTGTTACATAGTGTTAAGTTAACTTGCTAGGGAGATGGGAGGGAACAGGTCTGAGAAGCTGTTACACAGTGTTAAGTTAACTTGCTAGGGAGATGGGAGGGAACAGGTCTGAGAAGGCTGATACATAGTGTTATGTTAACTTGCTAGGGAGATGGGAGGGAACAGGTCTGAGAAGCTGTTACACAGTATTAAGTTACCTTGCTAGGGAGATGGGAGGGAACAGGTCTGAGAAGCTGTTACATAGTGTTAAGTTAACTTGCTAGGGAGATGGGAGGGAACAGGTCTGAGAAGGCTGTTACATAGTGTTAAGTTAACTTGCTAGGGAGATGGGAGGGAACAGGTCTGAGAAGGTTGTTACATAGTGTTAAGTTACCTTGCTCGGGAGATGGGAGGGAACAGGTCTGAGAAGCTGTTACATAGTGTTATGTTAACTTGCAAGGGAGATGGGAGGGAACAGGTCTGAGAAGCTGTTACATAGTGTTATGTTAACTTGCTTGAGAGATGGGAGGGAACAGGTCTGAGAAGCTGTTACATAGTGTTATGTTAACTTGCAAGGGAGATGGGAGGGAACAGGTCTGAGAAGGCTGTTACACAGTGTTACATTAACTTGCTAGGGAGATGGGAGGGAACAGGTCTGAGAAGCTGTTACAGAGTGTTAAGTTACCTTGCTAGGGAGATGGGAGGGAACAGGTCTGAGAAGGTTGTTACATAGTGTTAAGTTAACTTGCTAGGGAGATGGGAGGGAACAGGTCTAAGAAGCTGTTACATAGTGTTAAGTTAACTTGCTAGGGAGATGGGAGGGAACAGGTCTGAGAAGCTGTTACATAGTGTTAAGTTACCTTGCTAGGGAGATGTGAGGGAACAGGTCTGAGAAGCTGTTACATAGTGTTACGTTAACTTGCTATGGAGATGGGAGGGAACAGGTCTGAGAAGCTGTTACATAGTGTTAAGTTACCTTGCTAGGGAGGTGGGAGGGAACAGGTCTGAGAAGGCTGTTACATAGTGTTAAGTTAACTTGCTAGGGAGATGGGAGGGAACAGGTCTGAGAAGGTTGTTACATAGTGTTAAGTTAACTTGCTATGGAGATGGGAGGGAACAGGTCTGAGAAGCTGTTACATAGTGTTAAGTTACCTTGCTAGGGAGGTGGGAGGGAACAGGTCTGAGAAGGCTGTTACATAGTGTTAAGTTAACTTGCTAGGGAGATGGGAGGGAACAGGTCTGAGAAGGTTGTTACATAGTGTTAAGTTAACTTGCTATGGAGATGGGAGGGAACAGGTCTGAGAAGCTGTTACATAGTGTTAAGTTACCTTGCTAGGGAGGTGGGAGGGAACAGGTCTGAGAAGGCTGTTACATAGTGTTAAGTTAACTTGCTAGGGAGATGGGAGGGAACAGGTCTGAGAAGGTTGTTACATAGTGTTAAGTTAACTTGCTATGGAGATGGGAGGGAACAGGTCTGAGAAGCTGTTACATAGTGTTAAGTTAACTTGCTAGGGAGATGGGGGGGGAACAGGTCTGAGAAGGCTGGTACATAGTGTTAAGTTACCTTGCTAGGGAGATGGGAGGGAACAGGTCTGAGAAGGCTGTTAGATAGTGTTAAGTTAACATGCAAGGGAGATGGGAGGGAACAGGTCTGAGAAGCTGTTACATAGTATTAAGTTCTGAACAGGTCTGAGAAGGCTGTTAGATAGTGTTAAGTTCCCTTGCTAGGGAGATGGGAGGGAACAGGTCTGAGAAGGCTGTTACATAGTGTTACATTAACTTGCTAGGGAGATCGGAGGGAACAGGTCTGAGAAGGCTGTTACATAGTGTTAATTTACCTTGCTAGGGAGATGGGAGGGAACAGGTCTGAGAAGGTTGTTACATAGTGTTAAGTTAACTTGCTAGGGAGATGGGAGGGAACAGGTCTGAGAAGGTTGTTACATAGTGTTAAGTTAACTTGCTAGGGAGATGGGAGGGAACAGGTCTGAGAAGGCCGTTACATAGTGTTAAGTTAACTTGCTATGGAGATGGGAGGGAACAGGTCTGAGAAGCTGTTACATAGTGTTATGTTACATTGCTAGGGAGATGGGAGGGAACAGGTCTGAGAAGGCTGTAACATAGTGTTAAGTTACCTTGCTAGGGAGATGGGAGGGAACAGGTCTGAGAAGGTTGTTACATAGTGTTAAGTTAACTTGCTAGGGAGATGGGAGGGAACAGGTCTGAGAAGGTTGTTACATAGTGTTAAGTTAACTTGCTAGGTAGATGGGAGGGAACAGGTCTGAGAAGGTTGTTACATAGTGTTAAGTTAACTTGCTAGGGAGATGGGAGGGAACAGGTCTGAGAAGGTTGTTACATAGTGTTAAGTTAACTTGCTAGGGAGATGGGAGGGAACAGGTCTGAGAAGGCTGTTAGATAGTGTTAAGTTAACATGCAAGGGAGATGGGAGGGAACAGGTCTGAGAAGCTGTTACATAGTATTAAGTTCTGAACAGGTCTGAGAAGGCTGTTAGATAGTGTTAAGTTCCCTTGCTAGGGAGATGGGAGGGAACAGGTCTGAGAAGGCTGTTACATAGTGTTACATTAACTTGCTAGGGAGATCGGAGGGAACAGGTCTGAGAAGGCTGTTACATAGTGTTAATTTACCTTGCTAGGGAGATGGGAGGGAACAGGTCTGAGAAGGTTGTTACATAGTGTTAAGTTAACTTGCTAGGGAGATGGGAGGGAACAGGTCTGAGAAGGTTGTTACATAGTGTTAAGTTAACTTGCTAGGGAGATGGGAGGGAACAGGTCTGAGAAGGCTGTTACATAGTGTTAAGTTAACTTGCTATGGAGATGGGAGGGAACAGGTCTGAGAAGCTGTTACATAGTGTTATGTTACATTGCTAGGGAGATGGGAGGGAACAGGTCTGAGAAGGCTGTAACATAGTGTTAAGTTACCTTGCTAGGGAGATTCGAGGGAACAGGTCTGAGAAGGTTGTTACATAGTGTTACGTTACCTTGCTAGGGAGATGGGAGGGAACAGGTCTGAGAAGGCTGTTACACAGTGTTACATTAACTTGCTAGGGAGATGGGAGGGAACAGGTCTGAGAAGGCTGTTACATAGTGATAAGTTAACTTGCTAGGGAGATGGGAGGGAACAGGTCTGAGAAGCTGTTACATAGTGTTAAGTTACCTTGCTAGGGAGATGGGAGGGAACAGGTCTGAGAAGGTTGTTACATAGTGTTAAGTTAACTTGCTAGTGAGATGGGAGGGAACAGGTCTGAGAAGGTTGTTACATAGTGTTAAGTTAACTTGCTAGGGAGATGGGAGGGAACAGGTCTGAGAAGGTTGTTACATAGTGTTAAGTTAACTTGCTAGGGAGATGGGAGGGAACAGGTCTGAGAAGGTTGTTACATAGTGTTAAGTTAACTTGCTAGGGAGATGGGAGGGAACAGGTCTGAGAAGGTTGTTACATAGTGTTAAGTTAACTTGCTAGGGAGATGGGAGGGAACAGGTCTGAGAAGGCTGTTACATAGTGTTAAGTTAACATGCTAGGGAGATGGGAGGGAACAGGTCTGAGAAGCTGTTACATAGTGTTAAGTTACCTTGCTAGGGAGATGGGGGGAACAGGTCTGAGAAATGGCTGGTACATAGTGTTAAGTTACCTTGCTAGGGAGATGGGAGGGAACAGGTCTGAGAAGGTTGTTACATAGTGTTAAGTTAACTTGCTAGGGAGATGGGAGGGAACAGGTCTGAGAAGGTTGTTACATAGTGTTAAGTTAACTTGCTAGGGAGATGGGAGGGAACAGGTCTGAGAAGGTTGTTACATAGTGTTAAGTTAACTTGCTAGGGAGATGGGAGGGAACAGGTCTGAGAAGGGTGTTACATAGTGTTAAGTTAACTTGCTAGGGAGATGGGAGGGAACAGGTCTGAGAAGGTTGTTACATAGTGTTAAGTTAACTTGCTAGGGAGATGGGAGGGAACAGGTCTGAGAAGGTTGTTACATAGTGTTAAGTTACCTTGCTAGGGAGATGGGAGGGAACAGGTCTGAGAAGCTGTTACATAGTGTTAAGTTACCTTGCTAGGGAGATGGGAGGGAACAGGTCTGAGAAGGCTGTTACATAGTGTTAAGTTACCTTGCTAGGGAGATGGGAGGGAACAGGTCTGAGAAGCTGTTACATAGTGTTAAGTTACCTTGCTAGGGAGATGGGAGGGAACAGGTCTGAGAAGGCTGTTACATAGTGTTAAGTTACCTTGCTAGGGAGATGGGAGGAACAGGTCTGAGAAGGCTGTTACACAGTGTTACGTTACCTTGCTAGGGAGATGGGAGGGAACAGGTCTGAGAAGGCTGTTACATAGTGTTAAGTTACCTTGCTAGGGAGATAGGAGGGGAAATGTGACAGTACCAGTCAAATCAGATGAGGAGTATCCTCTCCCTCGGGAGTTTGCATGGAGTTATTGGCAGAGATACAAGGGAACCAGAAGTCTAAATGAGACATCCCTCCATAACACTGACATTTTATTCAACTGATGAAAATAGTTTTATTAACTTGGTTTTTATTTAGTTATTGTTTAGTTTTAGTCAATGAAAACAATGCAGCTTTCGAAAACTGTGAGCAAAACTGCTGAGTGAGGGAAATGGGACTTCTGCTTATTATCTTCTCACCTCATCGATTCCTACTGAGATTCTACTTACTGACGATGTGACGCGCCAGCAGCGCATTCGGGTGACCTTGAAGCTGCCCTCTTTCATTTGCTCGCTGGGCAGCTTGACCTGGAAGTTGAGTTCATTGTTTCCGGCACTGACGATCACCTGGCAGCCTTTCTCTGGGAAGTCCGTGATGCATGGCTCAAATTTCAAATAACCATAATACTTTAATGTCTGCGCCAACTGTATGAACTGAGAGATTCATTAACTGGCACCATCTTCCCACAAGACGTGGATTAACGAATATAATGTGTTGAATCAGAGCAGCGACTAACTCACCATCCACTGCCAGAAACACACAGCGACTAACTCACCATCCACTGCCAGAAACACACAGCGACTAACTCACCATCCACTGCCAGAAACACACAGCGACTAACTCACCATCCACTGCCAGAAACACACAGCGACTACTCCCTCACCATCCACCGCCAGAAACACACAGCGACTACTCCCTCACCATCCAATACCAGAAACACACAGCGACTACTCCCTCACCATCCACTGCCAGAAACACACAGCGACTACTCCCTCACCATCCAATACCAGAAACACACAGCGACTACTCCCTCACCATCCAATACCAGAAACACACAGCGACTACTCCCTCACCATCCACTGCCAGAAACACACAGCGACTACTCCCTCACCATCCACCGCCAGAAACACACAGCGACTACTCCCTCACCATCCACTGCCAGAAACACACAGCGACTACTCCCTCACCATCCACCGCCAGAAACACACAGCGACTACTCCCTCACCATCCACCGCCAGAAACACACAGCGACTACTCCCTCACCATCCAATACCAGAAACACACAGCGACTACTCCCTCACCATCCACTGCCAGAAACACACAGCGACTACTCCCTCACCATCCACCGCCAGAAACACACAGCGACTACTCCCTCACCATCCACCGCCAGAAACACACAGCGACTACTCCCTCACCATCCACCGCCAGAAACACACAGCGACTACTCCCTCACCATCCACTGCCAGAAACACACAGCGACTACTCCCTCACCATCCAATACCAGAAACACACAGCGACTACTCCCTCACCATCCACTGCCAGAAACATACAGCGACTACTCCCTCACCATCCAATACCAGAAACACACAGCGACTACTCCCTCACCATCCAATACCAGAAACACACAGCGACTACTCCCTCACCATCCACTGCCAGAAACACACAGCGACTACTCCCTCACCATCCACTGCCAGAAACACACAGCGACTACTCCCTCACCATCCACTGCCAGAAACACACAGCGACTACTCCCTCACCATCCACTGCCAGAAACATACAGCGACTACTCCCTCACCATCCACCGCCAGAAACACACAGCGACTACTCCCTCACCATCCACCGCCAGAAACACACAGCGACTACTCCCTCACCATCCACCGCCAGAAACACACAGCGACTACTCCCTCACCATCCACCGCCAGAAACACACAGCGACTACTCCCTCACCATCCAATACCAGAAACACACAGCGACTACTCCCTCACCATCCAATACCAGAAACACACAGCGACTACTCCCTCACCATCCAATACCAGAAACACACAGCGACTACTCCCTCACCATCCACTGCCAGAAACACACAGCGACTACTCCCTCACCATCCACTGCCAGAAACACACAGCGACTACTCCCTCACCATCCACTGCCAGAAACACACAGCGACTACTCCCTCACCATCCAATACCAGAAACACACAGCGACTACTCCCTCACCATCCAATACCAGAAACACACAGCGACTACTCCCTCACCATCCAATACCAGAAACACACAGCGACTACTCCCTCACCATCCACTGCCAGAAACACACAGCGACTACTCCCTCACCATCCACTGCCAGAAACACACAGCGACTACTCCCTCACCATCCAATACCAGAAACATACAGCGACTACTCCCTCACCATCCACTGCCAGAAACACACAGCGACTACTCCCTCACCATCCAATACCAGAAACACACAGCGACTACTCCCTCACCATCCACTGCCAGAAACACACAGCGACTACTCCCTCACCATCCAATACCAGAAACACACAGCGACTACTCCCTCACCATCCAATACCAGAAACACACAGCGACTACTCCCTCACCATCCACTGCCAGAAACACACAGCGACTACTCCCTCACCATCCAATACCAGAAACACACAGCGACTACTCCCTCACCATCCACTGCCAGAAACACACAGCGACTACTCCCTCACCATCCACTGCCAGAAACACACAGCGACTACTCCCTCACCATCCAATACCAGAAACACACAGCGACTACTCCCTCACCATCCAATACCAGAAACACACAGCGACTACTCCCTCACCATCCACTGCCAGAAACACACAGCGACTACTCCCTCAACATCCACTGCCAGAAACACACAGCGACTACTCCCTCACCATCCACTGCCAGAAACACACAGCGACTACTCCCTCACCATCCACTGCCAGAAACACACAGCGACTACTCCCTCACCATCCACTGCCAGAAACACACAGCGACTACTCCCTCACCATCCACTGCCAGAAACACACAGCGACTACTCCCTCACCATCCAATACCAGAAACACACAGCGACTACTCCCTCACCATCCAATACCAGAAACACACAGCGACTACTCCCTCACCATCCAATACCAGAAACACACAGCGACTACTCCCTCACCATCCAATACCAGAAACACACAGCGACTACTCCCTCACCATCCACTGCCAGAAACACACAGCGACTACTCCCTCACCATCCACTGCCAGAAACACACAGCGACTACTCCCTCACCATCCACTGCCAGAAAAACACAGCGACTACTCCCTCACCATCCACTGCCAGAAACACACAGCGACTACTCCCTCACCATCCAATACCAGAAACACACAGCGACTACTCCCTCACCATCCACTGCCAGAAACACACAGCGACTACTCCCTCACCATCCAATACCAGAAACACACAGCGACTACTCCCTCACCATCCACTGCCAGAAACACACAGCGACTACTCCCTCACCATCCACTGCCAGAAACACACAGCGACTACTCCCTCACCATCCACTGCCAGAAACACACAGCGACTACTCCCTCACCATCCACTGCCAGAAACACACAGCGACTACTCCCTCACCATCCACCGCCAGAAACACACAGCCACTACTCCCTCACCATCCACCGCCAGAAACACACAGCGACTACTCCCTCACCATCCAATACCAGAAACACACAGCGACTACTCCCTCACCATCCACCGCCAGAAACACACAGCGACTACTCCCTCACCATCCACCGCCAGAAACACACAGCGACTACTCCCTCACCATCCACTGCCAGAAACACACAGCGACTACTCCCTCACCATCCACTGCCAGAAACACACAGCGACTACTCCCTCACCATCCAATACCAGAAACACACAGCGACTACTCCCTCACCATCCACTGCCAGAAACACACAGCGACTACTCCCTCACCATCCACCGCCAGAAACACACAGCGACTACTCCCTCACCATCCACCGCCAGAAACACACAGCGACTACTCCCTCACCATCCAATACCAGAAACACACAGCGACTACTCCCTCACCATCCAATACCAGAAACACACAGCGACTACTCCCTCACCATCCACCGCCAGAAACACACAGCGACTACTCCCTCACCATCCAATACCAGAAACACACAGCGACTACTCCCTCACCATCCACTGCCAGAAACATACAGCGACTACTCCCTCACCATCCACTGCCAGAAACACACAGCGACTACTCCCTCACCATCCACTGCCAGAAACACACAGCGACTACTCCCTCACCATCCACTGCCAGAAACACACAGCGACTACTCCCTCACCATCCAATACCAGAAACACACAGCGACTACTCCCTCACCATCCAATACCAGAAACACACAGCGACTACTCCCTCACCATCCAATACCAGAAACACACAGCGACTACTCCCTCACCATCCACCGCCAGAAACACACAGCGACTACTCCCTCACCATCCACCGCCAGAAACACACAGCGACTACTCCCTCACCATCCAATACCAGAAACACACAGCGACTACTCCCTCACCATCCACTGCCAGAAACACACAGCGACTACTCCCTCACCATCCACTGCCAGAAACAAACAGCGACTACTCCCTCACCATCCACTGCCAGAAACACACAGCGACTACTCCCTCACCATCCACTGCCAGAAACACACAGCGACTACTCCCTCACCATCCACCGCCAGAAACACACAGCGACTACTCCCTCACCATCCAATACCAGAAACACACAGCGACTACTCCCTCACCATCCACTGCCAGAAACACACAGCGACTACTCCCTCACCATCCAATACCAGAAACACACAGCGACTACTCCCTCACCATCCACTGCCAGAAACACACAGCGACTACTCCCTCACCATCCACTGCCAGAAACATACAGCGACTACTCCCTCACCATCCAATACCAGAAACACACAGCGACTACTCCCTCACCATCCACTGCCAGAAACACACAGCGACTACTCCCTCACCATCCACTGCCAGAAACACACAGCGACTACTCCCTCACCATCCACTGCCAGAAACACACAGCGACTACTCCCTCACCATCCACTGCCAGAAACACACAGCGACTACTCCCTCACCATCCACTGCCAGAAACACACAGCGACTACTCCCTCACCATCCAATACCAGAAACACACAGCGACTACTCCCTCACCATCCAATACCAGAAACACACAGCGACTACTCCCTCACCATCCAATACCAGAAACACACAGCGACTACTCCCTCACCATCCAATACCAGAAACACACAGCGACTACTCCCTCACCATCCAATACCAGAAACACACAGCGACTACTCCCTCACCATCCAATACCAGAAACACACAGCGACTACTCCCTCACCATCCACTGCCAGAAACACACAGCGACTACTCCCTCACCATCCACTGCCAGAAACACACAGCGACTACTCCCTCACCATCCACTGCCAGAAACACACAGCGACTACTCCCTCACCATCCACCGCCAGAAACACACAGCGACTACTCCCTCACCATCCACCGCCAGAAACACACAGCGACTACTCCCTCACCATCCACTGCCAGAAACACACAGCGACTACTCCCTCACCATCCAATACCAGAAACACACAGCGACTACTCCCTCACCATCCACTGCCAGAAACACACAGCGACTACTCCCTCACCATCCAATACCAGAAACACACAGCGACTACTCCCTCACCATCCAATACCAGAAACACACAGCGACTACTCCCTCACCATCCACTGCCAGAAACACACAGCGACTACTCCCTCACCATCCACTGCCAGAAACACACAGCGACTACTCCCTCACCATCCACCGCCAGAAACACACAGCGACTACTCCCTCACCATCCACCGCCAGAAACACACAGCGACTACTCCCTCACCATCCACCGCCAGAAACACACAGCGACTACTCCCTCACCATCCACCGCCAGAAACACACAGCGACTACTCCCTCACCATCCAATACCAGAAACACACAGCGACTACTCCCTCACCATCCAATACCAGAAACACACAGCGACTACTCCCTCACCATCCAATACCAGAAACACACAGCGACTACTCCCTCACCATCCACTGCCAGACACACAGCGACTACTCCCTCACCATCCACTGCCAGAAACACACAGCGACTACTCCCTCACCATCCAATACCAGAAACACACAGCGACTACTCCCTCACCATCCACCGCCAGAAACACACAGCGACTACTCCCTCACCATCCACCGCCAGAAACACACAGCGACTACTCCCTCACCATCCACCGCCAGAAACACACAGCGACTACTCCCTCACCATCCACCGCCAGAAACACACAGCGACTACTCCCTCACCATCCACTGCCAGAAACACACAGCGACTACTCCCTCACCATCCACTGCCAGAAACACACAGCGACTACTCCCTCACCATCCACTGCCAGAAACACACAGCGACTACTCCCTCACCATCCAATGCCAGAAACACACAGCGACTACTCCCTCACCATCCAATGCCAGAAACACACAGCGACTACTCCCTAACCATCCAATACCAGAAACACACAGCGACTACTCCCTCACCATCCACTGCCAGAAACACACAGCGACTACTCCCTCACCATCCACTGCCAGAAACACACAGCGACTACTCCCTCACCATCCACCGCCAGACACACACAGCGACTACTCCCTCACCATCCAATACCAGAAACACACAGCGACTACTCCCTCACCATCCAATACCAGAAACACACAGCGACTACTCCCTCACCATCCAATACCAGAAACACACAGCGACTACTCCCTCACCATCCACTGCCAGAAACACACAGCGACTACTCCCTCACCATCCACCGCCAGAAACACACAGCGACTACTCCCTCACCATCCACCGCCAGAAACACACAGCGACTACTCCCTCACCATCCACTGCCAGAAACACACAGCGACTACTCCCTCACCATCCACTGCCAGAAACACACAGCGACTACTCCCTCACCATCCACCGCCAGAAACACACAGCGACTACTCCCTCACCATCCACTGTCAGAAACATACAGCGACTACTCCCTCACCATCCAATACCAGAAACACACAGCGACTACTCCCTCGGGGTGTCACAGAGTAATCACACACGGGGCGTCGCACAGTGATCACACACGGGGCGTCGCACAGTGATCACACACGGGGCGTCGCACAGTGATCACACACGGGGCGTCGCACAGTGATCACACACGGGGCGTCGCACAGTGATCACACACGGGGCGTCGCACAGTGATCACACACGGGGCGTCGCACAGTGATCACACACGGGGCGTCGCACAGTGATCACACACGGGGCGTCGCACAGTGATCACACACGGGGCGTCGCACAGTGATCACACACGGGGCGTCGCACAGTGATCACACACGGGGCGTCGCACAGTGATCACACACGGGGCGTCGCAGAGTGATCACACACGGGGCGTCGCACAGTGATCACACACGGGGCGTCGCACAGTGATCACACACGGGGCGTCGCACAGTGATCACACACGGGGCGTCGCACAGTGATCACACACGGGGCGTCGCACAGTGATCACACACGGGGCGTCGCACAGTGATCACACACGGGGCGTCGCACAGTGATCACACACGGGGCGTCGCACAGTGATCACACACGGGGCGTCGCACAGTGATCACACACGGGGCGTCGCACAGTGATCACACACGGGGCGTCGCACAGTGATCACACACGGGGCGTCGCACAGTGATCACACACGGGGCGTCACACACGGGGCGTCACACAGTAATCACACACGGCGTCACACAGTAATCACACACGGGGCGTCACACAGTAATCACACACGGGGTGTCACACAGTAATCACACACGGGGTGTCACACAGTAATCACACACGGGGCGTCACACAGTAATCACACACGGGGCGTCACACAGTAATCACACACGGGGACTCACACAGTAATCACACACGGGGCGTCACACAGTAATCACACACGGGGCGTCACACAGTAATCACACACGGGGCGTCACACAGTAATCACACACACGGCATCACACAGTAATCACACACGGCGTCACACAGTAATCACACACACGGGGCGTCACACAGTAATCACACACACGGCGTCACACAGTAATCACACACACGGCGTCACACAGTAATCACACACGGGGCGTCACACAGTAATCACAGACACGGGGCGTCACACAGTAATCACAGACACGGGGCGTCACACAGTAATCACAGACACGGGGCGTCACACAGTAATCACACACGGGGCGTCACACAGTAATCACACACGGGGCGTCACACAGTAATCACACACACGGCGTCACACAGTAATCACACACGGGGCGTCACACAGTAATCACACACGGGGCGTCACACAGTAATCACACACACGGCGTCACACAGTAATCACACACACGGCGTCACACAGTAATCACACACACGGCGTCACACAGTAATCACACACACGGCGTCACACAGTAATCACACACGGGGCGTCACACAGTAATCACACACGGGGCGTCACACAGAAATCACACACGGGGCGTCACACAGAAATCACACACGGGGCGTCACACAGAAATCACACACGGGGCGTCACGCAGTAATCACACACACGGCATCACGCAGTAATCACACACACGGCATCACGCAGTAATCACACACAGGGCGTCACACAGTAATCACACACGGGGCGTCACACAGTAATCACACACACGGCGTCACACAGTAATCACACACGGGGCGTCACACAGTAATCACACACGGGCGTCACACAGTAATCACACACACGGGCGTCACACAGTAATCACACACACGGCGTCACACAGTAATCACACACACGGCGTCACACAGTAATCACACACACGGCGTCACACAGTAATCACACACGGGGCGTCACACAGTAATCACACACGGGGCGTCACACAGTAATCACACACGGGGCGTCACACAGAAATCACACACGGGGCGTCACACAGAAATCACACACGGGGCGTCACACAGAAATCACACACGGGGCGTCACGCAGTAATCACACACGGGGCGTCACGCAGTAATCACACACACGGCATCACGCAGTAATCACACACACGGCATCACGCAGTAATCACACACAGGGCGTCACACAGTAATCACACACACGGCATCACGCAGTAATCACACACACGGCATCACGCAGTAATCACACACAGGGCGTCACACAGTAATCACACACACGGCATCACGCAGTAATCACACACACGGCATCACACAGTAATCACACACAGGGCGTCACACAGTAATCACACACAGGGCGTCACACAGTAATCACACACACGGCGTCACACAGTAATCACACACACGGCGTCACACAGTAATCACACACACAGGGCGTCACACAGTAATCACACACACGGGGCGTCACACAGTAATCACACACACGGGGCGTCACACAGTAATCACACACGGGGCGTCACACAGTAATCACACACAGGGCGTCACACAGTAATCACACACACGGCGTCACACAGTAATCACACACAGGGCGTCACACAGTAATCACACACGGGGCGTCACACAGTAATCACACACGGGGCGTCACACAGTAATCACACACGGGGCGTCACACAGTAATCACACACGGGGCGTCACACAGTAATCACACACGGGGCGTCACACAGTAATCACACACGGGGCGTCACACAGTAATCACACACGGGGCGTCACACAGTAATCACACACGGGGCGTCACACAGTAATCACACACGGGGCGTCACACAGTAATCACACACGGGGCGTCACACAGTAATCACACACGGGGCGTCACACAGTAATCACACACGGGGCGTCACACAGTAATCACACACGGGGCGTCACGCAGTAATCACACACGGCGTCACACAGTAATCACACACGGGGCGTCACACAGTAATCACACACGGGGCGTCACACAGTAATCACACACAGGGCGTCACACAGTATTCACACACGGGGCGTCACACAGTAATCACACACGGGGCGTCGCACAGTAATCACACACAGGGCGTCACACAGTAATCACGCACGGGGCGTCACACAGTAATCACACACAGGGCGTCACACAGTAATCACACACGGGGCGTCACACAGTAATCACACACGGGGCGTCACACAGTAATCACACACGGGGCGTCACACAGTAATCACACACGGGGCGTCACACAGTAATCACACACGGGGCGTCACACAGTAATCACACACGGGGCGTCACACAGTAATCACACACACGGCGTCACACAGTGATCACACACGGGGCGTCACACAGTGATCACACACGGGGCGTCACACAGTGATCACACACGGGGCGTCACACAGTGATCACACACGGGGCGTCACGCAGTAATCACACACGGCGTCACACAGTAATCACACACGGGGCGTCGCACAGTAATCACACACGGGGCGTCACACAGTAATCACACACGGGGCGTCACACAGTAATCACACACGGGGCGTCACACAGTAATCACACACAGGGCGTCACACAGTATTCACACACGGGGCGTCACACAGTAATCACACACGGAATATGTCTCACCTCTTTCTTGGACACTTTCTCCTGCAGGGATTTCAGCTGACGCAGCTGATCCTTGGTGACCTGCACCCATCCTCGCTCAATGTCACAGACCGTCTGCAAAACAGAAAACACACGAGGAAGGTGAGAGGAAGCAATCCGCGAGGCGCGAGGAAGCCATCCGCGAGGAAGCCATCCGAGAGGCGCGAGGAAGCCATCCGCGAGGAAGCCATCCGAGAGGCGCGAGGAAGCCATCCGCGAGGAAGCCATCCGAGAGGCGCGAGGAAGCCATCCGCGAGGAAGCCATCCGCGAGGAAGCCATCCGCGAGGCGCGAGGAAGCGGCCATGTTAACGGGTAAAATCACTGTACAGCACGGTAAATGTGACTGACCTGAGCATATAACAGATTGAGTCCAACCCGGCTCTCCATGACATCATCATCGTACGACGCATCCCAGTAACTGTGGATCACAGAATGAAGCAGGCTAAGTGACCACTGTTACAGCGTAAGTTACAGCCATGATTTAGGTTATATCTGAGTATTTTATATCCTCCCCTTCTTCCCCACGCCATCCTGGAGTGCAGACTGTCCCCCTACCGCATCCCCTTAGTGACTCTGCGAACAGGGTTTCAGCGCAGAGTAGACGCAGTGGGATTGGTCAGTTTAAATTACCCACTGGCCAGAGGAAACGTCACCCGCCTGGGGATTGGTCAGTGGATTAAAGGGCAAAGTACTTGCTTCCGTAGACGCTTCGCCTATTGGTTTGAAGATCCTTGAGTTAATGGGTTTAAAGGGACTTAAACCCACCCCGGCCTTCCATTGGTCTCCCGTTTCTGCAGCCCCAGTTTGATTGGTTTTAAACGTAATAACTTGACTGTCTGTAATCCGCTCCTATTGTTTAATCAGTTGATGTACAGTTGTATAAAGTGTCTGTAAAATAAGTGTTCTTCTTGATTAATCCCAATGCTGGTCTTGTCTGGTAATTGGGGTCTACACTACATCAGTGGATCATATTTTGGGGGTCCCATGACTAACGCTGACGGAGGTACCCAGCTGGGATACCAGGGAGTCCGTCACAGTGGGTTTTCACGGCGCACCACTCAGCACAAGGCCGCAGCATTAGAAAGACAGGGCTAGATTTAGAAAAGAGGGAGATTCAAACGTAAGGCTAAATTAGCGATTTTGAAGTATGATTGAAAGGGGGAATTTTTCTAACTCTGCTACTTTGGCCTTCAAGGACAACGGTAACATAAAATGAACATATGTTTAATTAAAATATTGCATCGAGTTTAGTTATTTTAAGTAGAAATGTTTTAATCAACGTTTAACGGACCGTCTACCGTTGTGGGAAATCCCCTCCTTAGCCCCCACTTACAGCTCAGCATTCACCCAGCAAGTCTTTTCTGGACCCTTGCTCTTTGTATCCAAATAGACAGGACATCTAGCAGTTAGGTACAGCAAGATTGAACAACTCCTCTATTTGTGTAACAACACAGACTTATATAAAGACATACACATGACATCACAGACATTAGTATACAATGGGGGGATGGAACTAAACATAGATCTCCAACTAACTGGGGCTAGGAAAACATTAGACATTCAGACTGCAAACCAAATTACCATACAGTGAGTAGACACACAGTAGGAAACATAATGTACACAACATAATCAGTTTACCAGTTAATCCAGTTAATACAGACCAATGGATGTTGGAGTAAACTATTAGAGTCACTGTTACATTATAAACTTCAGAGTGGTCTACTAACAGAATTAAACATTACACATAAACCAATACACTAACAGAATATAACTAACTATTTTAACGTATAGATTTATGGTACATAAGCCAGGGTCCATAATCTACAGGGGGGTGTTTGGCCCTCAGGCCCCTCCAAGATCCCCAGTCAGGCAGGCTGTCAGAATTCACTTCATGACACAACGAATACAAATAAAGCAACTTATTGAGCCAACTTTGCTCCGTACAGCTCTATCAGGGGGCGGACATCTTGGGTCAGAACTTCCTTCATCAGATTCTAAACAATATGTCTGCCTCCAGGCAGAGCTATACAGAGTAAAAAGGGCTAAATGGGTACTTATAATCTTCCATTTAAAATGCCTACACCTGATGCCAGACAGTTGTTCTTTAAGTTTGCAAATCCTGCTCAATGCCCTCTCATGAACAAGCCCCCCTAGTGTGAATGTCAGGGGGCTCACCTCTTGCGGAGAATGATTTTGTATTCCCGGTTGCGGAGGCTGGTAACAGACACATAGGGTAACTCAAACTCCTGCAGCTTTCTCACAACTACGGGGAAACAAGAAATAGTAAGGTGGGAGCACTGACCGGGGGGAGGAAGACAAGCTAGAGACCTGTAACATCAGACTCCATCACTCACAAGAGAACGAGCCATCGCTCACATCCTTAATGAGGTAGAGGCTGAAATACCCCATCAGGTCCTCGGGAAGATCCAGTTTGCTTGTGACTGCCTAGGAATAGAAGATGTTACTGAAACCATACAATGTTATACCCACCATCAGCAAGACACAACCTCCAGTCTCCTTACCTCCAAAACGTCTTCTGTTTGGTCCGAAGTCAGGATATTCACCTTCACCTTCTGACCATTGGAAAGGAAGACTTCCAGCTGAACCTCCTCGGTGGGGATCTGCTGGGTCTCCTTTGGGATAAATATCGAAAAATGTCAATGACCAGAAAGACTGACCCACAAACTGGTGAGACCCGACTGACCGCTACACGGTGCCCCTGGACCGGCAGAACGTGACACTGCGCCCCCCGGCCCCACTGAGCGTGGCGCCCCCCGCCCCCACTGAGAGCGGTGCCTCCCGGCCCCACTGAGCGCGGTGACCCCACCCCACTGAGCGTGACGCGGCGCCCCCCGGCCCCAATGAGCGTGACGCGGCGCCCCCCGGCCCCACTGAGCGCGGCGCCCCCCGACCCCACTGAGCGCAAAGCGACGCCCCCCGGCCCCACTGAACCCACTGTGTGCACAGTGACTGCCCCAAAGCTAATGAACCAGTTCGGTCATCCTGCAATCCAGAACAACCCATGAGACCCCAGAGTCCCCCCACTGACCTGCTGAGCTCTGCGCAGGAAACTGTTGAATGTTTCGCTGGCACCCAACACTGTGTCCTGGCGAACTGAGTGGGGAGATAAGAGAAACTGGGTCATGAAAACATCCCTATCACAGCAAGAACTTCTCATATCAACCACTATACCACAGGGGAGTGAAAAGGAAAGGACTAAGGCGGAACCTAAATCTGCTTGTCTCTCCGGACAATCTCCGTGTCCCTCACAACCGTACTGAAATCATTTCTTTATTGAGACAGACCTAACAATACTGAAATACAATCAACAAAATAAACAGATTTCCAAATGAGAATTGTAGCTTTCTGTCACAGTAACTGGACTGCAGCTCTAAGAGTGCAAATAAACCTGTATTTGTTATATGTCATGTTTCAAGCTGTACAAGTTCTGTGTGTCTCACCCATTGGTCTCTGTTAATTAGTCCATTGAATGTCTGCACCAATGTAATGACTGGACCTAGTGGGGAACTACAGTGGCCTCTTCTAGTACTGTATGCTAATCCCCTGTTGATGTAATTATGTCTGTATATATGTGTGCTGTTCCTGTAATAAATTGTCATTCTGTAAGGGTAACTAATCACAGCACTGGTTAATTCTAGTGGCTTGGAAGAGCAGCTCTGAGCATCCACACGCGCAGACACATACCCCATCCACAAGCGCAGACACATACCCCATCCACAAGCGCAGACACATACCCCATCCACACGCGCAGACACATACCCCATCCACACGCGCAGACACATACCCCATCCACACGCGCAGACACATACCCCATCCACACGCGCAGACACATACCCCATCCACACGCGCAGACACATGCCCCATCCACACGCGCAGACACATGCCCCATCCACACGCGCAGACACATGCCCCATCCACACGCGCAGACACATGCCCCATCCACACGCGCAGACACATGCCCCATCCACACGCGCAGACACATGCCCCTTCCACACGCGCAGACACATGCCCCATCCACACGCACAGACACATGCCACATCCACACGCCCAGTCACATGCCCCATCCACACGCCCAGTCACATGCCCCATCCACACGTCCAGTCACATGCCCCATCCACACGCCCAGTCACATGCCCCATCCACACGCCCAGTCACATGCCCCATCCACCAGCCCAGTCACATGCCCCATCCACACGCCCAGTCACATACCCCATCCACACGCCCAGTCACATACCCCATCCACACGCCCAGTCACATGCCCCATCCACCAGCCCAGTCACATGCCCCATCCACCAGCCCAGTCACATGCCCCATCCACCAGCCCAGACACATGCCCCATCCACACGCGCAGACACATACCCCATCCACACGCCCAGTCACATACCCCATCCACACGCGCAGACACATACCCCATCCACACGCCCAGTCACATACCCCATCCACACGCCCAGTCACATGCCCCATCCACCAGCCCAGTCACATGCCCCATCCACCAGCCCAGTCACATGCCCCATCCACCAGCCCAGTCACATGCCCCATCCACACGCGCAGACACATACCCCATCCACACGCCCAGTCACATGCCCCATCCACACGCCCAGTCACATGCCCCATCCACCAGCCCAGTCACATGCCCCATCCACCAGCCCAGTCACATGCCCCATCCACCAGCCCAGTCACATGCCCCATCCACACGCGCAGACACATACCCCATCCCCACGAGCAGACACATACCCCATCCACACGCCCAGTCACATACCCCATCCACACGCCCAGTCACATACCCCATCCACACGCGCAGACACATACCCCATCCACACGCGCAGACACATACCCCATCCACACGCGCAGACACATAACCCATCCACACGCCCAGTCACATACCCCATCCACACGCCCAGTCACATACCCCATCCACACGCGCAGACACATACCCCATCCACACGCCCAGTCACATACCCCATCCACACGCGCAGACACATACCCCATCCACACGCCCAGTCACATACCCCATCCACACGCGCAGACACATACCCCATCCACACGCCCAGTCACATACCCCATCCACACGCGCAGACACATACCCCATCCACACGCCCAGTCACATACCCCATCCACACGCGCAGACACATACCACATCCACACGCCCAGTCACATACCCCATCCACACGCGCAGACACATACCCCATCCACACGCCCAGTCACATACCCCATCCACACGCCCAGTCACATACCCCATCCACACGCGCAGACACATACCCCATCCACACGCCCAGTCACATACCCCATCCACACGCCCAGTCACATGCCCCATCCACCAGCCCAGTCACATGCCCCATCCACCAGCCCAGTCACATGCCCCATCCACCAGCCCAGTCACATACCCCATCCACACGCGCAGACACATACCCCATCCACACGCCCAGTCACATACCCCATCCACACGCCCAGTCACATGCCCCATCCACCAGCCCAGTCACATGCCCCATCCACCAGCCCAGTCACATGCCCCATCCACCAGCCCAGTCACATGCCCCATCCACCAGCCCAGTCACATGCCCCATCCACACGCGCACACACATACCCCATCCACACGCGCAGACACATACCCCATCCACACGCCCAGTCACATACCCCATCCACACGCCCAGTCACATACCCCATCCACACGCCCAGTCACATACCCCATCCACACGCGCAGACACATACCCCATCCACACGCGCAGACACATACCCCATCCACACGCGCAGACACATACCCCATCCACACGCGCAGACACATACCTCATCCACACGCCCAGTCACATACCCCATCCACACGCCCAGTCACATACCCCATCCACACGCGCAGACACATACCCCATCCACACGCCCAGTCACATACCCCATCCACACGCGCAGACACATACCCCATCCACACGCGCAGACACATACCCCATCCACACGCCCAGTCACATACCCCATCCACACGCGCAGACACATACCCCATCCACACGCCCAGTCACATACCCCATCCACACGCGCAGACACATACCACATCCACACGCCCAGTCACATACCCCATCCACACGCGCACACCCCATCCACACGCCCAGTCACATACCCCATCCACACGCGCAGACACATACCCCATCCACACGCCCAGTCACATAGCCCATCCACACGCCCAGTCACATACCCCATCCACACCCCCAGTCACATACCCCATCCACACGCGCAGACACATAGCCCATCCACACGCCCAGTCACATAGCCCATCCACACGCCCAGTCACATAGCCCATCCACACGCCCAGTCACATAGCCCATCCACACGCCCAGTCACATAGCCCATCCACACGCCCAGTCACATACCCCATCCACACGCCCAGTCACATACCCCATCCACACGCCCAGTCACATACCCCATCCACACGCCCAGTCACATACCCCATCCACACGCCCAGTCACATACCCCATCCACACGCACAGTCACATACCCCATCCACACGCCCAGTCACATACCCATCCACATTCCCAGTCACAATCCCCCAGTCACAATGCCCCATCCACACGCCCAGTCACATACCCCATCCACACGCCCAGTCACATACCCCATCCACACGCCCAGTCACATAACTCCCTTCCGTGTCGCCCTGCAGTGGGAGGGGCAGATCCCATCCCATAACTCCCTTCTGTGTCGCCCTGCAGTGGGAGGGGCAGACTCCCTTCTGTCTGTCGCCCTGCAGTGGGAGGGGCAGACTCCCTTCTGTCTGTCGCCCTGCAGTGGGAGGGGCAGACTCCCTGTGTCACCCTGCCGTGGGAGGGGCAGACTCCCTGTGTCACCCTGCCGTGGGAGGGGCAGACTCCCTGTGTCACCCTGCCGTGGGAGGGGCAGACTCCCTTCTGTCACCCTGCCATGGGAGGGGCAGACTCCCTTCTGTCACCCTGCCGTGGGAGGGGCAGACTCCCTTCTGTCACCCTATTACACACCAGTCTGCATGTATTTCTCCAGCTGTTCCCTTCGTTGCTCCACCTCGGCTGGCGTGAGGGTGAAGAGTTTCTTGGGTGGGAATACAGGGACCACGTTGCTCCCATATTCCTTCCTGAGCTGGGGGAGAAAGGAAGAGTTAGTGATGTGCTAATCCCAGGGAAAGTATTGAGTGGCTCAGTTACACTCACCTGTTCATGTAGACCCAGGAGCTGGCGGTATCTGACACGGCAATGCAACACGCCATTCACATGGACGTTATAAGCCTTGAACAGAGATCACACGGGTTACCTGCTGTCAGCGCTACCACATATGCTGGCGTTTTATAAATAATCATATTAATGTTATGCTATTTACAATTTGTATGATTTACTCAATTGTACAGTGCTGTGGAATATGTTGGCGCTTTCAAAATAATAATAATAATATTAAAGAGACTTGTTATGTTATGTACCATTTGTATGGTTTATTTACTCCATTGTACAGCGCTGTGGAATATGTTGGCGCTTTATAAATAATAATAATAATATTAAAGAGACTTGTTATGTTATTTACCATTTGTATGGTTTATTTACTCCATTGTACAGCGCTGTGGAATATGTTGGCGCTTTCAAAATAATAATAATAATATTAAAGAGACTTGTTATGTTATTTCCCATTTGTATGGTTTATTTACTCCATTGTACAGCGCTGTGGAATATGTTGGCGCTTTATAAATAATAATAATAATATTAAAGAGACTTGTTATGCTATTTACCATTTGTATGGTTTATTTACTCCATTGTACAGCGCTGTGAAATATGTTGGCGCTTTATAAATAATAATAATAATAAAGAGACTTGTTATGTTATTTACCATTTGTATGGTTTATTTACTCCATTGTACAGCGCTGTGGAATATGTTGGCGCTTTATAAATAATAATAATATTAAAGAGACTTGTTATGTTATTTACCATGTGTATGGTTTATTTACTCCATTGTACAGCGCTGTGAAATATGTTGGCGCTTTATAAATAATAATAATATTAAAGAGACTTGTTATGTTATGTACCATTTCTATGGTTTATTTACTCCATTGTACAGCGCTATGGAATATGTTGGAGCTTTATAAATAATAATAATATTAAAGAGACTTGTTATGTTATTTACCATTTGTATGGTTTATTTATTCCATTGTACAGCGCTGTGGAATATGTTGGCGCTTTATAAATAATAATAATAATATTAAAGAGACTTGTTATGTTATTTACCATTTGTATAGTTTATTTACAGCATTGTACAGCGCTGTGGAATATGCTGGCGCTTTATAAATAATAATATTAAAGAGACTTGTTATGTTATTTACCATTTGTATGGTTTATTTACCCCATTGTACAGCGCGTGGAATATGTTGGCGCTTTATAAATAATAATAATAATATTAAAGAGACTTGTTATGTTATTTCCCATGTGTATGGTTTATTTACTCCATTGTACAGCGCTGTGGAATATGTTGGCGCTTTATAAATAATAATAATAATATTAAAGAGACTTGTTATGTTATTTCCCATTTGTATGGTTTATTTACTCCATTGTACAGTGCTGTGGAATATGTTGGCGCTTTATAAATAATAATAATAATATTAAAGAGACTTGTTATGCTATTTACCATTTGTATGGTTTATTTACTCCATTGTACAGCGCTGTGAAATATGTTGGCGCTTTATAAATAATAATAATATTAAAGAGACTTGTTATGTTATGTACCATTTGTATGGTTTATTTACTCCATTGTACAGCGCTATGGAATATGTTGGAGCTTTATAAATAATAATAATATTAAAGAGACTTGTTATGTTATTTACCATTTGTATGGTTTATTTATTCCATTGTACAGCGCTGTGGAATATGTTGGCGCTTTATAAATAATAATAATAATATTAAAGAGACTTGTTATGTTATTTACCATTTGTATAGTTTATTTACAGCATTGTACAGCGCTGTGGAATATGCTGGCGCTTTATAAATAATAATATTAAAGAGACTTGTTATGTTATTTACCATTTGTATGGTTTATTTACCCCATTGTACAGCGCGTGGAATATGTTGGCGCTTTATAAATAATAATAATATTAAAGAGACTTGTTATGTTATTTCCCATGTGTATGGTTTATTTACTCCATTGTACAGTGCTGTGGAATATGTTGGCGCTTTATAAATAATAATAATAATATTAAAGAGACTTGTTATGCTATTTACCATTTGTATGGTTTATTTACTCCATTGTACAGCGCTGTGAAATATGTTGGCGCTTTATAAATAATAATAATATTAAAGAGACTTGTTATGTTATGTACCATTTGTATGGTTTATTTACTCCATTGTACAGCGCTATGGAATATGTTGGAGCTTTATAAATAATAATAATATTAAAGAGACTTGTTATGTTATTTACCATTTGTATGGTTTATTTATTCCATTGTACAGCGCTGTGGAATATGTTGGCGCTTTATAAATAATAACAATAATATTAAAGAGACTTGTTATGTTATTTACCATTTGTATAGTTTATTTACAGCATTGTACAGCGCTGTGGAATATGTTGGAGCTTTATAAATAATAATAATATTAAAGAGACTTGTTATGTTATTTCCCATTTGTATGGTTTATTTACTCCATTGTACAGCGCTGTGGAATATGTTGGCGCTTTATAAATAATAATAATAATATTAAAGAGACTTGTTATGTTATTTCCCATTTGTATGGTTTATTTACTCCATTGTACAGCGCTGTGGAATATGTTGGCGCTTTATAAATAATAATAATAATATTAAAGAGACTTGTTATGTTATTTCCCAATTGTTTGGTTTATTTACTCCATTGTACAGCGCTGTGGAATATGTTGGCGCTTTATAAATAATAATAATATTAAAGAGACTTGTTATGTTATTTCCCATTTGTATGGTTTATTTACTCCATTGTACAGCGCTGTGGAATATGTTGGCGCTTTATAAATAATAATAATAATATTAAAGAGACTTGTTATGTTATTTACCATTTGTATAGTTTATTTACTCCATTGTACAGCGCTGTGGAATATGTTGGCGCTATATAAATAATAATAATATTAAAGAGCCTTGTTCCTGCTGATAATGGGTGAATCTGTTTTGCAGCTGTCTGTATTGGTGAATGAGAGACTCCAGTTCCATTGGATGGACAGGTACATATATATATATATATATATATACACGCTGACAGTCTATCAACCCAAATATAATAATATAATCCAGCCATTCCCCATTCACTGGCTGCAGGAATCCGGTAAATTGCCAGGTTTCAGTACTGCTACTCGAAAACCGCTCCATGCATCAACTACCCTCTACGTAACTTTCCAATCCAATCACCTGATACCCCAGACCAATCATTCATTTATAGTAGGAGAGGCACAGACCCCCATATTGAGTATGTGAATTGGGCACAGTGGGTGTGCTTGCCTCACTGTCTTTTACAGGCTCTGAAATCATCACATGGGCAGATCCTATACTCACCACATAGGGGGCGCCACTTTCTGTATTACAGGACTCTGTCTCAGGAATAGAGAAATGCATGGTGATAAGTCCAGGGTCTTCCAAGGGGGCAAAATACAGGGGGCCAAGGAATATTGCAGCTACTAACCACAAAGAGAATGGGGAATTAAACTACCTCAGAGGGCACTGCCTGGGGGGATATCACTGTAATTACCCACCCACAGCTGTGACCACTCAGAGAAACCCCACTGAGGGACTACACAGCCCACTCATAGCCAAAACAATACTTAGATATGAAGGGCCACACTGACACCGGGGGCCACACTGACACTAAACCAGGAGTCCAGGGGGGCCACACTGACAATAAGCCGGGGGTCCAGGGGGGCACACTGACACTAAGCCGGGGGTCCGGGGGCCACACTGACACTAAACCAGGAGTCCAGGGGGCCACACTGACAATAAGCCGGGGGTCCAGGGGGGCACACTGACACTAAACCAGGAGTCCAGGGGGGCACACTAACACTAAACCAGGAGTCCACACTGACACTAAACCGGGGGACCAGGGGGGCCACACTGACAATAAGCCGGGGGTCCGGGGGCCACACTGACACTAAACCAGGAGTCCAGGGGGCCACACTGACACTAAACCAGGGGGCCACACTGACACTAAACCAGGAGGGCACACTGACACTAAACCAGGAGTCCAGGGGGGCACACTGACACTAAACCAGGAGTCCAGGGGGGCACACTGACACTAAACCAGGAGTCCAGGGGGGCACACTGACACTAAACCAGGAGTCCAGGGGGGCACACTGACACTAAACCAGGAGTCCAGGGGGGCACACTGACACTAAACCAGGAGTCCAGGGGGGCCACACGGACACTAAGCCGGGGGTCCAGGGGGCCACACTGACACTAAGCCGGGGGTCCAGGGGGCCACACTGACACTAAGCCTGGGGGTCCAGGGGGCCACACTGACACTAAGCCTGGGGGTCCGTGGGCCACACTGACACTAAGCCGGGGGTCCGGGGGCCACACTGACACTAAGCCTGGGGGTCCGGGGGCCACACGGAGAGACGCTGCCTCCAGGAGCCGGTATGAATCCAGCCAATGATACCGCGACAGAGGACGGAAAAACAACAGCCACTTCCGGCAACAGCGAAATGCTTCAGGAGAACCGGAAACTGGTCCGACCGGAAACAGCGGCCGCGAACAAAGGTTCCGGGAAGAGTAATACAGGAAACACGGGGGGAGCGCTAACCATGTAATATATATATACAGCCAGCAGGGGGAGCGCAAACCATGTAATATATATATACAGCCAGCAGGGGGAGCGCTAACCATGTAATATATATACAGCCAGCAGGGGGAGCTCTCACCATGTAATATGTATATATACAGCCAGCAGGGGAGCGCTAACCATGTAATATATATACAGCCAGCAGGGGGAGCTCTCACCATGTAATATGTATATATACAGCCAGCAGGGGAGAGCTAACCATGTAATATATATACAGCCAGCAGGGGGAGCGCTAACCATGTAATATATATATATACAGCCAGCAGGGGGAGCTCTCACCATGTAATATGTATATATACAGCCAGCAGGGGAGCGCTAACCATGTAATATATATACAGCCAGCAGGGGGAGCGCTAACCATGTAATATATATATACAGCCAGCAGGGGGAGCGCAAACCATGTAATATATATATACAGCCAGCAGGGGGAGCGCTAACCATGTAATATATATATACAGCCAGCAGGGGGAGCGCAAACCATGTAATATATATATACAGCCAGCAGGGGGAGCGCTAACCATGTAATATATATATACAGCCAGCAGGGGGAGCGCTAACCATGTAATATATATATACAGCCAGCAGGGGGAGCGCTAACCATGTAATATATATATACAGCCAGCAGGGGGAGCGCTAACCATGTAATATATATATACAGCCAGCAGGGGGAGCGCAAACCATGTAATATATATACAGCCAGCAGGGGGAGCGCTAACCATGTAATATATATATACAGCCAGCAGGGGGAGCGCTAACCATGTAATATATATATACAGCCAGCAGGGGGAGCGCAAACCATGTAATATATATACAGCCAGCAGGGGGAGCGCTAACCATGTAATATATATACAGCCAGCAGGGGGAGCTCTCACCATGTAATATATATACAGCCAGCAGGGGGAGCGCTAACCATGTAATATGTATATATACAGCCAGCAGGGGGAGCGCTAACCATGTAATATATATATATACAGCCAGCAGGGGGAGCTCTCACCATGTAATATATATATACAGCCAGCAGGGGGAGCGCTAACCATGTAATATATATATACAGCCAGCAGGGGGAGCGCTAACCATGTAATATATATATATACAGCCAGCAGGGGGAGCGCTAACCATGTAATATATATACAGCCAGCAGAGGGAGCTCTCACCATGTAATATATATACAGCCAGCAGGGGGAGCTCTCACCATGTAATATATATATATACAGCCAGCAGAGGGAGCTCACACCATGTAATATATATACAGCCAGCAGGGGGAGCTCTCACCATGTAATATATATACAGCCAGCAGGGGGAGCGCTAACCATGTAATATATATACAGCCAGCAGAGGGAGCTCACACCATGTAATATATATACAGCCAGCAGGGGGAGCGCTAACCATGTAATATATATATACAGCCAGCAGGGGGAGCTCTCACCATGTAATATATATACAGCCAGCAGGGGGAGCTCTCACCATGTAATATATATACAGCCAGCAGGGGGAGCTCTCACCATGTAATATATATATATACAGCCAGCAGGGGGAGCGCTAACCATGTAATATATATACAGCCAGCAGGGGGAGCGCAAACCATGTAATATATATACAGCCAGCAGGGGGAGCGCTAACCATGTAATATATATACAGCCAGCAGGGGGAGCTCTCACCATGTAATATATATACAGCCAGCAGGGGGAGCGCTAACCATGTAATATGTATATACAGCCAGCAGGGGGAGCTCTCACCATGTAATATATATACAGCCAGCAGGGGGAGCGCTAACCATGTAATATATATATATACAGCCAGCAGGGGGAGCGCTAACCATGTAATATATATATACAGCCAGCTGGGGGAGCGCAAACCATATAATATATATACAGCCAGCAGGGGGAGCGCTAACCATGTAATATATATACAGCCAGCAGGGGGAGCTCTCACCATGTAATATATATATATACAGCCAGCAGGGGGAGCGCTAACCATGTAATATATATATACAGCCAGCAGGGGGAGCGCAAACCATGTAATATATATACAGCCAGCAGGGGGAGCGCTAACCATGTAATATATATATATACAGCCAGCAGGGGGAGCGCTAACCATGTAATATATATATATATACAGCCAGCAGGGGGAGCGCTAACCATGTAATATATATACAGCCAGCAGGGGGAGCTCTCACCATGTAATATATATACAGCCAGCAGGGGGAGCGCTAACCATGTAATATATATATATACAGCCAGCAGAGGGAGCGCTAACCATGTAATATATATACAGCCAGCAGGGGGAGCGCAAACCATGTAATATATATACAGCCAGCAGGGGGAGCGCTAACCATGTAATATATATATACAGCCAGCAGGGGGAGCGCTAACCATGTAATATATATATATACAGCCAACAGGGGGAGCGCTAACCATGTAATATATATATATACAGCCAGCAGGGGGAGCTCTCACCATGTAATATATATATACAGCCAGCAGGGGGAGCGCTAACCATGTAATATATATATATACAGCCAGCAGGGGGAGCGCTAACCATGTAATATATATATACAGCCAGCAGGGGGAGCGCTAACCATGTAATATATATACAGCCAGCAGGGGGAGCGCTAACCATGTAATATATATATACAGCCAGCAGGGGGAGCTCTCACCATGTAATATATATATATACAGCCAGCAGGGGGAGCTCTCACCATGTAATATATATATATACAGCCAGCAGGGGGAGCTCTCACCATGTAATATATATACAGCCAGCAGGGGGAGCTCTCACCATGTAATATATATATATACAGCCAGCAGGGGGAGCGCTAACCATGTAATATATATATATATACAGCCAGCAGGGGGAGCGCAAACCATGTAATATATATATACAGCCAGCAGGGGGAGCGCTAACCATGTAATATATATATACAGCCAGCAGGGGGAGCGCTAACCATGTAATATATATATACATCCAGCAGGGGGAGCGCTAACCATGTAATATAAATATACAGCCAGCAGGGGGAGCGCTAACCATGTAATATATATATACAGCCAGCAGGGGGAGCGCTAACCATGTAATATATATATACAGCCAGCAGGGGGAGCGCTAACCATGTAATATATATATATACAGCCAGCAGGGGGAGCGCTAACCATGTAATATATATATATACAGCCAGCAGGGGGAGCGCTAACCATGTAATATATATATATACAGCCAGCAGGGGGAGCGCTAACCATGTAATATATATATACAGCCAGCAGGGGGAGCTCTCACCATGTAATATATATATACAGCCAGCAGGGGGAGCTCTCACCATGTAATATATATATATACAGCCAGCAGGGGGAGCGCTAACCATGTAATATATATACAGCCAGCAGGGGGAGCGCTAACCATGTAATATATATATACAGCCAGCAGGGGGAGCTCTCACCATGTAATATATATATACAGCCAGCAGGGGGAGCTCTCACCATGTAATATATATATATACAGCCAGCAGGGGGAGCGCTAACCATGTAATATATATACAGCCAGCAGGGGGAGCGCTAACCATGTAATATATATATATACAGCCAACAGGGGGAGCGCTAACCATGTAATATATATATACAGCCAGCAGGGGGAGCTCTCACCATGTAATATATATATACAGCCAGCAGGGGGAGCGCTAACCATGTAATATAAATATACAGCCAGCAGGGGGAGCGCTAACCATGTAATATATATATACAGCCAGCAGGGCGAGCGCTAACCATGTAATATAAATATACAGCCAGCAGGGGGAGCGCTAACCATGTAATATATATATATACAGCCAGCAGGGGGAGCGCTAACCATGTAATATATATATACAGCCAGCAGGGGGAGCGCTAACCATGTAATATATATATATACAGCCAGCAGGGGGAGCGCTAACCATGTAATATATATATACAGCCAGCAGGGGGAGCGCTAACCATGTAATATATATATACAGCCAGCAGGGGGAGCGCTAACCATGTAATATATATATATATACAGCCAGCAGGGGGAGCGCTAACCATGTAATATATATATATATACAGCCAGCAGGGGGAGCTCTCACAGTGTATAATAAATACAGCCAGCAGGGAGAGCTCTCACCATGTAATATATATACAGCCAGCAGGGGGAGCTCACACCTTGTAATATATATACAGCCAGCAGGGGGAGCGCTAACCATGTAATATATATATATACAGCCAGCAGGGGGAGCGCTAACCATGTAATATATATATATACAGCCAGCAGGGGGAGCGCTAACCATGTAATATATATATACAGCCAGCAGGGGGAGCGCTAACCATGTAATATATATATACAGCCAGCAGGGGGAGCGCTAACCATGTAATATATATATATACAGCCAGCAGGGGGAGCGCTAACCATGTAATATATATATACAGCCAGCAGGGGGAGCGCTAACCATGTAATATATATATATACAGCCAGCAGGGGGAGCGCTAACCATGTAATATATATATATATACAGCCAGCAGGGGGAGCTCTCACAGTGTATAATATATACCGCCAGCAGGGAGAGCTCTCACCATGTAATATATATACAGCCAGCAGAGGGAGCTCACACCTTGTAATATATATACAGCCAGCAGGGGGAGCTCTAACCATGTAATATATATACAGCCAGCAGAGGGAGCTCTCACAATGTATAATATATACAGCCAGCAGGGGGAGCTCTCACCATGTAATATATATACAGCCAGCAGGGGCAGCTCTCACCATGTAATATATATATACAGCCAGCAGGGGGAGCTCTCACCATGTAATATATATATTCAGCCAGCAGGGGGAGCTCTAACCATGTAATATATATACAGCCAGCAGGGGGAGCTCTCACCATGTAATATATATATACAGCCAGCAGGGGGAGCTCTCACCATGTAATATATATATTCAGCCAGCAGGGGGAGCTCTAACCATGTAATATATATACAGCCAGCAGGGGGAGCTCTCACCATGTAATATATATATACAGCCAGCAGGGGGAGCGCTAACCATGTAATATATATATATACAGCCAGCAGGGGGAGCTCTCACCATGTAATATATATATACAGCCAGCAGGGAGAGCTCTCACCATGTAATATATATACAGCCAGCAGGGGCAGCTCTCACCATGTAATATATATATACAGCCAGCAGGGGGAGCTCTCACCATGTAATATATATATACAGCCAGCAGGGGAAGCTCTCACCATGTAATATATATATACAGCCAGCAGGGGGAGTGCTAACCATGTAATATATATATATACAGCCAGCAGGGGGAGTGCTAACCATGTAATATATATACAGCCAGCAGGGGGAGCTCTCACATTGTAATATATATACAGCCAGCAGGGGGAGCTCTCACCATGTAATATATATATACAGCCAGCAGGGGGAGCGCTAACCATGTAATATATATATATATACAGCCAGCAGGGGGAGCTCTCACAGTGTATAATATATACAGCCAGCAGGGAGAGCTCTCACCATGTAATATATATACAGCCAGCAGGGGGAGCTCACACCTTGTAATATATATACAGCCAGCAGGGGGAGCTCTAACCATGTAATATATATACAGCCAGCAGGGGGAGCTCTCACCATGTAATATATATACAGCCAGCAGGGGGAGCGCTAACAATGTAATATATATACAGCCAGCAGGGGGAGCTCTCACCATGTAATATATATACAGCTAGCAGGGGGAGCGCTAACCATGTAATATATATATATATATATACAGCCAGCAGGGGGAGCTCTCACAATGTATAATATATACAGCCAGCAGTGGGAGCTCTCACCATGTAATATATATACAGCCAGCAGGGGCAGCTCTCACCATGTAATATATATATACAGCCAGCAGGGGGAGCTCTCACCATGTAATATATATATACAGCCAGCAGGGGGAGCTCTAACCATGTAATATATATACAGCCAGCAGGGGGAGCTCTCACCATGTAATATATATATACAGCCAGCAGGGGGAGCTCTAACCGTGTAATATATATACAGCCAGCAGGGGGAGCGCTAACCATGTAATATATATATATACAGCCAGCAGGGGGAGCGCTAACCATGTAATATATATATACAGCCAGCAGGGGGAGCGCTAACCATGTAATATATATATACTGCCAGCAGGGGAAGCGCTAACCATGTAATATATATATATATACAGCCAGCAGGGGGAGCTCTCACCATGTAATATATATATATACAGCCAGCAGGGGGAGCTCTCACCATGTAATATATATATATATACAGCCAGCAGTGGGAGCTCTCACCTTGTAAAATATATATATATATAGCCAGCAGGGGGAGCTCACACCATGTAATATATATAGAGCGAGCAGGGGGAGCGCTCACCATGTAATATATATACAGCCAGCAGGGGGAGCGCTAACCATGTAATATATATACAGCCAGCAGGGGGAGCTCTCACCATGTAATATATATATATATACAGCCAGCAGGGGGAGCGCTAACCATGTAATATATATATATACAGCCAGCAGGGGGAGCGCTAACCATGTAATATATATACAGCCAGCAGGGGGAGCTCTCACCATGTAATATAAATATACAGCCAGCAGGGGGAGCGCTAACCATGTAATATATATATATATACAGACAGCAGGGGGAGCGCTAACCATGTAATATATATATATATAGCCAGCAGGGGGAGCTCTCACCATGTAATATATATACAGCCAGCAGGGGGAGCTCTCACCATGTAATATATATATATACAGCCAGCAGGGAGAGCTCTCACCATGTAATATATATATACAGCCAGCAGGGGGAGCGCTCACCATGTAATATATATATACAGCCAGCAGGGGGAGCTCTCACCATGTAATATATATACAGCCAGCAGGGGGAGCTCTAACCATGTAATATATATACAGCGAGCAGGGGGAGCTCTCACATGTAATATATATGTACAGCCAGCAGGGGGAGCTCTCACCATGTAACATCCAAATAAGAGAACACTTGGGGAATAGTGACCATAATATGGTCTGATTTGAGATTAATGCAAAAAAGCAAATTGGTAAATACGCCACCAAAACACTTAATTTTAGAAGGGCTAACTTTGATGGACTAAGGGCATCGATTGAACATTTAGACTGGGAACGATTGTTTTCTGGACTAAACACAGAAGACAAGTGGAATGCCTTTAAGCACACATTACAAAAGTACACATCCCAATATATACCTTTGGGAAGCAAATGCAAAAGACACAAATCGAAACCAATGTGGCTTACAGGTAACGTGAAACAGGAAGTACAAAACAAGAAAATGGCATTCAAACATTATAAAAACACGGGATCAGCATTATCATTTATAGAGTACAAAGAGGCCAACAAAGCCTGCAAAAAGGCAATTAAAATGGCTAAATTGGAAAATGAGAAAAGGTTTGCCAAGGAGAGTAAAACTAACCCCAAAATGTTTTATAAATATATAAATGGAAAAAAGCTAAAGAGGGAAAATGTTGGGCCCTTGTTATCCCAAATGGGAAATTTGGTAAGTGAGGACAGAGAGAAAGCAGACATTTTAAATACTTTTTTTTCTTCTGTTTATACTAAGGAAGAGCAGATGGACGAGCCCCTGCTACAGGAAGTTATGGGACATTCGCCGCAAACATGGGATTGGCTGACACAGGAAAAAGTGCTTAAGCAATTACACTCTGTTAAGATAGACAAGGCCCCAGGACCAGATGGTATACACCCAAGGGTACTTAGAGAGTTAAGCATAATTCTGGCCAGGCCACTATTCATGATCTTTAGGGATTCATTCAGTTCAGGTACAGTGCCAACAGACTGGAGAAAGGCGGATGTCATTCCAATATTTAAAAAGGGATCAAAATCTCTGCCAGGTAATTATAGGCCAGTGAGCTTGACATCTGTAGTGGGGAAACTATTTGAAGGATTGCTAAAGGTATACACTCAAGAATACATCTTGAACCAGAATATAATTAGTAAAAGTCAACATGGTTTTGTGAAAGACAGGTCTTGTCAAACAAACTTAATAACATTCTATGAAGAAGTCAGTAAAAATATAGATCTAGGTGTGGCAGTTGATGTGATCTATTTGGATTTTGCGAAAGCATTTGATACAGTTCCACACAAAAGGTTACTCTACAAATTGAGAGAAATAGGTTTGGGGGCAAATGTGTGTATGTGGATTGAAAATTGGCTAAAAGATAGAACACAAAGGGTTGTTGTAAATGGAAAATTCTCAAATTGGACAAGGGTATTAAGCGGAGTACCTCAGGGGTCTGTTTTGGGCCCTCTTCTTTTTAATTTGTTTATTAATGATCTCCCACGTTGTGCTGAGAGCCATGTCTCCGTGTTTGCGGACGACACTAAATTAGGTAAGGTAATAAAGACTAATCTTGATGTTTTTTCTTTACAGGAAGATTTGGACAGAGTGGGGGACTGGGCAGTAAAGTGGCAAATGAGGTTCAATATAGACAAATGTAAAGTTATGCATTATGGGAAAAATAATAACAAAGCAACATATACGTTAAATGGTTTTTCCCTGGGAAAAACTACTAATGAAAAGGATTTAGGAATAATTATAGACAACAAACTTGGCAACAGTGCCCAATGCCAGTCAGCAGCTGCAAGGGCCAATAAGATATTGGCATGTATAAAACGAGGTATAGATTCACGGGAGGAGGACATCATCTTGCCTCTTTACAAATCAATGGTAAGACCTAACCTTGAATATGCAGTACAATTCTGGGCACCAGTCCTTAAAAAGGATATTAAGGAACTAGAAAAAGTGCAAAGGAGGGCTACAAAATTAATAAGGTTTGGAGGATCTTAGTTATGAAGAGAGACTTAAAAAATTGAATTTATATACGTTAGAAAAAAGGCGTCTCAGAGGGGATATGATAACATTATATAAATATTTGCAGGGCCAATATAAAGAGCTCTCCAGTGACCTGTTCATTAACAGAAAGGTACAAAGAACAAGAGGTCACCCCCTCAGACTGGAAGAGCAAAGATTTCATAGACAGCAAAGGAAGGGATTCTTTTACGGTTAGGACAATAAAGTTATGGAACTCACTGCCAAGAGAGGTAGTGCTAGCAAACACAATAGATGCATTTAAAAATGGTTTGGATGTTTTTTTAGGAAAGCAGAACATACAGGGCTATTAATAATAGAATAAGCATTAATAAAAGAGCTTATTGATCCAAGGAGAAATCTGATTGCCTCTTGGAGTCAAGAAGGAATTTTTTCCCCCAGGAGGCAAAATTCGAAATAGCTTCCATAGGGGTTTTTTGCCTTCTTTTGGATCAAAAGCTGTAATGATAGGTAGAAGGGTTGAACTTGATGGACTTGTGTCTTTTTTCAACCTAAATTACTATGTTACTATGTTACTATGTAATATATATATATACAGCCAGCTGGGGGAGCTCTCACCATGTAATATATATATACGGCCAGCAGGAGGAGCTCTCACCATGTAATATATATATACAGCCAGCAGGGGGAGCTCTCACCATGTAATATATATATACAGCCAGCAGGGGGAGCTCTCACCATGTAATATATATATACAGCCAGCAGGGGGAGCGCTAACCATGTAATATATATATATACAGCCAGCAGGGGGAGCTCTCACAGTGTATAATATATACAGCCAGCAGGGGGATCTCTCACCATGTAATATATATATACAGCCAGCAGGGGGAGCGCTAACCATGTAATATATATATATACAGCCAGCAGGGGGAGCTCTCACAGTGTATAATATATACAGCCAGCAGGGAGAGCTCTCACCATGTAATATATATACAGCCAGCAGGGGGAGCTCACACCTTGTAATATATATACAGCCAGCAGGGGGAGCTCTCACAGTGTATAATATATATACAGCCAGCAGGGGGAGCTCTCACCATGTAATATATATACAGCCAGCAGGGTGAGCTCTCACCATGTAATATATATACAGCCAGCAGGGGGAGCTCTCACAGTGTGATATATATACAGCCAGCAGGGGGAGCTCTAACCATGTAATATATATACAGCCAGCAGGGGGAGCTCTCACCATGTAATATATATACAGCCAGCAGGGGGAGCGCTAACAATGTAATATATATACAGCCAGCAGGGGAAGCTCTCACCATGTAATATATATATACAGCCAGCAGGGGGAGTGCTAACCATGTAATATATATATATACAGCCAGCAGGGGGAGCTCTCACAATGTATAATATATACAGCCAGCAGGGGGAGCTCTCACCATGTAATATATATACAGCCAGCAGGGGGAGCTCTCACCATGTAATATATATATACAGCCAGCAGGGGGAGCGCTAACCATGTAATATATATATATATACAGCCAGCAGGGGGAGCTCTCACAGTGTATAATATATACAGCCAGCAGGGGGAGCTCTCACCATGTAATATATATATACAGCCAGCAGGGGGAGCGCTAACCATGTAATATATATATATACAGCCAGCAGGGGGAGCTCTCACAGTGTATAATATATACAGCCAGCAGGGAGAGCTCTCACCATGTAATATATATACAGCCAGCAGGTTGAGCGCTAACCATGTAATATAAATATACAGCCAGCAGGGGGAGCGCTAACCATGTAATATATATATACAGCCAGCAGGGGGAGCGCTAACCATGTAATATAAATATACAGCCAGCAGAGGGAGCGCTAACCATGTAATATAAATATACAGCCAGCAGGGGGAGCTCTCACCATGTAATATATATACAGACAGCAGGGGGAGCGCTAACCATGTAATATAAATACAGCCAGCAGGGGGAGCTCTCACCATGTAATATATATACAACCAGCAGGGGGAGCGCTAACCATGTAATATATATACAACCAGCAGGGGGAGCGCTAACCATGTAATATATATACAACCAGCAGGGGGAGCGCCAACCATGTAATATATATACAACCAGCAGGGGGAGCTCTCACCATGTAATATATATATACAGCCAGCAGGGGGAGCTCTAACCGTGTAATATATATACAGGCAGCAGGGGGAGCGCTAACCATGTAATATATATATATACAGGCAGCAGGGGGAGCGCTAACCATGTAATATATATATACAGCCAGCAGGGGAGCGCTAACCATGTAATATATATATACTGCCAGCAGGGGGAGCGCTAACCATGTAATATATATATATATACAGCCAGCAGGGGGAGCTCTCACCATGTAATATATATATATACAGCCAGCAGGGGGAGCTCTCACCATGTAATATATATATATATACAGCCAGCAGGGGGAGCTCTCACCTTGTAATATATATATATATACAGCCAGCAGGGGGAGCTCACACCATCTAATATATATACAGCGAGCAGGGGGAGCGCTCACCATGTAATATATATACAGCCAGCAGGGGGAGCGCTAACCATGTAATATATATATACAGCCAGTAGGGGGAGCTCTCACCATGTAATATATATATATACAGCCAGCAGGGGGAGCGCTAACCATGTAATATATATATATACAGCCAGCAGGGGGAGCGCTAACCATGTAATATATATATATATACAGCCAGCAGGGGTAGCGCTAACAATGTAATATATATACAGCCAGCAGGGGGAGCTCTCACCATGTAATATATATATATACAGCCAGCAGGGGGAGCTCTCACCATGTAATATATATTTATATACAGCCAGCAGGGGGAGCTCTCACCTTGTAATATATATATATATACAGCCAGCAGGGGGAGCTCACACCATCTAATATATATACAGCGAGCAGGGGGAGCGCTCACCATGTAATATATATACAGCCAGCAGGGGGAGCGCTAACCATGTAATATATATATACAGCCAGTAGGGGGAGCTCTCACCATGTAATATATATATATACAGCCAGCAGGGGGAGCGCTAACCATGTAATATATATATATACAGCCAGCAGGGGGAGCGCTAACAATGTAATATATATACAGCCAGCAGGGGGAGCTCTCACCATGTATAATATATATACAGCCAGCAGGGGGAGCGCTAACCATGTAATATATATATATACAGCCAGCAGGGGGAGCTCTCACCATGTATAATATATATACAGCCAGCAGGGGGAGCTCTCACCATGTAATATATATACAGCCAGCAGGGGGAGCTCTAACCATGTAATATATATACAGCCAGCAGGGGGAGCTCTCACATGTAATATATATGTACAGCCAGCAGGGGGAGCTCTCACCATGTAATATATATATATATACAGCCAGCTGGGGGAGCTCTCACCATGTAATATATATATATACAGCCAGCAGGGGGAGCTCTCACCATGTAATATATATATACAGCCAGCAGGGGGAGCTCTCACCATGTAATATATATATACAGCCAGCAGGGGGAGCGCAAACCATGTAATATATATATATATACAGCCAGCAGGGGGAGCTCTCACAGTGTATAATATATACAGCCAGCAGGGGGATCTCTCACCATGTAATATATATATACAGCCAGCAGGGGGAGCGCTAACCATGTAATATATATATATACAGCCAGCAGGGGGAGCTCTCACAGTGTATAATATATACAGCCAGCAGGGAGAGCTCTCACCATGTAATATATATACAGCCAGCAGGGGCAGCTCTCACCATGTAATATATATATACAGCCAGCAGGGGGAGCTCTCACCATGTAATATATATATACAGCCAGCAGGGGGAGCGCTAACCATGTAATATATATATATATACAGCCAGCAGGGGGAGCTCTCACAGTGTATAATATATACAGCCAGCAGGGAGAGCTCTCACCATGTAATATATATACAGCCAGCAGGGGGAGCTCACACCTTGTAATATATATACAACCAGCAGGGGGAGCTCTAACCATGTAATATATATACAGCCAGCAGGGGGAGCTCTCACCATGTAATATATATACAGCCAGCAGGGGGAGCTCTAACAATGTAATATATATACAGCCAGCAGGGGGAGCTCTCACCATGTAATATATATACAGCTAGCAGGGGGAGCGCTAACCATGTAATATATATATATATATACAGCCAGCAGGGGGAGCTCTCACAATGTATAATATATACAGCCAGCAGGGGGAGCTCTCACCATGTAATATATATACAGCCAGCAGGGGCAGCTCTCACCATGTAATATATATATACAGCCAACAGGGGGAGCTCTCACCATGTAATATATATATACAGCCAGCAGGGGGAGCGCTAACCATGTAATATATATATACAGCCAGCAGGGGAGCGCTAACCATGTAATATATATATACTGCCAGCAGGGGGAGCGCTAACCATGTAATATATATATATATACAGCCAGCAGGGGGAGCTCTCACCATGTAATATATATATATACAGCCAGCAGGGGGAGCTCTCACCATGTAATATATATATATATAAAGCCAGCAGGGGGAGCTCTCACCTTGTAATATATATATATATACAGCCAGCAGGGGGAGCTCACACCATCTAATATATATACAGCGAGCAGGGGGAGCGCTCACCATGTAATATATATACAGCCAGCAGGGGGAGCGCTAACCATGTAATATATATACAGCCAGCAGGGGGAGCTCTCACCATGTAATATATATATATACAGCCAGCAGGGGGAGCGCTAACCATGTAATATATATATATACAGCCAGCAGGGGGAGCGCTAACCATGTAATATATATATATATACAGCCAGCAGGGGTAGCGCTAACAATGTAATATATATACAGCCAGCAGGGGGAGCTCTAACCATGTAATATATATACAGCCAGCAGGGGGAGCTCTCACCATGTATAATATATATACAGCCAGCAGGGGGAGCGCTAACCATGTAATATATATATATACAGCCAGCAGGGGGAGCTCTCACCATGTATAATATATATACAGCCAGCAGGGGGAGCTCTCACCATGTAATATATATACAGCCAGCAGGGGGAGCTCTAACAATGTAATATATATACAGCCAGCAGGGGGAGCTCTCACCATGTAATATATATACAGCTAGCAGGGGGAGCGCTAACCATGTAATATATATATATATATACAGCCAGCAGGGGGAGCTCTCACAATGTATAATATATACAGCCAGCAGGGGGAGCTCTCACCATGTAATATATATACAGCCAGCAGGGGCAGCTCTCACCATGTAATATATATATACAGCCAACAGGGGGAGCTCTCACCATGTAATATATATATACAGCCAGCAGGGGGAGCGCTAACCATGTAATATATATATACAGCCAGCAGGGGAGCGCTAACCATGTAATATATATATACTGCCAGCAGGGGGAGCGCTAACCATGTAATATATATATATATACAGCCAGCAGGGGGAGCTCTCACCATGTAATATATATATATACAGCCAGCAGGGGGAGCTCTCACCATGTAATATATATATATATACAGCCAGCAGGGGGAGCTCTCACCTTGTAATATATATATATATACAGCCAGCAGGGGGAGCTCACACCATCTAATATATATACAGCGAGCAGGGGGAGCGCTCACCATGTAATATATATACAGCCAGCAGGGGGAGCGCTAACCATGTAATATATATACAGCCAGCAGGGGGAGCTCTCACCATGTAATATATATATATACAGCCAGCAGGGGGAGCGCTAACCATGTAATATATATATATACAGCCAGCAGGGGGAGCGCTAACCATGTAATATATATATATATACAGCCAGCAGGGGTAGCGCTAACAATGTAATATATATACAGCCAGCAGGGGGAGCTCTAACCATGTAATATATATACAGCCAGCAGGGGGAGCTCTCACCATGTATAATATATATACAGCCAGCAGGGGGAGCGCTAACCATGTAATATATATATATACAGCCAGCAGGGGGAGCTCTCACCATGTATAATATATATACAGCCAGCAGGGGGAGCTCTCACCATGTAATATATATACAGCCAGCAGGGGGAGCTCTAACCATGTAATATATATACAGCCAGCAGGGGGAGCTCTCACATGTAATATATATGTACAGCCAGCAGGGGGAGCTCTCACCATGTAATATATATATATACAGCCAGCTGGGGGAGCTCTCACCATGTAATATATATATACAGCCAGCAGGGGGAGCTCTCACCATGTAATATATATATACAGCCAGCAGGGGGAGCTCTCACCATGTAATATATATATACAGCCAGCAGGGGGAGCGCTAACCATGTAATATATATATATACAGCCAGCAGGGGGAGCTCTCACAGTGTATAATATATACAGCCAGCAGGGGGATCTCTCACCATGTAATATATATATACAGCCAGCAGGGGGAGCGCTAACCATGTAATATATATATATACAGCCAGCAGGGGGAGCTCTCACAGTGTATAATATATACAGCCAGCAGGGGGAGCGCTAACCATGTAATATATATATATACAGCCAGCAGGGGGAGCTCTCACCATGTAATATATATATACAGCCAGCAGGGGGAGCTCTCACCATGTAATATATATATACAGCCAGCAGGGGAAGCTCTCACCATGTAATATATATATACAGCCAGCAGGGGGAGTGCTAACCATGTAATATATATATATACAGCCAGCAGGGGGAGTGCTAACCATGTAATATATATACAGCCAGCAGGGGGAGCTCTAACAATGTAATATATATACAGCCAGCAGGGGGAGCTCTCACCATGTAATATATATACAGCTAGCAGGGGGAGCGCTAACCATGTAATATATATATATATATACAGCCAGCAGGGGGAGCTCTCACAATGTATAATATATACAGCGAGCAGGGGGAGCGCTCACCATGTAATATATATACAGCCAGCAGGGGGAGCGCTAACCATGTAATATATATATACAGCCAGTAGGGGGAGCTCTCACCATGTAATATATATATATACAGCCAGCAGGGGGAGCGCTAACCATGTAATATATATATATACAGCCAGCAGGGGGAGCTCTCACCATGTAATATATATATACAGCCAGCAGGGGGAGTGCTAACCATGTAATATATATATATACAGCCAGCAGGGGGAGTGCTAACCATGTAATATATATACAGCCAGCAGGGGGAGCTCTAACAATGTAATATATATACAGCCAGCAGGGGGAGCTCTCACCATGTAATATATATACAGCTAGCAGGGGGAGCGCTAACCATGTAATATATATATATATATACAGCCAGCAGGGGGAGCTCTCACAATGTATAATATATACAGCGAGCAGGGGGAGCGCTCACCATGTAATATATATACAGCCAGCAGGGGGAGCGCTAACCATGTAATATATATATACAGCCAGTAGGGGGAGCTCTCACCATGTAATATATATATATACAGCCAGCAGGGGGAGCGCTAACCATGTAATATATATATATACAGCCAGCAGGGGGAGCGCTAACCATGTAATATATATATATATACAGCCAGCAGGGGTAGCGCTAACAATGTAATATATATACAGCCAGCAGGGGGAGCTCTAACCATGTAATATATATACAGCCAGCAGGGGGAGCTCTCACCATGTATAATATATATACAGCCAGCAGGGGGAGCGCTAACCATGTAATATATATATATACAGCCAGCAGGGGGAGCTCTCACCATGTATAATATATATACAGCCAGCAGGGGCAGCTCTCACCATGTAATATATATATACAGCCAGCAGGGGGAGCTCTCACCATGTAATATATATATACAGCCAGCAGGGGGAGCGCTAACCATGTAATATATATATACAGCCAGCAGGGGAGCGCTAACCATGTAATATATATATATATACAGCCAGCAGGGGGAGCTCTCACCATGTAATATATATATATACAGCCAGCAGGGGGAGCTCTCACCATGTAATATATATATATATACAGCCAGCAGGGGGAGCTCTCACCTTGTAATATATATATATATACAGCCAGCAGGGGGAGCTCACACCATCTAATATATATACAGCGAGCAGGGGGAGCGCTCACCATGTAATATATATACAGCCAGCAGGGGGAGCGCTAACCATGTAATATATATACAGCCAGCAGGGGGAGCTCTCACCATGTAATATATATATATACAGCCAGCAGGGGGAGCGCTAACCATGTAATATATATATATACAGCCAGCAGGGGGAGCGCTAACCATGTAATATATATATATATACAGCCAGCAGGGGTAGCGCTAACAATGTAATATATATACAGCCAGCAGGGGGAGCTCTAACCATGTAATATATATACAGCCAGCAGGGGGAGCTCTCACCATGTATAATATATATACAGCCAGCAGGGGGAGCGCTAACCATGTAATATATATATATACAGCCAGCAGGGGGAGCTCTCACCATGTATAATATATATACAGCCAGCAGGGGGAGCTCTCACCATGTAATATATATATACTGCCAGCAGGGGAAGCGCTAACCATGTAATATATATATATATACAGCCAGCAGGGGGAGCTCTCACCATGTAATATATATATATACAGCCAGCAGGGGGAGCTCTCACCATGTAATATATATATATATACAGCCAGCAGGGGGAGCTCTCACCTTGTAATATATATACAACCAGCAGGGGGAGCTCTAACCATGTAATATATATACAGCCAGCAGGGGGAGCTCTCACCATGTAATATATATACAGCCAGCAGGGGCAGCTCTCACCATGTAATATATATATACAGCCAGCAGGGGGAGCTCTCACCATGTAATATATATATACAGCCAGCAGGGGGAGCTCTCACCATGTATAATATATATACATCGAGCAGGGGGAGCGCTCACCATGTAATATATATACAGCCAGCAGGGGGAGCGCTAACCATGTAATATATATACAGCCAGCAGGGGGAGCTCTCACCATGTAATATATATATATACAGCCAGCAGGGGGAGCGCTAACCATGTAATATATATATATACAGCCAGCAGGGGGAGCGCTAACCATGTAATATATATATATATACAGCCAGCAGGTGTAGCGCTAACAATGTAATATATATACAGCCAGCAGGGGGAGCTCTAACCATGTAATATATATACAGCCAGCAGGGGGAGCTCTCACCATGTATAATATATATACAGCCAGCAGGGGGAGCGCTAACCATGTAATATATATATATACAGCCAGCAGGGGGAGCTCTCACCATGTATAATATATATACAGCCAGCAGGGGGAGCTCTCACCATGTAATATATATATACTGCCAGCAGGGGAAGCGCTAACCATGTAATATATATATATATACAGCCAGCAGGGGGAGCTCTCACCATGTAATATATATATATACAGCCAGCAGGGGGAGCTCTCACCATGTAATATATATATATATACAGCCAGCAGGGGGAGCTCTCACCTTGTAATATATATACAACCAGCAGGGGGAGCTCTAACCATGTAATATATATACAGCCAGCAGGGGGAGCTCTCACCATGTAATATATATACAGCCAGCAGGGGGAGCTCTCACAGTGTGATATATATACAGCCAGCAGGGGGAGCTCTAACCATGTAATATATATACAGCCAGCAGGGGGAGCTCTCACCATGTAATATATATACAGCCAGCAGGGGGAGCGCTAACTATGTAATATATATACAGCCAGCAAGGGGAGCTCTCACCATGTAATAAATATACAGCCAGCAGGGGGAGCGCTAACCATGTAATATATATATATATACAGCCAGCAGGGGGAGCTCTCACAATGTATAATATATACAGCCAGCAGGGGGAGCTCTCACCATGTAATATATATATACAGCCATCAGGGGAAGCTCTCACCATGTAATATATATATACAGCTAGCAGGGGGAGTGCTAACCATGTAATATATATATATACAGCCAGCAGGGGGAGCTCTCACAGTGTATAATATATACAGCCAGCAGGGGGAGCTCTCACAATGTATAATATATACAGCCAGCAGGGGGAGCTCTCACCATGTAATATATATACAGCCAGCAGGGGGAGCTCTCACCATGTAATATATATATACAGCCAGCAGGGGGAGCGCTAACCATGTAATATATATACATCCAGCAGGGGGAGCTCTCACCATGTAATATATATACAGCCAGCAGGGGGAGCGCTAACAATGTAATATATATACAGCCAGCAAGGGGAGCTCTCACCATGTAATATATATACAGCCAGCAGGGGGAGCTCACACCTTGTAATATATATACAGCCAGCAGGGGGAGCTCTCACAGTGTATAATATATATACAACCAGCAGGGGGAGCTCACACCATGTAATATATATACAGCCAGCAGGGGGAGCTCACACCTTGTAATATATATACAGCCAGCAGGGGGAGCTCTCACAGTGTATAATATATATACAACCAGCAGGGGGAGCTCACACCATGTAATATATATACAGCCAGCAGGAGGAGCTCTCACCATGTAATATATATACAGCCAGCAGGAGGAGCTCTCACAGTGTATAATATATATACAGCCAGCAGGGGGAGCTCTCACTATGTAATATATATACAGCCAGCAGGGGGAGCTCACACCATGTAATATATATACAGCCAGCAGGAGGAGCTCTCACAGTGTATAATATATATACAGCCAGCAGGGGGAGCTCTCACCATGTAATATATATACAGCCAGCAGGGGGAGCTCACACCATGTAATATATATACAGCCAGCAGGTGCATGGCATTTTTGGTCTCAGCGAAAAGAGCTTTGTGGCTGAGGTCCTGGTCGGCAGATGCTTTATCCAAGAATAGCCTCTGTTCTCTACCCTTCCATGGCGATATGCTCTTTGGGAAGAACTTGGATGAATGCATTAAGAGGGCAGTGGATGGCAAAAATGCCTTTCTGCCTCAAGATCGCAGACCTAGAAGATCTTTCCGGTACAAAAGACCCTCTGATCACTCTTCCTTTTGGGACTTCAAATCCTACAGACCAGGTAGAGAGTATGGAAGATCTCAGCCTTGGAGAGGAGGGCAGTCTTCAACCAGAGGAGAAAGATCCAGAGGATCTGCCTTCAACAAGCATCTAAAGAGGCCTTGAGCAGATGGATTGTTTCCGCTATCATCAAAGCTTACCGTTCCAGAGGGGTTCCCGTTCCAGACGGCCTTAGAGCTCACTCGACCAGGTCTCTTTCTTCCTCTTGGGCAGCTGCAGCAAGAGTTTCTCCAGAACTTATCTGCAAAGCAGCTACATGGTCTTCGGTGAACACCTTCATCCGCTATTACCGACTGGATGTCAGAGCAGGTCGGCAGGACGCCTTTGGCCTAAGTGTCCTCTCCGCTTCCAGATAGTGTCTGTCTTTTTTTTATGTTTGCACCTTGGTTGTGCTAATACACTTGCCTTACAAATTTTCTGAGTCTTTTTTTTTTTATTCCCTCCCTTGGTTTTGCTTGGGTATTACCCATTGTTGTGCTGCCATGGCTATGGCCAGAAAAGGGGAAAATTTATTCATACTTACCGTAATTTTCCTTTCCTGGTCATAGGCCATGGCAGCACAGGAATCCCGCCCTGGGATATTGCTGGAATACAAGACTGAAGTTATGAGGGGTAGAAGGGGGTACTTATGCACTTGTTTTAATTGGTTCCTGTCTAATTAGGGATGGGGAGGAGCTACCCATTGTTGTGCTGCCATGGCCTATGACCAGGAAAGGAAAATTACGGTAAGTATGAATACATTTTCCCCTACATATATATATACACACCACCAGCAGGGGGAGCTCACACAGAGTATTATTATTGTGGCGGAACCAACCTCGCCACTATGTTCTGGAGAAGCCTGGTTGCTCGCCTGCTGCCTCTGGACTATGGCCCCATGGTAAAAGCTTGTATTTTCCCCTGCAGAAAGGCTTGTTCGTACCTTTCTGCCTGGGTGTTCGGTAGATTGAATCTACCGAACCAACTCACAAATGAATGGACTATCTGGGTAAGGGATGTGCTATAGCACTATACGTTAATATTGTTAGTTAGTTATATTCTGTTAGTGTATTGGTTTATGTGTAAAGTTTAATTCTGTGAGTAGACCACTCTGAAGGTTTATAATGTGACAGTGACTCCAATAGTTTACTCCAACATCCATTGTTCTGTATTAACTTGATTAACTGCTGTCCGTCATAATAGACAGAGGTGTTGGGCAGCATGGAGGATGTCTGCACGTATAGTGCAGACATCCCCCAGCTACCCCCACTAGCCACCAGGGAAAGAATCAAGGGGAGGGGGGAGTTAGAATAGGGGAGGGGGGAATATATAGACTAGGGGAGGGGGGAAGATATAGACAAGGGGAGGGAGGGTGGAATATATAGACAAGGGGAGGCAGGGGGGGGATTTTTAGACAAGGGGAGGGAGGGAGGGGGAAGATTTAGACAAGGGGAGGGAGGGGGGAAGATTTAGACAAGGGGAGGGAGGGAGGGGGGAAGATTTAGACAAGGGGAGGGAGGGAGGGGGGAAGATTTAGACAAGGGGAGGGAGGGAGGGGGGAAGATTTAGACAAAGGGAGGGAGGGAGGGGGGAAGATTTAGACAAAGGGAGGGAGGGGGGAAACATAGAAACATAGAATGTGTCGGCAGATAAGAACCATTCGGTCCATCTAGTCTGCCCAATTTTTTTTTTTAAGTACTTTTATTAGTCTCCCGTTCCCGGTCTTATAGCTGGGATAGCCTTGTGTCTATCCCACGCATGCTTAAAATCCTTGACTGTGTTTACCTCTACCACTTCTGCTGGCAGGCTATTCCATACATCCACTACCCTCTCAGTAAAGTAATACTTCCTGATATTACTTTTAAATCGTTGCCCCTCTAATTTAAGACTATGTCCTCTAGTTGTGGTAGTTTTTCTTCTTTTAAATATACTCTCTTCTTTTACTGTGTTGATTCCCTTTATGTATTTAAATGTTTCTATCATATCCCCCCTGTTACGTCTTTCCTCCAAGCTATACATGTTAAGATGCTTTAACCTTTCCTGGGAAGTTTTATCCTTCAACCCATGAACCAGTTTAGTAGCCCTTCTCTGAACTCTCTCCAAAGTATCAATATCCTTCTGGAGATACGGTCTCCAGTACTGCGTACAATACTCCAAGTGAGGTCTCACCAGTGCTCTGTACAATACTCCAAGTGAGGTCTCACCAGCGCTCTGTACAATACTCCAAGTGAGGTCTCACCAGTGCTCTGTACAATGGCATGAGCACTTCCCTCTTCCTACTGCTAATACCTCTCCCTATGCAACCAAGCATTCTGCTAGCATTTCCTGCTGCTCTATTGCATTGCCTACCTACCTTCAAGTCCTCTGAAATTATTACTCCTAAATCCCTTTCCTCAGATGTTGAGGTTAGGACTGTACCAAATAGTCTATATTCTGCTTTTGGGTTTTTACGCCCAAGGTGCATAATCTTGCTCTTGTCCACATTAAATGTCAGTTGCCACCGCTCTGACCATTTTTCTAGTTTAGCTAAATCATTTGCCATTTGGCTTATCCCTCCATGAATATCAACCCTGCTGCAAATCTTTGTATCATCAGCAAAAAGACATACTTTGCCACAAGACCTTGAATATCGCTAATAAAAATATTAAAGAGAATGGGTCCAAGTACAGATCCCTGAGGTACCCCACTAGTAACAAGACCTTGCATCGAATATACCCCATTGACTACAACCCTCTGTTGCCTGTCACTCAGCCATTGTCTAATCCATTCAACAATATTGAAATCCAAACTCAAAGATTTCAGTTTATTAATAAGCCTTCTATGTGCGACAGTGTCAAAAGCCTTACTGAAATCTAGGTAAGCAATGTCTACTGCACCACCCTGATCTATTATTTTAGTTACCCAATCAAAAAAATCAATAAGATTAGTTTGGCATGATCTCCCTGAAGTAAACCCATGTTGTCACTGATCTTGTAATCCATGCAACTTTAGATGTTCAACAATCCTATTCTTTAACAAGGTTTCCATTATATTCCCCACTACTGAAGTAAGACTTACTGGTCTAAAGTTGCCCGCCTCCTCCCTACTACCTTTCTTGTGAATGGGCACATTAAATAAATCTGTTAACGGTTTTGCTAGTACACCACTAAGTTCTTTTAATAACTTTGGATGTATCCCATCAGGTCCCATCAACTTATTTGTCTTTACTTTAGACAGCTGAAGTAAAACCTCTTCCTCTGTAAACTTACATGCATCAAAAGACTCATTAGTCTTTTTCCCTAAATGAGGTCCCTTACCCTCATTTTCATTTGTAAAAACGGAACAAAAATATTCATTAAGGCAGTCTGCTAAGCCTTTATCCTCTTCTACATAGCATCATTCTTTTGTTTTTAATCTAACTAATCCTTGTTTTACTTTCCTTTTCTCATTTATGTATCTAAAAAATGTTTTATCCCCCTTTTTCACTGACTGGGCTATAGTCTCTTCTGTGTGTGCTTTGGAAGCCCTTATAGCTTGCTTTGCCTCTTTCTGCCTACTCTTATAGATCTTTCTATCTTCCTCACTCTGAGTATTTTTATAATTACTAAATGCTAGCTTTTTATTTTTTACTATTTTAGCCACCTCTGCAGAGTACCACAGTGGTTTCTTAATTTTTTTGCTCTTACTGACAAGCCTTATGCAATTTTCTGTTGCCTTCAGTAGTGCAACTTTTAGATAATCCCATTTCTCCTGGACTCCATTTAAATTGCTCCAGATATAGACAAGGGGAGGGGGGATAGAGAGAGACAAGGGGAGGGGGGAAGAGAGAGAGATTAGTTTGGGGGGAGGGAGAGAGAGAGAGACAACGCTGGGGGGGGGGGGGGGAGATAGAGAGAGAGACTACGCTGGGGGAGGGGGGGGGGGAGAGAGGCCGCAAGGAAATAAAAACAAGAAATGCATTTGTATAATATCAATTTTTTATTAAATATTAAAAAGAAATTTACATATATACAAGTTAAACTTTTTTCCTATAGGGTAGTCTTATATTCAGGCTTTTAGTTTTTTTCCTAAAGGAATATCCAAAGTTTGGGGGGTCGTCTTATAATCGAGCAAATACGGTATATATATACACCGCCAGCAGGGGGAGCTCTCACAGAGTATTATTATATATATATTTATATATTTACACAGCCAGCAGGGGGAGCTCTCGCAGAGTATTATTATTATATATATATATATATATATATACACCGCCAGCAGGGGGAGCTCTCGCAGAGTATTATTATTATATATATATATATATATACACCGCCAGCAGGGGGAGCTCTCGCAGAGTATTATTATTATATATATATATATATATACACCGCCAGCAGGGGCAGCTCTCGCAGAGTATTATTATTATATATATATATATATATACACCGCCAGCAGGGGGAGCTCTCGCAGAGTATTATTATTATATATATATATATATATATATATATATACACCGCCAGCAGGGGGAGCTCTCGCAGAGTATTATTATTAAATATATATATATATATACACCGCCAGCAGGGGGAGCTCTCGCAGAGTATTATTATTATTTGTGTAAGGGCCAATATAGCCGTATATGGAGTAGGTTCAAGTGAGAACGTAAGATAGTACGAACGAGCAAAGTCGGTTGTGGTGTGCCGATACCGACGATACGGTAGGCCTGTAAATAAAGAGGGCCCGCCAAGAAGAAATAAAATAAGATAGAATTGAAAAAGGAAAGTGTTGAAAAAGAGGAGTGGGTGGGAGGGTCATTCAGACGCTGACCTGACCGGTGTGAAGACAGGTAAGGTGTACCTTATATAGGGGAGTGGATTAATTCCAGCCCCTTCCACAAATACAGGCCAAACGGCCTTAACACTTGTGTAAGGGCCAATATAGCCGTATATGGAGTAGGTTCAAGTGAGAACGTAAGATAGTACGAACGAGCAAAGTCGGTTGTGGTGTGCCGATACCGACGATACGGTAGGCCTGTAAATAAAGAGGGCAAAAATAGAATAATCAAAGATTTAATACAGTCAACAATTCATACAATTATCCAGACATTTCTTTAAACGCCTTTCTTAATTCTTGGGTAGGTTTAGGTATGTAGGCTGTGTAGGCGGATGACTTCCACCGTCCTAATGACTTAATGATATGCACCGGTATGTTTGCGCTGGAAGCTGTGGAAGCCGCCCCTATGCGGAAGGAGTGACCTGAGTAGAGTGAAGGGTCAAGACCTAGCCTGGTTAACAGTGATCTAACGTAGCGCATGAAAGTAGTAGTAGTGAGTACAGAGCCTTTGAGTGAAAATAGGTATAACAATGGTGTTGATGAGATAAGTGAAAGGTAGGAATCCAGCGTTGTTACTGGACACCATTTGGTGTGGGTAGGAAAATAGGTGATCTCCACAGGAGGTGCGTGTTGGCTTGTTTTGGACTGAGGTAAAGACAGTATGTAGTGATCCATGTGTTTACGTAGGTGTGTGCGTAGCAGACATCTGTCGTTTTGAGTGGTGGTGACAGTAGTGAATTCCCGTGGCCTGAGGAACCCGTAGAAAGCTATGTACATAGCTGCTTTGATGGTTGCGTTGGTGGTAGAGTGGAAAGGGTTGGAGTCTAACAGGTCGGATAATAATTGGAAGAGGGTGTTATCTATAGGTAATCTCTGTGGAAGCGGTGGAGGAACGGATTTCTGAATACCTCTAAGTATATTCTTTACCTGATAAGATGACATGAAACTATGTGTATTGGGTTGTAGAGTGAGCATATGATGTTGAATGCCTGTCAGATATAATTTGATTGTGTTGTAAGATAAGTGTAATGTAAGGTGGCAAAAAGAAGCAAAGGCTATAATAGATGTCATGACAAAAGGATGCGTTATGTCGTGGTCGGATAGGAATCTAGTGAAGAGTATGAAGGCTCTGTTGTATGCTTTGTGAGTGTTGGATGATAGTGCAAGTTTGGACAGAACCCTGCTATGATGCATAATTCTCTCTAGTCCATGGTTAGCTGCTGGAACGGAGGGGCGGCTGTGGCTGAAATAGCAGCTGACGGGAGTGCTTGCTGAAAAGCCTGAAAATCGAAACGAGACAGACTGTCAGCTGCTACATTAGAAATGCCTGGTATATAAAAGCAGACCAAGTAAAAATTGTGACTTGCAGCCAACCACGTGAGCTTCCTGAGAAATCTCATAATTGTTAGGGACGATGAGCGGCCTTTGTTAATGATGTGACATGTTGCTTGGTTGTCTGTGTGGCAACGGACCGATAAGCCAGACCATGAATGTCCCCACGCCACGGCAGCTGCTACAATGGGATAGATCTCAAAAAGAGCTGAGGTCGTAAAAAAACCTTCCAAGTCATAGACTTCTTCAGGCCACTTACCCCAAAGCCATTCGGTCCCAAAGATTGCTGCGAAACCCGTGGTAGACGCCGCGTCAGACCATATTGTTGGAGATGTGTCAGTCAACTCTGGTAGGAACAAGCTTTTACCATTCCAGTTGGTCAAGAATTCTCTCCACATATATAGGTCTGCCGTGGCATGTTCATCCAAGGATAGTCTATGGTTGTCGTGTTTGAAACGTGGAAAAAGACAGAGAAGTCTGGATATGAAAGCCCGCCCCTGAGGAATGATGCGCATGGCAAAGTTCAATGAACCCATGAGTGATTGTAGTTCCTTGCGGTCGCAATTACCCAGCAATATGTAACGGTTAATACTGTTAAGGATATTTGTAATTTTCTCTTGTGGTAAACTAGCTTGCATGGCGGCAGAGTCAAGTTGTATACCCAGGAATGTAATAATCGTATCGGGGCCTTCAGTTTTCTTGGTGGATACAGGGACTCCAAGGTGGTCAAACAAACCAATAGTTGCTTTGAGACTCCTGGGGGGAAGGGAGTTTGCTTCAATAAGCAAGAAATCATCCAGATAATGGATGACTATGGGGCATCTAGACACATTAAGCAATAACCAGCAAAGTGTTTCGGCAAAAATGTCGAAGATTTTGGGGCTACTTTTGGACCCAAAAGTTAAGCGGGAGAAAAAGTAATAGTTATCTGCCCATATAATGCCATGTAAGTGCCATAGTGTGGGATGGATAGGTAGTAGTTTGAAGGCATTGGTAATGTCTGTCTTACTTAGCCATGCACCGATCCCCGCTCGCATAATGGCTGTAATAGCATGGTCCACAGTGGCATATTGTAGGGAAAATTCTTCGGAGGGAATAAGAGAGTTCAGACTCGGTGTAAATGAGGTATGAGGGGCCGACAGATCTATAATGAGTCTTTGTTTAAGAGAAGTTTTCCCTGTGACTATCCCTATGGGATTTGTGCGCCATGCCGTGAAAGGAGGGGTTCTGAAAGGTCCGAACAAGAACCCTTCCGCCAGTTCTTGGGCTAGGAGTTTGTCTACGGCTGCTGGGTTTTGTAGTGCTGATTGTAAATTAGGGCATTCCAGTTGGCCCGTGGGCATATGTATGATGCCTGTATGAAACCCTTCAGAGAAACCAGAAATGAGAAAATGTACCATATGTCTGGAAGGGTGATTGGTTAAAAGTGCTGCCAAGGCATGGATGTTAACAGACGTAAGGTATGGTTTAGGGAACATTTTATTCGGACACATTATATGCGCATGTGCCCTGAAACAATGTGAACAAATATGCAACAACCTACATGCACTAAAGCTACATGTGCCCACATTGAAATTATTGCACACTTGTGATTTACCAAAGTAAATGATAGGACGACCTAGTTTGTCTCTGGTGCTTCTCTCCGTCCTACCCGCGTAACTTGTGCTAGGGGACTGATGGGGGTCGGCTGCCGCGTGAGAACAAAAATTGGTGGTGTGAGTGGTAGAAGAGCAGGATGCACAAGCCGGCGTTTTGAGACCAGCGAAGTGTCTACAGAACAGCTCTGTATCAAGTCTGCTCCAGTTGATACGGGTACCATACTGAGAGAGAGCTCCAGACACTTTGGAGGAAAAAGACCTATGGTAATCATAAAAAGCAGATCCACCATATTTGTTCCCCAGGTCCACCAGCTTGTGCATATAGCGATCAAATTCCTCCCTTCTGTTAGGGTATACTTCACAAATTACGTCTCTAAAAATACCAAAGGCTAACACAAATTCTGGAATGGTCAGTTTACGGTTCAATCTAACGTCTTTAGATCTGACCACTACAGAAACGTCATCGTACATATAGGTTTTATTCTCCACCACATCCTGGGAGGCAATCAGCAGGGAAGCCAGGTTGACGTCTTTGCCTTCCAAGATGTCTCTCTTAATGTGAGCTGGGATAGTGTATGCAGGGTCAACGTCCTGATAATCTGAGGAGATAACCATACCCGCGGCCCGTGGTTCAGATGGAGCCTGTTGAGCAGCATCGGGAAGACCAGCCTTGGAGAGGGCTGTGGTGACCGCCTCGAGATTAGCCAGTCTGTCATTGACCTTGCCCATAGAGGTCATGAGTGAGGCCAGCATAGCCTGGATGTCACCTGAACTGGTGTTGCTGGGGCCTTCCCCAGCTTCCGTGTTGTCAATTGAATTGTTAAGGAGTTTGAATAGCTCAGCTTTCCTTGCTGTGGCAGGGTAAGGGATTTGTCGTCTCCTTAATTCCGTGGTGATACGCGGGATCGTCCAGGATCTAATTGATGCTGGACTGGCAATGTCCCCTCTACGAGAGGGTGTCTCGACCCTAGTTGGGGTGGCATGAAGAAATAGCTCTTCATCACCTTCAAGAGACATACTTAAATGAAGGAAAGATAGAATTATTAAATGAACCTATTAGGATAGTACTGGCTACTAGCTATGCCGTGAGGCGAAACGATTATGCTTATTGGTGACAGGTGAGGCCCTGCTAGTTGCCAAGCGGCTTGAGAGGCTCTATCTATGGTTGTCGCGAGGGGATTGTCGTGGCCACCGAACGTTGTGGCAGGATGTCGGCCTCTCGGTGATTGTAACCAGAAGAATAGGAAAGGGAGTGACAGGTGAGGCCCTCTCAATGCAACGTGCGAGGCGGCTAGCTCACGTGTGGCCCGAGGGGTGTTTTGCTTCCGAGTTTGAAGCGGGGTGTTGGCCTCGCGGGACCACTAATCCTAAGCATAAATGCAGAAACCGGGGGAATTAACTGTTGGCCCCTATAACCCTATGAGCCAGTACTTGTCTGTCTTGTTGGGGAGTTTAATGAATCTACTGTGAGCAGGTGTACGTACCTGGTAGTATAGGTTATCGACACTGGTAATCCGTATAGGTAATAGGAGTACCTGCAACCGAAGACGAACCGTATGGAAAAATTGAATAAGTGACACAAATTTTTAATTAACTTTTTTTTTTTTTTTTTATGTTGGAATATGCCTGTAAAGGCCGTGAAATGGAATTGGAGGATCATTTTTTTTCTTTTTTTTTTTTATTATTTTAACAGTTGGGTAAGATTGTATAGGTGTACAGGAAAGTAATATGACATTTTAATGATGCAATATCTTTTCTGACCAGAAGGTGGCAGCATGGAATCGTAAACCATGTGAAATCTCGTATCAGTAAACAGGGAGCTATTCGTAACCCATTCACCCGAGAGAACAACCGAAGAGTGCCTGAACGTTTTTGAAGGCATGAACATGGACAATGTTTAACCGAAAATAGCTGTGGAAACGAACAGCTGAACCCGGACGGACATAATACAACGAGTAGCCGAAATAGCTGAACGCGCACAGTAAGTGAGGACCTGAACCGGATTTGATGCCGTGGGCCCTGTCGCCTGGCGTGACGGTTAGGTCTACTTACAGTTTAGTAGTCCCTAGGACGCGATCCGCGGCGATAGTAGGCAGGCAGAAGATCCCAAGAAGCTGCAGAAGGATCCCTGGACACCGGTCAGCAAGGAAAACCTCGTGGGACCCAGAAGTATTCAAAAATGGCGACTGGATGAACCGGAACTCATTCAGACGCTGACCTGACCGGTGTGAAGACAGGTAAGGTGTACCTTATATAGGGGAGTGGATTAATTCCAGCCCCTTCCACAAATACAGGCCAAACGGCCTTAACACATATATATATATATATATATATACACCGCCAGCAGGGGGAGCTCTCGCAGAGTATTATTATTATATATATATATATATATACACCGCCAGCAGGGGGAGCTCTCGCAGAGTATTATTATTATATATATATATATACACCGCCAGCAGGGGGAGCTCTCGCAGAGTATTATTATTATATATATATATATATATATATACACCGCCAGCAGGGGGAGCTCTCGCAGAGTATTATTATTAAATATATATATATATATACACCGCCAGCAGGGGGAGCTCTCGCAGAGTATTATTATTATATATATATATATATATATATACACCGCCAGCAGGGGGAGCTCTCGCAGAGTATTATTATTAAATATATATATATATATACACCGCCAGCAGGGGGAGCTCTCGCAGAGTATTATTATATAGATTTGGTCACTATCGCCATGTTGGGCACACTGATAATGGCGGAAGACCTCAGGCCGCAGTGTGAGTTTTTCGACGTGCGCTCCGGCAGGATCATTTTCTCGGTGGGGAGGCACTGGGTCGCCAAGCGGTCACGGCTCTTATTTTGGGATCAGTCCGGAGTGTGGATGTGTAACACAGCGGAGACTGCGCATGCGCCACGTGATACAAAGCTCCGCCCCTGGGGTCCAGATATGCTTGGGGCAAGCGGTGCTGCAGTTCTGCTGACACAAAGTGATGCGGCCCCTTTAATTCAGATCCACTAAGGTGACGTGTCAGTATGTCTGCAGGTCCGCACATGCGCACTGAGCAGAGCTTCCGCATTTGGGAGGCTCAGGGCTGCTATACGCATGCGCAGTGGGCTCACGGAAGTGTCGTTCCCTATACGGATGTTTCTGCTGCGTCTGTACTGCAGATACAATCCCTCTGTTTGACGCATGCGCAGTGTCTGAAGAGGAAGTCGGACGCATGCGCAGTGTCTGAAGAGGAATACGGGCGCATGCGCAGTGTCTGGATGGGAAGTCGGACGCATGCGCAGTGTCTGAAGAGGAAGCCGGACGCATGCGCAGTGTCTTGATGGGATGCTTAGCGCGTGCGCAGTGTCTGGAGCCGTGCTGAATGTATACACGTCTTGTTAGCCTCTGTTGGCGGATTGAGATGTGGATATAAATACTGAATGCAACTGGGATCTACTGACTGGTGCTGGGATCTACTGACAGGCGCTGGGATCTACTGAGATATACACTCACCACTGACAGGTACTGGCCTTTAATGACTGGCGCTGGGATCTACTGACAGGTGCCGGGATCTACTGACAGTTGCCGGGATCTACTGACAGGCGCTGGGATCTGTTTAATGGTGTTGGGATTTGTCAGGCGCTGGGCTCTGCGGAATGGTGCTGGGATCTACTGACAGGTGTTGGGGTCTGCTGAATGGTGTTGGGATCTACTGACATCGCTGGGCTCTGTTGAATGGTGCTGGGATCTGCTGGCAGGTGTTGGGATCTGCTGGCAGGTGTTGGGATCTACTGACAGGTGCTGGGCTCTGTTGAATGGTGTTGGGATCTACTGACAGGTGCTGGGCTATGTTGAATGGTGTTGGGATCTACTGACAGATGCTGGGCTCTGTTGAATGGTGTTGGGATCTACTGACATGCTGGGCTCTGCTGAATTATGTTGGGATCTACTGACATGCACTGGGCTCTGTTGAATGGTGTTGGGCTCTGCTGAATGGTGTTGTAATCTACTGACAGGTGTTGGGCTCTGCTGAATGGTGTTGGGATCTACTGACAGATGTTGGGCTCTGCTGAATGGTGTTGGGATCTACTGACAGATGTTGGGCTCTGCTGAATGGTGTTGGGCTCTGCTGAATGGTGTTGGGCTCTGCTGAATGGTGTTGGGCTCTGCTGAATGGTGTTGGGCTCTGCTGAATGGTGTTGGGCTCTGCTGAATGGTGTTGGGCTCTGCTGAATGGTGTTGGGCTCTGCTGAATGGTGTTGGGCTCTGCTGAATGGTGTTGTGATCCACTGAAAGGTGTTGGGCTCTGCTGAATGGTGTTGTGATCCACTGACAGGTGTTGGGCTCTGCTGAATGGTGTTGTGATCTACTGACAGATGCTGGGCTCTGCTGAATGGTGTTGGGCTCTGCTGAATGGTGTTGGGCTCTGCTGAATGGTGTTGGGCTCTGCTGAATGGTGTTGGGCTCTGCTGAATGGTGTTGGGCTCTGCTGAATGGTGTTGTAATCTACTGAATGGTGTTGTAATCTACTGACAGGTGTTGGGCTCTGCTCAATGGTGTTGTGATCCACTGACAGGTGTTGGGCTCTGCTGAATGGTGTTGTGATCTACTGACAGGTGGTGGGCTCTGCTGAATGGTGTTGGGATCTACTGACAGGAGCTGGGCTCTGCTGAATGGTGTTGGGATCTACTGACAGGAGCTGGGCTCTGCTGAATGGTGTTGGGATCTACTGACAGGTAGTGGGATCTACTGATATATTTACACACTCCTGACATGGATACTGTGGGATCTCTTGGCGGTCACTGATGGATTGGGTCTTTCTTTTACCAGGAGGCCTCTGTCTGAGATGGGGAGACGCAGACACCCTGATTTCTATCGTGCTCCTTTCCCTCTGTATACGATACAGATTCACCCTGAGAGTGGCCTTGTGATCACTGCTGGGGGTGGAGGAGCTTCCAAAACTGGCATCAAGAATGCGCTGGTGAGTTCCAATCTCATGTTTAATCTGAATCTCCTGCATCACCTTCTTCTGGAAGGAGGATCTCCATGTTATTGTGTGTCTGTACTTTCCAGTGAAACCCAACCAGTTCTGTCTGCACCAACCATACTGTGCCTCTCCCTGCGCGCCACGTCCGTGCCGCTCCTTCTCTCCCTGCGTCTCGGGTCACCTCCTGCCTCTCCCTCTCTCTGCGTCTCGGGTCACCTCCTGCCTCTCCCTCTCTCTCCCTCTCTCGCCCTCTCCCTGCGTCTCGGGTCACCTCCTGCCTCTCCCTCTCCCTGCGTCTCGGGTCACCTCCTGCCTCTCCCTCTCCCTGCGTCTCGGGTCACCTCCTGCCTCTCCCTCTCCCTGCGTCTCGGGTCACCTCCTGCCTCTCCCTCTCCCTGCGTCTCGGGTCACCTCCTGCCTCTCCCTCTCCCTGCGTCTCGGGTCACCTCCTGCCTCTCCCTCTCCCTGCGTCTCGGGTCACCTCCTGCCTCTCCCTCTCCCTGCGTCTCGGGTCACCTCCTGCCTCTCCCTCTCCCTGCGTCTCGGGTCACCTCCTGCCTCTCCCTCTCCCTGCGTCTCGGGTCACCTCCTGCCTCTCCCTCTCCCTGCGTCTCGGGTCACCTCCTGCCTCTCCCTCTCCCTGCGTCTCAGGTCACCTCCTGCCTCTCCCTCTCTCTCCCTCTCTCTCCCTCTCCCTGCGTCTCGGGTCACCTCCTGCCTCTCCCTCTCCCTGCGTCTCGGGTCACCTCCTGCCTCTCCCTCTCCCTGCGTCTCGGGTCACCTCCTGCCTCTCCCTCTCTCTCCCTCTCTCGCCCTCTCCCTGCGTCTCGGGTCACCTCCTGCCTCTCCCTCTCTCTCCCTCTCTCGCCCTCTCCCTGCGTCTCAGGTCACCTCCTGCCTCTCCCTCTCTCGCCCTCTCCCTGCGTCTCGGGTCACCTCCTGCCTCTCCCTCTCCCTGCGTCTCGGGTCACCTCCTGCCTCTCCCTCTCTCTGCGTCTCGGGTCACCTCCTGCCTCTCCCTCTCCCTGCGTCTCAGGTCACCTCCTGCCTCTCCCTCTCTCTCCCTCTCTCTCCCTCTCCCTGCGTCTCGGGTCACCTCCTGCCTCTCCCTCTCCCTGCGTCTCGGGTCACCTCCTGCCTCTCCCTCTCCCTGCGTCTCGGGTCACCTCCTGCCTCTCCCTCTCTCTCCCTCTCTCGCCCTCTCTCTGCGTCTCGGGTCACCTCCTGCCTCTCCCTCTCTCTCCCTCTCTCGCCCTCTCCCTGCGTCTCGGGTCACCTCCTGCCTCTCCCTCTCTCGCCCTCTCCCTGCGTCTCGGGTCACCTCCTGCCTCTCCCTCTCTCTCCCTCTCTCGCCCTCTCCCTGCGTCTCAGGTCACCTCCTGCCTCTCCCTCTCTCGCCCTCTCCCTGCGTCTCGGGTCACCTCCTGCCTCTCCCTCTCCCTGCGTCTCGGGTCACCTCCTGCCTCTCCCTCTCTCTCCCTCTCTCGCCCTCTCCCTGCGTCTCAGGTCACCTCCTGCCTCTCCCTCTCTCTCCCTCTCTCTCCCTCTCCCTGCGTCTCGGGTCACCTCCTGCCTCTCCCTCTCTCTCCCTCTCTCGCCCTCTCCCTGCGTCTCAGGTCACCTCCTGCCTCTCCCTCTCTCTCTCGCCCTCTCTCTGCGTCTCGGGTCACCTCCTGCCTCTCCCTCTATCTCCCTCTCTCGCCCTCTCTCTGCGTCTCGGGTCACCTCCTGCCTCTCCCTCTCTCTCCCTCTCTCGCCCTCTCTCTGCGTCTCGGGTCACCTCCTGCCTCTCCCTCTCTCTCCCTCTCTCGCCCTCTCCCTGCGTCTCGGGTCACCTCCTGCCTCTCCCTCTCTCTCCCTCTCTCGCCCTCTCCCTGCGTCTCGGGTCACCTCCTGCCTCTCCCTCTCTCTCCCTCTCTCGCCCTCTCCCTGCGTCTCGGGTCACCTCCTGCCTCTCCCTCTATCTCCCTCTCTCGCCCTCTCTCTGCGTCTCGGGTCACCTCCTGCCTCTCCCTCTCTCTCCCTCTCTCGCCCTCTCTCTGCGTCTCGGGTCACCTCCTGCCTCTCCCTCTCTCTCCCTCTCTCGCCCTCTCTCTCCCTCTCTCGCCCTCTCTCTGCGTCTCGGGTCACCTCCTGCCTCTCCCTCTCTCTCCCTCTCTCGCCCTCTCCCTGCGTCTCGGGTCACCTCCTGCCTCTCCTCTGATCTCCTTTAATCTTCTGTATTTTTGGGTTTCTCCGTAGCATTTCCTTCAGCTTGAGCGCATTGCAGGGATTCTTAGCTCCTCGCTGGTGCATTCACATGATACAGACACCAGGGCCACTATGAACACGGCTCTTCATGGTGACATGCTGGCAGCGGGCCAAGACGCCACATGCCACATTTTACGTTTCGAGGTCCTGCAGCAGGAAAAGAACCAGGAAATATCTGGTAGGTTCTGCATTCCAGGCCCCTCCACGCACAGGCCCCATCCGGTGCTTCCTCTGTTTCCGATGCTTTTTGCTTGGAGTGTTAATGAGGCGTATGTGTTTGTGGGCGTTATTATGGGAGGGAAACTAACCACTCTGTCGTATCCAGGAGACGGTGACCGTGGATCCAGGAGGAGAAAGACATCGAAAAGCCCCACGGACGATAAAACTGACACCCCCACTAAGGAAAAGACCCCCCAAATCACCCTTCAGACTTTGCATGTGGTGCAGACGGACTTCAGCCCGGATACCCTGCAGAAATCAGTCTGCTTCACTCCGGACGGCACCAGGCTGCTAACGGGGGGAGTAGATGGACATGTCCGCATGTGGGCGGTGCGTTCACTGCCCAGATACATTACACGCGACACGTTTACAACGAGGAGGAGTCATATATACACACAGACTACTTAAATATAATGAGATGGAGGGAAAACTTAGGATAAGAGACTAGAGAGTGTGTAAATGTTACTGAGAGGGTAGTGGATGTATGGAATAGTCTTCCAGTAGAAGTGGTAGAGGTTAATACAGTGAAGGAATTTAAGCATGCATGGGATAGGTATAAGGCTATCCTAGATATAAGATAAGGCCAGGGACTAATGAAGTATTACATTACTGAGAGGGTAGTGGATGCATGGAATAGTCTTCCAGTAGAAGTGGTAGAGATTAATACAGTGAAGGAGTTTAAGCATGCATGGGATAGGTATAAGGCTATCCTAGATATAAGATAAGGTCAGGGACTAATGAAAGTATTACATTACTGAGAGGGTAGTGGATGTATGGAATAGTCTTCCAGTAGAAGTGGTAGAGGTTAATACAGTGAAGGAGTTTAAGCATGCATGGGATAGGTATAAGGCTATCCTAGATATAAGATAAGGCCAGGGACTAATGAAAGTATTACTTTACTGAGAGGGTAGTGGATGTATGGAATAGTCTTCCAGTAGAAGTGGTAGAGGTTAATACAGTGAAGGAGTTTAAGCATGCATGGGATAGGTATAAGGCTATCCTAGATATAAGATAAGGCCAGGGACTAATGAAAGTATTACTTTACTGAGAGGGTAGTGGATGTATGGAATAGTCTTCCAGTAGAAGTGGTAGAGGTTAATACAGTAAATGAGTTTAAGCATGCATGGGATAGGTATAAGGCTATCCTAGATATAAGATAAGGTCAGGGACTAAAGAAAGTATTACATTACTGAGAAGGTAGTGGATGCATGGAATAGTCTTCCAGTAGAAGTGGTAGAGGTTAATACAGTGAAGGAGTTTAAGCATGCATGGGATAGGTATAAGGCTATTCTAGATATAAGATAAGGCCAGGGACTAATGAAAGTATTACATTACTGAGAGGGTAGTGGATGTATGGAATAGTCTTCCAGTAGATGTGGTAGAGGTATAAGGCTATCCTAGATATAAGATAAGGCCAGGGACTAATGAAAGTATTACTTTACTGAGAGGGTAGTTGATGCATGGAATAGTCTTCCAGTAGAAGTGGTAGAGGTTAATACAGTAAATGAGTTTAAGCATGCATGGGATAGGTATAAGGCTATCCTAGATATAAGATAAGGCCAGGGACTAATGAAAGTATTACATTACTGAGAGGGTAGTGGATGTATGGAATAGTCTTCCAGTAGAAGTGGTAGAGGTTAATACAGTGAAGGAGTGTAAGCATGCATGGGATAGGTATAAGGCTATCCTAGATATAAGATAAGGCCAGGGACTAATGAAAGTATTACATTACTGAGAGGGTAGTGGATGTATGGAATAGTCTTCCAGTAGTAGTGGTAGAGGTTAATACAGTGAAGGAGTTTAACCATGCATGGGATAGGTATAAGGCTATTCTAGATATAAGATAAGGCCAGGGACTAATGAAAGTATTACTTTACTGAGAGGGTAGTGGATGTATGGAATAGTCTTCCAGTAGAGGTTAATACAGTGAAGGAGTTTAAGCATGCATGGGATAGGTATAAGGCTATCCTAGATATAAGATAAGGCCAGGGACTAATGAAAGTATTACATTACTGAGAGGGTAGTGGATGTATGGAATAGTCTTCCAGTAGATGTGGTAGTGGTATAAGGTTATCCTAGATATAAGATACAGTCAGGATATGGTCTCATGCTGTTGTCTTTTGATACCTTGCAGTTCCCTGAAATGGAGAAGCTGTTGGATTACAAGGCCCACGATGGAGAGATTGAGGATATAACGGCTAGTCCCAGGAATAAGGTATGACCTGACTGCTGTGGGATAGACTCTGTATAGCTGTGTTTCACATGACGTGTCTGCTTCAGGTGGTGACGGTGGGTCAGGATTTCCGATGTTGTGTGTGGGAAGCAGATCAGCTTCTGTCAGACCTTCACTGGAACCAGAATCTGCCCCACGTCCCTGATAAAATGTACCGATACCGAGCGTGCAGGTGAGAGACGTTCTTCCTGCTAACCATCTCCAGTGCGGAGCTATACAGACTCCATCCCCTTATAATTGATCTCCGTGCTCTGCAGGTTCGGAAAAGTGGAGGATCAGAAAGATGCTCTCCGTCTTTACACAGTGCAAATTCCCCATAAACGGGAGAGGCGGCCTCCGCCCTGCTACATTACTAAATGGGATGGGATTCGCTTTCTGCCACTCCTGACCCAGCCTTGTGGGAATGAGGTCATATCCTGTCTGACTGTCAGGTACGGCATCCGAGAAACTTTTTGAATATTGTGGTTATCTCTTAACAACGAGAGATTTGCATCCATGTCACATCAGATGTCACATCACGGAGCACCCACTGATTGTGGCATCCCCGCTCTGGGGATTGATTCCCGTCGATTGCGCCACTTACTTGCCCAGTGGCTTTCCTCCGCTCTGGGCAGTGGTGCTTTCCCCCGCTCTGGGCAGTGATGCCTTCCGCCGCTCTGGGCAGTGGTGCTTTCCCCCGCTCTGGGCAGTGGTGCTTTCCCCCGCTCTGGGCAGTGGTGCTTCCCCCATTTGATTCTCTCTGTTTCTCTTCCTAGTGATTCTGGCACGTTCCTGGGTCTTGGCACGATTACTGGATCTGTGGCAATCTACATCTCCTTCTCACTGCAGGTTGGTATTTGATCCTCATGTGGTGGGTTTAGGCAGTGATGCCGTGCATTTCCAATCTAGTTCTTTAAGGTGGGTTATGCAGAGGGTCCGCTTCACCCTCCCACTGTCTGTCATTTCTCAGAGACTTTACTATGTGGAAGAGGCTCATGGCATTGTGGTGACGGACATGGCTTTCTTTCCGGAGACCACCCAAGGACGTGATTTGCGAGGAGACAATGAAACTGCCATGCTGAGTGTTGCTGTGGACAGCCGCTGCCTGCTCCATGTGGTGCCCAATAGACGTACGTCTCCATACTGATTTATGTCTGGAGGAGACTGCTCCTCGGCATGGACCTTGTAACCACACAAGGGACAGGGACTGGTGTCATGGGGTTGGTTAATAAGAGAGGGACTGGGGTCATGGGGTTGGTTAATAGGGGAGGGACAGGGGACTGGTGTCATGGGGTTGGTTAATAAGAGAGGGACTGGGGTCATGGGGTTGGTTAATAGGGGAGGGAATGGGTCATGGGGTTGGTTAATAGGGGAGGGACAGGGGACTGGTGTCATGGGTTTGGTTAGTAGAGGAGGGACAGGGGACTGGTGTCATCGGGGGGGGGGGGGGGGGCAGCTCAAAGTCATAGAGGGCTCAAAGCTTGGGGATGGTCATTGTGGAGGACACAGGGGGATCGAAGTCTTACTTCAGTAGTGGGGAAAATAATGGAAACCTTGATAAAGAATAGGATTGTTGAACATCTAAAGTCGCATGGATTCCAAGATCAGAGACAACATGGGTTTACTTCAGGGAGATCATGCCAAACTAATCTTATTGATTTTTTTGATTGGGTAACTAAAGTAATAGATCAGGGTGGTGCAGTAGACATTGTTACCTAGATTTCAGTAAGGCTTTTGACACTGTCGCACATAGAAGGATTATCAATAAACTGAAATCTTTGAATTTGGATTTCAATATTGTTGAATGGATTAGACAATGGCTGAGTGACAGGCAACAGAGGGTTGTAGTCAATGGGGTATATTCGATGCAAGGTCTTGTTACTAGTGGGGTACCTCAGGGATCTGTTCTTGGACCCATTCTCTTTAATATTTTTATTAGTGATATTGCAGAAGGTCTTGTTGGCAAAGTATGTCTTTTTGCTGATGATACAAAGATTTGCAGCAGGGTTGATATTCATGGAGGGATAAGCCAAATGGCAAATGATTTAGCTAAACTAGAAAAATGGTCAGAGCAGTGGCAACTGACATTTAATGTGGACAAGTGCAAGATCATGCACCTTGGGCGTAAAAACCCAAAAGCAGAATATAGAATATTTGGTACAGTGCTCATGCCAGTGTACAGAGCACTGGTGAGACCTCACTTGGAGTATTGTACAGAGCGCTGGTAAAACCTCACATGGAGTATTGTACAGAGCGCTGGTGAGACCTCACTTGGAGTATTGTACAGATCACTGGTGAGACCTCACTTGGATCATTGTACAGAGCGCTGGTGAGACCTCACTTGGAGTATTGTACAGAGCGCTGGTGAGACCTCACTTGGAGTATTGTACAGAGGGCTACTAAACTGGTTCATGGGTTGAACTATAAAACTTACCAGGAAAGGTTAAAGCATCTTAACATGTATAGCTTGGAGGAAAGACGTAACAGTAGAAGTGGTAGAGGTTAATACAGTGAAGGAGTTTAAGCATGCATGGGATAGGTATAAGGCTATCCTAGAAATAAGATAAGCCCAGGGGCTAATGAAAGTATTACTTTACTGAGAGGGTAGTGGATGTATGGAATAGTCTTCCAGTAGAAGTGGTAGAGGTTAATACAGTGAATGAGTATAAGCATGCGTGGGATAGGTATAAGGCTATCCTAGATATAAGATATGGCCAGGGACTAATGAAAGTATTACATTACTGAGAGGGTAGTGGATGTATGGAATAGTCTTCCAGTAGAAGTGGTAGAGGTTAATACAGTGAAGGAGTTTAAGCATGCGTGGGGTAGGTATAAGGCTATCCTAGATATAAGATAAGGTCAGGGACTAATGAAAGTATTACTTTACTGAGAGTGTAGTGGATGCATGGAATAGTCTTCCAGTAGAAGTGGTAGAGGTTAATACAGTGAAGGGGTTTAAGCATGCATGGGATAGGTATAAGGCTATCCTAGCTATAAGATAGGGAACTGGGGACTAATAAAAGTATTTCGAAAATTGGCTGGGATGATCAGTGTGGAGGGCACAGGGAGATTGAAGCTTGGGGATGGTCAGTGTGGAGGGCACAGGGAGATTGAAGCTTGGGGATGGTCAGTGTGGAGGGCACAGGGGGATTGAAGCTTGGGGATGGTCAGTGTGGAGGGCACAGGGGATTGAAGCATGGGGATGGTCAGTGTGGAGGGCACAGCGGGATTGAAGCTTGGGGATGGTCAGTGTGGAGGGCACAGGGGGATTGAAGCTTGGGGATGGTCAGTGTGGAGGGCACAGGGGGATTGAAGCTTGGGGATGGTCAGTGTGGAGGGCACAGGGGGATTGAAGCTTGGGGATGGTCAGTGTGGAGGGCACAGGGGGTTGAAACATGGGGTTAGGCATTGTTTAGGGATTAAAGTGTCCTGATCACCTAGCCAGTCCTCTTCGTTTCAGGTTCGTTTCCTGTGTGGTTTCTTATCTTCCTCTGCTTCTTGCTGGTGGTGGTTGTCATCCTCCTTCTTCAGCAAACCTTCCCAGGCCTCCTATAGGAGCATGGAGTCTACTCACCCCGGCCTGTGTACACTTCAGATTATCTTTAGCACAAGGATCCTGATGACTGGTCTGAAGTTGGGAAGATTTCTTCTAATGCAAACAACTCCTGCCAGGAATAATTAAACGGAGAGGATTTGGGAGAATGAATATTTTGAGAAGCGTCAATGTGTCCACCAGTGGAGAAGGTCTTCCCATGGCTTCCCTCGTCAGAGTTATGGTTTGCATACCAATCAAGCTGTGATTAATGAGCCAGGCCATGGAAGAGACGCTGTGAGTTAGAATTGTGCAGACCTGTTAATAGGACGTTGATGGAGCTTGGACTCATTCCTTCACCATAACCTCCATGCTTGTTATTTGCCCTCGTGTACATCTGTCCATGAGACCACCTGTTTGACAGCGGCTCTTGGAAGGTGACTGGTCACTTGGTGTTTTATTTCAGATATTTACAAGGCTTGGACATGAAACATGATTGATTCCCAGTCCAGAACTTCCAGCCAGAAAACTGCTCAGGAACAGATCAGCCCTGGGTTCCTGTCTCACTGTATAATATCCAGTGACATTAGCAAAGCATATGCTAGAAAAAGAAATAAACAAATCCAACATCTCAGTATCTGTGCGGTTTGGGGGGGGGGCTCCCGGGGGTGTAGTTGCCCACTGCCAGTGTAGTTGTTTAGTACACCCATGTGTGAGTTGGTTCTGTCCCTGTTTTCATTTCCGAAGTACCACGTTTGCCAAAGGCTCCAGGCTTAATAACACTCACACATCTCTATTTACTGGTAATAATCTCACTAGCAGTAGAAAATGTACAAACTTCTCGCCTTAAACTCTGGGTCAACTCTCCAGCTGTTTATGAGTGGAGAGGGGCACAAATACAAAGGGAGAGGGGATAAAACATAGATCGAAAGCCCTTAATATGTACAGCTCGGAGGAGAGAAGGGATAAAACATATCAGACTGAAAGCACTTAATATGTACAGCTCGGAGGAGAGAAGGGATAAAACATATCAGACTGAAAGCCCTTAATATGTACAGCTCGGAGGGGAGAAGGGAGAGGGGAATAACACGTATCAGACTGAAAGCTCTTAATATGTACAGCACGGAGGAGAGAAGGGAGAGGGGAATAACACGTATCAGACTGAAAGCCCTTAATATGTACAGCTCGGAGGAGAGAAGGAAGAGGGGATAAAACATACAGACTGAAAGCCCTTAATATGTACAGTTGGGAGGGGAGAAGGGAGAGGGCATAAAACATAGACTGAAAGCCCTTAATATGTACGGCTCGGAGGAGAGAAGGGAGATGGGATAAAATGTATGAGACTGAAAGCCCTTAATATGTACAGCTCGGAGGAGAGAAGGGAGAGGGGATAAAACATATCAGACTGAAAGCTCTTAATATGTACAGCTTGGAGGAGAGAAGGGAGAGAGGATAAAACAAAGATTGAAAGCTCTTAATATGTACAGCTCGGAGGAGAGAAGGGAGAGGGCATAAAACATAGACTGAAAGCCCTTGATATATACAGCTCGGAGGGGAGAAGGGAGAGGAGATAAAACATATCAGACTGAAAGTTCTTAATATGTACAGCTCGGAGGAGAGAAGGGAGAGGGGATAAAATGTATCAGACTGAAAGCCCTTAATATGTACAGCTCGGAAGAGAGAAGGGAGAGGTGATAAAACATATCAGACTGAAAGCTCCTAATATGTACAGCTTGGAGGGGAGAGGGGATAAAACAAAGATTGAAAGCTCTTAATATGTACAGCTCGGAGGAGAGAAGGGAGAGGGCATAAAACATAGACTGAAAGCCCTTGATATATACAGCTCGGAGGGGAGAAGGGAGAGGAGATAAAACATATCAGACTGAAAGTTCTTAATATGTACAGCTCGGAGGAGAGAAGGGAGAGGGGATAAAATGTATCAGACTGAAAGCCCTTAATATGTACAGCTCGGACGAGAGAAGGGAGAGGTGATGAAACGTTTCAGACTGAAAGCCCTTAATATGTACAGCTTGGAGGAGAGAAGGGAGAGGTGATGAAACGTTTCAGACTGAAAACCCTTAATATGTACAGCTTGGAGGAGAGGAGGGAGAGGTGATGAAACGTTTCAGACTGAAAGCCCTTAATATGTACAGCTGGGAGGGGAGAAGGGAGAAGGGATCAAATGTATCAGACTGAAAGCCCTTAATATGTACAGCTCGGAGAAGAGAAGCGAGAGGGTATAAAACATAGACTGAAAGCCCTTAATATATACAGCTCGGAGGGGAGAGGGGGAGGACACATATCAGACTGAAAGCCCTTAATATGTACAGCTCGGACGAGAGAAGGGAGATGAGATAAAACATATCAGACTGAAAGCCCTTAATATGTACTGCTCGGAGGAGAGAAGGGAGAGGGGATAAAACATATCAGACTGAAAGCTCTTAATATGTACAGCTCGGAGGAGAGAAGGGAGAGGGGATAAAACATAGATTGAAAGCTCTTAATATGTACAGCTCGGAGGGGAGAAGGAAGAGGGGATAAAACATATCAGACTGAAAGCCCTTAATATGTACAGCTCGGAGGAGAGATAGGAGATGGGATAAAATGTATCAGACTGAAAGCCCTTAATATGTACAGCTCGGAGGGGAGAAGGAAGAGGGGATAAAACATAGACTGAAAGCCCTTAATATGTACAGCTCGGAGGAGAGAAGGGAGAGGGGATAAAACATAGATTGAAAGACCTTTATATGTAAAGCTTGGAGGAGAGAAGGGAGAGGGAATAAAACATATCAGACTGAAAGCCCTTAATATGTACAGCTCGGAAAAGAGAAGGGAGAGGGGATAAAACATATCAGACTGAAAGCTCTTAATATGTACTGCACGGAGGAGAGAAGGGAGAGGGGGATCACACGTATCAGACTGAAAGCCCTTAATATGTACAGCTCGGAGGAGAGAAGGGAGATGGGACCAAATGTATCAGACTGAAACCCTTAATATGTACAGCTCAGAGGAGAGAAGGGAGAGGGGATAAAACATCAGAGTGAAAGCTCTTAATATGTACAGCTCGGAGGGGAGAGGGGGATTACACATATCCGACTGAAAGCCCTTAATATGTACAGCTCGGAGGAGAGAAGGGAGAGGAGATAAAACATATCAGACTGAAAGCCCTTAATATGTACAGCTCAGAGGAGAGAAGGGAGAGGGGATAAAACATCAGACTGAAAGCTCTTAATATGTACAGCTCGGAGGAGAGAAGGGAGAGGGGATAAAACAGATTGAAAGCTCTTAATATGTACAGCTCGGAGGGGAGAAGGAAGAGGGGATAAAACATATCAGACTGAAAGCCCTTAATATGTACAGCTCGGAGGAGAGAAGGGAGAGGGGATAAAACATAGATTAAAAGACCTTAATATGTACAGCTTGGAGGAGAGAAGGGAGAGGTAATAAAACATATCAGACTGAAAGCCCTTAATATGTACAGCTCGGAGGAGAGAAGGGAGAGGGGATAAAACATAGATTGAAAGACCTTAATATGTACAGCTCGGAAGGGAGATGGGATAAAACATATCAGACTGAAAGACCTTAATATGTACAGCTCGGAGTAGAGAAGGGAGATGGGATAAAATGTATCAGACTGAAAGACCTTAATATGTACAGCTGGAAGGGGAGAAGGGAGAGGGCATAAAACATAGACTTAAAGCCCTTAATATGTACAGCTCGGAGGAGAGAAGGGAGATGTGATAAAACATATCAGACTGAAAACCCATAATATGTACAGCTCGGAGGAGAGAAGGGAGAGTGGATAAACATATCAGACTGAAAGCCCTTAATATTTCCAGCTCAGAGGAGAAAAGGCAGAGGGGATAAAACATATCAGACTGAAAGCCCCATATATGTACAGCTCGGAGGAGAGAAGGGAGAAGGGATCAAATGTATCAGACTGAAAGCCCTTAATATGTACAGCTCGGAGAAGAGAAGCGAGAGGGTATAAAACATAGACTGAAAGCCCTTAATATATACAGCTTTGAGGGGAGAGGGGGATTACACATAGACTGAAAGCCCTTAATATGTACAGCTCGGAGGAGAGAAGGGAGAGGAGATAAAACATATCAGACTGAAAGACCTTAATATGTTCAGTTCGGAGGAGAGAAGGGAGAGGGGGATAACACATATCAGGCTGAAAGCCCTTAATATGTACAGCTCGGAAAAGAGAAGGGAGAGGGGATAAAACATATCAGATTGAAAGCCCTTAATATGTACAGCACGGAGGAGAGAAGGGAGAGGGGATAAAACATAACAGACTGAAAGCCCTTAATATGTACAGCTCGGAGGAGAGAAGGGAGAGGGGATAACACGTATCAGACTGAAAGCCCTTAATATGTACAGCTCGGAGGAGAGAAGAGAGAGGGGGATAAAACATATCAGACTGAAAGCCCTTAATATGTACAGCTCGAAGGAGAGAAGGGAGAGGGGGATAACACGTAGCAGACTGAAAGCCCTTAATATGTACAGCTTGGAGGAGAGAAGGGAGAGGGGGATAAAACATATCAGACTGAAAGCCCTAAATATGTACAGCTTGGAGGAGAGAAGGGAGAGGGGGATAAAACATACCAGACTAAAAGCTCTTAATATGTACAGCTCGGAGGAGAGAAGGGAGAGGGGGTAAAACATAGATTGAAAGACCTTAATATGTACAGCTTGGAGGAGAGAAGGGAGAGGGAATAAAACATATCAGACTGAAAGCCCTTAATATGTACAGCTCGGAGGAGAGAAGGGAGAGGGGATAAAACATAGATTGAAAGACCTTAATATGTACAGCTCGGAGGGGATAAAGGAGATGGGATAAAACATATCAGACTGAAAGACCTTAATATGTACAGCTCAGAGGAGAGAAGGGAGATGGGATAAAACAAATCAGACTGAAAGCCCCTAATATGAACAGCTCGGAGGAGAGAAGGGAGAGGGGGATAAAATGTATCAGACTGAAAGCCCTTAATATGTACAGCTCGGAGTAGAGAAGGGAGATGGGATAAAATGTATCAGACTGAAAGACCTTAATATGTACAGCTGGGAGGGGAGAAGGGAGAGGGCATAAAACATAGACTGAAAGCCCTTAATATGTACGGCTCGGAGGAGAGAAGGGAGATGGGATAAAACATATCAGACTGAAATCCCCTAATATGTACAGCTCGGAGGAGAGAAGGGAGAGCGGATAAAACATATCAGACTGAAAGCATTTAATATTTCCAGCTCAAACAGAGTATTCAGAGGGGATAAAACATATCAGACTGAAAGCCCTTAATATGTACAGCTCGGAGAAGAGAAGGGAGAGGGGATAAAACATATCAGACTGAAAGCCCTTAATATGTACAGCTCGGAGGGGAGAGGGGGATTACACATATCCGACTGAAAGCCCTTAATATGTACAGCTCGGAGGAGAGAAGGGAGAGAAGATAAAACATATCAGACTGAAAGCCCTTAATATGTACAGCTCGGAGAAGAGAAGGGAGAGGGGATAAAACATATCAGACTGAAAGCCCTTAATATGTACAGCTCGGAGGGGAGAGGGGGATTACACATATCCGACTGAAAGCCCTTAATATGTACAGCTCAGAGGAGAGAAGGGAGAGGGGATAAAACATCAGACTGAAAGCTCTTAATATGTACAGCTCGGAGGAGAGAAGGGAGAGGGGATAAAACATAGATTGAAAGCTCTTAATATGTACAGCTCGGAGGGGAGAAGGAAGAGGGGATAAAACATATCAGACTGAAAGCCCTTAATATGTACAGCTCGGAGAAGAGAAGCGAGAGGGTAAAAAACAAAGACTGAAAGCCCTTAATATATACAGCTCGGAGGGTAGAATGGATTACACATAGACTGAAAGCCCTTAATATGTACAGCTCGGAGGAGAGAAGGGAGAGGAGATAAAACATATCAGACTGAAAGACCTTAATATGTACAGCTCGGCAGAGAGAAGGGAGAGGGGATAAAACATATGAGACTGAAAGCTCTTAATATTTACAGCTCGGAGGAGAGAAGGGAGAGGAGATAAAACATATCAGACTGAAAGACCTTAATATGTACAGTTCGGCGGAGAGATGGGAGAGGGGGATAACACGTATCAGACTGAAAGCCTTTAATATGTACAGCTCGGAAAAGAGAAGGGAGAGGGGATAAAACATATCAGACTGAAAACTCTTAATATGTACAGCACGGAGGAGAGAAGGGAGAGGGGGATAACACGTATCAGACTGAAAGCCCTTAATATGTACAGCTCGGAGGAGAGAAGGTAGATGGGATCAAATGTATCAGACTGAAACCCTTAATATGTACAGCTCGGAGAAGAGAAGGGAGAGGGCATAAAACATAGACTGAAAGCCCTTAATATATACAGCTCGGAGGGGAGAGGGGGATTACACATATCCGACTGAAAGCCCTTAATATGTACAGCTCGGAGGAGAGAAGGGAGAGGAGATAAAACATATCAGACTGAAAGCCCTTAATATGTACAGCTCGGAGGAGAGAAGGGAGAGGGGATAAAACATCAGACTGAAAGCTCTTAATATGTACAGCTCGGAGGAGAGAAGGGAGAGGGGATAAAACATAGATTGAAAGCTCTTAATATGTACAGCTCGGAGGGGAGAAGGAAGAGGGGATAAAACATATCAGACTGAAAGCCCTTAATATGTACAGCTCGGAGGAGAGATGGGAGATGGGATAAAATGTATCAGACTGAAAGCCCTTAATATGTACAGCTCGGAGGGGAGAAGGAAGAGGGGATAAAACATATCAGACTGAAAGACCTTAATATGTACAGCTCGGAGTAGAGAAGGGAGATGGGATAAAATGTATCAGACTGAAAGACCTTAATATGTACAGCTGGGAGGGGAGAAGGGAGAGGGCATAAAACATAGACTGAAAGCCCTTAATATGTACCGCTCAGAGGAGAGAAGGGAGATGGGATAAAACATATGAGACTGAAAACCCGTAATATGTACAGCTCCGAGGAGAGAAGGGAGAGCGGATAAAACATATCAGACTGAAAGCCCTTAATATTTCCAGCTCAGAGGAGAGAAGGCAGAGGGGATAAAACATATCAGACTGAAAGCCCCTAATATGTACAGCTCGGAGGAGAGAAGGGAGAGAGGATCAAATGTATCAGACTGAAAGCCCTTAATATGTACAGCTCGGAGAAGAGAAGCGAGAGGGGATAAAACATAGACTGAAAGCCCTTAATATATACAGCTCGGAGGGGAGAGGGGGATTACACATAGACTGAAAGCCCTTAATATTTACAGCTCGGAGGAGAGAAGGGAGAGGAGATAAAACATATCAGACTGAAAGACCTTAATATGTACAGCTCGGCGGAGAGAAGGGAGAGGGGATAATACATATCAGACTGAAAGTTCTTAATATTTACAGCTCGGAGGAGAGATGGGAGAGGGAATAAAACATCAGACTGAAAGCTCTTAATATGTACAGCTCGGAAAAGAGAAGGGAGAGGGGATAAAACATATCAGACTGAAAACTCTTAATATGTACAGCACGGAGGAGAGAAGGGAGAGGGGGATAACACGTATCAGACTGAAAGCCCTTAATATGTACAGCTCGGAGGAGAGAAGGGAGATGGGATCAAATGTATCAGACTGAAACCCTTAATATGTACAGCTCGGAGAAGAGAAGGGAGAGGGCATAAAACATAGACTGAAAGCCCTTAATATATACAGCTCGGAGGGGAGAGGGGGATTACACATATCCGACTGAAAGCCCTTAATATGTACAGCTCGGAGGAGAGAAGGGAGAGGAGATAAAACATATCAGACTGAAAGCCCTTAATATGTACAGCTCGGAGGAGAGAAGGGAGAGGGGATAAAACATCAGACTGAAAGCTCTTAATATGTACAGCTCGGAGGAGAGAAGTGAGAGCGGATAAAACATATCAGACTGAAAGCCCTTAATATTTCCAGCTCAAACAGAGAAGGCAGAGGGGATAAAACATATCAGACTGAAAGCCCCTAATATGTACAGCTCGGAGAAGAGAAGGGAGAGGGGATCAAATGTATCAGACTGAAAGCTCCTAATATGTACAGCTCGGAGAAGAGAAGCGAGAGGGTAAAAAACATAGACTGAAAGCCCTTAATATATACAGCTCGGAGGGGAGAGGGGATTACACATAGACTGAAAGCCCTTAATATGTACAGCTCGGAGGAGAGAAGGGAGAGGAGATAAAACATATCAGACTGAAAGACCTTAATATGTACAGCTCGGCGGAGAGAAGGGAGAGGGGATAAAACATATCAGACTGAAAGCTCTTAATATTTACAGCTCGGAGGAGAGATGGGAGAGGGGGATAACATGTATCAGACTGAAAGCCTTTAATATGTACAGCTCGGAAAAGAGAAGGGAGAGGGGATAAAACATATCAGACTGAAAACTCTTAATATGTACAGCACGGAGGAGAGAAGGGAGAGGGGGATAACACTTATCAGACTGAAAGCCCTTAATATGTACAGCTCGGAGGAGAGAAGGGAGATGAGATCAAATGTATCAGACTGAAACCCTTAATATGTACAGCTCGGAGAAGAGAAGGGAGAGGGCATAAAACATAGACTGAAACCCCTAATATATACAGCTCGGAGGGGAGAGGGGGATTACACATATCCGACTGAAAGCCCTTAATATGTACAGCTCGGAGGAGAGAAGGGAGAGGAGATAAAACATATCAGACTGAAAGCCCTTAATATGTACAGCTCGGAGGAGAGAAGGGAGAGGGGATAAAACATCAGACTGAAAGCTCTTAATATGTACAGCTCGGAGGAGAGAAGGGAGAGGGGATAAAACATAGATTGAAAGCTCTTAATATGTACAGCTCGGAGGGGAGAAGGAAGAGGGGATAAAACATATCAGACTGAAAGCCCTTAATATGTACAGCTCGGAGGAGAGATGGGAGATGGGATAAAATGTATCAGACTGAAAGCCCTTAATATGTACAGCTCGGAGGGGAGAAGGAAGAGGGGATAAAACATATCAGACTGAAAGCCCTTAATATGTACAGCTCGGAGGAGAGAAGGGAGAGGGGATAAAACATAGATTGAAAGACCTTAATATGTACAGCTTGGAGGAGAGAAAGGAGAGGGAATAAAACATAACAGACTGAAAGCCCTTAATATGTACAGCTCGGAGGAGAGAAGGAGAGAGGATAAAACATAGATTGAAAGACCTTAATATGTACAGCTCGGAGGGGAGAAGGGAGATGGGATAAAACATATCAGACTGAAAGACCTTAATATGTACAGCTCGGAGTAGAGAAGGGAGATGGGATAAAATGTATCAGACTGAAAGACCTTAATATGTACAGCTGGGAGGGGAGAAGGGAGAGGGCATAAAACATGGACTGAAAGCCCTTAATATGTACGGCTCAGAGGAGAGAAGGGAGATGGGATAAAACATATGAGACTGAAAACCCGTAATATGTACAGCTCCGAGGAGAGAAGGGAGAGCGGATAAAACATATCAGACTGAAAGCCCTTAATATTTCCAGCTCAGAGGAGAGAAGGCAGAGGGGATAAAACATATCAGACTGAAAGCCCCTAATATGTACAGCTCGGAGGAGAGAAGGGAGAGGGGATCAAATGTATCAGACTGAAAGCCCTTAATATGTACAGCTCGGAGAAGAGAAGCGAGAGGGTATAAAACATAGACTGAAAGCCCTTAATATATACAGCTCGGAGGGGAGAGGGGGATTACACATAGACTGAAAGCCCTTAATATGTACAGCTCGGAGGAGAGAAGGGAGAGGAGATAAAACATATCAGACTGAAAGGCCTTAATATGTACAGCTCGGCGGAGAGAAGGGAGAGGGGATAATACATATCAGACTGAAAGTTCTTAATATTTACAGCTCGGAGGAGAGATGGGAGAGGGAATAAAACATATCAGACTGAAAGCTCTTAATATGTTCAGTTCGGAGGAGAGAAGGGAGAGGAGATAAAACATATCAGACTGAAAGCTCTTAATATGTACTGCACGGAGGAGAGAAGGGAGAGGGGGATAACACGTATCAGACTGAAAGCCCTTAATATGTACAGCTCGGAGGAGAGAAGGGAGATGGGATCAAATGTATCAGACTGAAACCCTTAATATGTACAGCTCGGAGAAGAGAAGGGAGAGGGCATAAAACATAGACTGAAAGCCCTTAATATATACAGCTCGGAGGGGAGAGGGGGATTACACATATCCGACTGAAAGCCCTTAATATGTACAGCTCGGAGGAGAGAAGGGAGAGGAGATAAAACATATCAGACTCAAAGCCCTTAATATGTACAGCTCAGAGGAGAGAAGGGAGAGGGGATAAAACATCAGACTGAAAGCTCTTAATATGTACAGCTCGGAGGAGAGAAGGGAGAGGGGATAAAACATAGATTGAAAGCTCTTAATATGTACAGCTCGGAGGGGAGAAGGAAGAGGGGATAAAACATATCAGACTGAAAGCCCTTAATATGTACAGCTCGGAGGAGAGATGGGAGATGGGATAAAATGTATCAGACTGAAAGCCCTTAATATGTACAGCTCGGAGGGGATAAAACATATCAGACTGAAAGCCCTTAATATGTACAGCTTGGAGGAGAGAAGGGAGAGGGGATAAAACATAGATTGAAAGACCTTAATATGTACAGCTCGGAGGAGAGATGGGAGATGGGATAAAATGTATCAGACTGAAAGCCCTTAATATGTACAGCTCGGAGGGGAGAAGGAAGAGGGGATAAAACATATCAGACTGAAAGCCCTTAATATGTACAGCTCGGAGGAGAGAAGGGAGAGGGGATAAAACATAGATTGAAAGACCTTAATATGTACAGCTCGGAGGGGAGAAGGGAGATGGGATAAAACATATCAGACTGAAAGACCTTAATATGTACAGCTCGGAGTAGAGAAGGGAGATGGGATAAAATTTATCAGACTGAAAGACCTTAATATGTACAGCTGGAAGGGGAGAAGGGAGAGGGCATAAAACATAGACTTAAAGCCCTTAATATGTACGGCTCGGAGGAGAGAAGGGAGATGGGATAAAACATATCAGACTGAAAACCCGTAATATGTACAGCTCGGAGGAGAGAAGGGAGAGCGGATAAAACATATCAGACTGAAAGCCCTTAATATTTCCAGCTCAGAGGAGAGAAGGCAGAGGGGATAAAACATATCAGACTGAAAGCCCCTAATATGTACAGCTCGGAGGAGAGAAGGGAGAGGGGATCAAATGTATCAGACTGAAAGCCCTTAATATGTACAGCTCGGAGAAGAGAAGCGAGAGGGTATAAAACATAGACTGAAAGCCCTTAATATATACAGCTTGGAGGGGAGAGGGGGATTACACATAGACTGAAAGCCCTTAATATGTACAGCTCGGAGGAGAGAAGGGAGAGGAGATAAAACATATCAGACTGAAAGACCTTAATATGTACAGCTCGGCGGAGAGAAGGGATAGGGGATAAAACATATGAGACTGAAAGTTCTTAATATTTACAGCTCGGAGGAGAGATGGGAGAGGGAATAAAACATATCAGACTGAAAGCTCTTAATATGTTCAGTTCGGAGGAGAGAAGGGAGAGGGGGATAACACATATCAGACTGAAAGCCCTTAATATGTACAGCTCGGAAAAGAGAAGGGAGAGGGGATAAAACATATCAGACTGAAAGCCCTTAATATGTACAGCACGGAGGAGAGAAGGGAGAGGGGATAAAACATAACAGACTGAAAGCCCTTAATATGTACAGCTCGGAGGAGAGAAGAGAGAGGGGGATAAAACATATCAGACCGAAAGCCCTTAATATGTACAGCTCGAAGGAGAGAAGGGAGAGGGGGATAACACGTATCAGACTGAAAGCCCTTAATATGTACAGCTTGGAGGAGAGAAGGGAGAGGGGGATAAAATATATCAGACTGAAAGCCCTTAATATGTACAGTTCGGAGGAGAGAAGTGAGAGCGGGATAAAACATATCAGACTGAAAGCCCTTAATATGTACAGCTCGGAGGAGAGAAGGGAAAGGGGATAAAACATATCGACTGAAAGCTCTTAATATGTACAGCTCGGAGGGGAGAGGGGGATAACACTTATCAGACTGAAAGACCTTAATATGTACAGCTCACAGGAGAGAAGGGAGATGGGATAAAACGTATCAGACTGAAAGCCCTTACAGCTCAGAGGAGACAAGGGAGAGGGGTTATAACATATCAGACAGAAAGACCTTAATATGTACAGCTCAGAGGAGAGAAGGGAGAGGGGATAAAACATATCAGACTGAAAGCCCTTAATATGTACAGCTCGGAGGAGAGGGGGATAAAACATATCAAACTGAAAGCTCTTAATATGTACAATTCGGTGGAGAGAATGGAGAGGCGATAAAACATATCAGTCTAAAAGCCCTTAATATGTACAGCTCGGAGGAGAGGGGGATAAAACATATCAAACTGAAAGCTCTTAATATGTACAGTTCGGAGGAGAGAATGGAGAGGGGATAAAACATAGACTGAAAGCCCTTAATATATACAGCTCGGAGGAGAGAAGGGAGGGGGGATAACACGTATCAGACTGAAAGCCCTTAATAAGTACAGCTCGGAGGAGAGAAGAGAGAGGGGGATAAAACATATCAGACTGAAAGCCCTTAATATGTACAGCTCGAAGGAGAGAAGGGAGAGGGGGATAACACGTATCAGACTGAAAGCCCTTAATATGTACAGCTTGGAGGAGAGAAGGGAGAGGGGGATAAAACATATCAGACTGAAAGCCCTTAATATGTACAGCTCGGAGGAGAGAAGGGAGAGGGGGATAAAATATATCAGACTGAAAGCCCTTAATATGTACAGTTCGGAGGAGAGAAGGCAGAGCGGGATAAAACATATCAGACTGAAAGCCCTTAATATGTACAGCTCGGAGGAGAGAAGGGAAAGGGTATAAAATATATCGACTGAAAGCTCTTAATATGTACAGCTCGGAGGGGAGAGGGGATAACACTTATCAGACTGAAAGACCTTAATATGTACAGCTCACAGGAGAGAAGGGAGAGGGGATAAAACGTATCAGACTGAAAGCCCTTACAGCTCAGAGGAGACAAGGGAGAGGGGTTATAACATATCAGACAGAAAGCCCTTAGTATGTACAGCTCAGAGGAGAGAAGGGAGAGGGGATAAAACATATTAGACTGAAAGCCCTTAATATGTACAGCTCGGAGGAGAGAAGGGAGAGGGGGATAAAACATATCAGACTGAAAGACCTTAATATGTACAGCTCGGAGGAGAGAAGGGAGAGGGGATAAAACATATCAGACTGAAAGCCCTTAATATGTACAGCTCGGAGGAGAGAAGGGAAAGGAGATAAAACATATCAGACTGAAAGCCCTTAATATGTACAGTGTATGTAACACCCCTTTCTGTCTCATTAGAGATTTTTGCCAGAGGCTCAAAGAAGCATCGTGAATGGTTAGAGTTAGGACCCACCTAGGGGGGTCTGCCTTGACGTTGGCAGGTGGGCTCATCCTCTCATGGCCATTGGAGGTAACTAAAAAACCTCCATTTGTTTAAAAATACATAGGGATAAAGGAGAGAGCGCAGGTAACTTGTTTTTCTTTGTTTTTTACTATATATTGGGGCTGATGTGTACTGTAGTCATTGCAGCCGCCCAGTGATGGGAGTGAGCGCAGGACTTTTCTTTCTGCCTTAATATGTACAGCTCGGAGGAGAGAAGGGAGAGGAGATAAAACATATCAGACTGAAAGACCTTAATATGTACAACTCGGCGGAGAGAAGGGAGAGGGGATAAAACATATCAGACTGAAAGACCTTAATATGTACAGCTCGGCGGAGAGAAGGGAGAGGGAATAAAACATATCAGACTGAAAGCTCTTAATATGTTCAGTTCGGAGGAGAGAAGGGAGAGGGGGATAACACATATCAGACTGAAAGCCCTTAATATGTACAGCTCGGAGGAGAGAAGAGAGAGGGGGATAAAACATATCAGACTGAAAGCCCTTAATATGTACAGCTCGAAGGAGAGAAGGGAGAGGGGGATAACACGTATCAGACTGAAAGCCCTTAATATGTACAGCTTGGAGGAGAGAAGGGAGAGGGGGATAAAACATATCAGACTAAAAGCCCTTAATATGTACAGCTCGGAGGAGAGAAGGGAAAGGAGATAAAACATATCAGACTAAAAGCCCTTAATATGTACAGCTCGGAGGAGAGAAGGGAGAGGAGATAAAACATATCAGACTGAAAGCCCTTAATATGTACAGCTCAGAGGAGAGAAGGGAGAGGAGATAAAACATATCAGACTGAAAGCCCTTAATATGTACAGCTCGGAGGAGAGAAGGGAGAGGCGATAAAACATATCAGACTGAAAGCCCTTAATATGTACAGCTCGGAGGAGAGAAGGGAGAGGGGATAAAACATATCAGACTGAAAGCCCTTAATATGTACAGCTCGGAGGAGAGAAGGGAGAGGCGATAAAACATATCAGACTGAAAGCCCTTAATATGTACAGCTCAGGGGAGAGAAGGGAGAGGGGGATAAAACATATCAGACTGAAAGCCCTTAATATGTACAGCTCGGAGGAGAGAAGGGAGAGGGGATAAAACAAAAACTTACCACCTTCCTGCTCTGTCTCGCGGTGCTCTGCAGGTCCGCGGCTGTGCGGGAAGCGTTCTGCGCTCCTCTCCAGCTGTGCAGCTTCAATACAGTTTGTTAAAACTTTTTTTTTAAACAAACTTTATTGAAGCTGCGCTGTTGGAGAGGAGCCAGAACGTTTACCTCACAGCCGCGGACCTGCAGAGCACCGGGAGACAGAGCAGGAAGGAGGTAAGTACTGGGGAAGGGGGAGGAGGTTGGGAAAATCCTTGCATATTGAGCGGCAGATTCCTGGCATATTGAGGGGCAAAATCCTGGCACATTGAGAGCAAAATACTGGCATATTAAATGGCATATTGGGGGGCAAACTCCAGGCATATTGAGTGGCAAAATACTGGCATATTAAATGGCATATTGAGGGGCAAAATCCTGGCATATTGAGGGGCAAAATCGTGTGTCTCAGGTTAGGTGTGTGTGTCACTGTGTGTGCAAGTGGTAAGGGTGTGTGTAAGTGTGTCACTGTGTAAGGGTGTGTGTGTGTGTCACTGTGTCTGTGTAAGGGTGTGTGTGTGACTGCAAGGGTCTTTGTGTTTAAATGTGTGTTAGGGTGTCAATGTGTGACAAATTTAGAGCATGCGAGTTGCATATTTAGATGTATTTATTTTCCACACTATACATTATACTTTTATATATATAAAATGTATGGAGGGTTGGTGGTGTAGGAGGCGTGGCGGGTCAGAGGAGGGGGGCACCAAAATGCTCCTCCGTCTGTGTAGATCCTTGCACTTGCCCTGACCGGATGTGACGTAACGTCTTATCTGGTGTCTGTGTTTCCCTCCTCCGTGCAGGAGTGAAGACTGCACGGAGGAGACGGCCGGGGACACAGAGCAGAGACAGAGCAGCAAATAAGATAAGTACTACTGGGGAAGGGGGAGGAGGGTGGTATAAAACGAGCAAAATCCTGGCATATTGAGTGGCATAATAATCCTGGCATATTGAATGGCATAATAATCCTGGCATACTGAGGGGTTAAATACTGACATATTGAGTGGCATAATAATCCTGGCATACTGAGGGGTTAAATACTGACATATTGAGTGGCATAAAAATCCTGGCATATTGAGTGGCATAATAATCCTGGCATATTGAATGGCATAATAATCCTGGCATACTGAGGGGTTAAATACTGACATATTGAGTGGCATAATAATCCTGGCATACTGAGGGGTTAAATACTGACATATTGAGTGGCATAATAATCCTGGCATACTGAGGGGTTAAATACTGACATATTGAGTGGCATAATAATCCTGGCATATTGAATAGCATAATAATCCTGGCATACTGAGGGGTTAAATACTGACATATTGAGTGGCATAATAATCCTGGCATATTGAATGGCTAAATCCGAGCATACTGAGTGGCAAAATAATTCTGGCATACTGAGGGGTTAAATACTGGCATATTAAGTGGCATAATAATCCTGGCATATTGAGTGGTTAAACCTGGCATATTGAATGGCTAAATTCTGGCATATTGAAGGTCTAAATAATCCTGGCATATTGAGTGTCAAAATAATCCTGGCATATTGAATGGCTAAATCCTGGCATATTGAGGGATTAAATACTGGCATATTTTAATTGGCAAAGTGATGCTGTGGCATGGTCTGTGGGGCAAAATAACATGTACTATGAGGAAAGTAACACTGGCTAGTTCTGTGGGGCAAAGTGACACTGTGGCATGCCAAATCATGTTGGTGCAATATGAGTGCAAGCCAAGTGCTGTGGGTGCAATATAGGTGCATGGCAAGTTCTGTGGGTACTGTATGGTGCTGTGTTAAGTCCTTTAGGTGCAATGTGGGTGCAGAGGAAGGGAATAAAAAATAGGAATGCAATATTTTTATTAAATATAATATTAAATAATTAAAATAAGTATAAATTTGTGGCGGAACCAACCTCGCCACTATGTTCTGGAGAAGCCTGGTTGCTCGCCTGCTGCCTCTGGACTATGGCCCCATGGTAAAAGCTTGCATTTTCCCCTGCAGAAAGGCTTGTTCGTGCCTTTCTGCCTGGGTGTTCGGTAGATTGAATCTACCAAACCAACCTACAAATGAATGGACTACCTGGGTAAGGGATGTGCCATAGCACTATACGTTAATATTGTTAGTTAGTTATATTCTGTTAGTATATTGGTTTATGTGTAATGTTTAATTCTGTTAGTAGACCACTCTGAAGGTTTATAATGTGACAGTGACTCCAATAGTTTACTCCAACATCCATTGTTCTGTTTTAACTGGATTAACTGGTAAACTGATTATGTTGTGTACATTATGTTTCTTACTGTGTGTCTACTCACTGTATGGTAATTTGGTTTGCAGACTGAATGTCTAATGTTTTCCTAGCCCCAGTTAGTTGGAGGACTATGTTTAGTTCCATCCCCCCCCCATTGTATACTAATGTCTGTGATGTCATGTGTATGTCTTTTATAAGTCTGTGTTGTTTGTCAAATAAAGTAGTTCAATCTTGCTGTACCTAACTGCTAGATGTCCTGTCTATTTGGGTACAAAGAGCAAGGGTCCAGGAAAGACTTGCTGGGTGTGACAGTCCGTTACAAAATGCAACTAGTTATAGAGAGATGTCTGTGTTTATAGATATGTATTGTTTTCAAATGGTACAATTGTCACCTTGTGGGGCTCCTGTGTGTCGCATAATTAATGGCGTTCCCATGTGTGGCATACTTAAGGGGATCTTTTGTGTGTCATAGTTATGGGGCTCCTGTGTGTGGCATAGTTATGGGGCTCCTGTGTGTGTGGTATAGTTATGGGCTCCTGTGTGTGTCATAGTTATGGGCTCCTGTGTGTGGCATAGTTATGGGGCTCCTGTATGTGTCATAGTTATGGGGCTCCTGTGTGTGGCATAATTTATGGGCTCCTGTGTGTGTCATAGTTATGGGGCTCCTGTATGTGGCATAGTTATGGGGCTCCTGTATGTGTCATAGTTATGGGGCTCCTGTGTGTGGCATAATTTATGGGGCTCCTGTGTGTGTCATAGTTATGGGGCTCCTGTATGTGGCATAGTTATGGGGCTCCTGTGTGTGGCATAGTTATGGGGCTCCTGTGTGTGGCATAACTATGGGGCTCCTGTGTGTGGCATAGTTATGGGGCTCCTGTGTGTGGCATAGTTATGGGGCTCCTGTGTGTGTGGCATAGTTATGGGGCACCTGTGTGTGTGGCATAGTTATGGGGCTCCTGTGTGTGTGGTATAGTTATGGGCTCCTGTGTGTGTCATAGTTATGGGCTCCTGTGTGTGGCATAGTTATGGGCTCCTGAGTGTGGCATAGTTATGGGCTCCTGTGTGTGTCATAGTTATGGGGCTCCTGTATGTGGCATAGTTATGGGGCTCCTGTGTGTGTCATAGTTATGGGGCTCCTGTGTGTGTCATAGTTATGGGGCTCCTGTATGTGTCATAGTTATGGGGCTCCTGTGTGTGGCATAATTTATGGGGCTCCTGTGTGTGTCATAGTTATGGGGCTCCTGTGTGTGGCATAGTTATCGGGCTTCTGTATGTGTCATAGTTATGGGGCTCCTGTGTGTGGCATAATTTATGGGGCTCCTGTGTGTGTCATAGTTATGGGGCTCCTGTGTGTGGCATAGTTATGGGGCTCCTGTGTGTGGCATAGTTATGGGGCTCCTGTGTGTGGCATAGTTATGGGGCTCCTGTGTGTGGCATAGTTATGGGGCTCCTGTGTGTGGCATAGTTATGGGGCTCCTGTGTGTGGCATAGTTATGGGGCTCCTGTGTGTGGCATAGTTATGGGGCTCCCTGTATGTGGCATAGTTATGGGGCTCCTGTGTGTGGCATAGTTAATGGGCTCCTGCGTGTGACATAATTTGTGGGGCTCCTGTGTGTGGCATAGTTATGGGGCTCCTGTGTGTGGCATAGTTATGGGGCTCCTGTGTGTGGCATAGTTATGGGGCTCCCTGTATGTGGCATAGTTATGGGGCTCCTGTGTGTGGCATAGTTAATGGGCTCCTGCGTGTGACATAATTTGTGGGGCTCCTGTATGTGGCATATTTAATGGACCATCTGACTGGTATTACTAAGGAATCTGTTTGGCATGGTATTGGAGGAAATCCAGGGGGTGAGACCATGAGTTACCGCACTGGGTGACACCAACTCTAGTGACGCCTTTGTTTCCATGGTAACATTATCTATGGACATTGGGAGGCTGAAATATTAAGCAGGCACACTCAGAGATTGGGGAAAGCTTTATTAATCTGAATTGAGGAGTTGGGTTTTCTTTGGTCCAAGTCCTATTTCTCCCTCACCATGAAGTACCATGGCCTTTGCAAACTGGCTGAAGACACGGTCCATGTATCTTTGTTGGTTTGGAAAGAGTCCTTCAAGGAAGCCAATATGCCCTCCATAGTTTGTGATCAGTAAGGCCACATTGGGGTGATGTTCAGCTTGGTCCTCAGGAATTGCTGCAAGAAGAACAAGGGTGATGTGCACAGAGTATATCTAGATTATTGCTACAGACTCATGGTGTATCTCTCCCTAGGGCGGCATGTCATAGGGGGGGGTATAATATACCACCCTTCTGGACATCAGTCTTCTGACTCCTCTGCCTGCTGCACAGGGAGGGCAGTGTGAGGTATGAAGTCACATGGGGGGGGGGGGGGGTATGAAGTCACATGGGGAGGGCAGTGTGAGGTATGAAGTCACATGGGGAGGGCAGTGTGAGGTATGAAGTCACATGGGGAGGGCAGTGTGAGGTATGAAGTCACATGGGGGGTATGAAGTCACATGGGGAGGGCAGTGTGAGGTATGAAGTCACATGGGGGGGGTATGAAGTCACATGGGGAGGGCAGTGTGAGGTATGAAGTCACATGGGGGGGGTATGAAGTCACATGGGGAGGGCAGTGTGAGGTATGAAGTCACATGGGGGGGTATGAAGTCACATGGGGAGGGCAGTGTGAGGTATGAAGTCACATGGGGGGGGTATGAAGTCACATGGGGAGGGCAGTGTGAGGTATGAAGTCACATGGGGAGGGCAGTGTGAGGTATGAAGTCACATGGGAGGGTATGAAGTTACATGGGGAGGGCAGTGTGAGGTATGAAGTCACATGGGGAGGGCAGTGTGAGGTATGAAGTCACATGGGGGGGTATGAAGTCACATGGGGAGGGCAGTGTGAGGTATGAAGTCACATGGGGGGGTATGAAGTCACATGGGGAGGGCAGTGTGAGGTATGAAGTCACATGGGGGGGTATGAAGTCACATGGGGAGGGCAGTGTGAGGTATGAAGTCACATGGGGGGGTATGAAGTCACATGGGGAGGGCAGTGTGAGGTATGAAGTCACATGGGGGGGGTATGAAGTCACATGGGGAGGGCAGTGTGAGGTATGAAGTCACATGGGGAGGGCAGTGTGAGGTATGAAGTCACATGGGAGGGTATGAAGTTACATGGGGAGGGCAGTGTGAGGTATGAAGTCACATGGGGGGTATGAAGTCACATGGGGAGGGCAGTGTGAGGTATGAAGTCACATGGGGGGGAGGGCAGTGTGAGGTATGAAGTCACATGGGGAGGGCAGTGTGAGGTATGAAGTCACATGGGGAGGGCAGTGTGAGGTATGAAGTCACATGGGGAGGGCAGTGTGAGGTATGAAGTCACATGGGAGGGTATGAAGTCACATGGGGAGGGCAGTGTGAGGTATGAAGTCACATGGGGGTATGAAGTCACATGGGGGGGAGGGCAGAGTGAGGTATGAAGTCACATGGGGGGAGGGCAGTGTGAGGTATGAAGTCACATGGGGGGGAGGGCAGTGTGAGGTATGAAGTCACATGGGGAGGGCAGTGTGAGGTATGAAATCACATGGGGGGGGTATGAAGTCACATGGGGAGGGCAGTGTGAGGTATGAAATCACATGGGGGGTATGAAGTCACATGGGGAGGGCATTGTGAGGTATGAAGTCACATGGGGGGGAGGGCAGTGTGAGGTATGAAGTCACATGGGGGGGAGGGCAGTGTGAGGTATGAAGTCACATGGGGGGGGAGGGCAGTGTGAGGTATGAAGTCACATGGGGAGGGCAGTGTGAGGTATGAAGTCACATGGGGGGTATGAAGTCACATGGGGGGGAGGGCAGTGTGAGGTATGAAGTCACATGGGGGGGAGGGCAGTGTGAGGTATGAAGTCACATGGGGGGTATGAAGTCACATGGGGGGAGGGCAGTGTGAGGTATGAAGTCACATGGGGGGGAGGGCAGTGTGAGGTATGAAGTCACATGGGGGGAGGGCAGTGTGAGGTATGAAGTCACATGGGGGGTATGAAGTCACATGGGGAGGGCAGTGTGAGGTATGAAGTCACATGGGGGGGAGGGCAGTGTGAGGTATGAAGTCACATGGGGAGGGCAGTGTGAGGTATGAAGTCACATGGGGGGTATGAAGTCACATGGGGGGAGGGCAGTGTGAGGTATGAAGTCACATGGGGGGGAGGGCAGTGTGAGGTATGAAGTCACATGGGGGGAGGGCAGTGTGAGGTATGAAGTCACATGGGGAGGGCAGTGTGAGGTATGAAGTCACATGGGGAGGGCAGTGTGAGGTATGAAATCACATGGGGAGGGCAGTGTGAGGTATGAAATCACATGGGGGGGTATGAAGTCACACTGCCCTCCCCATGTAACTTCATACCCTCCCATGTGACTTCATACCTCACACTGCCCTCCCCATGTGACTTCATACCCTCCCATGTGACTTCATAAACCGCGCTAATGGAGATATACCGTATTTATCGGCGTATAACACGCGCTAATGGAGATATACCGTATTTATCGGCGTATAACACGCACTAATGGAGATATACCGTATTTATCGGCGTATAACACGCGCTTATGGAGATATACCGTATTTATCGGCGTATAAACCGCGCTAATGGAGATATACCGTATTTATCGGCGTATAACACGCGCTAATGGAGATATACCGTATTTATCGGCGTATAACACGCACTAATGGAGATATACCGTATTTATCGGCGTATAACACGCGCTAATGGAGATATACCGTATTTATCAGCGTATAACACGCGCTAATGGAGATATAACGTATTTATCGGCGTATAACAAGGCAGGAGACGTATACTGCTCTCTGAAATCCTATAATGTACTGGATGAGAGGAATTGCACTCACAAGGCAGGAGACGTATACTGCTCTCTGAAATCCTATAATGTACTGGATGAGAGGAATTGCACTCACAATGCAGGAGACGTATACTGCTCTCTGAAATCCTATAATGTACTGGATGAGAGGAATTGTACTCACAAGGCAGGAGACGTATACTGCTCTCTGAAATCCTATAATGTACTGGATGAGAGGAATTGTACTCACAATGCAGGAGACGTATACTGCTCTCTGAAATCCTATAATGTACTGGATGGGAGGAATTGTACTCACAAGGCAGGAGACGTATACTGCTCTCTGAAATCCTATAATGTACTGGATGAGAGGAATTGTACTCACAAGGCAGGAGACTTATACTGCTCTCTGAAATCCTATAATGTACTGGATGAGAGGAATTGTACTCACAAGGCAGGAGATGTATACTGCTCTCTGAAATCCTATAATGTACTGGATGAGAGGAATTGTACTCACAAGGCAGGAGACGTATACTGCTCTCTGAAATCCGATAATGTACTGGATGAGAGGAATTGTACTCACAAGGCAGGAGACGTATACTGCTCTCTGAAATCCTATAATTGAGCTCCCCAGAAAATTAGTTTGAAGTGGGACTTCCTAGGGCTCTTGTGTATCGGCTCAGCATAAATATATGGTATTTAAATGCAATATGGGAGAGTCACAATCGTGAAGCACACTAACAACAGATTTAATAGAAAAAAGTCGAGAGATCCTTACTGAAAAACGTGTTTTAACGACTCACTAAAATCGCAATATCAGCTACACCGGGCTGATTCGGGTGGAAGGAACTGAACAATGCGAACCATTGCGGGAATCTCTCATTCCTGGATTATACTTACCATCCACAGGAGAAAATGGATCATCAGCAGCATTGAGGCAAAGCACAGGGATGCGAATGTGACTTAATTTGCGATAAGGACTGGCTTGGCGATAATACTCATCACAAGTTGGAAATCCAAATACCACTGATGTATAACGTTCATCAAACTCCCTGATAGAGCGAGCCTACATAGATAGAATTGCAATATCTCAGTTCATACAGCTCGGAGGAGAGGGGGATAAAACATTTCAGACTGAAAGCCCTTAATATGTACAGCTCGGAGGAGAGAAAGGAGAGGGGGATAAAACATATCAGACTGAAAGCCCTTAATATGTACAGCTCAGAGGAGAGAAGGGAAAGGGGATAAAACATAGATTGAAAGACCTTAATATGTACAGCTCGGAAGGGAGAGGGGGATAAAACATATCAGACTGAAAGTCCTTAATATGTAAAGCTCAAAGGAGAGAAGGGAGAGGGGATAAAACATATCAGACTGAAAGCCCTTAATATGTACAGCTCGGAGGAGAGAAGGGAGAGGGGGATAAAACATATCAGACTGAAAGTCCTTAATATGTAAAGCTTAAAGGAGAGAAGGGAGAGGGGATAAAAAAATCAGACTGAAAGCCCTTCATATGTACAGCTCGGAGGGGAGAAGGGAGAGGGGGATAAAACATATGAGACTGAAAGCTCTTAATATGTAATGATCAGCGATCGCAAAAAACGCTCTGATGGTGCTGCTCTATTGCCTCTATGTCAATATAGGTCAATATAGGAAAAAAACACTATTTTTGGTTTTGCCCCATAACTCGCAAAAAATGCAGAAAAACATGGGAACAAGCAGATTTCTGAACATGTGACAACATTTAGAAACTATTTAGACAGGTTCTTATTTAATGATTGTATTTGTGTAAATTATATTTTAGAAAAAGTTTATGATTTTTTTGTAGTAAATTATAAGATATATTCAACAACATAATGGTATCTAGACGATAAAAACAACATATAATTTGTGTGTGTACAGTATGCAATTAAGAAGAAAATTACAGCTAAACACAAACACCCCAGAAATGTGAAAACAGCCCTTGTCACCAAGGGAAAGTCAAGGTCAAAATGTCTGGTCACCAAGGGGTTATTATGTACAACTCGAAGGAGAGAAGGGAGATTCAATAGAAGGGAACAACAGGACGCTTTGTGTTTTCTGTTTCATTCTGCACATTTGCATATTATTCACTATTAAATTGTCCGTTATGTTTGGATTCTGGAGTGCCGCTGGATTCCTGCAGTGTCCACTGCCTATATCCTGAGCACCCAAGATCCACAACACATTCGCCTGCATTTAATGACCCTTGACAGCGAGGACGAGCCGCTGTACTGAGAGTACATTTGTTCTTCAGTTAAATATAGAAGGGTGAAGCTCCTTACCTGAAGCACGTAATCCACATCCACTGCTTGCCCAATAACATGACGGTGTCTGCAGGACAGAAAGTCTGTATCAGATGATTAGTAAATAGAGACTGTGTGATTACGAGGCAGGAGTGAGAAGTGAGACAAACGGTGGGAGAGAAGTAAATGTCCCCCCCTCCCCTGAGGAAATACAAACACAGATATATACATCCAAATGTGTATGCACACCAACATAAGCTCACAAATGGAGACACACATTGACATGTTCATACAGGCACATACACACTGTGGTATCACAGAGCTCACGCACTTTTCCACTGCTTTCCTGAGTCCCATGGTCAGGGTCTGGTTAAAGAGCAGGTAATTCAGAGGTGTCTCCAGCGATTTGGTCGACATGAACACGTTCCACGGTGTGGAGACAGAGAGTGCGCCACAAAGCGGGGAGGAGTCACCGCTCTCCGCCAGGTAATTCAGGAGGGTCATCCTAGAGATGGAGAAATGACTGGATAAATTAAACTGCCCTTTAAATGCAAATATCTGATTACAGATGGCCTGGAACACAGAGGAGCTTATTGCATGGAGCCGCCCCTACCATGGAGGTCAATAACCAGTACCCCTGATCACAAAGAAGCCCTGACCTTGGAGAAGCTTTTTCCATGAAGTAGCCCTGACAATGGAGGAGCTTGTTCCACAGAGGAGCCCTGGTCCTGGAGGCCCCTGACATTGGAGTAGCCCTGACCACAGAGGAGCTTGTTCCACAGAGGAGCCCTGGCCCTGGAACCCCCTGACCAAGGAGTAGCCCTGACCACAGAGGAGCACTGACCATGGAGTAGCCCTGACCACAGAGGAGCAAGTTCCACAGAGGAGCCCTGACCCTGGAGGCCCCTGACCATGGAGGAGCTTCTTCCACAGAGGAGCCCTGGTCCTGGAGGCCCCTTACCATGGAGTAGCTTCTTCCACAGAGGAGCCCTGGTCCTGGAGGCCCCTTACCATGGAGTAGCCCTGACCACAGAGGAGCCTGTTCCACAGAGGAGCCCTGAACCTGGAGACCCCTGACCATGGAGGACCAATAACTATGCAAAGCCATCAGTAGAAATCCTCATTCCTGCCCCCTTAAACTTACCCCCCCAAGGACACACCTACAGCCAGGAGAGGAGCCTCTGGAAGCAGACCCTGCACATGACTAATCACCCTGCTTAGATCCTCTGTGTTAGCAGCACAAAAGGTACGAGGTGTCTAGAGGAAGAAATACATTGGACATCACAAGCAGGCAGTTAGTGGAATATTGTACTCACAAAAATTATATATAACACAGGCTGACTGAGGCCATGTTGGATGGGGCAGCCTGTTGGGCAGAGTTACAGTGGACATCACACAGACTGACTGAGGCCATTTTGGATGAGGCAGCCTGTTGGACAGAGCTAGAGTGGACATCACACAGACTGAATGAGGCCATGTTGAATGGGGCAGCCTGTTGGGCAGAGTTAGAGTGGACATCACACAGACTGACTGAGGCCATTTTGGATGGGGCAGCCTGTTGAACAGAGTTAGAGTGGCCAACATGTGGTATGGAAGGGCATATAGTTAGAAATACATGGTAGTAGTGTATATTACATCAGAACCACTCACAAGGTGTCCTCAACGATTGCAGTCAGTAGAGGTAACCATGCCACTCACTGCATTATCCAGTATAATCCTTGTATGCAGGTACCAAAGGCAAGGCTCCACCAGCTTCCCAATAATAAACAAGAATGTCTGATGTGCTGAGCTGCCTGTGTCATTATTACTCACTGCGGTATGTGAGACACACATTCATCTGGGGTCATTTCCCAAACTGGACTGTGAATTGCACTCACCAGTAGCTTTTCACCCCCAAAGCCACGATTATTGAACACAACACACCTGCAACAAGAGAGAAATAGTGAGGGACAGAGTGAGAGGGGCAAGGGTGCGACGGGTGCATGGTGCGACGGGTGCTGGGTGCGATGGGTGCAAGGGATTTGGTGTGTGCTGTGCAGGATAAGCCATGAGGCTCATGGGACGTGGCATTAGGCCTTATACTGTGTGCAGTGATTGAATGTGTTACCCATAAGAAGACATGGTAGGTGCAATGTGTGCCCCCCGTGCTCATTAACAGTATATTGTCAATATTAGGAAGGACCATGTGTAATGCCTGTAATCTGCACCACTAACACGCATACGCCACATACACTGCTTACCGGTAGCCGTCCCTCATGGCCTGTTTCACCAAGTGTAATATATATGTCTGTCCGCTGTTTCCTGTCAGGCCCGGTAACAAGAGGATAGTTGGACGAGACGATCCGTCAGTGAAGTGGGAGGAGTCAGGATTATCGATCCAGTCCAAGGAGATCTGACCTCCGTCAGCAGTGTGGATAATATCACTAATGGGAAAAATTATTAAAATACATGAGCTGGTACCTCATGGAGAGCCAAGAACAGTGACCAACGCGAGAGCCAAGAACAGTGACCAAAGCATGTGCCAAGAACAGTGACCAATGCGAGAGCCAAGAACAGTGACCAAAGCATGAGCCAAGAACAGTGACCAAAGCAAAAGCCAAGAACAGTGACCAACGCGAGAGCCAAGAACAATGACCAAAGCGAGAGCCAAGAACAGTGACCAAAGCGAGAGCCAAGAACAGTGACCAAAGCGAGAGCCAAGAACAGTGACCAAAGCGAGAGCCAAAAACAGTTACCAAAGCGAGAGCCAAAAACAGTGACCAAAGCAAGAGCCAAGAACAGTGACCAAAGCAAGAGCCAAGAACAGTGACCAAAGCAAGAGCCAAGAACAGTGACCAAAGCAAGAGCCAAGAACAGTTACCAAAGCGAGAGTCAAGAACAGTGACCAAAACGAGAGCCAAGAACAGTGGCCAAAACGAGAGCCAAGAACAGTGACCAAAACGAGAGCCAAGAACAGTGACCAAAGCATGAGCCAAGAACAGTGACCAACGCAAGAGCCAAGAACAATGACCAAAGCGAGAGCCAAGAACAATGACCAACGCGAGAGCCAAGAACAGTGACCAACGCGAGAGCCAAGAACAGTGACCAACGTGAGAGCCAAGAACAGTGACCAAAGGGAAAGCCAAAAACAGTGACCAAAGCGAGAGCCAAGAACAGTGACCAAAGCGAGAGCCAAGAACAGTGACCAAAGCGAGAGCCAAAAACAGTGACCAAAGCGAGAGCCAAAAACAGTGACCAATGCAGGAGCCAGGAACAGTGACCAAAGCATGAGCCAAGAACAGTGACCAAAGCAAGAGCCAAGAACAGTGACCAACGCAAGAGCCAAGAACAGTGACCAACGCAAGAGCCAAGAACAGTGACCAATGCGAGAGCAAAGAACAGTGATCAAAACATGAGCCAAGAACAGTGACCAAAGCGAGAGCCAAGAACAGTGACCAAAGCGAGAGCCAACAACAGTGACCTAGGCACGCACCAAGAACAGTGACTAAAGCATGAGTTAAGAACAGTGACTAAAGCATGAGTTAAGAACAGTGACCAAAGCACGCGCCAAGAACAGTGACCAAAGCACGCGCCAAGAACAGTGACCAAAGCACGCGCCAAGAACAGTGACCAAAGCACGCGCCAAGAACAGTGACCAAAGCACGCGCCAAGAACAGTGACCAAAGTGAGAGCAAAGATTCTAAACAAAATGTCCGCCCCCTGATAGAGCTATACAGAGCAAAGATTCTAAACAGCATGTCCACCCCCTGATAGAGCTGTACAGAGCAAAGATTCTAACCAACACGTCCACCCCCTGATAGAGCTATACAGAGCAAAGATTCTAAACAACATGTCCACCACCTGATAGAGCTATACAGAGCAAAGATTCTAAACAACATGTCCGCCCCCTGATAGAGCTATACAGAGCAAAGATTCTAAACAACATGCCTGCCCTGATAGAGCTATACAGAGCAAAGATTCTAAACAACATGTCCACCCATGCTAGAGCTATACAGAGCAAAGAATCTAAACAACATGTCCGTCCCCTGATAGAGCTATACAGAGCAAAGATTCTAACCAACATGTCCACCCCCTGATAGAGCTATACAGAGCAAAGATTCTAACCAACATGTCCTCCCCTGATAGAGCTATACAGAGCAAAGATTCTAAACAACATGTCCGCCACCTGATAGAGCTATACAGAGCAAAGATTCTAAACAGCATGCCCACCCTGATAGAGCTATACAGAGCAAAGATTCTAAACAACATGTCTGCCCCCTGATAGAGCTATACAGAGCAAATATTCTATACAACATGTCTGCCCCCTGATAGAGCTATACAGAGCAAAGATTCTAAACAACATGTCCGCCCCCTGATAGAGCTACACAGAGCAAAGATTCTAAACAACATGCCCGCCCCGGTAGAGCTATACAGAGCAAAGATTCTAAACAGCATGCCTCCCCCGATAGAGCTGTACAGAGCAAAGATTCTAAACAACATGTCCGCCCCGATAGAGCTATACAGAGCAAAGATTCTAAATAGTATGCCTGCCCTGATAGAGCTATACAGAGCAAAGATTCTAAACAACATGCCCACCCCTATAGAGCTATACAGAGCAAAGATTCTAAATAGTATGCCTGCCCCGATAGAGCTATACAGAGCAAAGATTCTAAACAGCATGCCCACCCCTATAGAGCTATACAGAGCAAAAATTCTAAACATGTCCGTCCCGATAGAGCTATACAGAGCAAAGATTCTAAACAGCATGCCCGCCCCGATAGAGCTATACAGAGCAAAGATTCTAAACAGCATGCCCGCCCCGATAGAGCTATACAGAGCATAGATTCTAACCAACATGTCCTCCCCTGATAGAGCTATACAGAGCAAAGATTCTAAACAACATGTCCGCCCCTCATAGAGCTATACAGAGCAAAGATTCTAAACAGCATGCCCTGCCCCGATAGAGCTATACAGAGCAAAGATTCTAAACAACATGTCCGCCCCGATAGAGCTATACAGAGCAAAGATTCTAAACAACATGTCTACCCCCTGATAGAGCTATACAGAGCAAAGATTCTAAACAGCATGCCCACCCTGATAGAGCTATACAGAGCAAAAATTCTAAACAACATGCCCGCCCCGATAGAGCTATACAGAGCAAAGATTCTAAACAACATGTCTGCCCCCTGATAGAGCTATACAGAGCAAATATTCTATACAACATGTTTGCCCCTGATAGAGCTATACAGAGCAAAGATTCTAAACAACATGTCCGCCCCTGATAGAGCTATACAGAGCAAAGTGTAATGATATTGATTTTACAAAGTTTTGGAGTCCGGTAGCCAGATCAGCAATGTTTTCTGCCAGAGGTAGCCACTCGTTACCCAGGTGGTTGAGCCCCTGAGTCTTGAGTGGCCTTCTGGTCTTAAGCAGAGATGGGAGACTGGGACAGAAAGATGATAATCGTAGTGAGGCAAGCCGAGGTCAGTGGGAAGGAGAAGCAGCAAAGTCAAAAACAGTCCAAATTCAGCAACAGGAAGGAGAAACAGGAACACGCTGGATTAGAGAGTACAGGAACCACAATAATCTGGCAAAGGTTACAGAGACAGGAAGGAGAAACAGGAACACGCTGGATTAGAGAGTACAGGAACCACAATAATCTGGCAAAGGTACAGAGACAGGAAGGAGAAACAGGAACACGCTGGATTAGAGAGTACAGGAACCACAATAATCTGGCAAAGGTACAGAGACAGGAAGGAGAAACAGGAACACGCTGGATTAGAGAGTACAGGAACCACAATAATCTGGCAAAGGGTACAGAGACAGGAAGTGGCTTTTATAGGCCAAGAACCAGACACCTGACCAGACACAGCTGAAGTGAGTTGTCACTGATAACCTTGACTCTACAAGCAATAGTATCCGATCTCAGGAAAATTTGCAAAAGGCAGGCTGGTGTCCTGGTAAGGAAAAGGTTTAGCACCATGTAAACCAGGGTTCGAAACCCAGCAGAGTCAGTTCCTCACACAAAGATTCTAAACAACATGCCCTGCCCCGATAGAGCTATACAGAGCAAAGATTCTAAACAACATGTCCGCCCCCTGATAGAGCTATACAGAGCAAAGATTCTAAACAACATGTCTGCCCCGATAGGGCTATACAGAGCAAAAATTCTAAACAACATATCCGCCCCCCGATAGAGCTATACAGAGCAAAAATTCTAAACAACATGTCTGCCCCGATAGAGCTATACAGAGCAAAGATTCTAAGCAACATGTTCGCCAGTGATAGAGCTATACAGAGTAAAGATTCTACACAACATGTCCGTCTCCTGATAGAGCTATACAGAGCAAAGATTCTAAATAACATGTCCGCCCCTGATAGAGCTATACATAGCAAAAATTCTAAACAACATGTCCACTCCCTGATAGAGCTATACAGAGCAAATATTCTATACAACATGTCTGCCCCCTGATAGAGCTATACAGAGCAAAGATTCTAAACAACATGTCTGCCCCGATAGAGCTATACAGAGCAAAGATTCTAAATAACATGTCCGCCCCTGATAGAGCTATACAGAGCAAAGATTCTAAACAACATGTTCGCCCCCTGATAGAGCTATACAGAGCAAAGATTCTAAACAACATGTCCGCCCCTGATAGAGCTATACAGAGCAAAGATTCTAAACAACATATTCGCCCCCTGATAGAGCTATACAAAGCAAAGATTCTAAACAACATGTCCGCCCTGATAGAGCTATACAGAGCAAAGATTCTAAACAACATGTCCACCCCTGATAGAGCTATACAAAGCAAAGATTCTAAACAACATGTCCGCCCTGATAGAGCTATACAGGACAAAGATTGTAAACAACATGTTCGCCAGTGATAGAGCTATACAGAGCAGAGAGGGCTCAATAAGATGCTTTATTTGTTCATTCTTTTATTAAAGCGTTTCTATTTAAAATATGTACACTGAGTCAATCTTTAATAAAACTGCACTTGTCTTTTTGCTGACAGCTCTCCTACACACCCCACAACTCAGACATGACAGAGAATAGTATTGCGCAAATCCTCACACAACAGAGACTTCTATTAAAGTACCTGAGGATTGGTGAGGGGACTTGGGAGGACAGAAATAAGCCAAAAGGAGGCAATTTCCAAAGAAGGTCTATTAATGGCAGAAAAAAAGAATTTATTCACCAACAGTATAAATACTGAAAAAATAGAAAAATATTTATTGGTAGAAAATAGGGTCTCCCTATTCAAGGGATCGTGTAGTCACTACTATGCAGTATAATAATCCAAAATACATAAAATACTAACAATAATAAGCCTATGAGTATTAAATAGAGAAAAACCTGCAGGATAAAAAATGTATCAATCCTCTGCTGTGCGTCCACGGCAAGGAAGCAAATATCTACCAGCAGTTAGTATACATGCTTCCAAAAGGCATCATAATAAGGCATAGAGAATCTCCAAAGGACTCGCTAGCAAGCAGAACAAACCATTAAGCACTTGATCCTGTGAATATGTAAATGTACAGTGTCCATCTCAGCTTGCTAGTTGTTAGTATACATAGAGCCACACATTACTTGTACAAGCTCAACGCGTCCAGATAATGCAGGACACAATGAAGGCAGCCGATCATCATATGGCCAAAAAATGCATGAGGATTAGGTATCATGCAGTGCCAATTCCAAATACTTGCGGGGATCTGTGCAGGGCGTCCATCAAGATGGTAAATCAAAGCTGTGCCAACTTCTTCAAGCTGCGGAACTTACAGAGTTAGAATCAGACAATAACGAAGCCCCACAGGTCTTCGCACTCCTCACAAACTTAGAGGGACGGAAATCCAGTACACCTCACATGATATTCCAATGTGTCCTGCTCTCCACTCCTCCGCCTGGTAGAACAAACACGCAACCGATGGTCACATGAGCAGGATGACCAGGAAAACAGAAGTCGTTATGTCGACTATATTCTTCGTCCTTTTTTACTAACCCTCCCATCTTATATTAAGGACACTGTCCTTCGGCGATTAGATGTGGAAAGTCTGTACTCATCAATTCCTCATAAGGAGGGTCTTTTCTTGAGGAGTAGGGTTATCGCGCTTTGATAAACATACTGACTTTGTGCTGGAGCTGTTGGAAATGATTCTTACAAACAATTACTTTACATTTGATCAGAAATTTTACCTTCAGAAGAGGGGGACAGCCATGGGAGCCACATGCGCACCCACCAATGCATGCATGCATTTGGGATTTTGGGAACAAGATGTGGTATTTGATCTACTTGCAGGTTTGGTGGATGCGCATGTGGCTCTGTGGGTGCGTTTTATAGATGATAATCTTATGCTGCGGGAGGGATGAATTGGTCAAATTTATGGCAGTGAGAATGACGATAATTTGAAGTTCACATTTGAGTATAGCAAACAAGAGATTTTCTTTTTTGGACCTCAGAATCATTAGAGTTGGTCATACCTTGGAGACAGATGTATATAGGAATCTACGGCCACTAACTCCCTACTTAGAGCTGAGAGCCATCACCCCCAATCTCTCATTCGAGGTATACCTGTGGGTTAGTTTCTTCGAATTAAAAGAAACTGCTCCACAGAGGGTAGATTTAAGTCACAGGCAGACGATCTAAGGGGGCGCTTTATTGAGAGGGGGTATGATAGGAGGAGTATCACCAGGGGCTACCAGAGAGCAAAGGCCAACTAGAGGGAGAAACTCCTCTTTGGTAACATTGAAATGGAAAGTACCCCAGAGGTAGTGAGATTTATTTCTAACTATAATGAGCAATGGAGTGATCTTAGAAAAATGTTGAATACACATTGGAAGGTGTTACAATTAGACACTGATATAGCCAAATTTACAGGTGACTATACACATCTTACAGCTAAACGGGCCCCCAATTTGAGAGCTTTATTGGTGAGGAGCCATTTTGAGAGATCTAAACCTCAGCATGACTGGTTGAGAGAGGAGAGTATTAGTGATGGCTGTTACCCATGTCGTCTAACCTAATAGGTGAAGGTTTTCAGATAAAGGGACACATGATGTGCAACTCTGCAGGGGTCATATATGCTCTCCAATGCCCTTGTGATAAGTATTATGTGGGGAAAACTATCCGTAGATTGAAGGGTAGGGTTCTGGAACATGTGTCTGACATCAGGAACAAAACTTTGGATAGCCCTGTAGCTTTGCTTGTTAGGGAGGCACATGCTTGTCGGGTGACTGACTTGCGAGCCTGGGGTTTGGGATTTAGAGGTGGTGAGTGACTTAGACAGGAGATTGCTACAGACAGTGTGCAAATGGATAATAAACTTAAATACTTTAATCCCAGTAGGGGTGAATAAGGAGATTAGATATGGCTGCTAGTGATGTCGCGAACATAACATTTTCAGTTTGCGAACGCGAATTTCCGCAAATGTTCGCGAACGGGCGAACCCCGCGAACCGCCATAGACTTCAATGGGCAGGCGAATTTAAAAACACACAGGGACTCTTTCTGGCCACAATAGTGATGGAAAAGTTGTTTCAAGGGGACTAACACCTGGACTGTGGCATGCCAGAGGGGGATCCATGGCAAAATTTGTAAAGAATGTAATAGTAGTACTATTGGCTTTCACTACACCGAGACAGAGTCTCCATTCATAAATTTATGAATGGAGACTCTGTCTCCGTGTAGTGAAAGCCAATAGTACTACTATTACATTCATTACAAATGCCGAAAGTCTATAAACCGAAGGTCGTTCGGTTTATAGAATACATAGAATTACATGTAATTCTATGTATTCTATAAACCGAAAGTCTATAAACCGAACGACCTTAAATAACCCAAAAGGAAAAAAGACTTTAAAAGGACACCAAATCAAACTGGCTTACCTGAGGCTGGCAAGAAATGAGGGAGGAGGCAAAAGAGGCAACATAAATCAGTGGTGGTACCAGGAAGAACGAGAACAGGGCCATCCAGCAGAAAAAACAGAAGAAAACCCGTTTAAAAGCCTAAAATCCGGAACCCGGAAGTCATTCCACCGCCGAAACAGGAAACAGTACGAGTGAGGCCTGGAACGTGCCGAAAAAATGCAGGAAACGAGTGCTGGAACGCAAACGCGATCCAGCACTTGAAAAGAAAGAAAAAAGAGGTGTGGAACGTATATGCGTTCCACCGCCGAACAAAGGGGATAATAAGAATGGTGTGGAACGCATATGTGTTCCAACACCAAGAAAACCCCGAAAAAGGGCTAAGTAAAAGGTGTGGAGCACAGAAGCGTTCCACCACCCTAGGGGTGCCCAGGAAGACAAAAAATGGGGAGCAGTGGAACATTAAAAAAAACGTTCCACCCCAAAAACGGAAGGAAAAGGAAGGATTGACTAACCTGAACAGTGATGCAGGAACTCAAAGAAAAAATACCTGAAAAAAACAAAACAAACATGGTAAAAAACTCAGCCAGCCCAAAAAAAGCAGGTATGTGACTTCTGCCCAAATAATAATACGTCTCCAGTACCACTTGCAGTAAGCTTACGGAGGAATTTGAGCACTAGGCATAGTAACAATATTCCAGCCACATCTTCAGTACCAACTTGCAGTAAGTGTACGGAGGAATAGGGATCCCCAGGTAACCTTCCAGAGGGTAAGGAACCGGGCTTCAGGAAGAAAGAGGCTGAACTTCCCGGAAGGTGAGTAGAAAAAATTAAATAAAAAACAAAAAAGTAAAAAAGAAATATGCCTTTCGTCCTGAAACAACCAATGAGGACAGAAAAAAGACTGAGGAGACGGGGTGGGGGCTCTCTTATAGTTTTAGTTTTTCTGTCCTGCCTACCTTGAGGGTGGAGCTAACCCATACGTAACTGCTGCCATGGTTAACCAGGAGATTGCCATTAATAGACCTTCTTTGGAAATTGCCTCCTTTTGGCTTTTTTTCTGTCCTCCCTATTGCGGTGGGGTCTATGTGCACCCACCCTACCTCGCATATTGGTTGCAAAAATTTTTGGGGGGTGAGTAGATCAGTTATTAATTATAGGAGTAGCAGGTTGGCATTTTATCGAATGATTGGTGAGGGAACTTACTTCCTGTAGGACACATGGGGCCTGGACACAAGAAGAACACGGAAAAGTGTTTGCAGCCGTCCTTCATAGCACCAGAACGTTGGCCGATATGTTGCGCTCACTACCGGACACTGAGATTTCAGGAAGTGCCGGAATACGGGTGTCGCCACCAGCCGCGGCCTCTGAAACATGGAGGAAACATTTCCTATAACTTTCCACCTGACCCTGCTACTCTCTATCTCATGAGAGCAGTCTCTTTACTGCTGAGAGGTCTCTTCAGCTTAATCTGAATAGTGTAGTCACATTGGCATCAAACATCCTGCGTCGCGGCATTTATCTAATGATTTATAGGCCGGCACGGCATCACGCCATTTATATAATGATTTATAGGCCGGCACGGCGTCACAGCATTTATCTAATGATTTATAGGCCGGCACGACGTCACAGCATTTATCTAATGATTTATAGGCTGGCACGGCGTCACAACATTTATCTAATGATTTATAGGCCGGCACGGCGTCACAGCATTTATCTAATGATTTATAGGCCAGCACGGCGTCACAGCATTTATCTAATGATTTATAGGCCGGCACGACGTCACGCCATTCATCTAATGATTTATAGGCCGGCACGGCGTCACAGCATTTATCTAATGATTTATAGGCCGGCACGGCGTCACAGCATTTATCTAATGATTTATAGGCCGGCACGGCGTCACAGCATTTATCTAATGATTTATAGGATGTCAATATAAATTTGGTCCATTGAGCGTATTTCGCTCTGTATTATACACACTCACCTTACACACGTATCGCCAGTAGTAACACAGACAGCTTGTGCCGATTCCCAGGAAGAGACAAGACAGAGATTGTGACCAACAGGCTGAGCTTTCAGTGTCCTGCATATTACGCAATCTGTAATATCTCACACCCTGCGTATTGCGCACCCACACAACGCGTATCAGCCAGACAGAGTCACACACAGTGTATCACACACCCAGGGTCACACGTAGTGTATCACACACCCAGGGTCACACGTAGTGTATCGCACACCCAGAGTCACACGCAGTGTATCGCACACCAAGGGTCACATGCAGTGTATCGCACATCCAAGGTCACACGCAGTGTATCGCACACCCAGGGTCACACGTAGTGTATCGCACACCCAGGGTCACACACAGTATATCGCACACCCAGGGTCACACGCAGTGTATCGCACACCCAGGGTCACATGTAGTGTATCGCACACCCAGGGTCACACACAGTATATCGCACACCCAGGGTCACACACAGTATATCGCACACCCAGGGTCACACACAGTATATCGCACACCCAGGGTCACACACAGTGTATCACACACCCAGGGTCACACGTAGTGTATCGCACACCCAGGGTCACACGCAGTGTATCGCACACCCAGGGTCACACACAGTATATCGCACACCCAGGGTCACACACTGTGTATCGCACACCCAGGGTCACACACTGTGTATCGCACACCCAGGGTCACACACTGTGTATCGCACACGTAGGGTCACACGCAGTGTATCGCACAAACAGGGTCACATGCAGTGTATCGCACACCCAGGAGCACACGCAGTGTAACGCACACCCAGTGTCACACCAAGGGTCTCACGCAGTGTAACGCACACCCAGGGTCACACACAGTATATCGCACACCCAGGGTCACACAATGTGTATTGCACACCCAGGGTCACACAATGTGTATTGCACACCCAGGGTCACACACAGTGTATCACACACCCAGGGTCACATGCAGTGTATCGCACAAACAGGGTCACACGCAGTGTATCGCACAAACAGGGTCACACGCAGTGTATCGCACAAACAGGGTCACACGCAGTGTATCGCACAAACAGGGTCACACGCAGTGTATCGCACACCCAGGGTCACACACTGTGTATCATACACCCAGGGTCACACACTGTGTATCGCACACCCAGGGTCACACACTGTGTATCGCACACCCAGGGTCACACACTGTGGATCATACACCAAGGGTCACATGCAATGTAACACACACCCAGGATCACACACAGTGTATCGCAGATCCAGGGTGACACACAGTGTATCGCACAATGTGTATTGCACACCCAAGATCACACAATGTGTATCGCACACCCAGGGTCACAAACAGTATATTGCACACACAGGGTCACACACTGTGTATCACACACTCAGAGTCAAATGCAGTGTATTACAGACTCAGGGTCACACGCAGTGTATCGCACACCCAAGATTACACAATGTGTATCGCACACCCAGGGTCACACACAGTGTATCACACATCTAGTGTCTCATGCAGTGTATCACACACTCAGGGTCACACGCAGTGTATCACACACTCAGGGTCACACGCAGTGTATCACACACTCAGGGTCACACGCTGTATCTGTCTGACAGAAAGTTCTGTGTTTCCCTTTAACTTCCCATCTGGGTGGAGTTAAAAGAAACCACACTAGTCACTGAGCTCCAACCACCATCTTTGTTAAGGGAAAGGAGGAGTTAAAGACAATAGTAAAAGCGTGTGATGAATAGATTTAACCCTCTGTGTACCTCCTGACACTCATGACAAATGCACAGTCTATAAGAATTCAGTAATAACTGTAATCATGGGATTACCTCCCATTTATTGCACATAAATAGATCACAACCGTGCAACGTGTATATTCACTAATTCATTCAAATGTTTCATTTACTCACAAAGCTTTACTGATCCTCACACTCGATTTACAGCTTAAGGCAGCCGTCTGGGATGAAAAACATACAGCATGTTAACGTGTTAAAAAGGTAAAGTCTCCTAAACCATCAGTGTCCTTGCAATGTGTGTGCATACATATATTACACAGGAGTCTGTACAGAGCAGACATATAATAATACCAGGTGAATGATAACTATACTTGCAATGTGTGTGCATACATATATTACACAGGACTCTGTACAGAGCAGACATATAATAATACCAGGTGAATGATAACTATACTTGCAGTGTGTGCATACATATATTACACAGGAGTCTGTACAGAGCAGACATATAATAATACCAGGTGAATGATAACTATACTTGCAGTGTGTGCATACATATATTACACAGGAGTCTGTACAGAGCAGACATATAATAATACCAGGTGAATGATAACTATCCTTGCAATGTGTGCATACATATATTACACAGGAGTCTGTACAGAGCAGACATATAATAATACCAGGTGAATGATAACTATACTTGCAGAGTGTGCATACATATATTACACAGGAGCCTGTACAGAGCAGACATATAATACCAGGTGAATGATAACTATACTTGCAGTGTGTGCATACATATATTACACAGGAGCCTGTACAGAGCAGACATATAATAATACCAGGTGAATGATAACTATACTTGCAGAGTGTGCATACATATATTACACAGGAGCATGTACAGAGCAGACATATAATAATACCAGGTGAATGATAACTATACTTGCAGTGTGTGCATACATATATTACACAGGAGCCTGTACAGAGCAGACATATAATAATACCAGGTGAATGATAACTATACTTGCAGTGTGTGCATACACATATTACACAGGAGTCTGTACAGAGCAGACATATAATAATACCAGGTGAATGATAACTATACTTGCAATGTGTGTGCATACATATATTACACAGGAGTCTGTACAGAGCAGACATATAATAATACCAGGTGAATGATAACTATACTTGCAGAGTGTGCATACATATATTACACAGGAGCATGTACAGAGCAGACATATAATAATACCAGGTGAATGATAACTATACTTGCAATGTGTGCACACATATATTACACAGGAGCCTGTACAGAGCAGACATATAATAATACCAGGTGAATGATAACTATACTTGCAGAGTGTGCATACATATATTACACAGGAGTCTGTACAGAGCAGACATATAATAATACCAGGTGAATGATAACTATACTTGCAGAGTGTGTATACATATATTACACAGGAGCCTGTACAGAGCAGACATATAATAATACCAGGTGAATGATAACTATACTTGCAGAGTGTGCATACATATATTACACAGGAGTCTGTACAGAGCAGACATATAATAATACCAGGTGAATGATAACTATACTTGCAGAGTGTGCATACATATATTACACAGGAGTCTGTACAGAGCAGACATATAATAATACCAGGTGAATGATAACTATACTTGCAATGTAAGCATACATATATTACACAGGAGTCTGTACAGAGGAGACATATAATAATACCAGGTGAATGATAACTATACTTGCAATGTGTGCATACATATATTACACAGGAGTCTGTACAGAGCAGACATATAATAATACCAGGTGAATGATAACTATACTTGCAGTGTGTGTATACATATATTACACAGGAGCCTGTACAGAGCAGACATATAATAATACCAGGTGAATGATAACTATACTTGCAGTGTGTGCTTACATATATTACACAGGAGTCTGTACAGAGCAGACATATAATAATACCAGGTGAATGATAACTATACTTGCAGAGTGTGCATACATATATTACACAGGAGTCTGTACAGAGCAGACATATAATAATACCAGGTGAATGATAACTATACTTGCAGTGTGTGCATATATATATTACTCAGGAGACTGTACAGATCAGACATATAATAATACCAGGTGAATGATAACTATATTTGCAGTGTGTGCATACATATATTACACAGGAGTCTGTACAGAGCAGACATATAATAATACCAGGTGAATGATAACTATACTTGCAGTGTGTGCATACATATATTACACAGGTGTCTGTACAGAGCAGACATATAATAATACCTGGTGAATGATAACTATACTTGCAATGTGTGCATACATATATTACACAGGAGTCTGTACAGAGCAGACATATAATAATACCAGGTGAATGATAACTATACTTGCAATGTGTGCATACATATATTACACAGGAGTCTGTACAGAGCAGACATATAATAATACCAGGTGAATGATAACTATACTTGCAGTGTGTGCATACATATAGTACACAGGAGTCTGTACAGAGCAGACATATAATAATACCAGGTGAATGATAACTATACTTGCAGTGTGTGCATACATATATTATACAGGAGTCTGTACAGAGCAGACATATAATAATACCAGGTGAATGATAACTATACTTGCAGTGTGTGAATACATATATTGCACAGGAGTCTGTACAGAGCAGACATATAATAATACCAGGTGAATGATAACTATACTTGCAGTGTGTGCATATATACATTACTCAGGAGTCTGTACAGATCAGACATATAATAATACCAGGTGAATGATAACTATACTTGCAGTGAGTGCATACATATATTACACAGGAGTCAGAACCCTGGTAGTCAAAGCTTGCTGTGATGGACAGGGCATGTATGTGGCAGTGGGAGTGTGTAGGGGTCACGGACTGGGCAAGGGGAGGACTTGGGGGTAGCAGTATAAAGTCTGTGCCACCCCTCCCCTTGCAGCAGCCATTTTATAACCCCTGCATACACTCAAAGAAGTTCCCACCCACCCGTCCCTCTGTTTTTTACTGTACGGTGTATTGTGTCTCACTATGTTTCTTTTGTCGCAGCGGGGGTGCAGGTCCTTGCCGGTCGTGGTTTATGAAAGAAAAGGGAGGAGTGACGATGTGATGTTTACGTTTTGGGCTCGGCCCTCCCCTAACCTTTTAAAAGTGAGAAATCACTACGTGCCCACTGAGCGAGGAGAGTTCGGCTAGTGGTTAGCATGGAAAATGTAAGGTAAAAGGGTAAAGAGACCCTAGGACGAGGGGGGAGGGGAGTACCACTGGTTTGGTGCTACTTGCACATTAATATATATGGTTATAGATATATTTAAAAATGTTAGTTTAGGTGACTGGCAAGGATTTTAGATGATTTGTTAGGATGTATCTATTTGAGAACTAAAATAGTTAAGGTGATTGGCTGATACAGTCCTTACAAGTTATTATTATGTTAATAAATCGCTGTGGCCTTTTTTATTCACCAACAACTGTCTCGTGTGTTTTATTTAGGTATGGGTTACAATGTAATTGGTTTGACACAGTAGCACTATCCACACTCTAACATACATGTACAGAGCAGACATATAATAATACCAGGTGAATGATAACTATACTTGCAGAGTGTGCATACATATATTACACAGGACTCTGTACAAAGCAGACATATAATGATACCAGGTCAATGATAACTATACTTGCAGTGTGTGCATACACATATTACACAGGAGTCTGTACAGAGCAGACATATAATAATACCAGGTGAATGATAACTATACTTGCAATGTAAGCATACATATATTACACAGGAGTCTGTACAGAGGAGACATATAATAATACCAGGTGAATGATAACTATACTTGCAATGTGTGCATACATATATTACACAGGAGTCTGTACAGAGCTGACATATAATAATACCAGCTGAATGATAACTATACTTGCAGTGTGTACATACATATATTACACAGGAGTCTGTACAGAGCAGACATATAATAATACCAGGTAATTGATAACTATACTTGCAGTGTGTACATTCATATATTACACAGGAGTCTGTACAGAGCAGACATATAATAATACCAGGTGAATGATAACTATACTTGCAATGTGTACATACATATATTACACAGGAGTCTGTACAGAGCAGACATATAATAATACCAGGTGAATGATAACTATACTTGCAGTGTGTACATACATATATTACACAGGAGTCTGTACAGAGCAGACATATAATAATACCAGGTGAATGATAACTATACTTGCAATGTGAGCATACATATATTACACAGGAGTCTGTACAGAGGAGACATATAATAATACCAGGTGAATGATAACTATACTTGCAATGTGTGCATACATATATTACACAGGAGTCTGTACAGAGCTGACATATAATAATACCAGGTGAATGATAACTATACTTGCAGTGTGTACATACATATATTACACAGGAGTCTGTACAGAGCAGACATATAATAATACCAGGTGAATGATAACTATACTTGCAGTGTGTACATACATATATTACACAGGAGTCTGTACAGAGCAGACATATAATAATACCAGGTGAATGATAACTATACTTGCAGTGTGTACATACATATATTACACAGGAGTCTGTACAGAGCAGACATATAATAATACCAGATGAATGATAACTATACTTGCAGTGTGTACATACATATATTACACAGGAGTCTGTACAGAGCAGACATATAATAATACCAGGTGAATGATAACTATACTTGCAGTGTGTACATACATATATTACACAGGAGTCTGTACAGAGCAGACATATAATAATACCAGGTGAATGATAACTATACTTGCAGTGTGTACATACATATATTACACAGGAGTCTGTACAGAGCAGACATATAATAATACCAGGTGAATGATAACTATACTTGCAATGTGTACATACATATATTACACAGGAGTCTGTACAGAGCAGACATATAATAATACCAGATGAATGTTAATGGGGGATGAAACATATAAATACATTCTGCAGGACAGCATGGAAAACATAAATCTGTCCATACATCAAATTGCAAGACAATAAGGCAATGTGGGTGTTCCCAGAGGCGTCACTAGGGTTGGTGTCTTCCGGTGCTGTAACTCAACGTATCACCCCGCTTGATTCCCTCCAGTACCATGCCAAACAGATTCCTTAGTAACGCCAGTCCGATGGCCCATTAAATATGCCATATGGGATCCCCATAAATTATGCCACACACAGGAGCCCATTAACTATGTCACACACAGGAGCCCCATAAATGTGCCTCACACAGGAGCACCTAATCATGCCTCACATGGGGGACCCATGAATATGCCACACACAACAACCCCTTAATTATGCCTCACACAGGAGCCCCATTAATTATCATATACACTAGAGCCCCATAATTATGCCACACACAGGAGCCTCATAATTATGCATAGTTGCCAACTGTCCCGGATTTCCGAGGACAGTCCCGGCAACATGGCAAATGTCCTGCGCACTTTTCGATTGCGGGACAGTTCGGGGAAAATCGGCTGTCTCACAATTGTGGCAGGTTACCGGGTCACGTGATGTCATCACTCGACGTCACATGACCGTAGGCACAGAGCTTTTTTTTTTTTTTACTTTTTCTTTGGCCGGATATGACAGTTAGTCATATCCGGCTACTGTCTTCCCTCCTCCCTGCAGGAGGGAAGACTGCAGCATGGAGGAGGCGGGGGGGGGGGGGGGGGGACACAGAGCAGCCAGGAGGTAAGTAAGGGAAGGGGGGAGGAGGATTACATAGTAATGTGCATGATAATACTAGCAAAATAAGACTGGCAAATGAAGGGCAAACTAAGACTGGCAAATGAAGGGCAAAATAAGACTGGCAAATGAAGGGCAAAATAATACTGGCAAATGATGGGCAAAATAAGACTGGCAAATGAAGGGCAAAATAATACTGGCAAATGATGGGCAAAATAAGACTGGCAAATGAAGGGCAAAATAATACTAGCAAATGAAGGGCAAAATCATACTGGCAAATGATGGGCAAAATAACACTGGCAAATGAAGGGCAAAATAACACTGGCAAATTAAGGGCAAAATAATACTGGCAAATGAAGGCAAAACAAGACTGGCAAATGAAGGGCAAAATAAGACTGGCAAATGAAGGGCAAAATATGGCTGGAAAATAAAGGACAAAATAATACTGGTAAATGATGGGCAAAATAATACTAGCAAATGAAGGGCAAAATAACACTGGCAAATTAAGGGCAAAATAATACTGGCAAATGAAGGGCAAAATAACACTGGCAAATTAAGGGCGAAATAATACTGGCAAATGAAGGGCAAAATATGGCTGTAAAATAAAGTACAAAATAATACTGGCAAATGATGGGCAAAATAATACTAGCAAATGAAGGGCAAAATAACACTAGCAAATTAAGGGCAAAATAATACTGGCAAATGAAGGGCAAAATAAGATTGGCAAATGAAGGGCAAAATATGACTGGCAAATAAAGGGCAAAATAAAACTGGCAAATGAAGGACAAAATAACACTGGCAAATGAAGGGCAAAATATGACTGGCAAATGAAGGGCAAAATAAAACTGGCAAATGAAGGTCCAAATAACACTGGCAAATTAAGGGCGAAATAAGACTGGCAAATGAAGGGCAAAATATGGCTGGAAAATAAAGGACAAAATAATACTAGCAAATGATGGGCAAAATAATACTAGCAAATGAAGGGCAAAATAACACTGGCAAATGAAGGGCAAAATAATACTGGCAAATGAAGGGCAAAATAACACTGGCAAATTAAGGGCAAAATAATACTAGCAAATGAAGGGCAAAATAATACTAGCAAATGAAGGGCAAAATAACACTGGCAAATTAAGGGCAAAATAATACTGGCAAATTAAGGGCAAAATAATACTGGCAAATTAAGGGCAAAATAACACTGGCAAATTAAGGGGAAAATAATACTGGCAAATGAAGGGCAAAATAAGACTGGCAAATGAAGGGCAAAATATGGCTGGAAAATAAAGGACAAAATAAGACTGGCAAATGAAGGGCAAAATATGGCTGGAAAATAATGGACAAAATAAGACTGGCAAATGAAGGGCAAAATATGACTGGCAGATGAATGGCAAAACAAGACTGGCAAATGAAGGGCAAAACATGACTGGCACATATAGGGAAAAATATAACTGGCAAATGAAGGGAAAAATATGACTGGCAAATGAAGGGCAAAATAAGACTGGCAAATGAAGGACAAAATAAGACTAGCATATGAAGGACAAAATAACACTGGCAAATGAAGGGCAAAATAAGATTGGCAAATGAAGGGCAAAATATGACTGGCAAATGAAGGGCAAAATAAAACTGGCAAATGAAGGACAAAATAACACTGGCAAATGAAGGGCAAAATATGACTGGGAAAGGAAGGGCAAAATATGACTGGGAAAGGAAGGGCAAAATAACACTGCCATATTAATGGCAAAATAACACTGCCATATTAATGGCAAAATAAAACACGGAGGAGACAGCAAGGGGAGTACTGGGGAAGGGGGAGGAGGGTGGTGGTGTATTAATGGGCAAATTGTCTGTGGCATATTAATGGGCAAATTGTCTGTGGCATATTAATGGGATGGCTAATAGTGACATATTAATGGGAAATATGATGTGGCATATAAACAGTCATTATGGCTGTGGGATATTTATGGGCAGGCTAATAGTGTCATATTAATGGGAGAATTGGCTGTGGCATATTAATTGGAAATCTGGCTGTGGCATATTAATGGGCAGGCTAATGGGGGCATATTAATGGGCAGGCTAATAGTGGAATAATTGCAAAATTGGCTGTGGCATATTAATGGGTAATCTAATAGTGGCATGTTAATGGGCAAATTGTCTGTGGCCAAAGTGATACTGTGCCATGTTTGGTGGGGCAAAATAACATGTACAATGGGGGAAAGTGACACTGTGGTATGTTCTGGCAGGGAAATTGACACTGTGGCATGCCAAATCGTGTGGGTGCAATATGAGAACAAGTCAAGTGCTGTGGGTACTGTATAGTACAGTGTTAAGACATTTAGGTGCAATGTGGGTGCAGGGAAACATAATAAAAATAAGAAACAATTTTTCAGTAACATTTTTATTACATATGAAAATAGTTAAATATAATATTCAAAAGTTCATATAAGTATAAATGCAGCTAGTTATATCCATCTATTTGGGGTCCACCTCAAGCTTTTTAAAAGGCTGGAAATATTTAATATTTTAATGTTTTTTCATGGTTGGAAACGTAATATTTCTTTACTGAGAGGGATAGTTGGATCCATGGAATAGTCTCCCATGGCTATCCATAGCAGCATTACATATGGGTATCCATGGCAGCATTACATATGGGTATCCATGGCAGCATTCCATATGGGTATCAATGGCAGCATTCCATATGGGTATCCATGGCCGCATTACATATGGGTATCCATGGCAGCATTCCATATGGGTATCCATAGCAGCATTACATATGGGTATCCATAGCAGCATTACATATGGGTATCCATGGCAGCATTACATATGGGTATCCATGGCAGCATTACATATGGGTATCCATAGCAGCATTACATATGGGTATCAATGGCAGCATTACATATAGCTATCCATGGCAGCATTACATATGGGTATCCATAGCAGCATTACATATGGGTATCCATGGCAGCATTACATATGGGTATCCATGGCAGTATTACATATGGGTATCCATGGCAGCATTACATATGGGTATCCATGGCAGTATTACATATGGGTATCCATGGCAGCATTACATATGGCTATCCATGGCAGCATTACATATGGGTATCCATGGTAGCTTTACATGTGGGTATCCATGGCAGCATTACATATGGGTATCCATGGTAGCTTTACATGTGGGTATCCATGGCAGCATTACATATGGGTATCCATGGTAGCATTACATATGGGTATCCATGGCAGCATTACATATGGGTATCCATGGCAGCATTACATATGGGTATCTATGGCAGTATTACATATGGGTATCCATGGCAGCATTACATATGGGTATCCATGGCAGTATTACATATGGGTATCCATGGCAGTATTACATATGGGTATCCATGGCAGCATTACATATGGCTACTACCACAACTAGAGGACATACCGTATTTGCTCGAATATAAGACAAGGTATTTTTCAGAGCAAATGCTCTGAAAAAGACCCCTCGTCTTATATTCATGGTCGTCTCATAATCTGACCTCAAATCTAGGTCAGACTATAAGACTTGGATCCAGGTCCCCCGCAGAGCTGCAGGTGTGCGCAGACATCCTCCAAGTGGTGTATCTTGATTTTGTGCTGCCCTAGGCAGACAAAATCCGGGCACCCCCTACCCAAGCTGCACACCCACGTTACACACCTAAGACATCCCCCATCATTCAGACTCACATCAAGCTCATACTCCCATCACACACACATTCCCATCACACTCAGTCACACACTCCGACTCCCATCACACACACTCTGACTCCCATCACACTCAGTCACACACACTGTCTCCCATCACACACACTCTGACTCCCATCACACACACACACACACACAGTCTCCCATCAGCACTTACCTTTCCTTGGTGGCTAGTGGCAGGACTTCCCTGGTGGCTAGTGGCAGGAGGACTTCCCTGGTGGCTAGTGGCAGGCAGCATGGTCCCTCCATGCTGCCTGTTCGGCTTCCCGGCGATTGTGCCGACAGGTCACGTGACCGGGCGCGCGGATGACGTCAGCGCGCCCGTCACGTGACTGTCGGCACTTCCGTGTCGGCACACTGCACGGGGAGCCGAACAGGCAGCACGGAGGTTTCTCTGTGCTGCCTGTTCGGCTCCCCGTGCAGCCTGGCAGGCAGAGTGATGGTGAGGGGGGATCTTCCGATCCCTTCTCACCTCCGTCTCTGCCTGCAAGAGCGGTCTTTTTTTTTTTTTAAAGGGCCGGGTTTTTATTTTATTTTTTTATTTTATTATTTTTAATTTTTTTTTTCTTTTCAGTGCTGGGGGCCGCCCCCCAAAATTTGCCGCCCTAGGCATCCGCCTAGGATGCCTCGCGGTAAATACAGAACTGCATCCTCCCCAGCCGCCCGGCACGACCGTCGGGACTTCTATGATGAAGCCGGGTTCTTCCAGCGTCATAATAAAAGTCCCGGCGGAAGTGCCGGGCAGCAGCGGAGGGGACAGAGAGATGGGGCAGAGAGAGACAAGACGAGGGGGGGAGGGGGGGGGGACGACAGACGAGGGCAGAGAGAGACAAGGGGAGGGAGGGGGGTTAGAGAATGGCAAGAGTGGGGGGGCAGAGAGGGGCAATTGGGGGGGGGCAGAGAAAGACAAGGTGAGAGGGGGGGCAAAGAGAGACAAGGGGAGGGAGGGGGGGACAGACAGACCGGGGCAGAGAGAGACAAGGGGAGGGAGGGGGGGGGCAGAGAGAGACAAGAGGAGGGGGGCAGAGAGAGACAAGAGGAGGGGGGGCAGAGAGAGACAAGAGGAGGGGGGCAGAGAGAGGCAAGGGGGGCAGAGAGAGACAAGGGGAGGGAGGGGGGCAGAGAAAAACAAGGTGGGAGGGGGGCAGACAGAGAAAAGGAGAAAGGGGGGGGCAGAGAGAGACAAGGTGAGAGGGAGGGGGGAGAGGGAGAGAGGTAGAGAAAGAAAAGTTTGGGGGGAGGGAGAGACAACGCTGGGGAGAGGGGGAGAGAGAGGAAGCATAGGCAGCAGAAAAGGAAAAAATGACAAGAAATGCATTTTTTTAATATCATCATTTTTATTAAATATTAAAAATTAATTTACATGGGAATATATACAAGATAAACTTTTTTCCTATAGGGTAGTCTTATATTCAGGCTTTTAGTTTTTTTTCCCTAAAGGAATATCCAAAGTTTGGGGGTCGTCTTATATTCAGAGTCGTCTTATATTCGAGCAAATATGGTAGTCTTAAATTAGAGGCAAAGATTTAAAAGTAATATCAGGAAGTATTACTTTACTGAGAGGCAGAGGCGTCGCTAGGGGTGGGCTACTGGGGCTATAGCCCCGAGTCCCCCCTTCATAGCCCCGAATGGAGACTCTGGGGCTAAAGTATTCTTTATATCAGAGGATTAAGAAGCTCACCTGGGGGGGGGGGGGGGGGGTGGCAACGTGGCAGTAGTGCAGCACTGCCACTGTGCACCGATAGCTGTGCTTGCCTGCTGCTGTATCCTCCTTCCGATAGGTGCGCTGAGTAATCCAACCCGCTCAGTTGACGTCACACGTCTGCGCTCAGTGTGTGTGCGTTACTGCTGAATTGGAAGAAGAAGCCAGAGATGTCCTCGAGGAGTGTCAGTGTCCTCCTCGCCTCTGACAACACCCAGGTTACACTACACATACCACCTGGGTAAGAAAGTAAATCATGGTAAAAAAACTTTCTTTCCCCAGATGTCCCAGCTTTTCAGCCCCTGCAACTGTTTTCCTTATGCTTACATTGCAAAGTTTTATAAATTAACTTTGCCACATTTAAGATGAGCAAAAAGGTGGCAAGGTTTAAAAAACAAAAACTTTGGTCAAATGTAAGCATAATAAAGCATCTGCAGAGGTTGAAAACTGGGGTAAAGAAATGCCTTTTCTGTTCTCAACCCTGATTCTTTTCCCAGCTTTTCAATCCCTTCTGCTGTTTTATTAACCTTACATTTGTCCAAAGTTTTTATTTTTATTTTTTTTTAAACCTTGCCACTTTTTTGCACCTCTTTTTGCACCAAACTTTAGACAAATGTAAGGTT